>JAQQTO010000059.1:70715000-71365000 GCA_029884595.1 Ormosia semicastrata
ATAAGTTTCTCAATTAATAGAGCCGTTGGAGGTAGTTGGGCATGCATTTAATGCATTTAATATAGCCGTTGGACATTGTCAGGATGCGTGTAATCGATTACATATCTCAGTGTAATCGATTACATTATTGTTCCAACGTTTTCTGAATTTTCGGGCTTTTCGTGTAATCGATTACATTCTTGGTGTAATCGATTACATGGCTTCGACTTTGCTTGTAATCGATTACAATATTCATGTAATCGATTACATGCTTTCTGTTTGATGTGTAATCGATTACAAACATTATGTAATCGATTACATTAGCCTTTGAACACATTTTTCAAGTCCAATAATGCTTGTAAGTCATTTCCAACACCTCAAGGTACTTGTTTAAACATAAATCCTTTTTAAGAGTGTTAGATTTAAAGTTGAAACTCAGGTTTTATTGAAAGTCATGTTTATCTTTGAAATTTCCCATTTATTTTGAAATCACATATTGAAAAATCATTTGAGAAATCTTGAGAGCATTTAACATTAATATCCTAAGTCTAAATAAACCTTCTGTCTTTTTTCTTTGATCTTGATTTTTCCTTTTACGCTTGATCTTCTCTTTTGCTTTTGTTATCATCAAAAACCTTTTGACATGCCTTAGAGACATAAGCATTCACATTCTCCCCCTTTTTGATGATGACAAACTGATCATAGGAAAAAGAAAGAGTTTTTGCATTTGTATATCATAGTCATTTAGGTACAATGCTGCCCCCGGAGATTATGCATGATATTGGGTTAGATTTTGCATATGAAAAGCTTAATAACTTAAAGATCAATAACTCCCCCGTACTCATGCAACCTTTAATTTCATTTTCATTTTTCCTCATTTTCTCCCCCGTTGGCATTATCAAAAAGACATAAGCATTTAAGAAAAAATAGACAAACATGATTGTATATTTCATGATTCCCAAATTTTTGCCATAAAGAAAATCCACAAAGATCAGTCAATCAATATTCCAAAAGCCAAACATTCACAAACCAAGAGTAGGCAAAAACAAAATATAACCATAAAGGTATACCAATTTTATATAATCGAGTTAAAACAAAATAAGTACAAGGTGGTCATCAATACAAGAAAATATATCAAGGCAATAGCCATGATCACTATCGTGTCCCTCGTCACAAAAGACTTCACCCTCCGGATCCGCAGCAGAGTCTCCTAGATCAATGTTATCATCGCCGGGCATAAGATCGTCGTCGAGTCCGAAGCTCCTCATCATCGCCAGGAACTCCCGGATGGACCGGCGAAGGATGGGATCCGGAGGGGCGAGAGGATGTGGGGGGTGCAGAAAGAGCGGGACTCACAGAACAGGAGGTCCACGTAGGAGGGATCGAATGGAGGCAAGCTTCCGGGTCCGAGTAGTCCATCCTCACTCAAGATGGTCGATCTTTTGCTCTATATGATCCATACGTGTGTTTACGTTGGCGCTCAGTTGCGCATTTCTTGGGAGCAGAAGATCAAGAGAAGCTGGAGTAGGAGCAGAGGCAGTGGCATCGAGCCTCCTCATCATCACTATCCGGATCGTGATGGATATGACCAAATGTGCCATGAGTAATGTAATGCCACCTATCTTCCATCTTGTAGAGCCGAAGCTTCTTCGAGTATGCAGCCCCAATTGATTGGGGTCCCTTCGAGCCGGTGTCCTTGGACTCTTCATCGCCGAAATGCGACAAGTACTCAAGGATTGTGGTGACCAACATGGCGAAGGGGAGAGCAGAGTTCTTCTTTTTCTTGATGTCCAAAGATATGCTCTAGAATGTAGTATCCCCGGTTTATTGGGTGCCCCGTGGTCATTGCCCATAATGCCACTACATCATCCTTGAGGACTTGGGAGTAATTCCCTCCTCGGGAATCAATCCACGAACCAAGAGGTAGTGGAGAACCTGTTTTCCATAGTGAGGCCGGTGGCCATTATTCTTCGTTTAGGATCACCGGGAGGTGGTAGCCGGTCCTAATCAAAGAGAGAAGAGCAGACCTTATGCTCAAACTCATGCCCCGACTTTGGCATTTCCACGTAACCGAGCTCCAACAGAGTGAGCTTGGTAAGCCTATACCACTCGCCATTGTTAACCCGATTTGTTGCTTTTTCACTTCGTAAATTATGCAATTATCCTCAACCTTCGGGTTAGCATAAAAGACTCGGACAAAGTTAGGGTAGATGGCCTTCTCTATGCTCGGGAATCCCAAAGAAGCCTAAATTTTCTATTGTCCTAAAGCTCTCTAAAGGTTCACTCGCAGAAGGTGATGGGAAGATACCGGGAGAGATGATTTTTAAGTGGAAGTTCTTCCGAACAACTCACTTTCTTCACAAGTGGAGAAGTGCCTCGTGAGGTCCGGGCCGATATATTGCGTGAAGAGCCACGGAGGAACCTCCAACAAAGACCCTGTTCTTGGGCGCTTCGAGCGATGAGAGGATTCACCATTGATGAGAAGGAGAAGCAAGGGATGAGTGGTAAATGGTTGGGGATGAGTGAGAGAGAGAGAGAGGGACGAGATTAGGTCAAAAAAGTGGAGAAGGTGTTCGTGAGAGAAGATGGGGAGATTTGGATGAGGGATGTGAGGGGATTTGATCGATGGGCTATGTGGATAGGGGTTTTCCGAGATTGAGAGAGGCGAAATGACCGGTTTTGATGGAGATTTGAGTGAGAAAAGAGAGATTTTGAGATTTGAGATGCGTGGGAGCGAAGGAGAGAACGAAGAAGATGAACAGCCCAAATGTAAATGAAAACGCGCGTCAGAACCTTTTAAAAACCCTGTGTAATCGATTACATTGTGTGTGTAATCGATTACATGCATTCAGTTGGTATGTAATCGATTACATTTTTAGTGTAATCGATTACATGCTTTCTGGGAACCTTTGTAATCGATTACATAGTTGATGTAATCGACACTGAGTTCTGAGTTGGTTGTAATCGATTACAAAGTGTGTGTAATCGATTACATGCGTGATGTAACCCGTGTAATCGATTATAAAGGCATTGTAATCGATTACAAACACTTCTTTAACTCAGATTTTGCGTTCCAAACAGCATATAATCAATTTTAATCCATCCAAATCAGTTTTAAAGCGACTTAAATCAATTCAAATCATCATTTAAACATATAATCAAATCATGTTATGATTCACTTCATATAATTGATTGAAATTACCATTTTTACCAAGAGTTTCACCATTTTTGTTGAGGATATTAATTGCTTGGGAGTCTTGGTCACGAGGGAGCACCTGCAAAACAACTTAGGGGAAACCTCCGACGCTCAAGTTAGTATGGGATTCAAATATATAATGAAAATTCAGAGATTATGCAGCAATGTGGCATAATTATGCAGAAAAACTCAAGCTTAGGCATTTGTTTTAGGATTATGCAAAGAAATATCTAATTTATGCATGAATGGTCCAATATACCCATTCATTTCTAATGTAGAAAAATGCTTCTTTTGCTAGGGGTTTGGTGAAAATATCACTAATTGCTTAGTTGTTTCAACAAATTCAAGTATGCAATCACCCCTTTGAACATGATCTCTAATGAAATGATGTCTTATTTCAATATGCTTAGTTCTAGAATGCAAAATGGGATTTTTTGACAAGTTAATTGCACTAGTATTATCACATTTTATGGGAATGTGATCAAGCTCAAGACCATAGTCCAAGAGTTCTTTGTTTCATCCAAAGGACTTGAGCACTGAAGAACTCCCACCGCAACATATTCACTTCGGTGTGGACAATGCCACACTATTTTGTTTCTTCTTTGTGCCAAGAAACTAGTGAGCTTCAAGCAAGTGGCATGTCCCACTAGTGCTCTTTCGATCCATTTTGCATCCAAAGCAAAATCAGAATCTGAGTACCCAATAAGACTACATGAGGCTCCCAGGGTACCATAAACCCATTTGTGATGTGCCTATTAGATATTTCATTATTCTCTTAACAGCACTAAGGTGTGATTCCTTAGGATTAGCTTGATATCTAGCACACATGCATACACTAAACATTATATCAGGCCTACTTGCAGTGAGATAAAGGAGTGAGCCAATCATACCTCTATATTTTGTAATTTCTACCGATTTACCTCCTTATCCTTGTCCAAATAGCAAGAGGTGCCCATCGGAGTAGCCATATGCTTGGCATTGTCCATTCCAAACTTTTTGAGCAGCTCCTTGCAATACTTGGATTTGCTTATAAATGTTTCTTCTCTTGTTTGCTTGATTTGTAGACCAAGGAAGAAGTTGAGCTCACCCATCATAGACATCTCAAACTCACTTTGCATAATATTTGAAAATTCTTTACAAAGAGAGTTGTTAGTAGCTCCAAATATAATGTCATCAACATAGATTTGAACTAGAAGAATGTCATGCATTTTGTATTTTATAAAAAGAGTGGTGTCAACTTTACCTCTAGAAAAGCCTTTTTCTAAAAGAAATTTGCTCAACCTTTCATACCAAGCTCTAGGAGCTTGTTTCAAGCCATACAAGGCCTTTTTCAATTTAAAAACATGGTTAGGCATTTCAAAATCCTCAAAACCAGGAGGTTGTTCTACATACACCTCTTCTTGTATAAAACCATTTAAAAAAGTACTTTTGACATCCATTTGATAGAGTTTGAAATCCATGATGCAAGCATATGCAAGTAGCATTCTAATGGCCTCTAATCTAGCTACGGGAGCATAAGTTTCTTCATAATCTATGCCTTCTTCTTGATTATACCCCTTAGCTACAAGCCTAGCTTTATTTCTTATTATTAAACCCGTTTCATCAAGTTTGTTCCTAAAGACCCATTTGGTGCCAATTATAGGATGATCATTAGGCCTTGGAACTAATTCCCAAACTTGATTCCTCTCAAATTGGTTTAGTTCTTCTTGCATGGCCAAGATCCAATGCTCATCATTAATGGCCTCATTTATGTCTTTAGGTTCAACTTAAGAGACAAAGGCTAGATGATTACATGCATCTCTAAGTGAGTTTCGAGTGATTACCCCTTTTGATACATCACCTATCACTTTGTCGAGAGGATGATATCTTGAAGTCCTCCATTCCTTGGGTAGATCTAAGATTTCTGAATCTTCTTGCCATGTATGATCAAGGAGTCTCTTTTCTTCCTTCTTGGGCTCTATCTCTTGATTTTCCAAGTGCGTCTTTGCCAAGATTTCTGCAACATCATCAACAAGTTCCTTTCTCGGCTCATTTGGGTTAGTTTCATCAAATGCAACATGTATGGACTCTTCTATGGTCATAGTTCATTTATTATAGACTCTAAAGGCCTTGCTATGAATAGAATAACCAATGAATATTCCCTCATCAGATTTTGCATCAAACTTACCCAAGTTATCCTTTCCATTATTCAAAACAAAGCATTTACATCCAAAAACATGAAAATGTGACACATTAGGTTTCTTTCCTTTGTACAATTCATATGGGGTTTTCTTTAAAATTGGCCTTATTAGGACTCTATTCATAACATAACAAGCGGTGTTAACCGCATCCGCCCAAAAGTACTTAGGAAGATTGGCCTCATTGAGCATAGTTCTTGCCATTTCTTCTAAAGATCGATTTTTCCTTTCTACAACACCATTTTGTTGTGGTGTTCTAGGGGCAGAAAAATTATGCTCAATGCCATGTTCATCACAAAAAGTTTCAAATTCATGATTTTCAAATTCACCACCATGATCACTTCTTATGGATGCAATACAAAAACCTTTTTCGTTTTGGATAACTTTGGCAAGTTTTCTAAATAATTGAAAAACATCATTTTTGTGGGCCAAGAATAATGTCCATGTAAATCTAGAAAAATCATCCACAATCACTAATGCATAGTAATTCCCACCAAAGCTCATAGTTTTAGAGGGTCCAAAAAGATCCATGTGCAAAAGTTGTAAAGGTCTAGAAGTTGAAACTATGTTTTTAGCTTTAAAAGAGACCTTTACTTGTTTTCCTTTTTGACATGCATCACAAAGTTTGTCTTTTTCAAATTTGAGCTTTGGAAGACCAATTACTAGTTCTTTAGAGACCAATTTGTTTAAGTGATCCATGTGAATGTGAGCAATTCTTCTATGCCATAACCATGAATCATTTTCTCTACTCATAAAGCATTTGACATCATTTGAGGAAATATCATCAAAACTAATCATATATATGTTATTGACCCTATGACCAACAAATTTAACTTGCTTATCATCATTTCCCTCAATTATGCAACAAGAGGAATCAAATATAACTCTATTTCCTTTATCACACAATTGACTAATACTAAGTAAATTATGTTTAAGTCCTTCAACAAGTAAGACATTATCAATAGATGATGAAGGGATCTTACCAACTTTGCCAATTCCAAGAATCTTCCCTTTGTTGTTGTCACCATATGTGACATGACCATGTTTCTTGTGTGTAAGGGAGGAGAACTTGGAGCCATCACCGGTCATGTGCTTGGAACAACCACTATCAAGATACCAACTTGAGCTCTTGGTCTTCAAGCACACCTACAACACACATTCAAGATTTAACTTTTGGTACCCAAATTGTTTTGGGTCCTTGTGTGTTAGAATTAGGTATGGTGCCTTTAGAGACCCAAATCCTTTTGATTCCAACCTTGGTGTTTATGTTCTTTCTAACATTGCAAGTGGATGCACTATGCCCTTTCCTACTACAATGAAAACATTTAACAAAGGGGCTACTTGAAGTTTTTGAGGAAACAAAGAAATTCTTATAAGACTTTTGATGGTTGTTTGGATTAAATCCCAAACCGGTTTTTTGGAAAACACATTTTTGTCTCCCTAACAACACATTCAAGTTGTCTCTTCCAAAAGTGAATTTCGCAAGAGTGTTGTTCAAGTCTTCAATTTCTTTTTCAAAAGCTTTGCATGATAAACAAGGTAATGATATGGATGCATTATCATGTGAGGAACAAATCATGCATGATGAATTAGCATCTATGAGTCCTAAAGTTTCATTTTCAATTTTAAGTTCATTTATCTCCTTGGTTAAAGTAGAAACTTTCTTTGTCAATAGGGAGATTGTTTTATTGGAAGACAAAATCATTTTTGTGAGCCTCAAAGATTCATCATGCAATTCTTGAAAGGCATCTTGCAATTCATCATAAGAAGGTGGAGGTTCTAGGTTAGAAGAGGTTACCTCGGTGTCGCTTTCTCCACTTTCTTCTCCTTGAGCCATGAGGCAAAGATGGGCTTCTTCATTTTCTGAATCGTCGGAAGAGCTTAAGTCATTGTCCTCCCAAGCTATATATGCTCTTCTTCCTTTCTTTTCATTGGAGGGTCTTTTCTCAAACTTCTCCGTTTTCTTGAGATATATAGGACACTCCATTTTCATGTGCCCCGGTTTTCCGCATTCGTAGCATTTTGGAGGAGTAGAGGATCCTTCTCCTTTGTGATATGCTTTCTTTTGAGGAAAGGGTGGTCTTCTTTGAAATCCCTTTTTCTTCAAGAATCTTCCGAATTTTCTCACAAGGAGACTAAGATTCTCCTCACTTAGCTCAATATTTTCACCATCCTCTTTACCATCTTCATCATCATCTTCAAGTATGGAAGAGGTGGCCTTGAGTGCAATTCCCTTCTTCTTTTTGTCATGTTCTTCATTTTGATTGAGCCTACTTAGTTCCAGCTCATGCTCTTGAAGTTTTTCGAATAGGGTGGCTAGAGACATGGTTGATAAATCTCTTGATTCCGCAATCGCCGTTACCTTGGGTTGCCAATTCCTCGTTAGACATCTCAAGACTTTGTTAATAAGATCCTTATTAGGAAATGTCTTTCCCAATGAGATGAGATGATTAACAATATGAGTAAATCTCTTTGCATATCTTGAATACTCTCACCTTGATTCATTCTAAACAATTCATATTCATGAGTAAGAGTGTTTATTCGAGATCTTTTTACCTCACTAGTACCTTCATGAGTTACTTGTAGGGTATCCCATATTTCTTTTTATGGTCTTACAATTTGACACCCTAAAGAATTCATCATACCCCAAAGATGTGGTGATGATGTTCTTGGCTCTCAAATTATATTGAACCTTCTTTTTATCATCATCGGTTCAATCACTTCTAGGTGTATTAATTGTCACACCATCCTTAGTTTGTGTAGGGACAAAAGCACCATTTTCAACTGCGTCCCACACATCTAAGTCAATAGCTTCAATAAAAATTTTCATCCTTTCTTTCCAATAGGCATATCCATCCCCATTGAAATAAGGAGGTCTATTTATAGAAGAACCTTCATTTGAAAAACCATTTGAAGCCATCACTTTTCTTGAAGCTGCTAAGCTCTTTATACAAGAGTCTAGCTCTGATATCACTTGTTACCAAGTGGCCTCAATACTCAAGAGGGGTGAATGAGTAGTTAAAAATAAGTTCACAAATCTTTCGCAAATCGTTTGACAATCAATTTTCGTTGAAGCTATTGAATGATCAGAGATAATTGAATAGGTGAGTTAAACACTTTTACTTATGAACGTAATAGCCAAGGAGACAATATCCAAATAAAACAATGAAACAGTGCACAAAGATAAGCAGAGGAGGGTTTAGAGAAACAAACACAGTCGTTTATCTTGGTTCAATCACCACTCCACTTGTAATCTACGTCCAGTCCCCAAGCAACACCTTGAGATTTTCCACTATATCTTCAAGCTTCAATGGGTGCTTGAAAAACCACTACAACCTTGAGCACTCAACAGTATGGGATACCTCACCCAAAAGCTTAAGCCTCTATTTTTCAAGGGATACCTCACCCTTACAATACTTGAGGGATACCTCACCCTCACTATTCAGAATGTATAAGATTGAAATAGAAGAAGCTCTCTCTAGAGCAAGTGTTTACAAATTGAAGCTCTAATATGCTATCAAAGATTTTTCACGTTTTTAGTCAGAAAACAGAGCAAGAAATGATTTTAAGGATTGATTCACGTTTTGAAGTTTGATGATCAGTTTTTGATTCAAGGTCAACCGCAAATAAGAACCCAACTTTGGTATTTATAAGTTTCTTAATTAATAGAGCCGTTGGAGGTAGTTGGGCATGCATTTAATGCATTTAATATAGCCGTTGGACATTGTCAAGATGCGTGTAATCGATTACATATCTCAGGTAATCGATTACATTATTGTTCCAACGTTTTCTGAATTTTCTGGGCTCTGTGTAATCGATTACATTCTTGGTGTAATCGATTACATGGCTTCTGACTTTGCTTGTAATCGATTACAATATTCATGTAATCGATTACATGCTTTCTGTTTGATGTGTAATCGATTACAAACATTATGTAATCGATTACATTAGCCTTTGAACACATTTTTCAAGTCCAATAATGCTTGTAAGTCATTTCCAACACCTCAAGGTACTTGTTTAAACATAAATCCTTTTTAAGAGTGTTAGATTTAAAGTTGAAACTCAGGTTTTATTGAAAGCCATGTTTATCTTTGAAATTTCCCATTTATTTTGAAATCACATATTGAAAAACCATTTGAGAAATCTTGAGAGCATTTAACATTAATATCCGAAGTCTAAATAAACCTTCTGTCTTCTTTCTTTGATCTTGATTTTTCTTTTTGCGCTTGATCTTCTCTTTTGCTTTTATTATCATCAAAAACCTTTTGACATGCCTTAGAGACATAAGCATTCACATAACAAACATGTATTTTATGTCAAAATGCTTCAGCACTTAGAGCTTTTATTAATTTGAGAGAAATACACTACAATAGAGTTATCACAATAAATAGTAAGAGACCTAAAAATATTCTTCACAACACGAAATTCAATAATTAAATTCTTCAACCATATGGCTTGACGTATAGCCTCTTAATAAGCTATATACTTTGCCTCTATAGTGGAAGTAGTTGTAAGTTTCTGTTTAATACTTTTTTAAGAAGCAGCTCCTCCCGCCACAATAAAGATATACCCTGATGTGGAATTGTGGTCATCTGGACAACCACCATAATTAGAATCAGAATAATCTATCATCTCAAGGTGATCTGATCTCCATAGGTGAACATATAATCTTTGATACCTTGTAGATACATCATAACCTGTTTTGCAGCTTGTCAATAAGTCACACCAGGTTTGCTCAAGTATCTCTAAAGTACACTAACAATGAAAAGCAATATCAGAACGTGTACAAACTTAAGTATACATAAGGCTGCCAACAATGGAAGCATATGAGACCTTCTCAATTTCAGCAGCATCTTTATTATTTTGAGGACACTGGGTGTTAGAGAGTCTTTCACCCTTTTAAATAGGTGCAACATAAGGATTACAACATTTTATATTAAATCTATTCAAAATCCTTTCAATTTAAGTTTTTTAAGACAAGCCAAGAGTGGCACAAGATCTGTCATGGTGAATCTTAATGCCAATACATAAGAAGCATCACCAAGATCTTTTATATCAAAGTGTGTTGTCAACATCTGCTTAGTCTCATTTAGAAAATCAACATTATTGCTAGCCAACAATATATCATCAAAATATAAAATAAGAATAATGAATCTGCTCCCACTAAACTTCAAATAAATACATTAGTCAATAATATTTTTTTTAAGTCAAGAGAGCTAATAATATAATCAAATTTCAAGTACCATTATCTGGAAGCATGTTTTAATCCATAAATGAATTTTCTCAATTTACATACCATGTGATCTTTACCATCTTCAATAAAATCATCAGGTTGATCCATATACACATACAAATCACCATTTAGGAAGGTGGTCTTAACATCCATTTTATAAAGCTCTAAATCAAAATGAGTAACTAATGTCATCACAACACGAAAAGAGGCTTTAGTGGAGACTAGTGAGGAAGTATTCTTATAATCAATGTCTTCCTTTTGGTTATACCCCTTAGCAACAACTCTGGTCTTATACCTCTCAATTTCACCTCTAGCATCAGGTTTGGTCTTAAAGACCTATTTGTAACCAACAGTTTTACAATAAGCAAGAAACTCCACCAATTTTCAAACATTATTCTTTTTCATAGAAGCTAACTCATCCTCTATAGTTACTAACCATTGTGCATTGTCAAGACTAACTATAGTCTCTTGAAAGGAAATGGGGTCAGAATCCTCAATTGAATTACATTCCTGCTCTTGCAGATGCACAATATAATCCCTAAATCTAGTGGACTCATTGGATATAGGAACACTCTCAGATCTTCTCAGTAGAGTCACAACAACATTTGAATTTTGTATATTATTTTTGGCTTGTTGAGGAACATTGACATTATCAACAACATCAATAACATCATCATTATGGATTAAATGAGATGACACTCTTCCCGGAAAGGGTACAACAAGAATAGGAATGAAAACACGCTCCTCTCTAAAATCAATAATACGCGGCTCCTAAGTTCCACCATACTCTAAGTCTTGTTCAAAATAAATAGCACAATCGATTTCAATAACTCTAGCTGTATGAGAAGGATAATAGAACCTAGAGTCCCTTGAGCAAATACAATAACCAATAAAGAATCCACTAATTATTTTGGGATCAAGCTTCTTTAAATGTGGGTTATAAGGCCTCACCTCTGCCTTACAACCCAAAACACAAAAATGCCTTAAGGTAGGCTATTTGTCTGACATAAGCTCATATGGAGTCTTCAGCACAGATTTACATGGCACATGATTCAATATATAAGCAGCATTCTTCAAGGCATCTCCCCATAAGAATTCTGAAAGAGTAGAATGATTAAGCATACATCTCACCATATCCACATGAGTATGGTTTCGCCTTTCTACAACTCTGTTTTGTTGCGGAGTGCCAAACATGATGTACTGTACCTCAATACCACAGTCTTGTAAGAACCTAGCAAGAGGTCTAGGATTTTAACTAGTTTCATCATACCTACCATAGTACTCACCACCCCTAGCAGACCTCACACATTTGATCTGCTTACTAAATTTCAATTCAATAGTGACTTTGAATGCTTTAAAGACATCTACAGAGTTAGATTTCTCACTCAGCAAATCAATCTATTCGTATCTAGAGAAGTCATCAATAAATGTGATAAAGTACCTAAAATCGACCATAACAATAAGAGTAATAGGCCCACAAATATCTGTATGAATTAATTGTAGTATTCCTTCACTCTTGGTAACCCCATTCATTATGGCTCCAGCTATAAGTTTCCCTTTTATACAATCAACACAGGTATTAACATCAGAGAAGTCCAGATCATAAAGAATACTCTCTTTAATCAATCTTTCCATTCTCTCCCTAGAGACGTATCTTAAATGTTTGTGCTACAACATAGAAGAGTTTTTAGCAACTCTACCACGTTTGTTCCCAACAACATTATTAATATTCGAATGTCGTTGATTAATAGAAAGGGAATCAACATCCAATATGTAGAGATCATTAGACAAGACTCCAGAATCAACAAGAGCATAATCATAATATAAAAAGAAACATTTTCATTACTAAAATAGAAAGAGTAGCCACAACTATTCAAAACAGAAAATGAAATGAAATTTCTCCTCATAAAAGACATATAAATTGTATCTTTCAAAACTAAAACATATCAAGTATATAAATTTAAAGAAACCACTCATATATGTTCTACTCTGACTCTAGCTTCATTTCCTATTGTGATAATCAACTCCCCTTCACTTGGTCTCCTCTTACTTTTGAATTTCTGCAATGAGTTTGTACCATGAATAATTGCACCAGTATCTAACCACTAGGTATTTGAAGGAACATCAATTAGATTTGATTCAAAACACACTAGAGTCAAGGGGTTGCCTTTCTTTTTCTCAAGCCGCCTCTTAAACTTCAAACAATCAGATTGTTTATGCCCATATACATCACAAAACTTACAATTTCTATTAAATCGATATTTGGGTTTAGCACCAGAAGACTCACCAAGACCAAAATGTGGCCCAGAAGGATATTCATGCTTATCATTCCCCTTTTTTCTTAAACTAGGGCTTACTGTTCTTCGCTTTAGCAAATTTCTTCTTTTTGTCACCATTCTTGTGGGAAGTAAACTGAACACTAAAGGTCTTGCCCTTCTTTATGGTATGTTTCTCTTGAATAAGAACAAATATAAGTTCATCAATAGTTCACTCCTCCTTTTGAGCGTTGTAAGTGGTCCTCAAAACATTAAAACTTGTCATAAGATACTCAAACACCTGCTAGACCAAGAAGTCCTCTCCCAACTCTACTTTCATGGATCTCAACTTGTTGTACCAGTTCAAAAGCTTCAAGACGTGTTCACTCACACCACTCACACCATTATATGTAGTGTTTGTCAACAAAGTGAGGTAGTAGGCTTTTTCATTTTTATCAAACTTCTTGAATTTCTCAAAAATAAATTTGAGAAACTCATTAGCATTATTTGTTTCAAGAATGCTTTCTTTAATGGTTTTATTCATGCTATACTTTATGGTCATCAAATAGACTTTATTGGATCAAAGTCACTTTTCATGCTTCTTCCTATCTGCAGCGGAAAATGCATTTGTGGGTCTCTGATGTTCATCCTCAGTGAGAGCAACATTAACATTAAAGACAACAAAGAACAATGTCACAGAATCCACTCAATCCTCATAATTAGTCTAATTCAATTTCGTTAAAGCATTCATCTGTATTAATAAAGCTGAAAGAATAATATATTAAATGGAGATTTTATCAAGTATATCAATATGTATAATATTTGAGCAAATGACCATAATAGAGCTTTCCCATGCAATTACAATTCCGCCTAAGGGTCGCAAATTACAGCACATGAATAAACTCCTACGGACATCAAAATCATGTCCCTAAAGCTAGTACTAAGAGGATATTGAGAATTCTAATAGCACAACCTCAATGCCTTTAGCAAATCATCAAGAATCATATTAATAAAGACAAACCGATAAGATAAGTGCTTCATCAACACAATCCCGAATGCAACATTATTGACAAAATATTAACAAAATAACACATCAACATAATTGGTTCCGCGAAGTTGAGCTCACAATCATGCAAAGTGCTTTAAACCAGTACCACAATACTTTAAACAACAACTCTCAAAATCAAATCGCGTAAATAACAACAAAATAAATAGTTTTCAAAGCATTACATATTAATTTATGCATAAAATAACACCAAATTTTATTTCAGTGATCAAATAACATTAATTCTGAGAGTGCATAATATATATTATGTCCAAAAACATCACAATAATACACAAATTTTCAGAGGCAAAAGAGGAGAGTATTATATATTTTTAATAATTTTAATCTCTAGAAATTTTGGAATAAATAATAAATAGACATGAAAAAAAAAAAATTCACAAAAAAATAAAAAAAGCGAGTGGAGCACAATCCAAAAAATAAAAAAGGCGCGTGGGGCACAATCCAAAAAACAAAATTGAAAAACCATTTTTATACAAGCGTCACACCCCCCATGTGCTTAGGGCGTGATTGGGCATGGGAGGAGTCTTCTTCACCTACTTGCTTGTAAATGGGTCACACGACCCATTCTACCCATAAACGAGTCGTGATCAAATTCTCTCTTGATTCTTAATAAAAAAATAGGGATTCTGATGCCATTCAATTTAGAAAATAACGATATTCAAAACCCCTATCACAATTTTCAAAATTGTTACAAAAAAGTTATGAGTTTTCTAAACAATATAGAAGAGCACGTCATGGGTTATTTTTCATAAATTTTAGGCTGTTTGTCACCCTTATGGTATGATTTTTTATGTCTTTAGAATAAAAAATATGTGATCTACAATAACCCTAAATCAATTTCTTAAATTGATCATCCGAAGAAAAACAAATTATAAAATTTGAACGTTTTATGGTTCCACGAGTTTGAGTAAAATTCTATGCAAATTCACAATATTATAATGCAATATACATGTGTTTAGACTCAGGATAATCTAATCTACCAAAGTCCTAACTTGATTTTCAAAATTGATCATAAAATAAATTCGAATTGCATATCATATTTGTTAGAGTTTCAAGTTTCTTCAATTTTAAACCTCATGATTTTTTATGGTATAACAGAAAATTGATAATCATGATTAGGATTAAAATCTCTCTAATACCAATTGCTAAAATTCTAGAATCTATTAATCTCAAAATTTATAACATAACAAAATATATAATGAGCATTAGGTTTACCTTAAAAAGGTGCCGATGAGGATGTCATAGTTAAAACCTTTAAAATCAATCTCGATGAAGAGGAGATACTATTCCTATCCTACAGTAATCGCTCACACGTCAGTATCAATGAGATAATTATATGCACTAGAGTGACTAAGAATATGAGCATCTCTTTGTATATATAGAATAACTAAATAAGTTAAACATATCCACTATAGCAAACTCATATACAAGACTCATAAACAAAATTCATATATGAACAATCTTTAACAACAACAAACCTAATAATAATACTAATCATAATTTGAATTAAACAAAATATTTTAATAATTTTAATATCTAATTAATATGAATTTTATAAAATTATAATATAATTTATACTAATCCATAAAAAATAAATTCTAACATATATAACAAGGATAACAAGAGTGACGTAGGAGTCCTAACACACGGCGCATTTATAACAAACCTAAGTTAGCAACGATGGATTGACTTTGCTCAAATCAAGCAGTACACGTTAGATGTACCAATTTTGTAGGCCACATCCAAGGCGTCATAATGTGGAGTCAACCTAACATAGGCTTTCTTTGTTCCATCAGCCAAAGTATGCATTAAAATGGCAAAAAATTTACCTAGGGGCCAGACCAGAACATCAAACCAGTAGAAAATGGTGATAAGTTTTGATCATATGAACCAATAAAATCCCCGCATATACTTAATGGTGCACCATCAACCTATCTACCTATTAATGCCCGCGCAAGCCTAAATCATAACATTAGGGAAAATACATGGGCAGATACATTATGTTCCATAAATGTTAACAGAAAATATATATGACTTACCCTTTGCAGGAGCCATTGCCAACTTTTACCTACAGCACTTGCAAGCTCCTGCATATACATATAACAATAAAGTGTGTTAGCCCAATAAAGCATATAAACAAAGAAAAATAAAGTGCAAAGAAACAACCCTGAGGTGAAAACTGAAAAGGGAATAGGGCTGATTGGATAGTATCTAAATCTAATGGGCAGATTAGAAATTAACAAACCTTAAAAACTCTCAAGTGTTGGCTGCTGCAGCGGCTGACGGGTTTAGTTATTGGTTTTTTTTTTTGGTCGGAAGTTACTGGATTTACATATGTAAAATAACGATAAAAACTTTTTGATGATCGTGAACCCAAATCCTATATAGTTTGGGCTCATTGAAGGTCGTTTCCTTTTAGACCCCGTTACGGCCTTTTAATGCATACCCATGGAGTTTGAGTTCAATTTTTTTTCTTCATATTTTTGGCCCATTATATTTTACCTGTTATTGAAAATAATAAAAATTAAATTCACATCAAAAGAAACATTAATCCAAATTTAAATAAAAAATTATTTTTATCATAAGCTTTGTCAAATTTTTACCAGAAGTGTCTAGATATTTTTAATTTCTCTTTCTTTTTGTTTTTTATGAGTTTTAATTTCTCTTAGACAAGTCTACGTGTTGGAGAAGAATATATATGGTAGGTTATTTTAAACTTATGTTTGCACCCACATAATTTTAAACTTATTTTGTATATATAAGGGCACTATAAATTAGTAATATTTTACCTACAAAAAGGGAATCAAAGTAGTAAGCAACTTCGATCCATTGGAATGAAGGTGTAAATTTAAATTCTAGATAATTAACTCTATTGTAGAGAAATCACATAATTCTCATGCACTTGCAGTCGAATAAAGATTAGTTTTATAAGTAATTCAAATACGCTGAACTTGTGAAAATACATTGTAGTCTCACTAAAATAAAAAATATAATATTCTATTTGATCCATTTTTAGTGTCACTTTGATGCAATGAATAAGAATTAAAAAACATTAAAATGTTTTATTAAAATGCGAAAACATCACTTATAAATGGACCAATTTTTTTTCCAAAATGACACATTAAATAAACAAGAAGGAATAATACTTTTCTTAAAGTTAAATTAAGTTCATGTGAGTGATTTTTTTTTTTTACATAATGAATGTCAACTTATAGAAGTTCGAAATCAACTACTTTTCTTCTTCTAAAAAATCCCTTAATTGCTAACATAAATACTTTTTCTCTTAGTGCTTTTTAACATATGATTTTATTTAATGTGATGGTGTTCATTACTCAACTTTTAAAGTCCATTATAGTGAATACATGAACCTGAAACCAAATTTTGCCTTCTTAAAAAAAATGAAAATAAAACCAGAAACGATGGTTGATGCGCACTTGGATAACCTACACCAACAAACTAACAAAACTTTTTGCTTCTCATCACTCCCTAATGGCTTTATAGATATAGTATAAAGAATTTATTCTCCAAAATTCAAGAGTGAGTTTATTAAACATATTGTAAGACCACTTATATGTGTTTGAATTACTTTATTTCCGGTTAAAAATAACTTTAGCAAGTTTAGCACAATCCTATCAATAAAATAACCTAAAGGAGAAATATCTCATGCTAGTTAAAATTAAAGAACTTGTGCTATTTTAAGTTCTTATATTACTTTTTGAAGTTGTTCGAGAATGGTGGTAGTGGTATCTCTTGTAGAATCTTATTCGCGGCCCTTGAGCGAATCAAGTGCCATAAAACATGAGCTACATGAAAATACAGGTGTAAGATATAAATTACACGAAAATAATTACATAACACACACAAAAACGAAAAACATAAAAAGTCGGCTGCCACCTTGTTGCTTAATATGCTTAGCTTAATATTTTTTATGTATATATAATGCTCGGTGAACCTTTTGCAAGACTCAATTGAATATTTTAATCTTTTTTTTCTCATAGTATTCTCACTCAAATAAGTGAAAGAATAATCTTTTGAAATACAATCAAGTATTTAAGTTTTTTTTCTAATAGTATTTTCATACACATAAACAAAAATTAAATTTAAAATCACATGTTTAAAGGACTTAAGTTTCTTTCATTAAGACCAAAAGTAGTTTTTTAATAATATTATTTTCATACATAAAAATCTTAAAATCAAATTTAAAATCACATGTTTAAGTTACATAAGTTTCTTTCATTAAGAACAACACAAATTGGTAATTACATTTTTTTATTAAGGTAGTTACGTCATTTTAATATTATAGCAATAGCAATGCAAAATACAAAGTATGTAATAAGATAGTGCAAAGTTAATTGGTAGAAAGGAAAGGAGATGAAGTACAAAACATTTCATAACAATGCATTGTTCAACTTATATCCTAAAATATAAAAAACAAAAGCCAAAACGCCATACATTTATGTCTCAACATTTCCAAGCTCATAGAAGACACTATTTTGAGTCCTAATGATGCCATATTCTATAGGAAAATACTTGTCAAAATCATCTTCGACAGCAGAGAGGCCTTCAGTATCTTGATACCCTATTAAAGTATAGGTTTTTATTAACATATGGCATATGTTAAATATTAAAAATAGTATTTATTGTTTATTAATTAATTTAAAAAATATTAAATATTTCTTAATTTTTAAGATCATAAATGTTTATATTTTTTTATTTAAATATTTTCTAGTATTTATTCTTAAACATAAACTCTTAAAATATTTAAAAACTAAAGAAAAGGCACCTCGATCAGTTTAGACAAAGAAGTTGCAAAAATAATTACAAATTTTAAGGAAGTCAAAATAAAAATTTTTGATACATAAAAAAAGTAAATAATAAAACATTTCTAATAATTTAATGCATTAAAAATTTAATTTTGATATCCTAGAAAATAATAAAAACATAAAAAGCCAAAACGCCATACGAGCCTATTTAAATTAGGACTAAACATATTTCTTTAAAGGACACCTCTGATATACTTATATATCAATAGCCATACATAACATATCTCATCCATCCCCAATTAAACGACCTTACTCTTTCAAGGCACCAATCTCTTTGAAATTGAACTTGTTAAACAAAGTGATACTTGATATAGTTGACAGGGGTTTAACGACTAAATTATCCAACACCATGTAAGTTACAACCTCTTTCACAAAGCCAGTGTTACTAGAAGTACAAGATGTCTCTTTTCCAATCTTCTTACGGATATCTTGTACTTCAGTGGTCATAACACCATACGAACATTGAGAGCAAGGAGAATTATAGTCATCTGTGTCACAAAGTAGCTACAGCAGTTTATAGCATCGTCATTACTTGAAGGCAGAAGGCCAGAGAGTGCAGTTGAAAAGAAAGGAGTTCTAGGCTTCAAGAGAACATTCTTATCTTCATTTGGTTAGAAGTAAATCTCGTTGAGATTTTCCACGGTATCATAGAGATTGCCTAAGCAACCCACCGCATGCCTTTCTTGGTTCGGAAACTTACCACGGTTCCATCGGGCAAGCAAAGCAAGTTGAAGAGAAAATCTGGCTTCATTAGGATCTTTATAGTGGTGAGTAGAATGGAATGAAATATAATGAAATTGGATAGAATAGAATAGAGATTCCATATTGTTTATAATGGGATAGAGGTAGGTTTCCATTCCATTAATTGAAATTGCAATTTACTTTGCTGGAAACTTCAATTCATAAAAGAAATGAGATGATAAGAATTAATAAAATAAAAAATTTAATTCCAACTCATATTTCCCAATTTAGAGAAGAAAAAGTGAAGTATATAGTAGAATAAGATGGAATGGGTTCTATCTAAACCACTCTCATTTCATTCATTACCATCAATTCAAACAAAACTTAATACTTCTTTCGATGCTTCAGCAAAGAGAAGTTTCTCATGCTTTGTATCAATGAGAAGCATCGGGTCACTTTGGTGCATGTCAAGGGTACGATTTTTTCTTCTTTTTCCGGAGGGATGTCGTAGTAAAAGATTTCTTTTTTCTTTCTTCAAAGAGATATCATATAGTGAAATTAGATATTCAAAACTACTTTACCAATGAGAAAACAGGCGAGACTCAATTTGAAATCATATTTAAAATTAGTATAAAAAATAATGGAGAGGTAAGTAGTTTCGTCATTTTTATACCATTCAGTTAAGTCATTTTAATATTAAGGAAATGCACATAAAAAAAAAGAACAAGCATGTAATACAATAGTGCCAAGTTCAATTCATGGTGATAAAGCAAGGGAATGAAGTACCAAACTTCTCATAATGATGCATGGTTCAACATATATCCAGAAACAAAAGCAAAAAGCCATAAATTTAAGTCTCAAAAATTTCAAGCTCAAAGAAGATGAAACTACTTGAGTCCTTAATTATGATCCTATATTCTTCAAGAAAACACTTGTCAAAACCATTTCCGACTGCAGAGAGGCCTTCAGTAGCATGATACCCTGTTAAAAAAAAGTATTGAAAAGACATCATAATGTATTTTACAGACTAAAATGTGCAGAAATAATTACAAATTCGAAGTGCAGACTATAATTTTTATGGGCACAATATAGATATCATATTTAACAAATACAAATTGGGAGTAAAAACATATTTGTTTTAAGAACACTTATGATATACTTATATATTAATAGACATACATAACATACCTCTGCCATCCCCAACGTAACCACCTTTTCTTGTAAGGCACCAACCTCTTTGACATTGAACTTGTTAAGCAAAGTGATACTTGATATGGTTGACATGGGCTGAACAACTAAATCATCCATCACCATATAAGTTACAACCTCTTTCACAAAGCCAGTATTACTAGAAAGTTTCTCTTCTGCAAACTTCTTGCCGACATAACGTACTTCACAGTTCATAGTATTCTTGCACTGTGGACAAAGAGTCCTGTTATCACATGTCACATTATAGTTACAGCGCTTCGTGCACATGTAAAACTTTGAAGTTTCTGAGTTCTCATCAACAATGCAATCATTTTCAGGCAAAAGGCCATAGATTTCAGATGAAGAAAACGTAGCCCTCGGCTTCAAGAGAACATCCTTATCTTGGTTTGGTTGCATGTAAGACTCGTTTAGATTTTCGATGCTCTCATAGAGATTGCCTAAGCTACCCACCATGCCTTTCTTGGTTAGGAGCCTTACAACGGAACCAATAGGCAAGCAAAGCAAGTTAAAGAGAAAGTCTACGACCTCTTTCGATGCTTCAGCGAAGAGAACTTTCTCACGCTTTGTGTCAATAAGAAGCTTCAGGCTCACTTTGGTGGACGCCATAGTATAAGATCTTTACGAAATGCTTTGTTAATAATAAGCATACGACGTGGGATTTATTTATAGGCAGATTGAAGGGGTTGCACTTTAAATGGGGAAGATATATCGTCGAGCCCCATTCAGTTGAGGCAGACATGGAGGAATATAAAAAGATTGTAATAACTATACAGTCAGCTAGGAACTTGGAGAGGCTCCAGGCCATGGCGTGGAATCCCAGTTTCAAACGTTTGGGGTTCTCGTTGGTCATCAATATACTTTGGCGAATCAACTTGAGCCTTCTAGCCAGTGAAACGTCATGGTGTACCAACAAAACCCAATTAAGTTGAAATCTGATATTAACGAGTTCATGGTTATGATACACCTTTTAGAACGGAATTAAAGCTTTTAATTGGTTTAAAACGGGCACAACTAAATATGTGTCTCAACTATGTCTGACTAAAGTGCTCTCAGTAATTATTTATTGAAGTTAATTTATTCATTATTTTAGATTCATAAAATTAAAAATGATTTTTCTAACAAGTAGCATAAAAGTACTTGTAAAGAAAGTTCAAGTATATAAAAAATTTTAAGTAGAAAAGTAAAGTTTTTTAATTTTTAATATATAAAATCCAATTGAAAAACATAATGCATAAAACAATGGAGATTTCATATAAATTACAGAACATAGTTAGCTTAAACTTCCCAAGTTCCGGATCATCCCAAGATTACTTGTGAATAGAGACATTACATTGCACGATATTCCGTGGATTAATTGCTATGGTTGTCTACCATACTAGCATTTTCAGTAATTTAATATTTCCAACTAAGCTGAAAACAGACAGTTGCCACTAGTATATTTTGAAAAAAGGACTGATATACAATCCTCTTTTCTTTCAACATAGAAATTCTCATTCAGGGATTTGCCCTTCAATGAACTTTCTGCGTGTGTCGGTGTGTGCCTGTGTAAGAGTGAGAGAGACGGAACTAAGGGTTTTCTTTTTTATAACGTGCATATGCAAAAGCTATTTCAGTCTCTATGGAACATAAATGTCTAGGTTGAGGGTGTTAAAGCACTGTACAATCTAGCCGAGCTACAATGGATTTGCAACCTCCTGCAAGCAAACAGATAACAAAACTCAGTTTAAGTGGCGCGCACATAAAAGATTAGGACGAGGTGAAATAAGGGGCAAGCATATTATTTTGCCTTAAATTGCAAGCTAACCAAACTGAATTCCCATTCATGCACATTTTATCATATTATTTTGCCTTAAATTGCAAGCTATCCAAACTGAATTCCCGTTCATGCACATTTTTCAATAACCATAATGCTCGGATTCGTGAAACATGACATGGAAGTGGATGCCATAAGTTAACACTTTATAAGGCTTTTCTTTTCGATGAAGATTTAATGTAACTTCTCAAACTTAAATGTTTAATTAAATGATCTAGAGGGTGAAAAAGCTTCAGACTTCATGCCTGTGGCTGAGTTTATAATGGTTAGTTTTGACAAATATCCCACAAGGGTCATCTGCAAGTGCAAAAACCTTGTAGTTGTGACTTTGTCACAGTTTACATGGTGTCAAGAGACACAATGAACTCAACATTCTTCAGAAAGGAGACGTTCAGACTACAGAAAAGCTAGGAAAAGATTGTGGGCGTGAAATATTCAATATAGAGACCGACGCTGATGCAGCTGGCCCAACAAAGATAACATCCAGGTTCAACGTATTTTATCATTACATTTTATAATATGTAAAAAAAATTATTAACAATTAATACAAATTAAACGTATATAAAAATCAATTATTACCATGAGAAATTAGTTGAAATTAACCAAAGAATAAAATATATGTTCTAAACTAGTAATGTAACATCTGGGATGTGGTTCATTACCTCGCTGGTTTTCTTTTCCCAGGGGAAGATCAAATTAGTGCCTGAAAAATTGGTGTACATAGAGAGCTGAAAATGCAAGAAAGGTTATGGAAGTTAATTGAAGCCAGGATCCTCCTAATACTTTTGTGCTACAATGAATTCAGCAAAGCAAGGAACTCTTGTGGTTCTTCATTCTCTTTAACAATCTGTTGACAGAAAGGATTCAATGATCAACTTGAAAATTGAAAATACTGGTACAGTCCATAGTGCATGTTGCATGCAATTAAAGAAAAATGAATTGAAGATATAACATAAATCAACAGTTGCTAACACAAGGCAATGATGGAGCAATTTTCTTGACTGCAACTTAGGCATTACAAGCAACAAAAAGAGTAATGGCTCAATACTTACAACATTAAAAGTTGAGGATGCTTTTAACAACAAACAATGCAGTTGATGATGCAAACAAGAGGGGATTAAATTTGAAGGGAAAAACTAATAGAATAAAGGGAAACAGGAAAATGAGGATACACTTCACGAGAGAATTGGGCTTTACAAAAAAAAAGGAACATGACACAATAGCATCTGTAGATCCTACTAAGGTTGCTAAGGGGCCCTTTATACTCATATGTTCCACGTTAATCATATATAATAATACTGATAAGATGAGTGTTTGTAAGTTTAAGGTGATGAAATATCACCCATCCACTCATTAAAGTCTAAAAGGTAACTACTTTTTTTTCTGTTTTATTTAAAAAAAAAATAATCGCTGTGGATTTGTGAATAAACACATTCCAAAAGTAAGCCAACCTAAAATTTTAAAAAGCAAATAAAACTTTAATAAATTCCAATATAACCATATATCAGGTTCGATTAAAGATTTGGTAATCCATGATAGCCACCACCTGTTAACTGTAATTTAAGTGCGGACAAAACTTACATAAAATTCTTTAAGTGTTTATGATGTTATTTTTTAATAAAAATATAATGTATATTATTTTTTAATAAAAATATAATATGTATATTAATTTTTAATTATTTAATCGTTGTTTTTAAAATTTTTATTAATAAGTTATAAAAAAATATAATTATGTTATATTTTTATTTAAAAAAATACCAATACTTTAAGAATTTTACGTAAATTTTGTGAAAACTGGCCGACTAACCGATAACTGTTCCAGCCAGCCAAGCCTCCAAAACCAGTGCTATGAAAACCAACCAGTGAACTGGTCTCAAACCGGTCACGGTTTGGCCTGTCGAAACAGCTCAATTTATCAAGTAAAATGATCTAGCAATGGAGATCGAACTTAAGACTCAATAGCAGAGTCCTGGAGCATATTACCATTGGGCTGGACGTGTTTCTTGTTTGAATAAGTACAATCAATTAATATATTGCAATCAAAATAGTGATATGGAAATAAAATCGAAAGCTTAAAGAATAGAACAACCTACCACCAAGCCTGCACGTTGTTGATTAATTTGTAACTATTTATTTATTTTATTTCATTTTGATATTTAATTTATCTCAATATATTTTTATATAGTGAAAAGTATATTTATTGTAACATATATTTAAATATATTTATATAATGTAATTTTTTTTGTATAATTGTGTAATATTTATTTAATATATTTTTATAATGTATTGACTAATTGTATGTGTTATGAATTACTTGCATCAAAATATAGATGTATTTTTTTCAAAATTTTATTAATATATTTAACATCTATATGTTTTTTTTTTTTATATATCATCATATAAAATATATAAGTATGTTTAAAATCTCAGTTGGACCAAGGTTCAACCACGGTCCAACCTTAAAACCTTAAACATCTCCCTCTACTAGTTTAGGGACCGGTCCTATTTTGAAATTTTCATTCTTGGTTATGCACCTAAACACTAATTTTATAGTATGTAATCATGCATTCAACAAAGTGCGAGTATATGGGAGACCAAAAACTAATAACTGGGAATTTACTTATAAACATGTCTATCATGTTATAAAAATTGAATAATCTTTTTGATAGAATTTCTTAAATAATTTTTAGAAGGAATATCATATTAGATATTCAAAATTTCTTTGTCAATGAAAAAACATGCGAGCCTGAATTTAATATTTTAAAAGTTGGGGAGACAGTAGTTTCGTCATTTTTTTTTCCCATGTAGCTCCATCATTTTAATATTAAAGAAATGCAAAAAAAAAAAAAAAGAACAAGCATGTAATACAATAGTGCCAAGTTCAATTCATGGTGATAAAGCAAGGAAATGAAGTACAAAACGTCTCGTAATGATGCATCGTTCAACATATATCCTGAAACAAAAGCAAAAAGTCATTAAATCTCAACAATTTCGAGCTCATAGAAGATGAAACTATTTGAGTCCTTAATTATGATCCTATATTCTTCAGGAAAGCACTTGTCAAAACCATATCCGACTGCAGAGAGGCCTTCAGTAGCTTGATACCCTATTAAAAAAAAGGATTGAAAGGGCATCATAATGAATTTTCCAGACTAAAATGTGCAGACTATAATTTTTATGTTCACAATAGGTATCATATTTAACAAATACAAATTAGGAGTAAAAACATATTTGTTTTACGAACACTTATGATATATTGTATATTAATAGACATACATAACATACCTCTGCCATCCCCAACGTAACCACCTTTTCTTGTAAGGCACCAACATCTTTGACATTGAGCTTGTTAAGCAAAGTGATACTTGATATGGTTGACATGGGCTGAACGACTAAATCATCCATCACCATGTAAGTTACAACCTCTTTCACAAAGCCAGTGTTACTACAAAGTTTCTCTTCTGGAAACTTCTTGCCGACATAATGTACTTCATAGTTCATAGTATTCCTGCACTGTGGGCAATGAGTCTTGTTATCACATGTAACATTATAGTTACAGCGACTCCGGCACATGTAAAACTTTGAAGTTTTTGAGTTGTCATCAACAATGCAATCATTTGCAGGCAGAAAGCCAGCGATTGCAGTTGAAGAGAAAGAAGTTCTTGGCTTCAAGAGAACATCCTTATCTTGGTTTGGTTGGAAGTAAGTGTCGTTGAGATTTTCCACGCTTTCATAGAGATTGCCTAAGCTACCCACCATGCCTTTATTGGTTAGAAGCCTTACCACGGTTCCAACAGGCAAGCAAAGCAAGTTAAAGAGAAAGTCTACGACCTCTTTCGATGCTTCGGCAAAGAGAACTCTCTCACCCTTTGTGTCAATGAGGAGCTTCAGGCTCACTTCGGTGGTGGATGCCATAGTCAAAGATACCTAAGATATTATTTGTTAATGACAACCTTATGAGGTGCTATTTATTTATTTATAGGCAGATTAAAGGGGTTGCACTTTTTTTTTTGGTGGGGGGCAGCGGCGGTTGGGTTTGTTCTAAAAGTGGTTGCACTTAAATGGGGATTTGGGAAGATACATCATGGAGGCCCGTTCCCGTTCAATCGAGGCAGTTAATCATAGATGAATATCGAAATATTTGTAAATCAAATGTTTGAAATATTAAAAAATATATAAGAAATGATTTTATAGATTTTAATATGTTTGATTTGAAAATCTTATCAAATATGATAAGATTTGTTGAAATTTGATTTGATTTTAAACAAATAAACTATTTTATCTTTTTTAATTATTACTTATATTGATAAAATATAAAATTATATAATAAAATCAAATTAATTCTCATTTTAATTTTAATAAATTCTAAACATAAAAATAATTTTAAAATCAATTCAAATATCATTTCTAAACATAAAACATGATTTATAAATCAAATCAATTTAAATAAAATCACATCAAATCATTTCCTGATGTATTTAATTCTAAACACATCCATTCGTCTGCTAAGAACTTGGAGAGGCTCCAAGCCATGGCATGGAATGGAATCCGGGTTACAGGTAAGTGCATTACCACATATTGAAGCACTCTGAATTCAATTGCCACATACAAAACATAAACTTGTAGCTTCTACATATATTTTCAGCTAAGTCATTAATTGCTATATCAGTATTTTGATTCTACTTTTGAGGATCTAACTGAGTAAGCAGTAACCACTAAGTACAACACATAAGCAACTAGTTCTCCTGCTCTACATTCAGTTGGATGCAATAAACAAAATTTACACGTGGCAGGCCTAAATATTTGAAATGATATGAAGTGTGTCTTATTAATGGAATTTCTGATCAAATATGGAAGAGAAGAACACGTTGAAGAGGAAGGAACAGAGCAAGAAAACTTCCGTTCTGTTTCTGTTGTATCAGTTCCTTATTGAAGCATTGAAGCCAAACTAGTAAAATGCGAATACAAGTCTATTATCAGCCATACACGTGTATTAGGAGAAACAACAATATATAATATTCAAACACTTATGTCCATTACCTGATCAATGATATCAAAACCGCAATAATCTAACCAACACTCAATTGCGAAGCGCCCCCGCGCGAGCGCTCACACACGAGAGAAAGTTGTATTTAAAATGAATAAAAATAGAAAATGATTTGATTTGATATTAATTGATTTGATTTAAAAATAAATTTTGTATTTAATTTTAAAAAAAAGATTTGAATTGTTTTATAAATTAAATTGTGTTTAAAATTTATTAAAATAAGAATTGATTTAATTTTATTATTTTATATTTTAACTTTTATGAGAGATAGTTATTAAAAGTAAAATAATTTATTTATTTCAAATTAAGTTAAATCCTAACAAATCTTATCAAATTTGATGTAATTTTTAAAACAAAAAGAATAAAATCTATAGAATTTTAAAAATTAAATTATTTCTTATCTTTTAAGATTTCAAACATAAAATTTAATTAAATTTGATTTATAAATTAAACCATTTTTTATTTTTTTACACTCTAAACACACTGAAAAAAATTAGTTTCACTCACACACTCAACTCACGCAGCAACGAAGACGAAGAGAAATGGTTTTAACTCAATTTCATTCACTTTGATTTTGATGTTAAACATGGTACAAGGCAAACCTTTTTTGGCAAAGTTTTACAATGTCATATTATAAAGCAAACTTAATAAGGAAGCAAACTTAATAAGGGAAGTAATTTTTTTTAATCTGAATAAGGAAGTAATTTTAACAAAGAAGAAAAAAAAAAAAAAAAAAAACATGTTGCATGTGTAGCATACAGATGGTGGGCTGTGGATTGTACAATAATCGAGTTAAAAGCATTTCTCTTAGCATTCCTCTTTGTTGTTGAGTAAGTTGAGTGTGTGATTGAAAACAATTCCCTTCCTCTTTTTGTGTGTGTATGCTGCGCAACTGTGAGTATTGATACGATTATTGTGTTTTTTATATCAATCAAAGTATTTACTTTCTTAGCCTGAATGTTATACATTTTCTTTATAGCATCTTTAATCTTCTTTGGAAAAAAGTGATATATATCTTACGTTTACTTGTATGACAGAATGATGGAAGTGTGTAAAAAATGATATGGGACTGGATTAGATGTAAATAGACAAGATAAAAATTATACAAATGTGAGATGATGTAAGTAGAAATATATGGAGTTAGAATTACTCATCTTCTTTTTGTCATCAAGGATTTCAACAATAAAAATCAGTGTGTTGTTGACCTCAATCTTCTTCGTTGCAGACTCAGTAGTTGGAGGAAATTTAAGAATTTGATAAATGCAAGAACATGTGTATAACACAGTGGAAAACAACTAAGTTAAATATTTTCATAACATTACATGAATGGAACTCACATACTGCGTAGATTTCCATGTGATATAGAGACCCACTCAAATATTTTCATTCATCAAGGATTCTGTTAGCAAACCAAGCCTCTAACAATCACCCAACTAACAATATCACCAGGCTTACATTATACTCACAATACTGCAAAATCAGAAAATCAAATGCGTACATATATATAAAAATCAACTTACAATGAATGAATTTTGTAGGAATACCTGCTGAAGGTGACCATGAAAATCAAAAGCGAAAATGATGATATTAAAAATAAAAATAAAAATAAAATCAAAGGTTTAGACCAAGGGCTCTCAACGCAAAGACTTCAACAAGCCAATCAATGGCACGAGCACTTTTCTCAATACCACTGAAGCGATTTTGACCATGAAAATCTTGAAGATGTCGCCGATTAAAAGCTCGAAAATGTGATATTAAAAATGAAAAATAAAAATGAAATCAAAGGTTTAGGTTGAAGTAATGGTCCAACTTGTTTCTTGGTACTAATGCGAGGATACTTGGGGTTCCTATCCTTCTTCAATGTCTTGGACCGGTGAAATGTGACTGAAGTCCTGATTTTGTATAGTTCAGCCTTCTTCAAGGCCTTTGCTTTGAGATCAGCCTTTTTTGTACAGTTCACTGCACAAGAGAACAATTCTTAAGAACATCCATCAGCATGAATCCGTTTCTGCCACCTAAGTTGCTACTTTGGTGTCTGCCAAACAATGCATTAAACTGAAAGACAATTAACTTAGGGACCAGACCAGAGCATCAAACAAGTAGACAATGGTAATAAGTTTTATTAATATGGACCAATAAAAATCCCCACATATACTTAATGGTGCAGCGTCAACCAATCTACCCATTAATCCCCGGACAAACATAAATCATAACACCATTTACATGGGCAGATACATTATGTTCCATTCCATAAATGTTAACAACAACAAAAATGACTTACCTTTGCAGGAGCCATTGCCAACTCTTACCTATACAGCACTTGCCAGCTTGGTAAATGGATTTATATGTACAATTATGATAATAACCTTTTGATGAACATGAACCCAAATCTTATTCAGGGCTCATTATGGGGTCGTTTCCTTTTGGACCTATTACAGCCTTAATGCATAGCCGTGGTGTTTGCTTTCAGAATTTTATTTTCCATTTTTTTTGGCTCATTATATTTTACCAATTATTGAAAATTTTAAAAAAATTTCATAGCAAAGAAATATTAATCAAAATTTAAATAAAATTTTATTTTTATCATAAGCTTTCTTAAGATTTTGAGCAATGCTATTTCGTACGACATGGTTTTTTTATGAAACTATTGACGTCACCATGCATGGAGTCGAGGTGAATCTGGTCTGGATATTGTAAAAAGCACAATTTTTGGTTTCTAATTTTTTTTTATTTGTGTAATATATCACTCTTTTATTATGTACTTATATTGAAGTATAACTCATAATTGTAGAATTCGGTCAAAAAGCAGGGTCATTGAGTTAATGTTTTCACGGAGTTAAGTGCTCGAATCAAAAAATTTGAATAAAGAAAAAAATATTATTTTAAAGATATTATATAAAAAATTATTTGATAGAAAATATATTATATTAAAAAATATTAAACAAAAAGTATTGTATGAAAAAAAATACTTTCAAACAAATATTAATAATAACTTATTAGTTGCATAATAAATTAAGAAATTAATATTAATATTTAATAAAAACATATGGTTTAATAGTAAAATGCATTTATAACAAAGACTTTTAAGTATAATGTTCAAATACTAAAAATTATATTTTGTTAAGTTTTAGATAAAACAAAAAACAAAAAAAATTGGTCAACCCGAGTTACCTAAGTCAATCTGGATTTGACTGGGTGGTTGAGGAAACTGGTTCAATAGGTAAATTGGACCGACCTAAAGCTTAAGTTGCAAGTTTTTCAGATCGACCAATCGGGTTGGTTCGATCCGTACAATTATGGTATAACCAGCTATAATCTATGATTTAAAAGTATTGAATGAATAAATCAATTTTTGATCATATTTCCACATAAAGAAAAGACTTTAATTTTATTCAAATGGGTACAGTAGAGGAAAAGTTTACAATGCTCCTAAACAAGTTTGAAGTATTGATGCTCCAAGTATGGGAACTATTGATTTTGAAGAGATTTAAATTTATGACTGAGAATAAAAAAGATGAACAAATTATGTTACATCTTTTTACTAGTTTTAAATATTTATTAAAAGCATTTCTACTATTTATTTTTTGACCCCTTATATTCTTTTCTTTCTAAGTTTAGTCATTCAACTAAACATTCCTCTTCATCTCCACACTTTCTCCACCGCGCCACATAGCACCACCTCCGCCGGTGACCCCTCTCGCCACCGACCACAGCAGGAGCGGTGGTAGCGACATGATGGCTCGCGGATCTGGCGGTGCGGCGCACTGGAGAGGTGTGGGGTGCGGCAGATCTGTCCGGTTGACGATGCATGGAGGTTCGTGAATCAGGACAGTTGGAGTAGAGGTGTTTGGGTGGAGGAAAATGGCTATTTGGGTGGTGCAGGGATGGAGGTTCTCGGATCTGGAAAGTGGGCTTTACAGTGGTCCTGGTTTGGGGGCTCAGCCATGGGTGGCTCAAGCCTGTGGCTGCGACAGTGGCTCGGGTGCAAGGTGGTTCAAGGAGGTGCGGCGGTGCAGGGACTAATTCGATTGTCTAGGTGGTGGTTCATGGTTGTCAGAGGGTGGAGGTTGTTGGGTTGCAAGGATGGTGGCTAACGGATCTGGGCGGCAGAGGTGGGTTTAGACAACCACAGAGGTTGAAAGGCAGAGGACGTGGTGGTGGGTTAATGGTTAAACATATAATATTTTATAAGTTGAAGAAATACTATTGTAAATAACAAATTTACCTGTTATCAAAGTTATCGGTAATTAAATATATCCATTGAACTATTTTAATAAAAAATCAATGGTAATGTGTTGGTGATGTGTTTTGGAGTATTCATACTTAAATTGTTTAGGAACATTGTAAACGACTTCAGAAGTTAAATGAAAAATGTGTCTTTTTCAATTATATTTTCACATTATAAAGTCATGTGAAAATTTCACATAAAAGAATATATTTGAAAGCTCATAAAAGAAAAGTGATTGAAATCACTCAGAAACGTAGAAACAAAATGCATGAATGAGAATTTTGAAGTGCAATTGCTTGCATGAGTTAAAAATAAAAGGTAACACCTTTAGCAAAAAAAATTGGAGTGCGACATCATCTTTAACCACACCTTCAGAGAAGGAAAGTTTTATGTAGATTGGTTGCCCAACTGGGCCATGAGCCTCAACTTTGATCTCCATGAATGGAACTCACTAGGGGTGTAAATTGGTTCGGATAATCCGACCAATCTGACCAACTCGAACCGAACCAATTAAGTTGGTTTGGTTTGATTTGAGTATTTTGATTGGTTCGGGTAAAATCCGAACTAATGTGAACTTAATTTGTTCGGTTCTCGGATTTAGAATTTTAAATCCGAAGAATCACCTGAATCAGCCACTACAGTGTATAGTACAGAGACATTTTACACATATATAGTTGTAATGATGGATTTGAATGGTGAAAATGGAGGATTTGGAGGAAGAAGTGGTGGAGGAAGATGGGGGCTGTGTTAGAGAAGAGAGAGAAATGGGGGAAGAAAGAAAGAAGAAGCCCTAAAAGAACAACTCTTATATTCTTACCACAAATAGTGCATACACCTCTTTTCACACCTCATTTAATATTATTCATTATACTTATTTTTTCTTATCACTTTCTCTTTTTCAATTACATACCCTTAGAAAGGGTGTGTAAAGTACCTAAAAGAGGTGTAGGATGATTATTTTCCCTAAAAGAAAGGGGGGAAATGGCTGTTGTCACGAGTATACGGCCGTGACATGTTACACGGCATAGGCCTTGTACTCTACTGAATTTGAGGTGTCTGTCACGTACACGATTACACGGCCATGTAATGATACACGGCTTAGGTCGTGTACTACACTATTTTCCTTTTTTTTTAATAACCTCAGGATTACACTACCCAAAAGGCCAATTTTTGTGTTAAAAAAAATAATGATCAATCCGATCACCTGAACCAAACCAAATCATAGATGTTTGGTTCGATTTGGTTCGGATTTGACTATCAAAAAATAAGAAAATCGAACCAAACCGAACTAATTAATTTTGATTTGTTTAGATTTGTTTTTTTCTCAAAACCCGAACCAAACCACCCACTTACAACCCTAGAACTCACCTCCCGTAGTGTTCTAGTCTAGTTGTTTAATTTGTTTTTCTTTGGGCCTTTGGCCGTCTAATGTACAGAAGAAAAGTACCAAATATGAAAATTATTTTGATTGGACTACTTGGTATGTCGGTAGATTATGTTTGGGGTACTCAATATTTTGCACCCACTTAGAGCATGTTTGAGAAAAATTAATTTTTTTCTAAACAGTTATTTTTTGAGGATTAAGCTGTTTTGTGAAATAATTATTATGTTTAGGTAAAAAGATTATTTTTCAAAAAATTTTTTATACGAAATTCAATGCAAAATGAAAGCTTTTTTCAGCTAATAATCACAAGCTAAAGATTGAAGCTTATGATTTTAGCTTATAGATTATTTCTTACACTTTGATATGTAAATACTATTTTGTCCTCAATCAAATAATTTTTTTAATCATTCTATACCTATTTTAGTAATTTAATGCATAAAAGCGATTCTTTTTTATATCATCCAAATGAATCATATTAGCTTAAAATCGCTTTACAGCTAATGCATCCAAACATAAAAATAAATCGATTATAATCGATTATAAGCATAATTTATAATTTTCAACTTTCCCAAACAAGCTCTTACTTATATACCAAATTTAAGATGAAAAGGATTACATATTAAGATCAGGATGTAAATAGCGATCACTTGTTTTTATTATTTGTAAGTAGCTAGACATAATGATGCAAGTTGAGCACCTGATCGTCCTAGTATTGTAATACCTTAAACATTTGGAGGACCACAACCTATATTTGAGAACTAGTGCTATTGAAAGTTCCAAAATTACTTTGTGAAGTTGTATGAGAATCGTTATACTGGTATCTAAAAATCTTAAATGGAGGTATATATGTTAAAAAAGAAGATCAGTAAATATATACACACACACACGAAAGAGAATAGGACCAAGTTGATAGCTTGCTAATAGAGCAACTGTCTTATAATAATTTATCAATGACTGAAAGAGCAAGGGAATGAAGTATAAAACATCACATAAAACGATGTATCTTTCAACATGCACATATAACCCAAAATATGAAAAACAAAATTAAAAGCCATACATTTAAGTCTTAATATTTTCAAGAGTAAGATGACATTGTCTGAGTCTTTATATATGATTATGATCCCATATTCTTGAAGAAAAATACTTGTCAAAACCATCCTAGACTGCAGAGAGGCCATCAGTATTTTGATACCCTATTAAGAAAAGATGGAAAAGGCATCACAATCAATTTAACAGATTAGAACTTACAAAAATAATTACAAATTCAAAGTGCAAATTTAAAAATTTTATGTGCTCAACAGGCACACATACATAGCATGAGCTTATTTAAAAAGGACAAAATATGAGTAAAACATGTAAAAGTTTTAAATGCTCCCAAAAACTTTAAACTTTATAGCCGTTGATATGTATGCTAAAATAATTTATGCCTGAGAAGTGTCATAGGTAACTTGCATTACATGTAACCATTTTTCGCTTATCTTTCTATTTAATTTCTTTCTCTGTCATCAAACTTCCATGATCAGCATCATCTTCAACCCAAAAATCATTCGAAAAACAATATTCTCCACCCTTTGAAATCTAAAAATAGAAACCATCAACAAGAACAACACTACCTCAACCAACACCTCCGCTCCTACGTCGCAAATTTGCTCACCTAATCACGATTAGAACTGTCATCCACAAACCACCATCGCGAGCTTCACTACGCCCAAAGCCACGAGCCACAGTCAACCATGTCAGACTAGGACTGGCAAACCACCTTGCAACGCTGAAGCCATCGCATCCTCAGCCATTCTTCAATTGCGAACAGTGAGCCACTGCTACCTATATTCATGAGAAACTGCCACCTCAATCTGCCTCACCGCATATGCTACCTGACCACCATGTGAAATCACTGTCACCCTTCACCCTCCAACGACACCCTTGCCCCCCCTCTGAACTATTGTCCTTATTCAAATGGAATTAAAAAAAAAATCAAACAAACATTTTTCAACTTCAACTTTGGAAAAAATAAAAAATTAAAACAACCAACAAAAAAAGAATAAAAATAAAAAATTATAAATAAAAAAACTGTCACTACCGAGTCAGAGTGGTGGTCATGTGGGAGAAATCGTGGGTGATGTGTTAAAGGATGACCTTGCCAGCAACCACTACCACACTTCAGATCTACAGTACCACGACTTCAACTATCGCCACGACGCATCTACAGCACCATGATGTCAACCACCACCAGCGAGCCTAGAGGAAGGTGACTACGATGATATCATTGTGGATGGCGACAGAGGACATGAATTTGTTTGGATGGAAGGTGGTTCACTATGGTTCGATTTCGGATCTATTTCATGTTGGTGTTTGGCTATAAATGGTGGGTGTTCGCATTGGTAATGAGACGTTGCTGGCGACGATGAGATACGTGGCAAGACAAGGATTTTCCAAGACAACCCAAGAACTAATGGTTTTTTGTTAAAAAAAATTAATAAGTCAATGAAAATTTACTTATAAAACAAGTAATTCCTAAGGAGCAACAATACTCAAACACTTTTTAAGAACATTGTAAACGTCACCATAAAACATATATAAAAAAACCATAACGTAACCAAAAAAATAAAAAAACCATAACTTACCTCTGCCACCCCCAACTCAACCACCTTTTCTTGTAAGGCACCAACCTCTTTGACATTCAACTTGTTAAGCAAAGTGATACTTGATATGGTTGACACGGGCTAAACGACTTAATCATCCATCACCATGTAAGTTACAACCTCTCTCACAAAACCAACATTACTAGAAGTAGAAGATGTCTCTTTCCCATCCTTCTTGCGAATATATTGTACTTCATAGGACATAGTACCGTTCGAACAATGAGTACAACGAGTACCGTAATCATCTGTCACAGTTTCGACATTGAAATTTTGGCACATGTAGAGCTTCAAAATTTTTGAATTGTCATTAGCATTTTCATTACTTGAAGGCTGAAAGTGAGAGATTGCAGTTGAAGAGAAAGAAGTTCTTGGCTTCAAGAGAACATCCTTATCTTGGTTTGGTTGGAAGTAAGTGTCAATGAGATTTTCCACGTTTTCATAGAGATTGCCTAAGCAACCCATCATGCATTTCTTGGTTAGAAGCCTTACCACGGTTTCAACAGGCAAGCAAAGCAAGTTAAAGAGAAAGTCTACGACCTCTTTCGATGCTTCGGCAAAGAGAACTCTCTCACCCTTTGTGTCAATGAGAAGCTTCAGGCTCACTTCGGTGGTGGATGCAATAGTCAAAGATCCCTACGAAATTATTTGTTAATGACAACCATACGACGTGGAATTTATTTATAGGCAGATTAAAGGAGTTGCACTTTAAATGGGGAAGATATATCGTCGAGCCCCATTCAGTTGAGGAAGCCAATGGATGAATATAGAAAGATAGTAATAACTATACAGTCAGCTAAGAACTTGGAGAGGTTCCAGGCCATGGCGTGGAATCCGGGTTTCAAACTAATTAATAAGTATAAGATGAGTGTTTGCAAGTTTAAGGTGATGAAGTATCACCCATCCACTCATTAATGTCTAAAGGTAACTTCTTTTTTTCTATTTTATTAAAAAAAGAAACGTCACTGTAGATTTGTGAATAAACACATTCTAAAAGTAGGCTAACCTAAAATCTTAAAAAGCAAATAAAACTTCAATAAATCCCAATATAACCATATATCAAGTTCGACTAAAGATTTGGTAACCCATGATAGCCACCACCTGTTTATGTAATTTAAGTAATCAATCCCATTTAAAGTGGGAATTAAAGCTGCGTGTTTGGGATAATTATGAAAGTTAAATTATTTTAATAATTAATTACATAAAAATAGTTTGTTATAATAAATTATCAAAAAGTTTTATATTTAAATATGTTAGTTAAAAAATAATTTTAAATTAATTTATTTCATTTAAATGATATAAAAAAATTATTTTTATACATTAAATTATCAAAATAGATATAAAATCAATTTTTTGTTTAAATATATTATTTGATTGAATATAAAATAATATTTATATATCAAAGTGTAAAATATAATCAAAAGTTATTTCAATAAAATGCTCAACTAACAGATTATAAACCAACAACATTTTATCATTGTAAAAAGATATTGATTTCTTTTATCAAAATTACCAAACAAAGATGTTGATATGAAACAAATATGCTATTCTTGTTCATAGTTTTTAAAATTACATTGGCCTTCCCGATTAGACCGGACTAACTGATAACTGGTCCAGCCAGCCAAGCCTCCAAAACCAGTCCTCTGAAAACCAGCCTAGGAACCAGTGAACTGGTTGCAAACCGGTCACGGCCTGTCGAACCAGCTCAATTTATCAAATCAGGTAAAAAGATCTAGCAATGGAAATCGAAATTAAGACACAACAGCAGAGTCCTGGTGCATATTGCCATTGGACTGGACGTGTTTCTTGTTTGAATAAGTACAATCAATTAATATATTGCAATCAAAATAGTGATATGGAAATAAAATCAAAAGCTTAAAGAATAGAACAACCTACCACCAAGCCTGCACGTTGTTGATTAATTTGTAACTATTTATTTTTTTTGTATTTCATTTTGATATTTAATTTATCTCAATATAATTTTATATAGTGAAAACTATATTTATTGTAACATATATTTAAATATATTTATATAATGCAATATTTTTTGGGTATAAAATTGTTTAATATTTATTGTTGTATTTTTATAATGTATTGACTAATCTTATGTTATGAATTGGCTTTTTTACTTTGCTTGTTATTAAAACTATTTATTAAAATGTCATTTTTTAACTATTTATTAAACCTTTTTTTTCTATTTATCAAAAACTTTTTGCTATATCGGTATGTGCGAGTGTAAGAGAGTAAGAGAGACACGAATTCAAGGGCTTAACACGCTGGCGCTTTTTACGTGGATAACGTGGATCCTGGTTATGCAAAAAAGCTATTTAAGTCTATGAAACATAAATGCCAATAGGTTGAGGGTGTTAAAACATATATTACAACCCTTCCAGCGTGACATTCTACATTTTCCAAATTCTCCTGCTCTACAAATTTCTTCTCTCTAAACATAAGTCTCTCAACTCTTACTTTAAGTGGTGTGATCATTATTTGTACTTTAAATTATAGGCGAAATGTAAGTATTTCTTTCAATAGTTAAATAGTTTATTTATTATTTATTGATTACTTTTTACTAAGTTAGTGTTAATTATAATGTATTATTATTATAGTTTAATATTTGTATTGACTAATGAATAATGAAGTTGTATGATATGTAATTTAAATTATATAGATAATTAATTTATAGGTAATTAGTAGGATATATATCTTTGACATGATTTACATTAGTAAATGTAGCTTAATTCAAGATATTCGAGTTTAGAAATTTTTTTTTACATAAAAATCGTATTGAATATTGTAATTGATGTTTAATCTCTACAAATGTGTTGAATTGTTATTGCATAATTGGAGTTTTGACAAAATCGCTAAATTGCATATTTACTTATGGGACAAATGATGGTGAAGGGTGTCATGTATCGAGGTCTCCTCCACATTTGATCATAGCCGATATGACTTTGGATGGGTTGAAAACTAAGATCCATTCAAAGTGGAGGCTTCAAGCAAACCAACATGTGTAACATCTTGTATAAGGCGTGGAGATGGGTAGGGCTTTTCGATGACGATGATGATCTAAAGTACACATGATTCTCAAACTTAATGGCATCTATGGAGTTTATGTGGAGGTAGAAACAAGTGGGCAAGAAAAGATCTAGAAGTGAAACCGAATCTCAAGTCTGTCTAATCAAGAGTCTGCAATATGATCCTTATTGGTGGTGCAATGGTTGAACCCGATAACCCACTGGTTAGATTGGGAGTCAAGTGAAGACGAAGAACAATCCAGACACCACATAAGGGTAAAACTTTGATGCCGAACAAAAAGTTCCTTTGTAATTGCTCCTGATCCATATTTATGCCTCGAACAGTTTACATGGTTTTCTCAAATTAACCGGGATGCATTGGATAATCCCGAACTTGCTCGAGTTAACATCGTGGGACTTGGAGCATGGGTGATGAATTCTATGTTCAGCAATTTCCATCAAAAGAAAGTTAGGAACAATATTCCATTGGGCATCAAAGTACAATATTGAAGACCGATTCACGAAGATTCACCGCCAAATGCCCAACTTTGACGAAGGTTGGAGATTTAGAGCCATACAAAGGAGGTCGAAACGCATTACAAATATAATGGACCTCATATTGCGTAAGCCCATCATGTCATTAGATCACCTAAGTTAGACTCTCGTTTGATCTCGCTCTTGCATTTTGGAGTTAGTCGAACAAAACCCGATGCACCCGTATCATTAATTATTGAAATTCGAAGTCAATTTCTTACCAAGTTTCATATCGAAAGGCTTGGAAGGCAAAACAAATGGCTATTGTGAATGTGTTTGGGGATTGGGACAAATCTTATGAGGTGTTTTGGAGATGGCTAATGACCATGCAGAGAGACATGGAAGGCACGGTGGTGGAGTTGCAAGACGAGGAATGTTTTGTGAATAAAACTCGATCGTTCAAAAAGATGCTCGGTTATCGGACATTTAGACCATGTGTGGTTGGTCGATATTGTAAGCCCATCATTCAGATTGATGCCACTCATTTGTATGGCAAGTATCGTCATAAGTTGTTGATTGCAACAAAAGATTACAGAAAACAATTGCATTTGCCATTGTGGAGGGGAGACAAAGGATGCTTGGAGTTGGTTATAAAAATGAGATTGCATGTAACCACAAGAGGGCTTGTGTTTGATCTCGATCGACATGAACATCTTAACAAGTGGCAAATGAAAATCTTGGATGGCAGCCTCCGAATGCATATCATGTTCTAAACGACATATTGGTTCCAATTTTAACTCCAAATTTCGTAACAAGGAGTTGAAAAGATTTTTGATTCAGTACTTTACATTTCTCTTTGTGTTGTAATTTTTGTCGCTAATAATAGTTAGGTTGTAATACTAACCCAAATTATTCGATGTATTGGTATGAACCAATCGCGATAAAGTTTGATGCTAGGCAGAAGCTTAAAGTTACAACGGAGATGGCAAATTGGATTAACGGAAAAAAAAAATGGAGTTTGGCGTATGATGGTGGTCGCAGGATTCTCATATGACTACCAATTTGTCGAGTGCATTAATGGATTGAAGGGTAGCAAATCACCTATAACTCGCATTGGTTCAATTGACATATCGAAGTTAGTAGAATACTTCATCAATCTGTTGACGAGGCAAGAAATTGACGACATTGAACCAGGTTTGATATTGTTTTACAATATTAAGTACAATTGAAACACATTGTTGTTCACACGTGCATCTATTTATGGTTTGATATTGTTATTCCCATTAATTTAAAGATCCGGAGTGATGACTTATTGAAGATGGAGAGTAAATGGCAAAATCACACAAGTTTGCAATAGAGAGAACACAAGGTTCATGGTTGAAGAGGCTTTTAATTTAACTTGACAGGTGGACTTTCTTATACTTTGAAGCTGGAAGCAAAAAGAGTGGGGTGTTTCAAGCATTGCAATATCCTTACAACATTAAATGTTGAGGATTGACCCATTCGAACTTGTTCATAACAGGATGGAAAGCATTTATAGGGCCTATAGTTTGACTTTTCAAACAAGAAGACGCCACTTTGGTGCCACCACGTGCATTGCTTAGATCCAAAGGTCGACCAAAATCAAACTTAGGAATGAGATGGATTGGCGGACAACGTGTACAAGATGCCATCAACGTGGACATAATTCTCGTACTTGTCGTGTCGGCGGATCGAGTTCCTTGGGGATGATGGGCCCGGGCCATCAATCGCGCCCATCTAGTTGATCTCGGACCTATTTTCATTTTTCTAATCTTGTATTAGTAATGATGTGTATTTACGAGTTGTATTGTTTTGTATTACCAATCTATGCAGTTGTATTCGAATACTATTCTCCTATATATGTTAGTTGATTGTCGTTGTTATCTTTAATTATTCCATATTATATTCTTGTATAGTTATCATATGGTTATATCATATTTTATTATAAAAATAATAGGATCATACTAATTATTGTTAATGTTTGGCATAAGTTGACAGATGGCATTCCGTGTAAACCCGGAAGAGGATCGATTTTGGAGTTGCGGGAGTACCATGTTTCCATGTATGGCGGGGACATGAGGACCGACACTGCGTATTAACGTGCTCGAAGATGAAACATATGGACCCCCTACTCCGATTATTCCTTATCTTTAGCGGTGGTTTCTTGGGAGTTGCCCAATGAGTTATTGCGTATTGATCACTCATCTCTGCGTTGGTTGAGAGATGAGACGTATACATTTCACATTCCAAAAGGGAGTGCACCATTACGTTGGAGGATATCGGAATGATATCGGGTCTTCCCATTGAAGCCACTGGCGTTACGCAAGGGACGATTGGCTCGGTTGTGCGCTCGTTGTTAGGGATTGATGAGACTCCCTTCGTAGCCGGGGCACGCATTGACATGACATACCATATACCGAGTGTTACTGGGGTCCTTGAGGACGATGATGATGAGTATGTGTAAGCGTGCACGACATTACATAGCGCACTTGGGGGGTTTCTTATGCCCGATCATTTATGCTCGTACTTGATGTTCCTCCCATTGTTGGAGGACTTTCAATAGGGACCATTGAAAGTGGCATGTAAGAGCTTTGTAAAGACGAGACTACGACGCACACGAGATCGGAGGTGCATGCATCTTATTGCGATCGGGCGTGGTATGATTCCCCGGCTTGCCCCTTCACTAGCCGACCATGATGAGCCCGATGTGTTTTACGATGCTGGTCGTGGTCAACTACGTCCCTTAGAATGGGAGTAAGTTTTTATTTCATTTCATATTTTTACATTACTTTCATGACATGCTTTGTTAATAAAAATACTTACGTTTGCAATACTTTCATTTACCAAATAGGTGGCGCAAGCATAAAGTATTGAGTGATATTGGCGTCCTTTTAAATCGTCGTTCTTGATCAGTTGAAAAAATAGGTATGTCTTTTACATTCCTTTGATATATTTTCTTATGCATATTTTAATGTTTTATGCATCTCATTTTTATTTTATATGGCAACCATACACGGATGATTATCAAAATAGACATATGGGCGGTGGTCCCTCTCATATGTTTCCATATTGTCGAGTTAAATATATTGGTCTTGACCGGCCCCATTGAAGATGCAAACATGGCGGGCGGTATGATGAGGATATCACACATCTTGTTTATATAGCCATCCGGGATAGTCGTAGGGAGAAGTTATTTCCATTGGTCGCCAGCTCGCGTTCCGAGTACATGCGTTGGTATAAAAGAATTACTACGCATTTGGATTGCTCAACAGCGCATATTGGGAATCATTTACTAATTCGTTAGTGACTATATGTATTTTGTATTCAAAATATAATGACATAAATTGTATATGTTTATTATGCGGACAGTATTTGCTATTCAACTTGTTCAGAGTTTACACAAATCCTACAATTGACATACGATGGCCTCCACCCAGACGACATTTCGGGCCGCCCCGAGGAGTCGACCGGAACTAACGGAGAGGAGAGGATTAGCGAGCGGTTGGACACGACTTCGACATCCCGAGGACTCCAGCCAGATACCAAGCCATACCCCCCCACTCACCTCCTACCAAAACCAGTACCCACCTCTGTATCCATACCCCAGTTACTCCTCATATCCTTACCCACCACAGGTTACCCACCATATCCTTACCCACCACTGGTTACCCACCATACCCATCACGGTCCCCTTCCGAACCAGCTCAATTTATCTCATTGACATTTAGAGAATATATTTATTGAAAAATACTAATGGAATATATTCTTGTGAGTTTGGTACCCTAATTAGGTTACACTATATAACAGTTTTAGATTTTATTAAATATTCCGGTTGCATTGATCATTGGCTTTTGGGGAGATCCAACATTTGGAAAACTGGAAATTTTTACTAATTGAATTACTAAAAATTTGAGATAGGGATTATTGATCGAAATCTTACACTATCATCTGAATCCTACTCAACAAAAATTCATTTATGATACGTCTCTTCTACAGGATATACCATTTAATTTTTATTATATGTTGTTTAAATTATTTGTGTCAAAATAAATAAATATATTCAATAACTTCAATAAAAAGCATTTGATTAGATTGTTTTTAAATTTAGAAAATCTTACATAAAGACAATTAAAAGCAAATAATTAATACCAATCGTTTTTTTAAATTGATCAATAAATTGAAACAATTTTTTTTTTAAAAATAACAAAAAAATAAACATATGTGTTATGTAATTAATAAATCTTCATAATAACTAAAATAATATTCAATATTATTAACATACTCAATTTGTCACTTTTTTTTATTTTATATTATATATTTTATTCTCGTAATTAGTATTGAATTCATTAATAAACGTTTATAAATATTTATTAAGTATTTTAATTAATTTTTAATTAATTATTTAATTTTAATATCTTGAGCCAAAAAGGGTATTTTTGCAAGGCCAACCAGGATTTTTAGAGGATGGCGCATGGGTATAAAATTGATGTAATATTTATTGTTGTATTTTTATAATGTCACCAAAATTGGCTATATCTTCAAAAGCAGTGGCATTTTAGTAAATAGTTAAAAAAAGGCAATTTGGTAAATAGTTAAAAAATAGTAATTTAGTAAATAGTTAAAAAAAATGACATTTTGATAAATTGCATAATAATATAGTAAAAATTTTTTATGAATTACTTGCATCATAATATAGATGTATTTTTTTCAGAATTTTATTAACATATTTAACATATATATATATATATATATATATATATATTTACATATCACCATATAAAATATATAGGTATGTTCAAAATCTCGGTTAAACCAAGATTCAACTCCGGTCCAACCTTAAAATCTTAAACATCTCCCTTTATTAGTTTAGGGACCGGTCCTATTTTGAAAACATGTTCTTGGTTATGCACCTAAACACCAACTTTATAGTATGTAATCATGCATTAAACAAAGTGGGAGTATATGGGAGACCAAAAACTAATAACTAGGAAATTACTTATAAACATGTCTATCATGTTATAAAAATTGAATAATCCTTTCGATAGAAGTTTCTTAAATAATTTTTCGAAGGGATATCATATTAGATATTCAAATTTTCTTTATCAATGAAGAAACATGCGAGCCTGAATTTAATATTTTAACAGTTGGGGAGACAGTAGTTTCGTCATTTTTTTTACCATGTAGTTACATCATTTTAATATTAAAGAAATGCGAAAAAAAAAAGAACAAGCATGTAATACAATAGTGCCAAGTTCAATTCATGGTGATAAAGCAAGGAAATGAAGTACAAAACGTCTCGTAATGATGCGACATATATCCTAAAACAAAAACAAAAAGCGATAAATTTAAGTCTCAACAATTTCAAGCTCATAGAAGATGAAATTATTTTAGTCATTAATTATGATCCTATATTCTTCAGGAAAACACTTGTCAAAACCATCTCCGATTGCAGAGAGGCCTTCAGTAACATGATACCCTGTTAAAAAAAGAGTATTGAATAGGCATCAAAATGAACTTTACAGACTAGAATGTGGAGAAATAATTACAAATAAGAAGAACGTACTATAAATTTTATGTGCACAATAGATATCATATTTAACAAATACAAATTAGGAGTAAAAACATATTTGTTTTAAGAACACTTACGATATACTTGTATATTAATAGACATATATAACATACCTCTGCCATCCCCAACTTAACCACCTTTTCTTGTATGGCGCCAACATCTTTGACATTGAACTTGTTAAGCAAAGTGAAAATTGATATGGTTGACATGGGCTGAACGACTAAATCATCCATCACCATGTAAGTTACAACCTCTTTCACAAAGCCAGTGTTACTAGAAAGTTTCTCTTCTGGAAACTTCTTGCCGACATAACTTACTTCAAGGTTCATAGTATTCCTGCACTGTGGACAATGAGTCCTGTTATCACATGTAACATTATAGTTACAGCGACTCGGGCACATGTAAAGATTTGAAGTTTCTGAGTTGTCATCAACAATGCAATCATTTGCAGTCAGAAAGCCAGAGATTGCAGTTGAAGAGAAAGAAGTTCTTGGCTTCAAGAGAACATCCTTATCCAGGTTTGGTTGGAAGTAAGTGTCGTCGAGATTTTCCACGCTTTCATAGAGATTGCCTAAGCAACCCTCCATACCTTTCTTGGTTAGAAGCCTTACCACGGTTCCAACAGGCAAGCAAAGCAAGTTAAAGAGGAAGTCTACGACCACTTTCGATGCTTCGGCAAAGAGAACTCTCTCACCATGTGTGTCAATGAGAAGCTTCAGGCTCACTTTGGTGGTGGATGCCATAGTCAAAGATACCTAACAAATTATTTGTTAATGACTAATGGCAAGGTGCTATTTATTTATTTATTTATAGGCAGATTAAAGGGATTGCACTTTTTTTTTCGGTGGAGTGGGGAAGATACATCGTGAAGGCCAGTTACCATTCAATTGAGGTAGTTAATCATAGATGAATATCGAAAGATTGTACATCAAATGTTTGAAATATTAAAAAATACATAAGAAATGATTTAATTTTTTAAATCTGATGGATTTTAATATGTTTGATTTAGAAATCCTATCAAATAGGTAGGATCTGTTGAAATTTAATTTGATTTTAAATAAAAAAACTATTTTATCTTTCTTAATATATTAATAAAAATATAAAATAATATAATAAAATTAAATTAATTCTCATTTTAATTTTAATAATTTCTAAATATAAAAATAATTTTAAAATCAATTCAAATATCATTTCTAAACATAAAACATGATTTATAAATCAAATCAATTTAAATAAAATCACATCAAATCATTTCCTGATATAGTTAATTCTAAACACATCCATTAGTCTGCTAAGAACTTCGAGAGGCTCCAAGCCATGGCATGGAATGGAATCCGGGATGCAGGTAAGTGCATTACCACATATTGAAGCACTCTGAATTCAATTGCCATATACGAAACATAAACTTGTAGCTTCTACATATATTTTCAGCTGAGTCATTACTTGCTATATCAGTATTTTGATTCTACTTCTGAGGATCTAACTGAGTAAGCAGTAACCACTAAGTACAACACATAAGCAACTAGTTCCTGCTCTACATTCAATTGGATGCAATAAACAAAATTTACATGTGGCAGGCCTAAATATTTGAAATGATATGAAGTGTGTCTTATTAATGGAATTTCTGATCAAATATGGAAGAGAAGAAGAACACGTTGAAGAGGAAGGAACAGAGCAAGAAAACTTCCATTCTGTTTCTATTGTATCAGTTCCTTATTGAAGCATTGGAGCCAAACTAGTAAAATACAAATACAAGTCTATTATCAGTCATACACGTGCACTAGGAGAAACAACAATATATAATAATACTTTGACTATTCTAACACTTACGTCCATTACCTGATCAGTGATATCAAAACCGCAATAATCTAACTAACACTCAGAGTTGCGCAGAATATACACACACACGAGAGGAAGAGAATTTTTTTCACTCACACACACAACTCACGCAGCAACGAAGACGAAGAGAAATGCTTTTAACTCAATTTCTTTCACTTTGATTTTGATGCTAAACATGGTACAAAGCAAGCTTTTTTATCGGCAAAGTTTTACAGTGGAATATTATAAAGCAAACTTAATAAGGAAGTAATTTTAACAAAGAAGAAAAGTGAACAAAAAAAAAAAAACTGTAGCATACAGGTGCTTGGATATGGATTGTACAATAATTGAGTTAAAAGCATTTCTCTTGCGATTCCTCTTTGTTGTTGAGTGAGTTCAGTGTGTGATTGAAAATGATTCCCTTCCTCTCAGTGACCGACCCACGTGTTAAGAAGTGGGACACATGTTTTTACTTTATCTTAAATTTTTTTAATTTTATGTAAATATATTTATATATATCTTTTTTTATATGTATAATTTTTATTATTATATATAGATAAATTAATAAATTTATAATAATAAAAAATAAAATTTATATAATATTATTTTTTATTTTTCAATAATAATTACATAATTTAATATCTGAATATATTCATATAATATTATTTTTTATTTTTTAATAATACTTACATAAATTTAGTATCAATATAGTTAAATTACAAAATTTTTCTCTCATCTTTTTTTATCTATCCAGATTAACAATAACAAAAGACATTATCCATTTAGACTCATTAAATTTGCTTAAACTATAGCGATATTTGTCTTCATTATCTAAAATTACTCAAATTTGCTTAAACTACAGAGATATTTTTTCTCATTACCTAAAATTCCTGAGTGCTTCCTCTTGTGTTTCTGTGCGTGTATGCTGCGCAATTGGAAGTGTTGATGAGATTATTGCGTTTTTTATATCAATCAAAGTATTCACTTTCTTGGTTAAAAAATGTTGTACATTTTCTTTATAGCACCTTTAATTTTCTTTAAAAAAAGTGACATCATCTTTATTTTAAAAAATGTAGCAGTCTAGTTGGAAAGATAAAGAGTGGGACACCTTTTGCCAAAAAAATTAGAGTGCGACATCATCTTTAACCACACCTTCAGAGAAGGAAACGTTTACGTAGATTGGTTGGCCAACTGGGTCATGAGCCTCAACTTTGATCTCCATGAATGGAACTCACCTCCCACGAAGATCTTCCACCGGCTCTCACCGCCCCATACTGGTCTAGTCTAGTTGTTTAATTTGTTTTTCTTTGGGCCTCTGGCCATCTAATGTACAAAAGAAAAGTACCAAATATAAAAATTATTTTGATTGGACTCCTTGGTATTTGGTAGAGAACGTTTGAGGTACTCAATATTTTGCACCCACTTATATATATACCAAATTTAAGATGAAAAGGATTACATATTAAGATCAGGATGTAAATAGCGATCACGTGTTTTTATTCTTTGTAATTAGCTAGACATAATGATGCAAGTTGAGCACCTGATCGTCCTAGTATTGTAATACCTTAAACATTTGGAGGGCCACAGCCTATATTTGAGAACTTGTCCTATTAAAAGTTCCAAAATTACTTTGTGAAGTTGTATGATAATCGTTGTACTGGTATCTAAAAATCTTAAATGGAGGCATATATGTTAAAAAAAATCACTATAAGTATTAAGTTATATATATATATATATATATATATATATATATAGCTTGCTAATAGAGCAACTGTCTTATAATCATTTATCAATGACTGAAAGAGCAAGGGAATGAAGTAAACATCACATAGAACGATGTATCTTTCAACATGCACAAATAGCCTAAAATATGAAAAACAAAATCAAATGCCATACATTTAAGTCTTAATATTTTCAAGAGAAAGATGACATTGTCTGAGTCCTTATATATGATTATGATCACATATTATTGAAGAAAACACTTATCAAAACTATCCTCGACTGCAGAGAGGCCTTCAGCATTTCGATACCCTATTAAGAAAAGATGGAAAAGGCATCACAATCAATTTAACATATTAGAACTTGCAAAAATAATTACAAATTCAAAGTGCAAATTTAAAAATTTTATGTGCTCAAGACATGCACACATACATAGCATGAGCTTATTTAAAAAAGACAAAATAGGAGTAAAACATGGAAAAGTTTTAAATGCTCTTAAAAACTTTTTGAGCATCAACGCTCCAAACTTTATAACTGTTGATATGTATGCCAAAATGATTTATGACTGAGAAGTATCACATTTAACCTTTTTTCTCTTTCATTTCTTTGTCCTTCTCCTTCCCTTTCGTCTCACCCTCTACCATCAAACCTCCATGATCACCACCATCTTTAACCCAAAAATCATCCCAAAAACAATATCATCCACCCTTTGAAATCTAAAAATAGAAACCATCAACAAGAGTAGCACTACCCCAACCAACACCTCTGCTCCTGCGTCGCAAATCTGCTCACCTAGTCGAAGATCCACCCATCTCAACTCCCACAAACCACCATCGCGAGCCTCACCACGCCCAAAGCCATGAGCCACAATCAACCATGTCAGACTAGGACTAGTGAACCACCTTGCAATGCCGGAGGCGTCGTCCTCTGTCATTCTTCAATTGCAAACTGTGAGTTACTGTTGCCTACATTCGTGAAAAACTGCCACCTAGATCTGCCTCACCACACACGCCGCCTGACCGCCATGTGAAATAACTGCCACCCTTCACCCTCCAACGACACCCTTGCCCCCCTCCTCTGAACTATTGTCCTTGTTCAAATGGAATTAAAAAAATCAAACAAACATTTTCAACTTCAACTTTGGGAAAAATAAAAAATTAAAACAACTAATAGAAAAATAAAAAAAATTGAAAATTATAAATAAAATAAAAAACCGTCACTACCAGGTTGGAGCAGTGGTCATGCAGGAGAAGTTGTGGGTGATGTGTTAAAGGATGACCTTGCCGGCAACCATTACCACACTTCAGATCGGCAGTACCACGACTTCAACTATTGCCATGACGCTTTAGATATGCAGCACCATGATGTCAACCACCACTAGCGAGCCTAGAAGAAGGTGGCTACGATAATATCATAGTGGATGGCGATGGAGGACATGAGTTTGTTTGGATGGAAAGTAGTTCACTGTGGTTCGATTTCAGATCTATTTCACGTTGGTGTTTGGCTGTGTGAATGGTGGGTGTTCGCATCAGCAATGAGACGTCGCTGGCGACGATGAGATACGTGGCAAGACAAGGATTTTCCAAGAGAACCCAAGAACTAATGGTTTTTTGTTAAAAAGATTAATAAGTCAACGAAAGTTTACCTATAAAAACAAGTAATTTCTAAGGAGCAACAATACTCAAAAACTTTTTAAGAGTATTGTAAACATCACCGTAAAACATATATAAAATAACCGTAATGTAACAAAAAAAAACCATTCTGCCACCCCCAACTCAACCACCTTTTCTTGTAAGGCACCAACTTCTTTGACATTCAACTTGTTAAGCAAAGTGATACTTGATATGGTTGACATGGGATGAATGACTAAATCATCCATCACCATGTAAGTTACAACCTCTTTCACAAAACCAACATTACTAGAAGTAGAAGATCTCTTTTTCCCATCCTTCTTGTGAATATATTGTACTTCATAGGACATAGTACCGTTCGAACAATAAGTACAGTGAGTACCATAATCTTCTGTCACAATTTCAACATTAAAGTTTTAGCACATGTAGAGCTTCAAAATTTTTGAATTGTCATTAGCATTTTCATTACTTGAAGGTAGAAAGCCAAAGATTGCAGTTGAAGAGAAAGAAGTTCTTGGCTTCAAGAGAACATCCTTATCTTGGTTTGGTTGGAAGTAAGTGTCATTCAGATTTTTCACGCTTTCATAAAGATTGCTTAAGCAACCACTTGAATTTTGAGGAAGAAAAGATTTACTGAATATGCTTAAGTGTTGAACACCTAGTATGCATCTTATTTATAGATATCAAGAAATTAAATACATCTACTATTTACAAGATAGAAATAATGAGTGTGAATATTTCCTATGATACTATACATGAACCTTGTTATACATAAATCTTCATAAACTCTTATTGCTAATTTCCAATATTTCAACACTCCCCCTCAAGCTGGTGCATATATGTTATATGCTCCAAGCTTGTTACATATACAGTTAACTCAAGGACCTCAGAGAGATTTAGTGAAGACATCGGCCAACTGCTCATTGGTGTTGACGAAAGTAGTAACAATTTCCCCGGACTAAACTTTCTCCCTCATAAAGTGACAATCAATCTCAATGTGTTTTGTTCTTTCATGGAATACTGGGTTTGAGGCTATATACAAAGCTATTTGATTATTACGCATAAGTTTCATTTACTGCTCTTTAAAGACTCCTAATTCCTTTAGTAACTGTTTTAGCCATATAAGTTCACATGTTGCCCCTGTCATTGCTCGATACTCGAATTCAGCACTTGATCTGGCAATAACAGTTTGCTTCTTACTTTTTCATGATATATGATTACCTCCAAAAACAATGCAGTATCCTGAGGTAGAATGCCTGTCTGAGAGAGAACCTGCCTAATCAGCATCCGCATAACCATATATCTCCATATAACCTTTATTCTCATAGAGCAATCCTCTTCTGGGAGCTCCTTTGATATATCTAAGTACCCGAACATCAGCTTCCCAATGTAAGTCACATGAAGAGTCAAGAATTGACTCAACACAACTACAACAAAAGAAATATATGGCCTAGTATGAGGTAGTTCAATTTTCTAATCATTCTCCGATACCGTTCAAGATCAGATAATGGCTCCCCCTATCTTGAAGTTTGACATTGGGATCCATGAGAGTATCAATAAGCTTACACCCAGTCATACCAGCTTCTTTAAGAATTTCCAAGGCATATTTCCTCTGGGAAATGGAAATATCATGTCTAGACTGTGCAACTTCTATATCCAAGAAATATCAAACTTTACCAAGATCCTTAGTCTGAAAATGTTTGAATAGATATTGTTTCAACTGTTCAATACCAATACAATCATTACCAGTAATAATAATATCATCCACATAGACAATAAGATATATGCATTTATCAAGAGAATGACATCGGTAGAAGACAAAGTGGTCAACTTTGTTTCTGGTCAAGCCAAAACTTTGTACAATGGTACTATAACGGCCAAACCAAGCGCGGGGTGATTGCTTTAGTCTATATATAGATTTGCAGAGCTTATATACTAGCCTAGACTCCCCCTAAGCAACAAACCCAGGTGATTGTTCCATGTAGAGCTCTTCTTGCAAATCATTATGAAGAAAAACATTCTTTATATCAAGATGATAAAGAGGCCAGTGACAAACGGCAGCTAAGGCAAGAAGTACACGAATAGAAGCAATTTTGGCAATTGGAGAAAATGTGTCATTATAATTAAGGTCATAGATCTGAGTGTAGCCTTTAGCAACCAAACAAGCTTTTAACTAATCGATAGAGCCATCAGTACCAACCTTCACTGTAAACACCCACCTACAGCCAACAACTGACTTACCAGGAGGTCGAGAAACCAGTTCTCATGTCCCATTAGAATGTAAGGCAGACATCTCATCAATCATAGCTTGTCGCCAACCGGAATGAGACAGTGTTTCTCCTGTGATTTTGGGAATGAAAATAGAGGACAAATTCGAAACAAATGTATAATATGAAGTAGAAAGACAATCGTAACTCAGGAAAACATAAAAAAGATGAGGATTACGAGTAGACCGTGTACCTTTTCAAAGAGCAATGGGAGGACTCTTTGATGCAGCATCCAAAGCAGGAGAAGTAATTGCTGAAGGTGGTAAGCTGTCAAGCACATCTGCCACAGTAGGCATGGTACTAGTCGATGGACGAGGACGACGATGATAGACAATAGGGTATCATGGAGGACCATAAGAGGGACTAGGACTTGATGAACTCTCTGTGCTAGGTGATATGATAACAGGAGAAGGATCAAAGACAGGGACAGGAAGTATAATGTTTATGTCAGAAAGTTCTGTAGATGAAGTAAAAAATGGTTATTGTTCAAAAAAGGTGATATCAACAAATACTAGATAACGTCCTAGATCGAGAGAACAACAATGGTACCCTTTTTGAAAATGAGAATAACCAAGAAAGAGACACTTGAAAGTTTTAGCAGTGAGTTTGTCTTTTCCAAGAGTAAGATTATGAACAAAACAGGTATAACCAAAGATTCTTGGAGGAATATTATAGACTGGAGTATTTGGAAACAATAAAGAGTGAAGAATTTTGTTATCCAAAACAACGAAGGGTATGCGATTAATTAAATAATAAGCTGTAAGAACAGCGTCTGTAACACCTTCCTTAGGGTATTACATTTCAGACCAACTCTTTCATAACTTTACCCAAGCCTTGAGTTATTTGTTCTTATTTTAATACAGGTTCCAAATTCACTTTTTTTCCGAAGATAACATAAACTTACCAAATTATAGAAACACAAGACATAAGAACTGAATAATATATTTTACATAAAAATAAAGTTTACTACAACCATAAGTACATTATACTTGCATTCCAAAAACATAAAACATCTAACGTAACCAACCTAGACTGGCTCAAATTCACAACACCTAATAAGAAGAGTCCTCCTTAGAAGACAATTCCCTAGCCGGGAATGTCTCGACTGATAGAAATTCGCGCAGAAGATATCTTGAAGTCCTCTTTAGGAGTATGTTGAAGATCATTCCACAACCCCTGATTGGTGTAACGAACTTTACATATACAGCAACAAAAGAAAATGCAGTGACCCCATGGCAGGTCCTACTTACGGATAGAGTAATGTCACCACAATACTCTATATGCTCTGTGTCCCAATGGACACGTCAAGCATCAGCACCTTCGAGAAATTGTAGTCTAACAAAATCTAGTAGATCCCTCCTTGCCGCCATCGCAGTCTTTACAGACATAAGCATAAAATAGAAACAGACAGAATGATAATACAAAGAGGTGAGATCTCCTACATCAATACCAGCATGGCAACAAGAAATGACAATAACAATAATGTTATTCATATACAACAATATCACAGAACAATAGGTATAATCATATTATTAATTAATAGATAATTTAACGATATATATACATCACATTATATGAATACTGACCATTCCACAAAATAAGTATACTGACTATGCCACAACAATATGTACACTGACTATGCACATGCACAATGTGTATGCTGACCATTCTTATGCACAATGCAGTCATTTCCTACTCCATGGAGCTAAACACAATTTCGGAGAGAATGATCTAGAAGATATGTTTGTATATCGTCAGTCTCAAGTCAAGTGCTATAAAAAGTATCAGCGTATGCATCAGGGCTTATACAAGACATTCTACGCAGGATCAAGAATAGGAATAGTATCTCGTCGAGATCGTCGGTACGTTTGCATCGATTGCCACAGCACAATAGAGCTACTAACTGGCCACATGTGGAATTCTGCGCCCCGATGCCTCCAAGATCATTCATAGACCTTCACTACGCAATTCGCACCTGCACGAAGGTGTAATTCAACTCCTAGGCAATAATAGTCTTAACAGACACCATCTGACAAATAATGCATGATCAATGACTCAATGCATATCATAAGCCTTTATCGGCTACAACCATACGTTGATGTATCTGGGTCCAATACAATAACCTGACAACAAATTACTGTATTTCTCAATCGCATAACATTTTTGTTACGTTTTTAAATCACGAAAAAGGTTTTTCTACATATTTTTAATTGTATAAAATATTTTCTCAATATTCTAAGCTCAATTTAAACTTTTCTCACTTAATATAAAAATTAGACTTTAATTCTAACATTTTCTCACTAAACTTCCTTTAATTAATATTTCCAACCGTTTTCCACAAAAACTTAGATTTACTTTCATTAAATCAAGATACTACAAAAATCATTCTTCATTACTCTTATTAAATAAGATACTTTAATTTGCAAAACATCATTCTAGCTTTATTTCCATACTAAGGCCGAAAATCACTCTTTGTTCATACAAAACTATCTTAAATTAAAATATTTGAAATTTCAACTATCTTTAAAAAAAAATTTCCATTGATATAGCAAAAAATCATTACTCCTTAAATTATAAAATTGTGTTCATCTTCTTTTTAACTTGTAAATCCCTTAATCCTAATTTAATCCCCTAATCGTCTAAGTAATATTTTCTAATATTCTTTCCAAAACTTTCATTATTCTAATTCTAAATAAAATCATTTCCATTTAACTTATTAAAATCATCTTAAATAAAATACTTTAAGTCTCCAAATTACTTCTTAGTCCTAATTCCAATGTCTTGGCCGAAAATCACTTTAGATTTAGTGATAAAAATATATTCATTTTTATTTTTATTTTGGTAATTCCTTAATTAAATTTCTTATCACTAATCACCTAGGTTAGCATTTAATAAACCATTCTTGCATAGGTTTACCCATTTGTGAGCATAAAGGTCGTGAGCCTCTTGGTCTGTGGAACCAAAAATTCTTTTCTTCTCAACACAATTTATATCATACAACATAACTTTAAGCATCATAAATCTACTATACCAAGTTTATGCATAATATCAAAGTAATAAAATCAAATAAAGCATATAACCACAAACTACAAAATCATACAAACATGGTGAATAAATCCTCACATGGATTCATCACCTACAAACAAATTCGTTTCTCACCACTATAAGTGGTTGATGAGGTTAATCTCTCTCTTACCTTAGATTGATGCTCCCTAAGCTTCTTGTATGCCCTTGTGTAGCAAACTTTCACCACCAAGAGGTTCTTAAAATCAAAGCAAACACACAAAAATTAACATCTAAGACTTGAATAAGATGACCATAGATCAAAGTATGGTCTTACTTCTTTAAAAATGAAACAAGAAAGAATATTCAAGAACTTTACCTTAAAACTCTTAAACTTGATATTTGAAGAGAAACTTGAAGAAATACTTGAAGATGGATGAACTAAAGATTGATCTCCACACAAAAGTGTCTTAGAATGATGTATAGATTCAATATCTGAGATTATCTTGAATTATGAAATATTGGGTGATGGGTTTTGGGGGCTTAGACGTGGGTTTAGAGAGAGAAAGTGAAAGAGTTTTGTGTTCTTAGCTTTTTGTGAAAGATGATAAGTGAATAATGAAATAATAACTCAAAATGGTCACTCAAAGCTTCTCCAAGAAGCTTCTTGGACGTGGGCCATCAAGGGCAAAAAGGGCAAAAGGACAAGGCTTCTCCAAGAAGTTTCACTCAAAGCTTGCTTAGAAAGCTTCCTTCTTATTAGTCTAAAAGAGAAAAGTCAAATGGTGATGTCATAAAGGTGTGGTCACATAGGTGATGTCATCAAGAGAAACCTCTAGAAAAAGGTGATTAGGCTTATATCTAGAACCATCTCTTTACTAAAAGCTATTATCTAATGGACAAAAGTTACAGTTAATCAAACCAGTATTTATCGTCCAATAGATAATAGAATGTACCTAGATTTTATTTGTCAGATAAAATCTTAGACAAAGAAAACTTCAAAAACTGTCTACGATTTCGGGTTTAGTCAGATCCTTCGACCTTGTTTCAATAGTCCAATTTTTTTTTGAAAATAATATTAAAATAATAAAAACAAATTAAAAATTCTCAAAAATTCATAAAAATTGTAAAACTCATAAACATCAAGAAAAATAAAAAATTGATATGTTACAGCATCCCCTCAAAAACGTATAGGAACATTTATATGAATGAGTAAAGTCCTGACTGTTTCAATCAAATAACGATTTTTACGTTTAGCCACTCTGTTCTATTATGGAGTATGAGGACAGGTGGTTCGATGTAAAATACCTTGTTTTGCCAAGAAATCTTGAAATTGATCAGAAAAATACTCACGTGCATTGTCACTACGTAAAACTTGAATGGTTTGACAAAATTGATTTTTAATTTTAGCACAACTTTTTTGAAAAATGAAAAATAACTCAGAACGATTTTTCATCAAAAAGACCCAAGTACAACGCGAGGAATCATTGATAAACGTAACAAAATACTAGAATCCAAGACAAAAATTGACACGACTTGGTCTCCAAACATATGAATGGATAAGGGAAAAAGGATGCTCACATCTTTTATTAAGATTACTAGAAAAAGAGGTACGAATATGTTTTCCTTTTTTATAAGATTCACACTCTATGTGGCATCATCTTCTGAAGTTTGGAAAGATTAGGATGTCCAAGGCGACTATGAATGACAGCTAAAGATTTTGTTATGGTGCATGCTACTAGGGAATTTGGCATGTCTAGATGATATAACCCTTTAAACTCATGACCTATGTAACACCCTCCTTAGGGCATCACATTTCTGACTCCCGACTCATAATCTGAAAAGAAGTTCGCACAAAGTTTGAGTTATAAAAGATGAGTTTCAAAATTTCTTCTTTACTGAAACGTAAATTTACTGAAAATATTAGGTAATATTGAAAATCATATTTCAACTATTCATTATGCAATATTGACACCAATTAATATCACAATTTAAAGAGAAATATAAAATTAACAGACTTATTTTTTTTTAACAGTAGCAAACCCCATGACGGGTCCTACTTAATAGCACGGTAGAACACTAACATTAAATCTTAACATACTCGTTCCTTCTCTTGTATCAACTTGATGCATCAGAACTTTACTCCTTGTCTACCTGGCACATCTTCGAACTTGAGACAGCCACTTTTCAATGTTTCCATCAATCTCTGAGTATCTACCACTCGTTATGTCTAAGACAACTCATTCTTTCTACTGTACAATTTTAACAATACAGACAAAGCAAACAATATAACAAAGAGGTGTGATCACCTACACCAATACCAACATGGCAGCACAGAGATAACACAAACAGTAATATCATACAGATAGATCATACCATAATCATGCTATCAGCAGTAATCAACTATCATCATCCAAGTACTCTATACAATTGTCATAGCCAACATTCCTCAATTAATATATCATATAGATATAAATGCTCAGATTTATGCATATGCACAAAGACTCAGTTTATCAAAAACAACTCCATGGAGGTTTTCACAATTTCGAGAAGAATGCTCTGATTAATTGTCAGCCTTAGCCCAAAGACAATCTCTCAGTCGTTGAAAAGAATCGTGTTCTTGTCGGGTATCAATGCGTTGTAACGGATCGCATCGCTAGTGGCGGGTACACAGTGGTACTCGCTAACCGCCCACTGGTCGACCGCCGCTACTGACGCCCCAAGATCCATCATAGACCTCACTATCAATTCTTATTCTTCAACCACAAGGGCCATAATAGCTATTAGCTATATTTTATACAATGCACGAATATATCAGTGCAAGTCCAACCCCAAAGGGCCAAATCTTTTCAATTTCATTTGTTCAATGTAATCATATGCTTCAACGCATATTTTTTCAATGCACGTATAATGCACAAAATCCAATCACAGACATATCTTTCCAATGCATGTATAATGCACCAAATGCCAATCACAGGCAAAACATGTCATTTTCTCACACAGCATCCATATACTGGTTCTACAGTGTTTATACTGTATTTTCAATAGAAAAATCACATTTTCATAGTTATAAAACTCTTTTGTCATGTTTTCACAAAATTGCGCAACATTTCCATTTCGTTTTCACAATTCCAAAACGTTTCTGTTACGTCTTCAAAATACTGCAACTCTTCTGTTGCACCTTTAAATCACGTATTAAATTTTTCAACATTTTTCTCAATCGCATAAAAATATACGTTTCTCAAATTGCGTAAAAATATTTTACTGTATTTTCAAACACTTAGAAATATTTTACTGTATTTCAAACCACGTACTTTAAAAATTACGTTTTTAAGATACGTAAATAATTTTTTTTCACCACAATTCCATTACAAAAAATATTTCTCATTTCTTCAAAAATTCCATTTCCACTTTTCTCAAAATAATACGACTTTATACTTTATTTAACACATTTTCTTTACTCAAAAAAATCTTTTTTCACATTTCTTTACTCAAGAAATCTTTTTCCAAAATATAATTCACAAAATCATTTTTCCATTGATATAAATTAACGTTTCAAAACTTAACATTTTCTAACGTACTTTGATGTGTGTGAAACAACATCATGTTTTGTTCTTATTTTGCATGCATTCTTAGGCATTTTAGGCATTTTAATTTGCCTTTTTGGTTTGTTTTTCCTTAGTTCGGATAACTGCGGTGTTTGTGGTGTTATTATGTAGGATTGGTGCTAAATTGGCCTTGGAATGAATGGAAGTTTGCATGATTGAAGTTGGAGCTTTATGGAACTAATTTAGGGAAAGATAAGACAATTATCTACAACTTTCATGAAGACCTCAAAGGCCCAATCACACGTTTGGATAACTCAAATTGGAGTTGAAGCAAGAACTAGGGTCTTTGATCCGACAGCTTGACCTTTGTATACTATTCATGACATATCTCGAGTTACAAGTTGTCAAATGAGCTGAAATTTTGATGGTTGATAGCTAAGATCCAAATCTACAACTTTCATGTTGAGCACTTTTCCAGATTCGGAGGTCTAATGGGTCATATTGAGCTTGGAAGGCCATTCCAGAACCAACCACGGCCTGGCCGTGGTTCACACCACGGCCGTGGTTCGGGGCGCGCAGCAGATTTTAGTTTTCTATTTTTATTTCTTTTGGGGGCTTTTAGCCCATAAAAACCCTAGGCTATAAATAGATGTTCTGATTGCTATTAGGGTATTCTATCTTGGTTCTAACCTAGTTTTGGAGGAGGCACAAAGGGCTTGGGTTCTTCATCTTTCTCCTTCTTCTTCCATTGTTACGGGTTTGGGATGTTTTTAAGTTTGATTTCTTGTCTCTTCTTCTCTATGTCTGAGTAGTTTCTTTTGTTTCTAGGATTGGGCAATGCCCTTTGATACTTTGATAATGAATAATTGACGTTGTTTCCCCTTTTATTGATCTTGAATGTTCTTTGATTCAATTCTTATTGCTCTTATTCATGTGAATTTGCTGGCCACTTATTTGCATCTCATAGGCATTTAGGGACGTACTGAGAGGTGAACCTAAGTGTTGGAACCATAAGAATTGAACTTAAGGTCTATATCACGAGAGTAATTTTAGCCTTTCGAGGATTCAATGAATTACCACAAAGCATAATGGGTTCAATTTAAATTCAATTACCACGAAAGTAGGAATTGGTTTAATTGGGCACGGATCTTGTATCTTGAAAGAGAACATTAACTAATTTTGGGTAACTCACCTTCAATTGAATTTCAGATTTAATAAAAGGGTTGTCAATTAGGATTTATCTTGTATCATTGTGGTATCCCAATCTTGGAAGCTTTCTTAATTCTGAAAACCCCATTCTTGATAACTTGCTATTTTTATTCTAAATTCTGTTTTCTTAATTTTTATTTAATTATTTTGTTACTAAGTTCTTATCAATCAACAATCATATTTTCTCTTGTTTAATTTAATTAAGTTAATTAATTAATTGGTATTCATACACACAATCCCTTTGGATTCGATCTTTTATTACTTGACGATTTAAACCGTACACTTCATGATTTCACGCATCAAGTTTTTGGCGCGTTTAACTTCGGGACTGTGTTTTTCTTGAATATCAGTTTAATTTTAATTTAATTATTTTAAATCTTTTTCTTTTATTATATTATTACGTTCTTGTTTTTCTTTGACTCTCGCAGTAATTACTCCATTGACATCACCTGAGCACAAAAACCAGACGAAAGTCAAGCTAATGACTTTAAACAAGCGCTTCTTGGGAGGCAACCTAAGTTTCTTTGTTTTTGTTTTTCCTTTTAATTTCTTCTTTTTCTTTTGAATTTGTGTGTTGGATTACTGGTTTGATCTTTATCTCATGGATCTTGTTTAGGTTTGACCCTTTTAGAACTCAAATTAGAAGAAGAGTGAAGTCAGTAATTTTCACACCCAGCCCATGAAAAAAATTCCATGGCCATGGATTGAACACCAGAAGTTTTTCTGCCACCGCAGTGAGTTCTTTTCTTTTATCCCTTCTCTTATTTTAGATTTTTACATTGGGGACAATGTAAGTTCTAAGCTTGGGGGGGTATTTTCATTTTTTATTTTCTTATTTTCATTCTCATTAGTTTCATTCATTCTCATATCTTGTTTTGCATTACATTTTCATGTTGCATTTTAACACCATCATATCTCTTGGGTTTTTGGTTGAACTTGTGCCCCTCTCTTTTTGAGGATTTTGAGATGATATTGATTTGGAACCCAATTTGTTAATTCTTGTAATTGGCTACAGGCATTGTTTTAATTGATAGTAGAGGTGATCTTTTGATAGTTGATAATTAGCATATGTTCTTTGAATTTATGCTTCTCATTGAATTTTTAAACCTATAAATGTGAGTTTTGAGCTTATATGGGACTTATGCACTGTATGATTTTTGTTCCCATTCTTTGTGTTGAGTGATATTCCTCATTGATCTTGTGCTCTAGAACTTGATTTGAAACCATTTTGAGGCAAAATTTTTGGTTGCATGCTTGAATATGATTAAGGCGTTTTAAGTATTTTTCTGGCCTTCTGAATTTGTTACACTTTCATCTACTAGTTGCCCAATTTGAGCTTATTGCATATTTAATTTTCTTGATGCCTATGATGATATATTATTGGTAATCATTTAGAATATTAAATGGAGCAAAGTGGGTTTGAAAGTTGTGAAAAGTGTGTTGGGAATCATATGTGAATGACATTTCTCTTTCTCAAAAAAAAAAAAAAAGAAGTGCAAATAAAAGAAAATCATAAGAAGCTTGAAATAAAAAAAGAGGAGAAAGAGAAGAAGGAAAAGTAAGGAAGAAAATTCTTTGAAATGTGGAGTTATGTTTTAGATTGAAATAATGCCTTTGCTCCATTGATGTTCTATTGGATTTCTTGTGCTTATTGAAAAAAAAAATTTGATGAGCCCTTTGTGTATGCCTTCCTTTCTCTTCCTTACCTATCATCATTCCCATGGCCCCATTACAACCCTTGAAAGACCTTTTGATTCTTGCATGCATGCTGATTATTAGTGAAAATCTGGTTTCTTATCAAGCATATGAAAGTGCATTTTCTTTGAAGGATTTTGAGCGTATTGTTTTCACCCTTAAACACTTTGAGTGTGGTTAGTGGAGTGAACTTAATTCAATCAGTGAGGATGCATGAATTCTGAGAACTTAGCCTCTAATTGGACGTGATTTTGATTACCTCTCAGATTCTTTGTTTGCCTTAGCCTATTGCTTGGATATTGTTTTCTCGGGTTCCTCATTCATTATTGTCTCTTGATTCCACTTCTTGGTTTGGCATTAGTTATTGCTTGGGGACAAGCAAAGTCTTAAGCTTGGGAGGATTTGATGTGTGTGAAACAACATCATGTTTTGTTCTTATTTTGCATGCATTCTTAGGCATTTTAGGCATTTTAATTTGCCTTTTTGGTTTGTTTTTCCTTAGTTCGGATAACTGCGGTGTTTGTGGTGTTATTATGTAGGATTGGTGCTAAATTGGCCTTGGAATGAATGGAAGTTTGCATGATTGAAGTTGGAGCTTTATGGAACTAATTTAGGGAAAGATAAGACAATTATCTACAACTTTCATGAAGACCTCAAAGGCCCAATCACACGTTTGGATAACTCAAATTGGAGTTGAAGCAAGAACTAGGGTGCTGATCCTGACAGCTTGACCTTTGTATACTATTCATGACATATCTCGAGCTACAAGTTGTCAAATGAGCTGAAATTTTGATGGTTGATAGCTAAGATCCAAATCTACAACTTTCATGTTGAGCAATTTTCCAGATTCGGAGGTCTAATGGGTCATATTGAGCTTGGAAGGCCATTCCGAACCAAACCACGGCCTGGCCGTGGTTTACCGTGGTTTGGGCGTATGCAGATTTTAGTTTTCTATTTTTATTTCTTTGGGGGCTTTTAGCCCATAAAAACCCTAGGCTATAAATAGATGTTCTGATTGCTATTAGGGTATTCTATCTTGGTTCTAACCTAGTTTTGGAGGAGGCACAAAGGAGGCTTGGGTTCTTCATCTTTCTCCCTTCTTCTTCCATTGTTACGGGTTTGGGATGTTTTTAAGTTTGATTTCTTGTCTCTTCTTCTCTATGTCTGAGTAGTTTCTTTTGTTTCTAGGATTGGGCAATGCCCTTTGATACTTTGATAATGAATAATTGACGTTGTTTCCCCTTTTATTGATCTTGAATGTTCTTTGATTCAATTCTTATTGCTCTTATTCATGTGAATTTGCTGGCCACTTATTTGCATCTCATAGGCATTTAGGGACGTACTGAGAGGTGAACCTAAGTGTTGGAACCATAAGAATTGAACTTAAGGTCTATATCACGAGAGTAATTTTAGCCTTTCGAGGATTCAATGAATTACCACAAAGCATAATGGGTTCAATTTAAATTCAATTACCACGAAAGTAGGAATTGGTTTAATTGGGTACGGATCTTGTATCTTGAAAGAGAACATTAACTAATTTTGGGTAACTCACCTTCAATTGAATTTCAGATTTAATAAAAGGGTTGTCAATTAGGATTTATCTTGTATCATTGTGGTATCCCAATCTTGGAAGCAAAAACCCCATTCTTGATAACTTGCTATTTTTATTCTAAATTCTGTTTTCTTAATTTTTATTTAATTATTTTGTTACTAAGTTCTTATCAATCAACAATCATATTTTCTCTTGTTTAATTTAATTAAGTTAATTAATTAATTGGTATTCATACACACAATTCCTTTGGATTCGATCTTTTATTACTTGACGACGAAACCGTACACTTGCGGATTTCACGCATCATACTTCAAAACTCGAAAATAAGTTATACGTTAGTAAATTTTTAAAATACCATTATATTCTCCATTTTTCCCAAATCATTTCCAAATCAACCTTTCTTCAAAATAATATAACTTTCTACTTCATTTAATATATATTCTTACTCAAGAAAATCCTTTTTCACAGTATATTCCACAAATTCATAATTCCGTTGAATTAAATCAATGTTTCTAACTTTAAAAATTACTAACGCTTTCCAAAATCCAACGGATGAGTTACACATTAGAAAATACCAAATCACTATCGTATTCTTCATTTTTTAAAATCAATTTTAACAAAAATAAATTCTTTTTAAAATAAATTGAGGCTCAATTGCAACCTCTCTTTTCCATTTACATAAAAATTCATTTCTCAAGTGCTAAAATACTCTGATTCCCTTTTCAAATTTCTTGTATTAAATTAATTATATTTCCACTTGAAAAATCACTTTGTTTCATCAAAATCAATGCATTACAAGCCTTCGAAAACGTGGACATGGCTATTGAAAATTATCAAAATATTTTTTTTCTAAATTGATATGATTTTACACAAACAAAACCATTAAAATTTTATTTTCAAAACCGAAATACCGATGGTTATAAAAACCAAACCCATTTGTTCAAATCCCTTTTCACTTTCTTTACAAATCATTTTTCACTTTCTTTGCAAATCCTTGTTCACTTTCTTTGCAAATCCTTAAAATCAATGTTTGCCCGTTTCATTAAAAACTCATATTTAGAAAAACACTTAGGATCTTTTTACACAAAATAAATCAATAAAAATTTCTCAAAGATCGTATTCTTGTTCTCTTGAAAAACAAACCCTTTGTTTATTTTCCATACTCTTCAAATCATCCATTTTCATTTTGCATGAAAATATTAATTTATGAACACCTATTTTGAGGTGTCTTGGCTGAAATTTTCATTGTTCTAGGGACCCAAAAATCAATTCCCTTATTCTTGAAAAATTTCAACATGAACCCTAATCAAGGGCATCAAAAACCGAACCCTCTCCTTTGACTACTGGAGCCAAAAATTGAATTCCTTTTCATCACCACATCATGACATACACATATATATATTTCATCATAAATGCTATAAGCATGCCATATACTTATCATGCATAATATAAGCATATCATCAAAGTCATAAAATCATGCAAAGCATATCAAGTACAAGCAAATAAATCAAAGCTCATAAACACACATAAATTATTACATGACCATGGATTGGAATCCTCACATGGATTCACCATCCATCAAATATAAGACCATCTCTCACCACCATACTTGGTTGGTGAGATGGATCTCCCTCTTACCTCTTGAAGATCCTCAAAAACTTCTTGATTTGCTTCTTTTTCCAAATCCTTCACCACCAAAGGCTTCTCAAATACAAAACAAAATACATAGAAATTAGTATACTAAGTTTGATTAAGAGGAACCATGGATCAAACATGGTTTAGAACATGAAAAAGAGAGAAGAAATGAAGTTTCCTTACATTTCACCTCAAAAACCCAATAACTTTGATCTTGAAGAAAGTCCATGAAGATGAATGATTTAGAGAAAGTCTCCAACATGAAAGTTGCTTAGAATATCATGTAGATTCAAGATCTATAGTTGGATTAAATTAAACAAACTTGAAGGGTGGTTGATCGAATTCCTCACAAGAAGGAAAACATAAGCTTTTTTGATCTTTAACTTGAAGGACAAGGTTATAGATGATAGAATTTTGAGAAGTTCCTAACATAAAAGTGTTTTAGATTGATGAGAGGATTCAAGATATGTAGCTAGATAAAATTATGGAAGATTGGAAGTTGTTCTATGGGTGGTGACCGAATAACTCAAGAAAGGAAGAAGGTGAAGTTCATGGTGTTGTTCTTGGTGTTCTTGGAAAATTTGAGAGGAAATAGTGTAAACTTTTTGGTGAGAGAAAAGAAATGAATATTGATAGTAAATTGAATGGTGCAGCCGTGTAGTAGTTTGTAGGTAATATTAGGAGATAAGTTTGAACCCAAAATATCACCAATTATGTTCACATTGAAAACACATGGCTTATGTCATCTTTGAATTATTAAATAGCCATGCTAGATAATTCAAGAACCTTGAGAGGCTCTCCAAGCTGCATGACCGTGCGGCTCTTCATAGGATTAGGGAATTAATTATTTTCAATTTACACCTAATTGCATGCTAATTAATTAGGTAATTAGTTAGGTTAAATTTCCTAATCAATCTTAATTAACATTCTAACTATATAACTAATTAATTAAACATATTATTTCATATATTATAACCTCTAATTAAAATTAGGATATCTAATTAAGAATTAAATTATAATAATTTAATATTTAATTTAGTTTACTTAACTTGTTAATTAGGCCATTAGATTAACCAAATTAGGATTAATTAGTTACTAATCAAATTTAAACTACTATTGTTGACTTCATCTTTTTCTTTGGCCTGAAAAGCCTATTCAAAGTTGTCTCCCCTTTCCCTTGCATCTCCAAACTGTCCCCCCTTCTTCATGCACTCCAAATGTGACAATTTCATAACCATCACTTTAAGCCATCTTAACCATTGATTAAAAGAATAGTTTGGATTAAAAATAGTTACTAGGTTTAGGTTATAGATGGAAGACTTTATTTGAGCCATTGGATCATTTTTGGCTTGCAATCCTAACCATTGAATGTGTCTCCAAAATGAAGGGTCAAGATTACACCTTCAAACTTTACATCCAAGGGTCCAAAATGGTTGTAGTCATTTTTTATGACCAATTCTCTACCATTGATCTAAATCCAAATCCAATGGTCATTAATGATCCATCTCCACCATTGATTAAATCTACATCTAAGGGTTGATAATGGTCATAGCCATTTATAAGACTAAATATCTACCCTTGATTTAATTTCCATCCAACGGTTATAATTGATCCTATTCACTTTTAAGATCAAATCTCCACCGTTGATTAAATCAAGATTAAATCTCCAACGGTGATTAAATCGATGGTGAATATCCAAAACACCAATGTTGACTTAACAGTATAGAATTTTATTTTTATCTGTTATAACCCCACGAAAGAATATATTTACTATATTTTTATCATCCGATAATTAAATACAGTACAAAACACAGTAAAAGAAAATTATAAAAATAGTTTTCAGATTCAGGTTTAGTAAGATCCCCTGTCTCCGTCTAAACAGTACAAATTTTTCTATGCGTAAAATTTTTTTTCACTTTGCGGGACCCACCTGGGCCCACGTATGGCCACCTGGGCCTACATACACCTCCTGGACCCACAAACAGTAAAAGTTTTCATAATCACACATAAAATCACAAAAATTAGAAAATTCACAAATATCAAATCAGATCACGTAAAATAATTAAAACCTAATGGTAAAAAATAAATTACGTGAAGTTTTTCCCGGTCTAAAAATTTTTATTTTTCTGACAGGGAGTAAATCACTCAAAACGATCAAATACGCTGACGAAATAATCAAATAATTTTACAATATCTAAAAATTACTAAACAGTAAAATTCTGTTAACTGTCAAAATTACTATTTAAGAGATAGAAAATTTTGGGGTGTTACAACCTACTCCAATCGTCTTTCCCGTATTCGGATCCTGCACAAAAATAGAGTTTTTAATGAACGTAATTGAACACTTAAGGGATCGAATTAATTTACTGACAAATATCAAATTAAAAATGCAACCAAGAGCATAAAGAACAAAAGTTAAGGGTAAGAGAAGACATGGTTGGGCTTGACCAATGCCAAGGACAGGAGTTTTGGTCCCATTTGCAAGTGTGACAGAAGGTAAGGAATTGCAAATGGACAAAGAAGTAAGGAGTTCTTTATTACCACAGAGATGATCAGAAGCACCAGAATCAATTACCTAGGGTCCAAGAGATGATTGAGAGATACAAGCAACAGGATTACCAGTTTGTTCAACCACTGTGGCAGATGTTGAAGGATGTGAGCTGGCCTTAAAGCAAAGGAAGGCCTCATAGTCTGCTAGAGTGAAATTCACAATCGGATGCGGTGAAATTGATTCAATTTGAGCAAAGTTAGCAGCGGCAGGTTTACTATGTTTTGTCCAACAACGTTCTTCTAAGTGTCCCAGCTTATTGCAAAAAGTACATCTAGGCCTGTTACCTCCACGTCCTCTTCCACGACCGTGGCCGCGACCACCAAAATTATTAATATCAGAAACAAGAGCTGAGGATTCTAATGGAATAGTTGGGGAGGCAAAAGTAGGAGGAGATGCCATATCAGAAATATTCAGTAATCTGCGAAAGGTCTGGGATAATGTAGGAGTATCAGCACTTGTCAGAATTTATTGTCAAACATTCTCCAAATCAGTTCGAAGAGATGATAAAGTCAGAACCATAAATAATGTTTCTTGTTGTTTCTTGTGCTCGGTCTGATTTTTAGCATAAGACATCATTGCTAAGAATTCCTGCATCAAAGAACAAGCATTGCCAAGAAAAGTTTCCATTTTAATAAATTATTATTGCAGTGTTATCATGTCAGAAACAATTGAATAAAGATGTTGGATATCATTTGCATGACAATTAGAAGCTTCTTGTCATACTTCATAACAAGTTTCAAAGGGCTGGAAGAGGTCCACAATTGATGGATCAATGGAAAGAAGAAGAACATTGAGTAATTGTGAGCCAATTTATTTCCATTTGGCTTACTTCTCCATGGGAACATCCTCTGGTGAAGTTGAAAGGTGTTCTGACTTACCTTGACCAGCAAATCATAATTTCACAGAAGATGACCATGACTTATAAGTGGCATAACCTGTCAATTTCTTACTTGTGATGGATGGAATAGAAAGGTTGAAAAGGGCGAATTGTTCCTTCTGATTAGAAGAGGAGGAACTCATCGCTGGGTAGCAACAGAGAGGACCCGAATCACCTTAGGAAGAGACCTAGGCAGCAATAGAGAGGACCCAAAACACCGTAGGAGGAGACCTGCGGTATGAAGTAGCTCCAAAGTGGAAACTGAGAACAGGGATGGACTGGAAATAACCAGGCGAGTCAGACAAGGTGAACGGCGGCTAAAAAAGTTGTTGGACACACCTTCATACGCTGGCGGTGGTGAACAGTGCTGACAGATGATGGCAGCTCCGATGACGGTGCAACTTCGACAGTTGGACAGATCGGTGGACGCCGATCTTGAATATGGTGGCTGTGTCTCCAACGGAGGTGGTTGAACCTATGCTGGAAGTATGGCAGTCACCGAAAAAGATGCCTGTAGGATGCGCAATGGAGGTTGGAGACTAGGTTGGTCGATAAGACGTGCGGCCGAGATTGGGATAGCGGACCAGAGCAGGGTCGAAACCCGCTCTGATACCAACTTGAATTTAGAGGAAGAAAAGATTTACTGAATATACTTAAGTGTTGAACACCTAGCATGCATCTTATTTATAGATATCAGGAAATTAAATACATCTACTATTTAGAAGACAGAAATAATGAGCGTAGCTTCCTATGACACTATACATGAAACTTGTTATACATAAATCTTCATTAACTCCTATTGCTAATTTCCAATATTCCAACACCATCATGCCTTTCTTGGTTACAAGCCTTACCACGGTTCCAACAAGCAAGCACAGCAAGTTAAAGAGAAAGTCTACGACCTCTTTCGATGCTTCGGCAAAGAGAACTTTCTCACCCTTTGTGTCAATAAGAAGCTTAAGGCTCAGTTTGGTGGAGGATGCAATAGTCAAAGATCCCTACAAAATTATTTGTTAATGACAACCATACGACGTAGAATTTATTTATAGCCAGATTGAAGGGGTTGCACTTTAAATGGGGAAGATATATCGTCGAGCCCCATTCAGTTGAGGAAGCCAATGGATGAATATAGAAAGATTGTAGTAACTATACAGTCAGCTAAGAACTTGGAGAGGTTCCAGGCCATGGCGTGGAATCCGGGTTTCAAACTTTGGGGTTCTTGTTGGTCATCAATATACTTTGGCGAATCAACTTGAGCCTTCTAGCAAGTGAAACGTCATGTGCACCAACAAAACCCAATTAAGTTGAAATCTGTTATCAACGAGTTCATGGTGATGATACACCTTTTAGAAGGGAATTAAAGCTTTTAATCGGTTTCAAACGGGCACAACGAAATATGTCTCAACCATGTCTCATTAAAGTGCTCCCGCAATCATTTATTGAAGTTACTTTATTCATCATTTTAGATTCTTGAAATTAAAAAGAATTTTCCTAACAAGTAGCTTAAGAGCACTTGTAAAGTAAAAAAATTTAAGTTAAAAAGTTAAGTTTTTTAATTTTTAATATATTAAATCTAATTGAAAAACATAATGCATAAAACAATGGATATTTCACAAATTACAGATCATAGTTAGCTTAACCTTCCCAAGTTCTGGATCAGCCCAAGATTACTTGTGAACAGAGACATTACATTGCACGGTATTTCGTGAATTAATTGCCATGGTTGTCTATCATACTAGCATTTTCGGTAATTTAAAATTTCCAACTAAGCTGAAAATAGACAGTTGCCACTGGTATATTTTGAAAAAAGGACTGATATACAATCCCTCTTCTCTTTCAACTTAGAAATTCTCATTCAGGGATTTGCTTGTTCAGAACTAAGGAAATCAACTACACCTTCAATGAACTTTCTGTGTGTGTCGGTGTGTGCGAGTGTAAGAGAGTGAGAGAGACAGAATTAAGGGTTTTCTTTTTTATAACGTGGATATGCAAAAGCTATTTCAGTCTATGGAACATAACTGTCTAGGCTGAGGGTGTAAAAGCACTGTACAATCCAGCCGAGCTACAATGGATTAGCAACCTCTTGTCAGCAAACAGATAACAAACTCACTTTAAGTGGCGCGCACATAAAAGATGAGCTGAAATAAGGGGCGAGCATATTATTCTAACCAAACTGAATTCCCAGTCATGCACATTTTAGCATATTATTTTGCCTTAAATTGCAAGCTATCCAAACTGAATTCCCATTCTTGCACATTTTTCAATAACCATAATGCTCGGATTCGTGAAACGTGAGATGGAAGTGGATGCCATAAGTTAACACTTTATAAGGCTTTTCTTATCGATGAAGATTTAATGTAACTTCTCAAACTTAAATGTTTAATTAAAAGATCTAGAGGGAAAAAAGGCTTCAGACTTAATGCCTGTGGCTGAGTTTATAGTGGTTAGTTTTGACAAATATCCCACAAGGTTCATCTGCAAGTGCAAAAACCTTGTAGTTGTGACTTCGTCACAGTTTACATGGTGTCAAGAGACACAATGAACTCAACATTCTTCAGAGAGGAGACGTTCATACTACAGAAAAGCTCGGAAAAGATTGTGGGCATGAATTGTTCAATATATAGACCGACGCTGATGCAACTGGCCCAACAAAGGTGACATCCAGGTTCAACGTATTTTATCATTACAATTTATAACATGTAAAAAAATTATTAACAATTAATACAAATTAAAGGTATATAAAAATCAATTATTACCATGAGAAATTAGTTGAAATTAACCAAAGAATAAAATATATATTCTAAAATAGTATTGTAACAGCTGGGATGTGATTCATTACCTCGCTGGTTTTCTTTTCCCAGGGGAAGATCAAATTAGTGCCTGAAAAATTGGGGTACATAGAGAGCTGCAAACGCAAGAAAGGTTATGGAAGTTAATTGAAGCCAGGATCCTCCTAATACTTTTTGTGCTATAATGTATTCAGCAAAGCAAGGAGCTCTTGTGGTTCTTCATTCTCTTTAACAATCTGTTGACAAAATGGATTAAATGATCAACATGAAAATTGAAAATATTGGGACAATCCATAGTGCATGTTATATGTAGGAAAAGAAAAATGAATTGAAGATATAACATAAATCAACAGGTGCTAACACAAGGCAAGGATGGAGCAATTTTCTTGACTGGAACTTTGGCATTACAAGCAACAAAAAGAGTAATGGCTCAATACTTACAACATTAAAAGTTGAGGCATGCTTTTAACAACAAACAATGCAGTTGGTGCAAACAAGAGCGGATTAAACCTAAAGGGAAAAATTAATAGAATAAAGGGAAACAGAAAAATGGGGATACACTTCACGAGAAATTGAGTTTTACAAAGAAATGGAACAGGACACCACAGCATATGCAGATCCTACCAAGATTGCTAAAGGACCCTTTATACTCATATATTCCATGTTAACCACATATAATACTACTGATAAGATGAGTGTTTGCAAGTTTAAGGTGATAAAATATCACCCATCCACTCATTAAAGTCTAAAAGTAACTTTTTTTTCTGTTCTATTAAAAAAAATATATCGCTGTGGATTTGTGAATAAACACATTTCAAAAATAGACAAACTTAAAATCTTAAAAAGCAAATAAACTTTAGTAAATCCCAATATAACCATATATCACGATCGACTAAAGATTTGATAACCCATGATAGCCACCACTTGTTTATGTAATTTAAGTTATCAATCCCATTGAAAGTGGCAAAGAGAGACTTCTTGTTCATAGTTTTTAAAATCAGATCGGCCTAACTGGTTGGACCGGGTTAACTAATAACTTGTCCAATGGCAGATCCAGTCAAGCCTCAAACCAATGCTCTGAAAACCGGCCTACGAACCAGTGAACTAGTTGCAAACCGGTCATGGTTTTGCCAGTCGAACCAGCTCTATTTATCAAATCAGGTAAAAACATCCAGCAGTGGGAATCAAACTTTAGACTCAACAGAAAAGTCCTGGTGCGCATTACCATTGGGCTGTTTGTATAAGTACAATCAATTAATATATTTCAATCAAAAGAGTGATATGGAAATAAAATCAAAAGCTTAAAGAATTGAACAACCTACCACCAAGCCTGCACGTTGTTGATTAATTTGTAACTATTTATTGTTTTTGTATTTCTTTTTTATATTTAATTTATCTCAATATAATTTTATATAGTGAAAAATATATTTATTGTAACATATATTTAAAAATATTTATATAATGTAATTTTTTTGGGTATAAAATTGTTTAAGATTAATTTATTGTATTTTTATAATGTATTGACTTATTATATGTGTTACGAATTACTTGCATTATAATATAGATATATTTTTTTTAAATTTTATTAATATATTTAACATATATATGTTATATTTTTTATATATCGTTATATAGAATATATAAGTATGTCCAAAACCTCAATTAAACCAAAGTTCAACTTCAATATGACCTTAAAATCTTAAATTTCTCCTTTTTTTTTTGTTTACAAAATCGATCCGACTTTGAAAACATTGTTGTTAGTTATGCACCTAAACACCAACTTTATAGTATGCAATCATGCATTAAACAAAGTTGGAGTAAATGGGAGTCCAAAAACTAAGAACTGGGAAATTACTTATAAACATGTTTTCCAGGTTATGAAACTTGAATAATCTTTCTGATAGAAGTTTCTTAAATACATAATTTTAATAATTCTGTGAGGCCTGCACAAATTTATCACAAACTGATTCTAGGACATCAAATAATAAAAACCACCTTCATCTAACTATATAAATCAATCTTATATTCACATACGTAAACTAGAAATAATTAGAATTTTGAAAACCCATGAAATTTCCCAGAATATCAACACAAACTGAAAAATTGAAAGTACTGGAACTGGAGGAGGACCATGGTATCAAAAGTACAATTTGAAAATTCAACAAATCCTAAAGATATTAAACACCTGAATAAAATATTGGTTGCCACTGGCATATCCCATTCGACATCAGTCATTTAGTCTTCAGATATATGCTTACACCCAGACAGTTGGGAATTTAATATGTTCTACAGTAGAGTTAAGAAGAAGCACTTAATTATTTAAAAGAGGAACATTCACATCATAAGAAGTTGGCAAAAGTAACAATATGATCAATAGCAATTATATGTTAAAACTAAATAAAACCAAATCTAATTGTGAAGCTGAAAAACTTACTTTCATAAAAGCAAGTATTGCATTAAGTGGCAACTATCTCTTATCTTATAGGAGGCTTTTATAATACTCCTAAAAAAGTATTAAGGATCGATGGATGCTCCAATATTTCTGATTGTTGATTGGTTTAATTTTACATCAAGGGTTAGAAATTACCACCTGCCACTTGTTTAAAAGATTTTATGTTATTTATCTTTTGAACCCTTAATTCTTGCTATTCATGTTTTAACTTATCAAAGATTGTAGAAAAAAAAAACATTCTCTCTCTTCTCGTACTTTCTCTCTCCTAACGGAGAGAGAAAACATACATTCAGCGAAATTTGTTGCCGTTGACGGAGAGGATTTGAAGGCGGTGGTCGGAGGTTTCACACATTGAGTTGGTGGTGGCAAGATTGTTTTAACAAGCAAAGACTCCTTGTAGTCTACGTTATCTACAGCTCTTGAACATAATGCCACCTCACACTGCTGAATTAAATTCACACTTTTGTCCTTGACATAGTTGTTCGACTAACCAAAATGATCTTGTTCTGGACCATAATCTGGACTCGCAACCTGTAGTATGACCTGGCGCACGTATCCGCCGTGGTCCGATGTCAACACCTTTAGTAGAGCTTGCTTATCATGAGATCCCAATGATATATCTCAGACCTCGGTATTGGATAGTAACAACTTTACCGAGAGATCTATGCAATAGATAAATCTTTTGATATCTCTTAATTGTCAATCATGATCTTACGGAATAATAGCGTCATAACTATCATATCAATATTCTGATAATATAGGGATCCTCTGTAACTAAATAAGGAACATATCTTCTCATGCAACTATTATGGGAACATATCTCTCCATTATGAGAAGGTATCTATCCAACCTCTATAAATATCAGGCTAAGTCACCCTAATCAGGTAACTATTATCCTAATACATAAACCCTACTTGGGCACTGCCTGACTTGAGCATTGGAGTCCTTTTGCAGGTACCTACCCGCTGGTTCGATACGCTCAGCAGCAGTTGCACAAGGTGGAAACCACCATGACGTGCCTATCTCAGGTACACCTCTGAATCCACTTTAGAACATTAGCGTCATTTGTGGGAAAGATAAATTTATAATCCCACCCAATCATGGTAAACACAAGACAAAACTCAAGGAGAGACGCTGGGCAAACCTCTGCCAACCAAAGGCAAGGTCGCAACGCCCACCTCACCCTATTCCTCCACTTGATGTCGAGGCCTCTGCTACGAGAAACTAGGCACTCAACGCAGAGCACCAGCAAGATGGGCACTTTACTTCGATCTCTAACGAAAGTCCCAACCCATCGCGCAGGATTTCTGTAAGAGATAGACTTGGATCCCAAGCCAAGGAGGAAACCCTAACGTTCAAGAACGCAGAATCTCAGTGCATCAGCGCTTGGGAATACCAAATAATGAAGTTGATGATCAACGCGTGGATCAATCTCAGGTGTCCCGACAGTAATTCCAGGACATGTTGCAACAACAAATGACTATACTGAAAGAACAATATCGAAGGTTGGAAAATATGCAACGGGCTTTGCATAAAGATCAACCCAGATTACACCACCGTGATGGGGGACAAAATGCAAAAAATAACCAAAGAAGAATACACGCCGAAGCTACAGTGTCTAACATTGCAAATAATAACCCAAACCGTGGCATTCAAGAGCACCCATTCGAATAATCCATGTGCTTCCATAGAGGATCTATGGAGTTGCTATGTTGTGTCTTCCCTCTTTCACTAAAAAAGGGAGTCCTCAAGTGGTTTTCAAGCCTACCGTGAGGATTTGTTGTTGACTGGCCAGACCTTAAACAACGGTTCTTGCTCTAATATACTACCAACAAGGAGCAACCCAAATCCATTGAATCTCTGTCAAAGGTTCGCCAAGGGCATGATGAGCCCCTCCATGATTACGTCAGGAGGTTTATGGAAGCATGTACTAACGTGGAGAACTTCGATGACAGAATAGTCCTTCATTATGCCAGAAGCGGTCTTCGAGTAGGTTCTGAGTTTTTTGCATCTCTAGCAAAAAAGAAACTGGAGAATTTAGGTGAATTTCAGAAATGATCCCAAATGTATATCAGCCTCGATGAAGCAACAGAGGACCAAAGGAGATAGGACAAATGTGAATCCTCTCACCAGAAGCCTAATCATAACTCTTCACGGCCTTGGCGTTTCAAAGGCAACTCACCCCGGGGAAGGTACTTTGATTATACTCCTCTAAACACCCCTCAAGAAACAATCTTGAGGGAGGTGATGCAGACCGAGTTTTAGAATATCCGGAGGCCACCCCCCATTAAGAAGCACAAGCAGAAGAATCATTCTAAGCATTGCACATGACATAAAGGTTATGATCATGATACTAAGGACTGCTACCAACTGCGTAATGCCATCAAATTCTTGATCAAGGCCAGACGACTACAACAATATATCCTCCGCATCAAGAATGATGAGCACTGTGGTAGGCGCAGAGATAACAAATGCAGCCTACGTCGAAGCTCATCTCCTCGCCGCAAGAGAAGAACCCAAAATCCTAGGAGAAGATCCTAGACTCCACATCCCCAGGATACCAATGACCGACAAGATAGGAATAAGGATACTCCACTGACGACAATGATGACCATCGTTCCGAGCCAAATAAAACGATCAACACAATCGCTGGAGGATTTGCTGGTGAAGGTTCATCAAATGGAGCTCGGAAGAAGGCTCTCAGGATGGCCGTGTTTAGTGCTTCCCATTTCAAATCTGGATCACAAACTGCAGAAAGAAAAACATCCTCCATCACCTTTACGGATAAGGACTACGATGAAATTATCCCAGATCATGATGACCCACTTGTCATCTCAGGGATAATATCTAATGTCGAGGTCTACAGTATTTTTGTAGATCAAGGAAGTTTAGCAGATATTATGTTCCTAGATCTTTATCAAAAGCTAGAGCTTCCGCGATCAGACTTGATTCCCTATGACGTGGGAACTGCCAAGTTTCACAGGTGAAAAGATTAGCCCAGTAGGTTACTATGAAACTCACTTAACTCTGGGATCCTCTAAGCTTTTTAAGACGGTCAAGGAAAAGTTTTGGTAGTGGATTGCCTTTCTGCCTATAACATCATCTTAGGCAGCCCTGTTCTAAATGCTCTCGATGCCGTGGTGTCTACCACCCATCTAGTAGTGAAGTTTAACGACGAGGTTGCCACTATTAAAGGCGATCAAGTTGCTTCCAGAAAATGCTAAAATGAGAGTCTAAGAATTTTAGGGTACCCAGAAAAGGAAAACCTGTTACTCCCAACCCAGTCTTAGATCAGGTGAACATATTCATGACCAAGCTAGATGTTAAAGAAGAGATTCGGGGTACCAAACCCTAGTCGGAGGGTGAGTTGCAGTCTCTCCAACTTAGATCCAAGCCGGATCAGGTTACCAAGATTGGAACACATTTAGAAGAAAGAGAAAAACAACAATTGACAAAACTGTTGTTGAAGAACAAGGATTTTTTTTCCTGGATATCATCCGACATGCCGGGGCTCGACCCTGTTTTCATCTGTCACCACTTGTCCATCCAAGAAGGTTTGAAGTCAGTCACTCAAAAGAAAAAGAAGGTCGATGTTAACGCGCCAGCAAGTGTACTGGTTCGTATAAGTAATATAGAAATAGATATCGTTGCCACGAGGATTGAGATTAACACAAGTATCTTCACTAACTTCACAACTTAGTCACAATCAAAATTGGATAGAGTTTTGTTCAACAGGAAAAATAAATTGAATGAAAACTACTTGAAAGAAATAAATTCACAACGACGAATAGGTTGGGAAAATCAAAGAGATAAAAATGGTTAGGGTTTTGTTTCACTTAATCAACCTCTGACTAATGACTATTGATTTAGTTCAAATCATTCTTTCATTCAGTTTATGACTAAATTTTGTAATGTAGCTCACATTCAATTCCTTGAGATATGAACATTCTCTTAACTCACAAAAATCAATTAATTCCATAATTAAAATCTATGAGAAAAAGGATTAACGTCTCATGAATTCATCAAAATCACATACTCAGGACATTCTATTCCTAGATATCCACAAGTATGGCAATTAGACTAAGAAGCATAACCCATACTCCATTTCCCAATTTCGTATGGATTCTTCAAGTTAATAATTGTGTGAATAGCTTTTCCACAATAGTTATCAAGTAAATAAAATAGGTCCAATCACTAAACCATGAAAGAAAGACTTGAATTAATATCAAAAAGTCATTACATCATAAGAAGAGAAAGTTTCATCACCCTAACCAAAGGAACTTAGCAGTTCATGAAGCAAATGTAGGAAACTACAAGAAGAAAAGAGAACACCCTAGTTATTCTTGATGATTTGGAGAAATTCCCCTTTTTCTTAGTGGTTGAGCAGCCTCTTTCACGCTTCCCAAGGTTGATTTGTCCTTTCTTCTGACATTTTTTATGGCTGACCCTTTCAATTAGGTCAGAAAATATGTATTTATATTCTGGTATGGGCGCCTAGGCGCTGTGTCTGGAACGCCTAGACGCTGAACGTCCAGAATGCAGGTTTGAGCTAAGTCTGAGCGCCTAGGCGCTTCGTATGGAGCGCTTGGACGCTAAATGTCTAGAAAGGAATAGTTTGCTATGGGTTTGGGCGCCTAGACGCTTCATAAAGGGCGTCTAGGCGCTGATCTGACAGCCAAAATTCCTTGCATTTGCCTCCAAAAATCAAACTCCTTCATCATTAGATGATTCCCTACAAAAATGCATCAAAATGGTGAGGATTCTACTACTTTTAGCTCAAGTATTCTCAATTACAAAACTAAATCAAACTTTGCAAGATACTTGAGAAACAAGCAGTAAAAAGAGTAAATTCAGGGGAAATAATTCAAGATTTCAAGATATAAAGTCATATCTTTTGCGTGCTCATCACTCTCCCAAACTTAAACTTTGCCATATCCTCGGGCAAAAAGACAAAAACTAGTGCTGCAAAACATGAATACCGAGCCTAGATCACCGAAGGAAATAGCTCAAAGAATTACTTTTCTCAAACACCACAACACCAAGAGTAGAGTAACTCTACATGCACACAAATTCACATATGAACAGATTTAGCAAATTTGCTCTCTTCACTCAAGTGTTTGGATTTGTATTTTCACTCCTTCACAATATAAGAACACCTTACCATAGGCTTAGTTCCTCTCTACTAATCCATTATCAACATGCACGCATACCACAAGTCATGAGGTCTTTTATTCAGGGTTGTAATTGGGCTAAGGAGAGGGGTGGAATAAATATAGGAAATAGTTAGGTTCAACCAAAAGAGCTATAGACCAAAAAGATCTAAATTTTCTCATGAAACCCAATGAACTAACACAAACCCTTTTTTACTTCATCTTTCATACCCCACAACCACATTTATTCAGATTTATTTTGTTTTTGTTTTTTTTTCTTTGTTTTGTTTTTGTTTTTGTTTTTGTTTCTTTTTTTCTTTTTGATTTTTTAAGAATTTGACAACCTCTTTCATAATATAAACAATTTAACTCATCATTCCCTAATGTCAACCTCTGCACTCTTTTTAACCCTAAATTAACAACAGTCTATTGATTCCTTTGGTTGGTTATTTTCATAGTTTTACGCTTAAGGGTTGTATTGAGCTAAACAGAATAGAATGGTAATCAGGCTCAAGGGGTTGCACTAGGGAAAATTTGTATAGGGTTAGGTTTTTGGCCAGCAGGCTATTAAACAAACAATGCCTCAATTATGCCTCATAAGCGCACACATCCTAATAATTTTAAAAAGTGAGAAAACAAGTTCTGAAAGGTGTTAATATAAGTGAAATGCACACAATCACAACGAAATGAGTGGGTGGATGTATCCCCCTCATCCATTAAGACTCAAAACTCACTTTGGGTTCTCACTTACATGTGAATGATACATAGAAGTTACTCTACCCTCGAAACTGTGGTGAATAGGAGCTTACTCAAAGCTATTTCCTTAGTTATCTTGCTTCTTCTTCATGATTGGCAACTTTTTTTTTCAAATCCAAAAATATGGGAAGGTCAAAAGAGTGATGTTCATGGCATGAAAACAGATCCTCCCCCAAACTTATTCTCGTGCTTGTCCCCAAGCACTTTAGAAGTGAACTAAAAACAGGAACTATGGCAATGCAAAGAGTTTAAGAACGAAACTAATGAAATTAACTCTAGAAATGAAAATGCAAAACCAAAGGAAATGAAAAGAGAAACTCCCCCTCGTAGATCACTGTGAATGAGAGTTGTGCAGGGGCAATTAATCATCGCTGCTCTCACTCTCGTCCTCATCAGTGCCAACTCCACCCTCGCTCTGTGAGTCCTCCCCAAGAAGTTGTATGCTACCTAGAGCATCTGGATCGACATTCAACTGGAAAGGCAGGTTCCGCAGCATCCCTTCAAATGCTTGGTTGGATTGAATAATATATCGCTCAAGATACCGAATGCGTCTCTCTACTCCACTGGAGGGAGTCACAAGGCATGGACGAGGTGGCCTAGCTGCACGGGCTCTGGATGCTGGACGAATCTGAGTGGGGTCATCCTCTTACAAATAACAGTTAATCATGGCCACGTCCACAACTGGAGCTGGCTGATTGAGACATCTCCAGTGACCTCAACCCCAGCTGCCCTACATAACTGCATGATAAGACTGGGGTACCATAACCGAGACCGTCGGGTCTTACTCTAGGCTGGAGTTTTGATGTTATGGGAAATCAGTAAATCCATATCCACTGATTTTCCAGTAACAATAGCAAAAATTAGTAACTCCCGGTCTCTTGTCACCTCCTGATGGTGAAAGTTGGGGAAGAATCCAGCTTCAGAAAAAGTGCAGTAAGCTTTGGGAATTGGGAGCAAGTCAGATTTCTTCAAGTATTTAGGATAGTTCTAGGCATCAAGTCCCTAGTGTGCACCCGGCCGGCATAGAGTCCATAAAACTAAATCGGGGTTTAATGCCTCATTCTTCAACTTTGTGTACCCGCAATCACTCACTACCTCTGGTGTCTCAAGAAAACGATCGAGAGTTTGTAAATCAAAAAGAATGCGATGGCCCCGAACGTATGACTCATATTTATTGCGGTCATCACCCTCCACCCAGTACGCATTTGCATAGAATTCGTGAACTATGGAGGCTGAACCGTTGACCGGCAACTTGCAAAGCTTTAACCAATTCCTCCTTAGAATTTGACGAAAAATCTCATCACAGTCACTGACCTTCAAAATGATACCTTGTTCTAGCACAAATCCCCAATTACAGAGGATATCAATGAGGCGTTTCTCATTCTCCTCAGAGAGAAAGAAGTCAGCGTTGAACAACGCCTATTGGCGTGAGCTCTCAAGTTGTGAACCATGTTTTCTCTTGGGGTGGAGCTTGGGTGCCATGAATCTACACATGAAACATAAACAGCCTGAGAGTATAATCCAAAGTTTCAGAATAAATCAGAATATACAGAAAATACAGAGTGCATCACTATGGATAACAATGAATATGCTCCCACCAAATGAATCAAAAAATGTAGTTCAACATTCCTCCCACCAAGCACTCAAAAAAATGTACTGTACCTATTTAGTTATTAAAAGCCACATTACTTCACATCCTCTAACCAGAAGCAAGACAGAACAATGAACCCAGAGGGGCTGCTATTCAAAACCCATTAACTTATTTAGTTAGCAAACCCCAAATAAAAAACATAATATGTAGAGAATCACCCAAAATACCTAATATTTAACCCACCCTATGTCCAATCAGAAAAAAGTTAGAATCTTTAGGTACCCATTGCAATAAAGGAAGACGTGAGGAAGAATACTTAGGTACCCAATAAAAAAAATCAAAATGAAGCATTAAGTGAAAAAGAAAAAGAAACACATACCTGGAGTGAGAGGATAGACAAGTGCGTGAACTAGGGAGAGATTGAGAAGGAAGAAGAAAGTGAGAGGGAGGGAGGATGAGAGAACAAGAAGGTGGTGAGAGTAAAAGAGAGAGAAGGTGAAACAATGAGGGGGTGGGTGTCTGTGGGTTTCGGAAGAGAGAAAGAAAGGGAGAGAGTGAGGCGCTGTGAAGGTTTTAGAAAGTGAGGAGGGGGAAAATGAGGGTTCTGCGTTTTAAAACGCTAATTTTTTTTTTAAAAAAATAAAAAATAAACGCCTAGGCGCTTCGTATACAGCATCTAGACGCTGTTATGACAGAGAAGAACTTACCTGTAGATGCTTGGGTGCCTAGGCGCTTAAGATGGAGCATCGAGACGCCATAGGTATGCTGATACTACTGACAATCTGCTTCTTTTCTGTAACATGTCCATCAAGCTCTCCTTTTCCTGATTTTCAATCATTCTAACAAGCAATGAATAATAGAAATGAAAAAGAAAAAGAAAGTGTAAAAACAAAAACAGAAAGTAATATAAAACCAAGTTTGGGTTGCCTCCCAAGAGCACTTGTTTAACATCCCGAGCTTGACGTTTTGTAGCAAGTTAAGGATCCTTCAAGTCAACGGACTCTTTGGTGCGGTCCAATTCACCTCCCAGATATAACTTCAACCTTTGACAATTCACCTTGAGTCTCCGACAGGATTTTGGCTCTGAGACTTCCACTGCTCCAAATGGGGAGACTTCTTCAACCTTAAATGGTCCTGACCATCTTGATTTCAATTTTCTAGGGAACAGTTTCAACTTAGAATTGTAGAGAAGGACTGATTGCCCCTTCTCGAGGGTGCGTGGCATTATTTTTCTGTCATGCCACTTCTTCATCCTTTCTTTGTAAATCCTTGAATTCTCATAAGCCAAGCAACGGAACTCATCTATTTCATTCAGCTGCAACATGCGTCTCTCTCCAGTAGTTGCCATATCAAAATTTAGGAAGTTGATTGCCCAGTATGCCTTGTGTTCTAATTCCACTGGAAGATGGCAAGATTTACCATAAACCAGGTAGTAAAGGGACATACCTATGGGAGCTTTAAATGCAGTTCGATATGCCCATAGAGCATCATTTATCTTTCTTGCCCAATCTTTCCTCGAACTACTCACAGTCTTCTCAAGAATTTTCTTCAACTCTATGTTGGAGACTTCCACTTATCCATTAGTTTGAGGATGGTATGGAGTAGAAATTTTGTGCCTTACTCCATACTTGGCTAGGACATGTTCAACTTGTTTGTTACAGAAGTGTGTGCCACCATCACTAATAATTGCATGTGGTACTCCAAACCTAGAGAAGATGTTTTTTCGAAGGAATTTTATCACCACAACTGAATCATTAGTTACAGTGGGGATAGCTTCAACCCATTTAGAAACATAGTCCACTGCAACTAAGATATATTTATTAGCCATGGATGATGGGAAGGGTCCCATGAAGTCTATTCCCCAGACATCAAAGATTTCCACGTCTAAAATACCTTGGAGTGGCAATTCATTCCTCCTTGAAATGTTCCCCACACGTTGGCATCGGTCACATCTCTCCACAAAGGCTCTAGCATCCTTAAATAATGTAGGCCAATAAAGGCCACTTTGTAGCACCTTTGAGGTTATTTTCTCCCCTTTGTAATGGCCTCTATAATCATAACCATGACAATGCCACAGTACCCTACTGAACTCCTCCTCAAGGATGCATTACCTCAATATGCCATCTGCACATCTTTTAAATAAGTAGGGCTCATCCCACACGTAAAATTTGGCCTCATAGAGGAATCTCTTCTTTTACTGCCATGTAAAGTCTTCCAGAATCATGTTTCCAGCTTTGTAGTTTGCCATATCTGCAAACCATGGTAGTCCTTGGACTCTCATGAGTTGTTCATCTAGAAATTCTTCCCTGATAGGAGCTTGTGGCTCGCCTTGACCTCCTTCATGCTGCAATCTAGACAGATGGTCAGCTATAACATTTTTCACACCTTTCTTGTCTCTTATCTCTATGTCAAATTCTTGGAGTAGCAAGATCCATCTGATGAGCCTTGGAGTAGCTTCTTGTTTGGCCAAAAGGTACTTCAATGCCGTGTGATCTGTGAACACAATAACTTTCGAACCTATCAAATAAGAATGAAATTTATCAAAAGTAAAGACAATTGCAAGCAATTCTTTTTCAGTGGTCGCATAGTTAAGTTGTGCACCATTAAGAACACGACTAGCATAATAAATCATATGAAAAATCCTATTCCTTCTTTGACCCAAAACAGCACCTATGGCATAGTCACTCGTATCACATATAAGCTCAAATGACTCACTCTAATTGGGACCAACAATTATAGGTGCGGAAGCTAATTTCATTTTCAGGAGATTAAAGGCATGCAAACAATTTTCATTAAAATTAAACATTGCATCCTTTTCCAATAACTTGCAAAGGGATTTTGAGATTTTTGAAAAATCTTTTATGAACCTTCTGTAAAAATCGACATGACCTAAAAAACTTCTCACCCCCTTTATATTTGTTGGTGGGGGTAAATTCTCAATTACCGAGATTTTTGCCCGATCCACCTTTATACCCTTAGCGGATATCTTATGTCCCAAGACTATACCTCTCTTACCATAAAATGACATTTCTCCCAGTTCAGAACAAGGTTAGTCTCTTGACATCTCTGAAGCACTAAAGCAAGGTTATTTAGGTAAATATCAAAACTTGAACCAAAAATAGAAAAATCATCCATAAATGCCTCTATGAATTTTTTAGTCATATCAAAAAATATGGAAAGCATGCACCTTTGAAATGTTGCTAGTGCATTGCAAAATCCGAATGGCATCCTCCTATATGCAAAAACTCTATCATGACAAGTGAAAGTTGTCTTCTGTTGGTTCTCTGGGTCAACTGGGATTTGGTTATAACCTGAGTATCCATCCAGAAAGCAGTAATAGGCATGTCCAACCAGCCTCTCAAGCATTTGATCCATGAATGGAAGTGGGAAGTGATCTTTACGGGTGGCATTATTCAACCTGCGGTAGTCAATGCACATTCTCCACCCTGTAACTACCCTTGTAGGAATCAACTCATTATTTTCTTTCTTCACAATTGTGATTCCTCCTTTCTTTGTTACCACTTGTACCGGACTCACCCAAGCACTGTCAAAAATAGGGTATATAAGACCGGCATCAAGCAATTTCACCACTTCCTTTCGAACAACCTCTTTCATGGTTGGATTCAGTCGTCTTTGAGGTTGCATAATCGGCTTGAAATTCTCTTCCATGAGGATTTTATGCATGCAGAAGGCTGGACTAAGACCTTTCAAATCTGAAATGCTCCATCCTATTGCTGTCTTATGTTCCCACAAAACCCTCAACAATTTCTCTTCCTCCACCTTATTCAATTTATTGCTAATAATGACTGGACATACGTCCTCTTCATCAAGAAAAGCATATTTAAGGTGGGAGGGAAGAGGCTTCAATCTAGCTTGATAGGCATATCTTTCTCTTCCCTTCTCAAATCCTCTGCCTTTGGCTCTTCATTTTGGTAAAGGAAAGGTTGTGCTTCCAGCAACCTCACAAGTTCTTGCTTTTCTTCATCTAAATCTTCCTCTTCGAGGGACTCATCATGAGAAATTATGGTAGCTAATAGCTCACCAGGAGTGCTCATATTAAAAGTCTCCGATGTCAAAGCTTCAATAACATCCATTCTCAAACAAGTTTCTTTTTTAGCTAGACATTAAAGGTAACTTTCTCATCATGCACCCTCAACATAAGTTTGCTTTGCTGCACATCAATAAGAGCTCTCCCCATAGCTAAGAATGGCCTCCCAAGGATCAATGGAATGTCTGCATCTTCCTCCATGTCAAGCACTGCAAAATCTGCGGGAAAAATGAATTTCTCAACCTTCACAAGCACGTCTTCAACCACTCCATATGGATGCTTGATTGACCTGTCATCTAGTTATAATGAAATCATGGTGGGCTTCACTTGTCCAATGCCTAATTTATTAAAAATAGAAAGAGGCATTAAGTTTATACTTACTCCCAAGTCACACAAGGCTTTTCCAATCATCAAATTCCCTATATGACAAGGAATGGTGAAGCTGCCCGGATCTTTTAGTTTCAGTGGAAGCTTCCTTTGGAGAATAGCACTACATTCTTCTGTAAACATCACTTTTTCATCATACTTGAGCTTTCTTTTGTTGGACAGGATCACCTTCATAAACTTTGCATATGTTGGCATTTGCTCTAAGCCTTCTGCAAAAGGTATGTTGATTTGGAGCCTTTTAAATATTTCCAAGAATCTCTCAAACTGCTTTTCCTTCTCATGCTTCTTCAACCTTTGAGGATAAGGGATCTTGAAGTATGGATTTGTGGTCAAATCGTATCCTTCAACTTGTTTCTTCCCTTTTTACATAGCCTTATTGTCCTTCTGATTTACTTCTTCGTCATCCTTCTTGTCTTGCTTGTCTTCTTGTTCCTCTAGCACCACCTTTTCTCTTGCACTAGTATTTCCCCTTTCTACCACCTTTCCACTCCTCAAAGTGATGGCTTTACAATGCTCTTTCGAACTTGTCACTGTATCACTAGGTAGGCTGCTAGGTGGTCGTTTAGATAGTTACCTTGAGAGTTGTCCAACTTGTGCTTCCAAATTTCATATACTTGCCTCTTGGTTCTTGAAATTTGCTCTTGTCTCAGTCATGAAACTTGTTGTTTGTTGCACAAAAGAGGATGTTTGCTGTGTAAGCTTCTCTAAGGCTGCCTCCAATGGTGATGGTTTATCTTAAGTTGGTGAAATATGGGGTGATTGATAAGGTGGCTATTGAGCTCTTTGTCCCCCTTGGTTGTTCCATGCAAAATTTGGGTGATTCCTCCAACTCGGATTGTATGTGTTGGAGTATGGGTTGTTTTGATTTCTCTGTGCATTCCCCATAAAGTTAACCTACTCTTGTGAAATTGATTGGTGTCCTAATGGACCCTCACATTCTCCATTAGGATGGTTAGCACCACAAAAATCGCAGTACAATGGAAAATTAGGATAAGAAGTACTTACTGATGCACCAACTTGAACATTACCTAGCTTCTGTGTGATATTGGTGAGCTGTTGAGAGACTAGCTTGTTTTGTGCTAAAATTACATTCAATGTGTCAATCTCAAGTACTCATTTCTTTCCTATAGAACGCTTATTGCTGGTTTGATAACTGTTCATGGCCATCACATCAATTAATTGCTGAGCTTCTTCAACTATCTTATTATTCAGTAAGCCACCATTAGCTGCATCTACCATTGCCCTTGTTGAAAGAGTCAATCCATTGCAAAAAGTCTGAATTTACAAACAATCAAGTAAGGCATGATGAGGGCATCTTCTTAATAAATCCTTATATCGCTCCCATGCATCATAAAGTGATTCTCCATCTTGTTGAGCAAAATTTGTTATCTCACTCCTCAGTTTAGCAGACTTTGATGGAGGGAAGTACCTCGTCAAGAATTTGGAGGCCAAATCTTCCCATGTGGTTATGCTTCCTTGTAGTTGAGATTGGAGCCAACTCTTTGCCTTGTCTTGTAATGAGAAAGGAAACAGCCTTAGCCTAATGGCATCTTCACTTGCACCATGGATCTTGATTGTGTCACATAATTGTAATAAATTGGCAATGTGCACATTAGGATCATCAAGCGGTCCTCCCCCAAACTGATCTTGCTGAACCAAATGTAAGAGTGCAGGTTTTATCTCAGAGTTGTTTACTTGCACATTTGGTCTGACTATGCTTGTGGTAACTTAGAGCCAAAGCCGGATTAGGTTACCAAGATTGGAGCACATTTAGAACAAGAAGAAAAATAATAATTGACAGAACTATTGTTGAAGAACAAGGATCTTTTTCCTGGACGTCATCCGACATGCCGGGGCTCGACCTCGCTTTCATCTGTCACCACCTGTCCATCAAAGAAGGTTTGAAGTCAGTTACTCAAAAGAAAAAGAAGGTCGGTGTTAATTCCCCAGCAAGTGTACTGGTTCGTATAAGTAATATAGAAATAGATATCGTTCCCACAAGGATTGAGATTAACACAAGTATCTTCACTAACTTCACTACTTAGCACAATCAAAATTGGATAGAGTTTTGTTCAACAGGAAAAATAAATTGAATGAAAATTACTTGAAAGAAATAAATTCACAACGACGAATAGGTTAGGAAAATCAAAGAGATAAAAGCGGTTAGGGTTTGATTTCACTTAATCAACCTCTGACTAATGACTATTAATTTAGTTCAAATCATTCTTTCATTTAGTTTAAGACTAAATTCTGTAATGTAGCTCACATTCAATTCCTTGAGATATGAACATTCTCTTAACTCACAAAAATCAATTAATTCCTTAATTAAAATCTATGAGAAAAAGGATTAGTGTATCATGAATTCATCAAAATCGCATACTCAGGACATTCTATTCCTAGATCTCCACAAGCATGGCAATTAGACTAAGAAGCATAACCCATACTCCAGTTCCCAATTTCGTATGGATTCTTCAAGTCAATAATTGTATGAATAGCTTTTCCATAACAATTATCAAATAAATAAAATAGGTCTAATCACTAAACCATGAAAGAAAGACTTGAATTAATATCAAAAAGTCATTACATCATAAGAAGAGAAAATTCCATCACCCTAACCAAAGGAACTTAGCAGTTCATAAAGCAAATGTAGGAAACTACAAGAAGAAAAGAGAACACCCTAGTCATTCTTGATGATTTGGAGAAGTTCCCCTTTTTCTTGGTGGTTAAGCAGCCTCTTTCACGTTTCCCAAGGTTGATTCGTCCTTTCTTCTGATGTTTCTGACGGTTGTCCCTTTCAATTAGGTCAGAAAATATGTATTTATATTCTGGTATGGGCGCCTAGGCACTGCGTCTGGAACGCCTAGACGCTAAACATCCGGAATGCAGGTTTGAGCTAAGTCTAAGCGCCTAGGCGCTTCGTATGGAGCGCTTGGACGTTGAACGTTCAGAGAGGAATGGTCTGCTATAGGTTTGGGCACCTAGACTCTTCATAAAGGGCGTCTAAGCGCTGATCTGACAGCCAAAATTTCTTGCATTTGCCTCCAAAAATCAAACTCCTCCATCATTAGATGCTTCCCTACAAAAATGCATCAAAGTGGTGAGGATTCTACTTCTTTTAGCTCAAGTATTCTCAATTATAAAATTAAATCAAACTTTGCAAGATACTTGAGAAACAAGCAGTAAAAAGAGTAAAGTCAGGGGAAATAATTCAAGATTTCAAGACATAAAACCATATCTTTTGCGTGCTCATTAGTCGGCCTTGAAAGACAGTAAGTCATTGAAGAACATGTGAAGGAATTACTAAGTGGCAATTTCATCAAGGAAATTCCTTATACCACATGGTTATCCAATGTTGTCTTGGTGAAGAAATCCAACGGGAAGTAGAGAATGTGTGTGGACTATACGAATTTGAACAAAGCTTATCCGAAAGATCTGTACCCACTTCCTAATGTGGACAAGATGGAGGATAGCTCCTCGGGCTTTAGATGGTTGTCATTTATGGATGCTTTCTCCGGATATAACCAAATTTTGATGTACCCCAGAGACGAGGATAAAACTGCCTTCATCATTGATAGGGAAAGCTACTGTTATAGGATTATGCCCTTTGGATTAAAAAATGCAGGAGCCACCTATCAGAGGATGATGAACAAGGTTTTCGAGGACCAAGTGGGGAAAATGCTTGAAGTCTATATTGATGACATGATAATAAAAACCCCATAGGGTAGATCGCATACAACGGACCTTGAAGAAGTATTCGCACAAGTCTGAAACTATAATATGAGGCTAAACCCGAAAAAGTGCATTTTCGGGGTCTGCACGGGAAAATTCTTGGGATTTATGCTAACCCACTGTGGAATTGAGGCCAATCCAAATAAGTGCCAAGCGGTACTCAACATGAGAAGCCCCCAAAATATTAAAGAAGTACAATAGCTTACAGGTTAGATTGCAATGCTCACAAGATTCCTAGCTAAAGCTGCCTACAAATCTCTTCCTTTATTCAAGCTACTCAAGAAGGGGAAGAATTTTGAATGGACCCAGGAATGCAAAGATGCTATTTTATCCTTGAAGAACCTTTTGTTTTCTCCTCCTATTTTGACGAGTCTGAAACCCGGTGACATACTCTACCTATACCTCTCAGCTCACGAAGAAGCTATAAGCTTAGTGCTAATCCAGGAAATGGATGAAGGACAAAAGCCAGTCTAATTTACGAGTAGATTTCTGTAGGGTCCCGAGCTTCAATATCAAAATATGGAGAAAGTTGCCTTTGCACTAATCACTGTTGCAAGAATATTATGACAATACTTTCAGTGTCATCCGGTGGTGGTTAGGACGGACTAGCCCATTCGCCAGGTGTTGCACAAGCCAGATTTATCCGAAAGAATGATCGCTTGGTCAATAGAACTTTCAGAGTTTAGAATTGCATATGAGCCACAGATTGCAATAAAAGCCCAAGTACTATCTGACTTTTTGGAGGAGCTTACATCGGACCCCAGCGACCCAAAGGGAATTTCTTGGACTATCTTCATTGACGATTCCTTGAACCTTAAGGGAAGGGGGCTGGGGTAATTCTGGAAAACTCAAAAAGGCTAACCTTGGAGCACTCTTTGAAATTCAAGTTCTAACCTCGAACAATCAAGTAGAATATGAAGCATGTATTGTCGGGTTAGAAATGGCCAAGGATATGGGGGCAACTAGGATCACGCTTTGTAGTGATTCCTAGCTCACAACCTCCCAAATCTGAGGTGAGTATCAAGCTAAGGAACCTCTCCTACATAGATACTTAGTTAAAGTACACGAACTCCTTAAGAGCTTTGAGGAAACAAGAATCGAACATATTTCAAGAGAACAAAACTCCAAGGCGGACCTCTTGCCTAAAGTAGCTAGCACCAAAAGCCCTGGTAATAATCGTTCAGTAATCCAAGAAACCCTTTCTTAGCCCTCTATCACGGATCATGCTGTGTTTTAAGTGGAAGAGGAAGAACGTCCTTGGATCACCCCTATTATGGAACATCTACAGTCTAGAACTATACCTTCAAACCCTAAAGAAGCTTCTAAGTTGATCAAGACAGTAGATAGGTACACCATCCATGACGGTCGGTTATACCGACATGGATTTTCATCTCCCCTCCTTAAATACCTCACCCCAAAGGAAGCGGAGTATGTCCTGGCCGAGGTTCACGAGGGAAGCTGCGGACAACATTTGGGAGGCAAAGCCTTAGCCCTGAAAGCATTAAGGGCGGGGTACTACTGGCCAACAATGGAAGCCGATTCTAATGCGCATGTCCGAGACTGTCATAAATGTCAATGCCACTTGAATTATTATCAGGCTCCCTCGGAAGAGCTATCCACGATGTCGGTACCCTGACTGTTCTACAAATGGGGTATGGACATTTAGGGCCTGTTCCTCCAGGCCCCTGGTCAACTGAAATACTTAGTGGTAGCAGTGGATTATTTTACGAAATGGATCGAGGCAGAACCCGTGGTCACTATCACCTCAGCACGGATTCAGAAGTTCACTTGGCGCCACATTATCACCAGGTTTGGAGTTTCAGAGTACATTGTAACTGACAATGGGACCCAGTTCAAGGATAAGGGTTTCGAAGAGCTGTTGGCTAACTTAAAAATAAAGTACAACTACAGTTCTGTTGAGAACCCTAGAACTAATGGACAAGTCGAAGTCGCTGACAGAATTATTGTCCGAGGAATCAAAAGAAGGCTAGACAAAGCTAAGGAAAATTGGGTTGAATAACTTGATCATGTTCTCTGGGCATACCGGACTACGCCTCACTCTACCATGGGTGAAACTCCCTTCAAACTCACCTATAGATGTGAAGCCATGATCCTGGTAGAGATAGGAGAACTAAGTTGGGGTCACCAATAGTTTTCAGCAAGCAATAACCTTGGACTGATCAGGGGATACCTGAACCTAATTGAAAAAAAAAAGTCGCATGGCCCATATACGTGATGTCGCCCTCAAACAAAGGACAGCGGCTAGATACAACCTAAAGATAGTTCCAAGGAAGTTCCAACCAAGAAACCTGGTACTCAGGCGAGCGGACATTGGAGGGAAAAATGCCTCCCATGGGAAGTTAGCCCCTAACTAGGAAGACCCCTATTGTATCGTCATCAACACTGGCAAGGTAGCTTACACATTGGAAACGTTAACAGGTAAGCTGATCAAGAATTATTGGAATGTGAATAAACTTAGAAAATACTATAGCTAGATTCCCATAACAGCTTAGCCCTTTAGTAAGCTAATGTTTGATTTGTCCCGATTTTAAATTGTATGCTCTGTAAAGAATTTCATCCTCAAATTTATCAATAAAGTAGAGTTATTTAGTCATCACTTTCTATATGAGGCACATTAAGAAGCCCAGGTTAAGAGGTATAACACACGAACCTTTGGTAGTAAGTTATAGGGTCAACACTCATCCTCAATACTTGACATTGACCATTTAAAGGTCAGGAAATCAAGAGGCAGTGCAGATTCAACATCTGTGGTCCTCTTTTATACCTAAGCCAAACAGGTTTCCGATGCCAAAGTGCTTTAGAAAATTAACCTCAGGCCAAGGTTTTAAATCATACCTAAGCCAGGTGGGATTCTAAAAAACAAATATGGTTAATAAAGGACCCCGAGTAAGGTTTTATAATAACTCATGCCTAAGGCAGAATGGATTTTAAGCGCCAAATCTTCTTGGACATTAAACCCTAAGCTAAGGTGTTATTTTTGCCTAAGTCCAAAATTCTGAATACCTAATGTTATGAGTATTGGACCATGGACTAAGGCATTATTTTTACCTAAGTCAAGTGGAATGTCATGCACTCAGTGTTATGGATGTAGGATCCTAGACCATGGTTTTTCTTTGATGAAAAACTCTCCTAAGTCCACAAAAATGTTTATGATAAATATCATAATAGGCGTTGGACCCAAAATGGACCATGGAAAATAAGTAAACAAACAAGACAAAAGTGAATAGCAAAAGAACATAAATAAAGACCCCGGCCACTGGGGCAATTGTCTTTACAAAATTTAAATACCCCACGCAAGAGGCAAAAAGAAAGGAAAAGGAAAAACTCAAGTTTCAGCTTCATCTCCTTCTAGAATCTGAACGGCGTACGAAGCAGCACCAGTATTAGCTTGAGCAAGTTCTGCCGCCAAAACAAGTAGTCCATCATGGAAAACCTTTTCCGAATAAAGGTTTTCTAAGGTAAGAGTAACGTAGGGATTGAAATGCTGAATTTAGGCCAGGACGTTTTGGAATTGCTCTCCTCCGATGTTTGCAGAAATGACATCCAACTCGTCAACATCTTTTTCCAACTGCTCTATGCGGGCTTCGAGAGCAGCAATGGTTTCATTGGCTTGGAGTCCCTATGTTTCGAGCATTCTTTTGGCCAAGTCAGAGTCAACCAATGCTTTCTCCAAATTGGTAATCCTTACTTGAGCGTCCTCATTCAATTTAAAGACCGCAGTAAGCTTCCGAGCAGCTTTTTCATCTTTCTTCTTCAATTCATCTACCATCTTCTTATCGGTTGCCTCGATAGTCCTTTCAATATAGCGAAAGCGTAAAAATCTGAAACTTAGCTAGAGTTTAAGCCATATTCCGCTCAGAAATATGTTTCATCACTTCATTACTCAAAACCCACTCATCAATAAACAGCCTGGCATCCAGTAATTATAGGAAGAGGGTCCTCCCTTTTCTCATTGCTGCCCTCCAAAGCCATTCTCTTACCTCGGTCGGTGGAGCTCTCAACAACCTTCCATTTTCTCCCTTGAAGAGTTTGAGTTGGAGAGTCCATCTATTTAGGAGTTTCTTTAACAATAATACCCCGATTTGAGGATACTGGGGCAGCAAGTGTAGGAGCACGCAACGATCCTACTCCCCTCTCCTAGCTCTTAAAGCCTGTAAAGCGACAAGTGCAGGTCCAGACACCATGTTACTTACTAAAATAAAACAAGGAAAGTGAATTCAGAAAGAGGAAACATAAGTTGAGCTACGGACAACAATAATCCTAACTCCTACCTAGAAAAGCAAAAAGATAATCATCATCAAGGGTGTTAAGGACGTCTCTGATGTTGATAAGTCCGTGATCGGTGGCATATTGGACTATAAACTTAACACACTCAACCTCTTTCAGATTGAGGTGTTCTTCCTCTTTTTCAAGCAGCATAGTAAGAACGCTCCAAGCGTATGACGTCCAATACAATGGGAACACCGACTCCCCATTGTTGTGAAAATCGGTAAGTGCACCGAATCGTAAAAGTAATAAAAAGTGAGTAAGAGTATCATCCTACAAGAATTAAGTTAGTAATTATAATTCGCTGAAAGTGATACAATTTAAGCTAACAAAGAAAAAGAGCTATTGCAAATTCAATTAAAAAGAAATATAAATAAGCAAAACAATAAATCAAAGGGGTGAAAAATAATGGTATTAAAGCGTTAGGGTTCAGACTTCACTTGAACTCTTTAAATGCTCATTGAAATATTAGTTTAACTATATTCTATTTCAATGATTTATGGTCAATTCTTAAAATTAATTAATACTTAATCCATTATTATATTAATCCTCTTACACTATTTGGAATTAACTAATCTCTTAGTCTAACCCTAAATAGAAAGACATTATCAAGAACGAGGGAATTAAAAGAAAGACCACATAACTCACATCGTCTATTCCTAGTGATTGCAGAAATTATGGTATTTATCACATGTTCTAACTTCATGTAATTTTTTTCAAATCATACATTAACTCAAAAGATCATTCACAAATTGATCAGGTTTAGAAAAGCATTAAGAATAGAGATAAACACGTAAATCATGAAATAGAAACATAAATTAAACTCATAAAAGAAGTTACATAATCAAAGTTCAAGATCCATCATCACCTTAACAAGGAAAAATTAGTTACACAAGGAAGAAGAATGAAAAAGAGATAAGGATTTAACAAACTTCATAAAAGATAAGTGGAAAGGATGAAGAAAATATCTAATTTTCAAGTCTAATTGCACCCACACCACTTTAAGGTTTGTGTCGTCACTTTTCTCTTTGACGGCTGGTGAAGTGTGTAAGAATGTGGCGTAAATTTTCTGTTTATAAAGAAATTAACATTTTCTGTCACGCGACCAGTGCTTAGGCACTCATTGTCTAGTGCTCAGGCGCTGGATTTCTAAAATCATGGTGTGGTATTCGCAACCAGTGCTCAAACATTGACTGTCCAGCGCTCAAGCGCTGGCTCACTTAAGTGGAACTCTCTAGCGCCTAACGCGTGCTCAGGTAGTGGATGACAATGCTCAGGTGCTGGCGTCTGGATGAACATAATTACCTAACAAAAACACATAAAAACACGTAATAAGAACATAATTAAAATAATAAAAATATAATAAAACTTGAGAAAAAACTAAATCAAAAAGATTAAAAGATGATGAAAACCCAAGATTTTGAGCCGTAAAAATATGAATTTTTACAAGTTCATTACTCCCCTAAACTTAAACTTTTGATTGCCCTCAAGCAAAAAGAAAAAGAAAAACAAAATAAAAAGACTAAATAAATAAAAACTCAAAACACATAGACTCAAACATGGCAACACCGGGTAGTGAATATCATACATATCCTCAGAAATTGCTTCACAATCTAACTTCAAAGTGTTACACATGAACAATATCACATTGTCTTTCACATGCAACTCCCATGCATAAAATGACTTCCCGAAAACATGAATGAAAGACTCAATCTCCTCATAAAGTACAAGCCCAGATAAGTTTATAAAACTACAAATGCACATCAAACTCATATCCATAGGGTTGTTCTTCATCTCTCTCCACTAATGTAAACAACACATAACCAAGGATCAAAAGAATCTTTACAAAGCTTGTAATGTAAAGCCAAGGGTGAGAGTTAAGAAAGAAAGGGTAAGATAATGAAAACAAAAGTTGAGATACTGATAACTCCATAAAATGTAGTTATTTGTACCCTATCTTTGTGCTAGAATAAATGCTTCGTCCTTGTTTATAATGCATATTTGGAGGGTTTTGTGCTTATATTTTTCATATTCAGATTCTAAGCCTTTCTTATATGTTTTATAGTAAATTGTGTTTAAATGATTAGAGATTAAGTAGATTTGTATATGTTACTGATTTGGTGTATTCTCTATGATAGGAAGGGCTCCAAACAAGGTCAAATGTGGAGCATGTGAGCCAAAAGATGAAGAGGAAGCCAAATTAGCCTTTTAGCAGTCAACGCCGTGGCGCAAGGTAGTGCATGCCGCGGCGCAAAGAGGCATCTCAGCCATTCCATACTTGAACCCGAGAGTTCAGCGCCGTGGCCCAGAAGATGGGAGCATCGCGACGTAAAGAGACCGACCCAATGGGCGTCGCGGTGGAAGATAGTGCGCGCCACGGCGTGATGCGGCAAGATGAGCCTATATATTAGATTTTTCATATTTTTCTCTAGGTCTTAGCCGTTTGAGCCATTTCCATTTTGGGTTTTCTTAGTTTTAGGTAGTTTTAGGTTAGAAACTTTGGCTAGATCTCCATTGATGGTGGATTGGAGGCTAGGAACAAGGATGAAGGAGGATTCAAGCTTCAGAGACAAATCAATGAGCTTCCTTTCTCTTTTTTCCTTTCTCTCTTCTCTTCCTTATCTTCCTTGGATATGATTTTCCTTGTGTTTTCATGTTCATTGTATAGTTGGGCTGTGTTTAGGGATATTTTGGATCCTTTTCTATATATATTAATGATGTGTTCTTCTCTGAGTTTGTGTGGATGTTTGATTTTGTTCAATCATAATCTATGCTTAATGCTTGCTATTGGTTGGCCATCAATTGCATGATCCTAATATTATAAATGAACTAGACATGGGGATTTGTTAATATGGATAAGGTATGGTTGATGCATGTTCGATGAGTTCAATTAGCTTGGATGAGTTGATTCACTAACTGAATAGAAGTATACCTTTTAGTCATGCATAGTGTGTGATTGAGAATAGATCGTTCATGAGTGGATGTTGCGCTAGCTTTCAAGGAAACGTAGTAAGTTGGGCAATTGAAACCAGGGTTGATTGACCTAGATATAGGCTTTTAGCTAAATCAGATTCTCAAGCTAACCTAATCAGTGCGTTCATGTTAATGAAGAGGATTGCATGTTGTTGGTAGATGTAGGGGGTGAAGAAGGATTCCCTAAAACCTAACTGTTTATCTTTATTACTTTTGTAGATTAGATTTAGTTTAGTTTATTGCTTTCTTATTTTTATGTCTTTGAATAGAATTGATTAAGCTATTGGTTGATATTTAGCTTTGTAAACAATTATCCTCGTGGGAATAAACTTTTACTCTATATCTGTATTACTCTAGCGATCCGTGTACTTGCGGTTAGCAAATGGGCAATATGTTTGACCTTATCAAGTTTTTGGCGTCATTGCCGGGGATAAGGCTTTCTATATTGCTAATATTGACAATGAGTTTAGTTAATTCTAATTCAAGTTGTATATAATCTATGTTTCTTTTATGTTTTATTTTAGTTTCAATAAAGAGCTAGATGATTACAACCATACGAGGCCCTTGAGAGAATTCACGACTCCTGGAAAAGATAACCCTTGGATCAAGTTCTTGAGGACTACTCATTTGCAACAATTCAATTTTGGTGACAAAGTCCTGTTGAGACTATAACTCAGGCCCTTCGTGGGAGGGAATCCCATGTTTATGTTTATTTATTGTCTTTACTTTGTGCATAAATAGATAGTATGTTAATATGTTTATGTTAAATATATTAACATATTAGTATGTTATTGATGTTAATTGTGTTAGTATATTGTTTTTGTAAATGTGTTAGTAGTTAATACAAATTAGTATGTTAATTTGGTTGTTTATAGCTTTTGTAGGCTTTTATGTTTTAATTGTGTAGTATTTTGTTTTGTTAAATCTTAGGTCTTAAATATGTTAATGTTCATGTATTTTAGTATGTTAGTTTTTGTTTTGTTTGTTTTTAAGTTTTAAGTTTGTTTTAGGTATAAAATAGGTTAATATGTTGTTTTTGTGTTTTATTATGTTTGTTTTGTACATTTTATAATTTAGCTTTTTGAACAAGTTTTGTTGCGACTAGAGACTCATTTGAGCCAAATCCAGCAGCAAAACTGTGTTTGAGGTTCTCACGTTGCGGCGCAAGGTAGTGTACGCCGCGGCGCATGTGCTTGTTTTCTGCAGAATTTTATAGCTTTTTGTGAACGCCATGGCCAGGCATGGGGGCGCCATGTACTTGCAAAGACCCTTATTTTTGTTTTTTCTATTATTTTCTCTATTTTTCTGTATTTAGTAATGCTCAGCTTTAGTTAGGCTGGTATTTTGAGAGTCTCAGGTTCCCTATAGACCATGTTCATTAAGGATACATTTCATTTTGGTTTGGGGGAGTATCTTTACATGTTTTATTACTGTTATGCTTAATGTTGACATGTATTAGTATTTTGAGTATGCAGTGGCGTTAGTCATCATATTTTTATGATTATATCTTGTTTTGACTATCACTGATGTGTTGTTGACAAGATTTTCAATTTTCACTGTTTGCAAAAGATTTTATGCATGCTTGAAATAAGAAAGTTGAATCTATTTGAATGCATAACTTGTTGCAAGAATGCTGGTGTTGTTTTGATTATTCATGATTTAAAAGGTTGCTATTTGTCCCCTTTTCAGTGAAACCTTATGTGATCTTGAAGCATGTAAAACAATTTAGTTGCTTTTGATGCATGATTTACATCTCACTTAGATGCAAGTGTAACTTTGAAAATGATAAGAGTGCATGTCTTGAGAATGTTTATGGATGTATATGTAGAGTTTTGATTATCCTAGAAATTATTTTTGAACTCTCTTGGGGCGAAATCCTAGATTGTGCATGATTGAGGAAATGATTAAGGCATTGTTTGGACCGATTGAGCCTTAAAAAGCTTACTCTGATATGATGATATCCCTAGGTCCTATTTTGAAGTCTTATACTGTTTGGCCTTATTTGTTCTTCACCACCATTGTGTTCGTTAACCTGTTACCCATTCTAATGCATGTGAAAGCATGTCATTTATCTTTCTACCCTTAATCTTTGTTGAGTTCATGATGTATTATTTCTTGAGGTGAGTCTATTAGTTAGGGGTGTTAATGAATATTCAATTCAAAATGAGCCTGAAGGAACCAGATGCGAAAAAAAAAGAAAAAAGTAATGCTTTGCAAAATAAAGAAAGAGAAAGAAAGAGAAAGAAAAATGAAAATGAAAAAAGAAAAGCAAAGCTTAAGTAAAGTAAAGTTTGAAAAGCATCGAAAAATAGTTCTGGCAAGTTTTATGATCTCACTTTTGAATACCCTGCTAATATCAATTGGTGGCTCATATCTTGAAATATCATGTTTATGTGTCTCAATGTTTGTATTGTATCATTTCTCTTCATTTCAAGCAATTAAGTCCCTTTTGATCTTCAATCTTGTGTGATTTACATTAGTGGAGAGAGAGTTGATTTATAATCTTGTGGATTCTATAAATCATATGCATGTATGTTTATAAACTTATCTGGATGTGTATGACTTGATTAGGAGAAGTTTATCTTGCATGTTTGTGAAAAATGTGAATTGCATGAAGAGTTGCATGGATTGATAACATGTTTAGGATTGTATATGTATGAAACTGTTTATGGGGCATTTGCACTTTTTAAGGAATGTTTTGGTCATTGCACACTAGCTGTGTTTTAAAAGAAAGAAAGAAGATTAAAATGATATTTGCTGAATGAAAATTGATTTGAATTGTTAAGGTGATTTACTTAGTCCTATTTTATTTTGCTCGAGGACTAGCAAAATGTAGGTTTGAGGGTGTGATAACTCCATAAAATGTAGTTATTTGTACCTTATCTTTGTGCTAGAATGAATGTTTAGTCCTTGTTTATAATACATATTTGGAAGGTTTTGTGCTTATATTTGTCATATTCTGATTCTAAGTCTTTCTTATATGTTTTATAGCAAATTATGTTTAAATGATTAGAGATTAAGTAGATTTGTATATGTTACTGATTTAAAGTATTCTCTATGATAGGAAGGGCTCCAAATAATGTCAAATATGGAGCATGTGAGCCAAAAGATGAAGAGGAAGCCAAATTAGCCTTTCAGCAGTCAACGTCGCAGCGCAAGGTAGTGCACGCCGCGACGCAAAGAGGCATCTCAGCCATTCCATACTTGAACCCGAGAGTTTAGCACCACGGCCCAGAAATGGGTGCGCCACAGAGTAAAGAGACCGACCCAATGGGCGCCGTGGCGTGATGCGGCAAGCTAAGCCTATATGTTAGATTTTTCACGTTTTTCTCTAGGTCTTGGCCGTTTGAGCTATTTCCATTTTAGGTTTTCTTAGTTTTAGGTAGTTTTAGGTTAGAAGCTTTGGCTAGATCTCCATTGATGGTGGATTGGAGGCTAGGATCAAGGATGAAGGAGGATTCAAGCTTTAGAAACAAATCAATGAGCTTCCTTTCTCTTTTTCCCTTTCTCTCTTCTCTTCTTTATCTTCCTTGGATATGATTTTTCTTGTGTTTTCATGTTCATTGTATAGCTGGCCTGTGTTTAGGGATATTTTGGATGCTTTTCTATATATATTAATGATGTGTTCTTCTCTGAGTTTGTGTGGATGTTTGGTTTTATTCAATCATAATCTATGCTTAATGCTTGCTGTTGGTTGGCCATCAATTGCATGATCCTAATATTGCAAATGAACTAGACATAGGGATTTGTTAATATGGATATGGTATGGTTGATGCATGTTCGATGAGTTCAATTGGCTTGGATGAGTTGATTCGCTAACTGGATAGAAGTATACCTTTTAGCCATGCATAGTGTGTGATTGAGAATAGATCGTTCATGAGTGGATGTTGCGCTAGCTTTCAAGGAAACTTAGTGAGTTGGGCAATTGAAACTAGGGTTGATTGACCTAGACATAGGCTTTTAGATAAATCAGATTCTCAAGCTAACCTAATCAGTGCGTTCATGTTAATGAAGAGGATTGCATGTTGTTAGTAGATGTAGGGGGTGAAGAAGGATTCCCTGAAACCTAACTGTTTATCTTTATTACTTTTGTAGATTAAATTTAGTTTAGTTTATTGTTTTCTTATTTTTATGTCCTTGAATAGAATTGATTAAGCTATTGGTTGGTATTTAGCTTTGTAAACAATTATCCTCGTGAGAACGAACTTTTACTCTGTATCTGTATTACTTGAGCAATCCATGCACTTGCGGTTAGTAAATGGGCAACATGTTTGACCCTATCAGATACAAAAATCATGCAAATTTCAAAATTCAAGCCACAAAATATAGGACAAGTGCAGAACGAAGCATAAGAAACAACACATTATTCCTTTTTTTTTGTTCTTTTCCCCAAACTTATTTCTTTACAATACTTTGGGTGAACTTTCTCTTTTTTTTTGCTTTTTTTATTTTTTATTTTTTGATTTTTTTCAGCTCCTGAAATACTTCATGCACAAAAATAACGAATGCTTGAATAATAAAATAATATAAGATATGCATTCAACAAAAAGGTTATGTAAGAGATGGATTTTTTTTTTCATATAGGTATGAGAAAAGGAAAATGTGGGTAAAGAGAAGAAAATAGAGGCCAGACATACACAAGGCTACAAAAGGGACCTAAGGATATACTGCGTTCACAGGTTGGCTTGAAAGACTCAAACGGTCCAAAGAAGGCCCTTATCATTTCCTTAATCATGCACTGCCTAGGATTTCGCCTCAAGAGATAATCAAACAACTTCTAGATACAAGTTATCCACACATATGCATTTCTATAAAGTTTTTCTAAGCCTGATATACATACATAATCCAAGGTCTATCAAACATAAAGATGGGAAGAACATCCATACAGAATTGTAACAATAGAGATAAATGCAATTCATGGATTCTTATGTGATATCCCAAGAAAAATGATCAATTCCCAATGCAAACAATCATTGGATATTCAATGCAATACACTAACATGCACAGAATGACTTAAAACACAGTAAGGTGATGGAAACAAAATAAAATAAATAAATAAAAATAAATAAATAAATGCAAAAATTAAAAGTTAAAGGAAGAAAAAAAAAATTGGTGGCCAACAGCTATATACATTTCCCTACAAAGGCTCGAACTCAAGGAGGAACCTAAGCTGATTCAACATTAGCTACAAAACAAAAACAGAAAAATGTTAGTCACTAAAATAAAGAATAACAAAACTAATAACTAACTGAAGAAAAACAAATAACAAAATAAAGATTAAAGAGAAAAAAAGAAAATTAGGGTTGCCTCCTAAAAAGCATTTGTTTAACGTCATTAGCTTGACGTTGCCTTTTCTCAATAAATCATGGTGGCTTGAAGCAAGAGAAACAAGATGACACCTTTCTTTTGTCAGATCTTTGCCTCTATACTCTGTCACTGCCTTTGGAATCCTCTCTAAAAATATTCTGAACTCTAGTTGGAACTGGTTGTCCCAAGTGTGCCTTGGCATCAGAAACTCCACTAGGCCATGGGATTTTTAGTTTATCAACAGGTAAAGTGCCAGGTTTCATCTTGTTAGAAGAATTCAGATTAGCTTGCACTAAACTTTGAGAACTGGAAGAATCTTTTTCTTTTTCAGCAATCTTGGAGACAGGAGGACCTTTCTCTTTCTCATCAACAATCTTGGAAGTACAAGAATCAATAATAATGGACGAAGAAGAGTTCTTACCATCTAACCCCTTTTGAAATTTACCTTGAATGCAATTAACAGGGGTATGAAGATCTGATGTTAGGGCAAACTTATTAAAAATATTTTATAGTCACTTTATCTCCATCCACCATCAAAATAAACTCACCTCTAGGCACATCAATTAATGCTCCTAAAGTTGCTGGGAATGGTCTTCCTAGAATTAATGGGATATCACCATCTTCGTCCATATCTAAGACCACAAAGTCAACTGAAAAAATAAATTTGTCTACCTTTACTAGCAAATATTCCACAATACTATACGGACGTCTGATTGATCGATCTGTTAATTGAATGGAGACCATAATAGACTTAAATTTCTCAATTCTCAACTTGAGCAAGATTGACAATGGCATTAAATTAATACTAGCACCTAGATCACATAAGGCCTTATCAATGCTTAACTTCCCAATGGTACAAGAGATATTAAAACTTCTAGGATCCCTTAACTTTAGTGGTAGCTTCCTCTGGATGATGGCGCTGCACTCCTCAGTAAGTGCTGCAGTCTCATTTTCTTCCAACTTCCTCTTCTTAGATAGCAAGTCCTTCATGAATTTAGCATAAGAGGGCATCTGTTCAAGTGCCTCTTCAAAAGGAATGTTTATTTATAACTTCTTGAAAATATTTAGGAGCTTTGAGAATTGTCTTTCCTGCTTCTCCTGGGTGTCTTTCTTCAGAGACTTAGGGAATGGAAGTTTGGCATACAATGAAGGGTCAAAAGGTTTATTCAACATTAAATCCTTCTTATTTATTCTCTCTCCCTTCACTTTGACTTCAGTAGAAACCTCTACTTCGGGTGCCTCTTTAATGGAAACATCCTGAGTAAGAACATCATCTTGCTTTTTCTCTTCTCCTGAGGAACTAGGTGCCACTTTCACATTTTCTTCCAACAACTTACCACTTCTCAAAGTGATTGCATGACATTGCTCCTTTAGGTTTACTACAATGTCACTTAGTAAACTGCCTTGAGGTCTTTCTGTGAGCTGTCTAGATATGTGTCCCAATTGATTTTCTAGACTTTTGATGGTTGCCTCCTGATTCTTAAAATTAGCTCTCGTTTCTTGCATGAAAAGTGAGGTCTGTTCCATAAAAGAAAAAGTTTACTGCACGAAAGTAGATATTTGTTGTGGAAGCTTTTCAAGTACAATCTAGAGAGGAGACTTATTCTTTGGTTGAGGATTCAATGGTACCATTTGATTGCTCTAAGAGAAATTTGGGGTAATTCCTCCACCCAGGATTATATGTATTTGAAAATAAAGTACCTTGGGATCTTGAAGGATTTCCCATATAAGTTTTGGAGAAATGAAACCATAGTCAATTGCCTCACATCCACCATTAGCATGATTGCCTTCACAGAAGTCACAAACTAACACTTGGTGGTTTACTAAATTCACCAGCATATTCTCAACTCGTTTGGTGAGGTTAGCTAACTGCTAAGAAATACTTTTATTTTGAGCAAGTAAAGCATTGAGAGTGCCAAGCTTCATAACTCCCTGTTTGACTAACGCTCTTCCACTAGGCAATTGATATTCATTGGTGGTCATAGTCTCAAACAATTCCTGAGCCTCTCAAGAATCTTAGTATTCAGAAATTCGCCTGCAGATGCATCCACTATAAGTCTTGTAGAATGATTCAAATAATTGTAAAAGATTTGCACTTGCTGTCAAACTTCGAAAGTGTGATGAAGACATTTTCTAAGAAGTTCTTTAAATCTTTCTCATGCTTCATAGAGAGATTCTTCTTGATTTTGAGTAAAGCAAGCAATCTCACTCTTTATCTTCATGAACATTGATGGAGTAAAATACCGAGTGAAGAACTTACTAACCAGATCATCCCAAGAGGAGATGTTTCCTTGAGGCTGGGCTTGTAGCAAGCTCTTGGCTTTGTCTCTCAAAGAAAATGGAAAAAGTCTTAATCTGATGGCATCATCACTAGCTCCATTATATTTAATAGTATCATAGAGTTGCAAGAAGTTAGCAATGTGCAAGTTTGGATCTTCTGCTTGACCTCCCCCAAACTGATTCTGTTACACCAGCTGTAGCAAAGCTGGTTTAATCTCAAAATTGTTTGCTTGGATAACAAGACGCACAATACTGGTAGAAACATTCTTAGCAGATATAGTTGTATAGTCAGCTAAAATGCGTCTTCTCTATGCAGTAGCATTCTCAACCATCTTTTCTTCTTCAATCTTTTTCCTTCTCTGATTGTTTTTCTGATTGCTCTTTCTGTTCTTGTTATCTCTATAGCAAAGTAATTCTTCTTACTCCAAATAACCTTGCATAAACAAACAAACAAGCAAACCAGAGTTAAATAAAGAAAAAAATTAGAAATAAAAAAAATGACTAATAAAAATAAACAAAGAAAACAAAAATAAAAAGAAACAAATTAAAAAGAAAATCAAATAAAGAAAAATAAAATTAAATAAGAAAAATAATCATCTATAAAAAAAGAAAATTTAAAGAAAATAAAAATAAAAATAAACAATTAAAAATAAAATTAAACAAAGAAAAATAAATGCTTATATTAGTGTCTTTTCAATTACTATTTAATATTAATAATAATAATTCCCAACAACGACGCCAAATACTTGTTGTGAAAATCGGCAAGTACACCGAATCGCAAAAGTAATAAAAAGTGAGTAAGAGTATCGTCCCACGAAAATTAAGTTATTAATTACTAAATTCGCTGAAAGTGACACTATTTAAACTAACAAAGAAAAAGAGTTATTGCAAATTCAATTAAAAAGAAATATAAACAAGCAAAATATTAAAGCGTTAGAGTTTAGACTTTACTTGAACTCTTTAAATGCTCATTCAAATATTAATTTTATTATGTTCTATTTCAATTATTTATGGTCAATTCCTAAAATTAATTAATACTCAATCCCTTGATATATTAATCTTCTTACACTGTTTGGAATTAACTAATCTCTTAGTCAAATCATAAATAGAAAGACATTATCAAGAATGAGAGAATTAAAAAAAAGATCACATAACCCACAACGTCTATTCCTAGCGATTACAGAAATTATGGTGTTTATCACATGTTCTAGGTTCATGCAATTTTTTTCAAATCATACATCAATCGAAAAGATCATTCCCAAATTGACCAGGTTTAGAAAAATATTAAGAATAGAGATAAACACGTAAATCATGAAATAGAAACATAAATTAAACTTATAAAAAAAGTTACATCATCAATGTTCAAGATCCATCATCACCCTAACAATGGAAAATTAGTTACACATGGATGAAGAATGAAAAAGAGATAAGGATTTGACAAACTCCATAAAAGATAAGTACAAATGACGAAGAAAATCTCTAATCTTCAAACCTAATTACGCCCACACCATTTTAGGGTTTGTGTCGTCGCTTCTTTCTTTGATGGCTACTGAAGTGTGTCCAAGTGTGTAAGAGTGTGACATAACTTTTCTATTTATAAAGAAATTAACATTCTTTGTTACGCAACCAACGCTCAGGCGCTCATTGTCCAACGCTCAGGTGCTGAATTTCTGAAATCACGGTGTGATATTCGCAACCAGCGCTCAAACGCTGACTGTCCAACGGTCAAGCGCTGGCTCACTTAAGTGAAACTCTCCAGCGCGCAACGCGTGCTCAAGCGGAAGATACCAGCTCTCAGGCGCTGGCGTCTAGATGAAACTCTTTCCTTTTATTGCTTCTTTAAATGTCCAATCTTCGCCATGTATAATTACCTAACAAAAATACATAAAAACACGTAATAAGAACATAATTAAAATAATAAAAATATAATACAACTTGATAACAGAACTAAATAAAAAAGATTAAAAGATTATGAAAACTTAAGATTTTGAACCTTAAAAATATGAACTTTTGCAGGTTCGTCACCCATCAGCTTTTAGAAAAAAAAAGGTGATGCCCCTCTACCCCCATAAGCTTGAAAAACCTATTCTTAAACCCCTTATAGTTGTCTTGGAGCATGGCAAAGGATTTGCTATCGGCTCTAGATTGAATAGTAAGCTAGTTCTTCTGGTTCGCTGTACCTTGGGAGCTTACTCGAGTATAAAAATAGAAGAAGGTATTCGCTGAATACTATAGCTTCATTATTTGACAAAACCTCTCAAAGGCGATAATGTAACCCCAGCCGTTAGGGTGAATCTGAGTTGGAGTTGAGCGTAAAGTCTGGAGAATCGCAATCTGGAAGTCCGTAAAGGGAAGTCAGAGTCCCAATTTGTTAAAGAGGGGCTCGTACAAAAACATGAAGTGTGAGCCTACTTCCTGACATGAATATACCCTCTCGTTCCACTCCGGACACAGAACTTGAAACTCTCCATCTCGAGTTTTTTTCTCTGTCAATTCCAAGTACTGAAGCGATTTCCAGAGAACGTTTTCAAAAAAAAAACTCGAATAAATGATCCCAAACGTCGTCTCCAATCCACGGGTATACTAGTGTCGGGCTGCGCCATAATCGAATTGGGTCATCTTCAGCCAAATCACGAACTTCAGGAACCGGTACCCGTGGTCTAACTCATTTTCTTCTTCTATCCATAAGAACCTAAGAACACCTAAAGAAGCTAGCAAGGAATGATCAGAATTAATTAATTCAAAGATTCAGACACTGAAGGGGGCGAATGAAGCAATTCACACCCACATACCGACCCATTTTCCTTCCAAAGCACAAAGCTCCAGAAGGACATCTCCGTCGTGCTTAGGGCAGAGATGGTGTTCCAAAGAGGCAATGCCATTCGCAAAGGATTAAAAACCCTAGCACTACCTCGTTAAAAAGGGAAGACAGAAATGCATTCCAATGAGGAGCGCATGATTACTCTATGATTCAAGAATGACAGAAATCATCAAAAAGAAAAGACAATAAGAGAGTTGAAAAAAGATATACCTTGTGTGGGGAGTGAAGTTGATTGAAGAAGGAGATGGAAATAGCTAGAAAATGCTTAAAAATCACACTTCTCCAACACACGAAGTTCTCAGAAAAGTACTCAGAAATAGTAAAATGAGAACAATGCCCCTTAACCCCTATTTATAAAGGCTAAACGGTTAGGGGGCATTCTCGTCCCCATAATTCAATTTTCAAAAGATGTTCATCATGACACGCGAAGCACTAGGCACGTTTACCCTATTATAATGCACCACGTGGTCTTCATAGTTGTTGAAGCAATTGAAAAGATAGTTGCGCAGTACCTCAAGCGTCACACAATTGTTGAAGGCTAAGTCCGGATTTTTTCCATGAACCTTGTCTAGAACCAGGGTATCCATTTAGTTTATGGTTGTTAGTTCAGACCGCGGCTTTCAAAGAAAAATTCTACATCTCATGAGGAACACAGACCCTGGGGGCAGAAATTAAAACTCGCTACTTCGTTGTACCAACCAAGGGCCAAGCTGGGGTCAACTTAGTATAGCTCCAGAGTAAGCGTTGGACTTACCCTAGTAAAAAATAAGCAATACGAATAACGAAAAAAAAAAACACATGGTAAACTTTAAAATAAAGGAATCTTTTATTGATATATTCTCATTCCATACATCATCGTACATCAAGAGAAGAGCAAAAAGAAAATATTGAGATATGGAATGTATAAGGAAAGAGCATCGACCTTTTCCGTGGTGAACAAGCTTCGAAGAAGCTTGGAAAATTGGAACGGAACACCACTCTTGGACTTAGGAGCTGTTACCAATTCTTCTTCACTAGCTCCTTCACAATGATAATAAAGGCCGGCATGCACTTCCCTTTGTTGGACGGGACACAACCTTTCATGAAGAGATCATTCCACCAAAACCCTAGCCAATTTTATGATCACCCTAATTTGCTTCAAATCACGGAGCAACTTCAATAATCCCTCCTACTTATCCGATCACCCTTAGAGGACTTTCCAAAGCTTAGGGCGAAGCACTTGCTAAGTTCTCGGAAAGGAGGAAGAGTGTAGGCTCTGTTTCTCCGAGTGTCTCCATCCAACACGACAGGTATCACAAATCTCCCCAGCAATATAGCATAGATCAAACATTCCCTCGTACGCTGGGAGAGAAAGGTGCATGTCGTCTATTACGCTAAGAAAGAAAGGTCCTCATTAGAAGGATAGTTTTAAAAAATGGAGAATAACTTCAAAGACTTTGGGAAGAACTGAAAAATAGTTTTTGTAGAAGACAAAACCTTCCTTGAATAAGCAGAAAATGAAAGAGAGCCATTCTCTGGAAAAGGATCACACTCTTAAACAGAGTTTCAAAGCAAGAAGAATGCGATGAAAGGAATGCTAGCGTTAATACAAACATTCCCAATTTATAGAGAGAATGAAGCATTCTGATTGGTCCCAAGAAAAGCAAACCGATCGGATAAGGTAAGCCACATTTTAATGCTCCCCACTTCTGATTGGATATAAAGGAAGTATGCAGTTGGGAAATAGCTTGAAATTGATATATCTTTAAAGGGTCTTTAATTCCCAATAAAGTTAAAACAACAGTTTTCCAAGAAAGCTCAGTACTATTGCAAGGTGCACTAAAAGAAAAAAAAAACCTTGTGAAACCATGCACGAGAGCAAAGAACACACCTCAGATGACGAGATGGTAACACATGCCAACCCTGGAGGTACTCCATAATAATGGACCTCGGCTCTTCTGGATCTCTTTATCTATCATGCACTGCAGGGAATCCGGACTCGCGACCCATAGTACGACCTGGCACATGTATCCATCGTGGTTTGACTTCAACACCTTTAGTAGAGCTTGCTTATCATGAGATCTCGGTGATATATCTTGGACCCCAATATTGGATAGTAACAGCTTTACCAAGAGATCTGCACAATGGATAAATCTTATGATATCTCTTAATTGTCAATCATGATTTTACGGAATAATAGCACCATAACTACCATATCAATATTCCAATAATATAGGGATTCTCTGTAACTAAATAAGGAACATATCTTCTCCTGTAACTATTATAGGAACGTATCTCTCCATTATGAGAACATATCTATCTAACATCTATAAATACCAGGTTAAGTCATCTTAATCAGGTAACTGTTATCTTCATACATAAACCTTACTTGGGCACTACCTAACTTAAGCGTTGGAATTCCTTTGCAAGTACTCACCTCCTGGTTCAATACGCTCAACAGCAGTTGCGCAAGGAGGAAACCATTGTGATGCGTCTATCTCATATGCACCTCTAAATCCACTTCAGAACAGATCTTTACTATCTGATTGTTGCATATAGCAAGCATTGTTGTTCTCAAGAATAAGATCTTCATGACTAGCACAAAAGTTTGATGGTTTATTTATTATCTACGTCTTATCATTCATTAGTGGCAACCCACTATGCCTTTCTTGGTTAGGAGCCTTACCACGGTTCCAACAGGCAAGCAAACCAAGTTGAAGAGATAATATGGCTTTGTTTGGATATTTAGTCGTGAGTGGAGTGGAATAGGATAAAAATATGAAATGACAAAATGAAATTAGATGGAACAGAATAGAGATTTTATACCTTTGTTTAGATAGTTTATAATAGAATGGAAGTAAGTTTCTATTCCATTATTTAAAATTACAATTTTCATTGTTTGGAATTGCAATGAAATGAAATGGAATGATACGAATTAATAAAGTAAAAATTTCATTCCATCTCATATCTCTCAATTTAGAGGAAAAAAAAAATAGAGTATGGAGTGAAATGGGATAGAATGAGTTCTATCCAATACCATTTTTTTTTCCATCTCATCTTATTCCATCCATATACTACAAATCCAAACAAAGTCTAATACCTCTTTCGATGCTTCAGCAAAGAGAACTTTCTTAAGCTTTGTACGTTTCAATGAGAAGCTCTAGGGTCACTTTGGTGGATGTCATAGTGCAAGATTTTTTCTTCTTTTTTTGTGGGATGCCAGAAGGAAAGATTTTTTCTTTTTTTTTTTCCGAAGGGATATAGTGAAATTAGATATTCAAAAAAATTTTACCAAGGAGAAAGCATTTGAGACTCAATTTAATATTTTAAAGTTTGGGGAGACAGTAATTTCGTCATTTTTTTTACCATGTAACTACGTCATTTTAATATTAAAGAAATGAAAAAAGAATAAGCATGTAATACAATATTGCCAAGTTCAATTCATGGTGATGAAGCAAGGGAATGAAGTACAAAACGTTTCATAATGATGCATCATTCAACATATATTCTGAAACAAAAGCAAAAAGCTATAAATTTAAGTCTCAACAATTTCAAGCTGATAGAAGGTGAAACTATTTGAGTCCTTAATTATGATCCTATATTCTTCAGGAAAACACTTGTCAAAACCATCTTCGACTGCAGAGAGGCCTTTAGTAGCATAAGACCCTGTTAAAAAAAAGTATTGAAAAGGCATCATAATGTATTTTACTGACTAAAATGTGCAGAAATAATTACAAATTCGAAGTGCAGACTATAATTTTTATGTGCACAATAGATATCATATTTAACAAATACAAATTAGAAGTAAAAACATATTTGTTTTAAGAACACTTATGATATACTTGTATATTAATAGACATACATAACATACCTCTGCCATCCCCAACGTAACCACCTTTTCTTGTAAGGCGCCAACATCTTTGACATTGAACTTGTTAAGCAAAGTGATACTTGATATGGTTGACATGGGCTGAACGACTAAATCATCCATCACCATGTAAGTTACAACATCTTTCACAAAACCAGCATTACAAGAAGTAGAAGATGTCTCTTCCCCATCCTTCTTGCGAATATATTGTACTTCAGAGGACATAGTACCGCCAAAACAACTAGTACAACGAGTACCGTAAACATCTGTCACAGTATAAACACGGCAACTTTGGCACGTGTAGAGCTTCGGAATTTTTGAATTGTCATTAGCATTATCATTACTTGAAGGCAGAAAGCCAGAGATTGCAGTTGAAGAGAAAGAAGTTCTTGGCTTCAAGAGAACATCCTTATCTAGGCTTGGTTGGAAGTAAGTGTCGTTGAGATTTTCCACGCTTTCATAGAGATTGCCTAAGCAACCCTCCATGCCTTTCTTGGTTAGAAGCCTTACCACCGTTCCAACAGGCAAGCAAAGCAAGTTAAAGAGGAAGTCTACGACCTCTTTCGATGCTTCGGCAAAGAGAACTCTCTCATCCTTTGTGTCAATGAGAAGCTTCAGGCTCACTTTGGTGGTGGATGCCATAGTCAAAGATACCTAAGAAATTATTTGTTAATGACAACCTTATTAGGTGTTATTTATTTATTTATAGGCAGATTAAAGGGGTTGCACTTTTTTTTTTGGTGGGGTCGTTCCCGTTCAACTGAGGCAGTTAATCATAGATGAATATAGAAAGATTGCAAATCAAATGTTTCAAATATTAAAAAATATGTAAAAAATGATTTAATTTCTTAAATCAGATGAATTTTAATATGTTTGATCTGGAAATCCTATCATATATGTTAGAATTTGTTGAGATTTATTTTGATTTTAAATAAACAAACTATTCTATCCTTTGTAACTATTATTTATATTAATAAAAATTTAAAATAATATAATACAATCAAATTAATTTTCATTTTAATTTTAATAAAATCTAAACATAAAAATAATTTTAAAATCAACTGAAATCCCATTTCTAAACACAAAACATGATTTATAAATCAAATCAATTTAAATAAAATCACATCAAATCATTTCCTGATATAGTTAATTCTAAACACGTCCATTAGTCTGCTAAGAACTTGGAGAGGCTCCAAGCCATGGCATAGAATGGAATCCGGGTTGCAGGTAAGTGCATTACCACATATTGAAGCACTCTGAATTCAATTGCCATATACGAAACATAAACTTGTAGCTTCTACATATATTTTCAGCTAAGTCATTAATTGCTATATCAGTATTTTGATTCTACTTTTGAGGATCTAACTGAGTAAGCAGTAACCACTAAGTACAACACATAAGCAACTAGCTCTCCTGCCCTACATTCAGTTGGATGCAATAAACAAAATTTACATGTGGCAGGCCTAAATATTTGAAATGATATGAAGTGTGTCTTATAAATGGAATTTCTGATCAGATATGGAAGAGAAGAAGAACACGTTGAAGAGGAAGGAACAGAGCAAGAAAACTTCCATTCTGTTTCTATTGTATCAGTTCCTTATTGAAGCATTGAAGCATTGAAACCAAACTAGTAAAATACAAATACAAGTCTATTATCAGTCATACACGTGTACTAGGAGAAACAACAATATATAATAATACTTTTACTATTCAAACACTTATGTCCATTACCTGATCAATGATATCAAAACCGCAATAATCTAACCAACACTTAGAGTTGCGCAGCATATACACACACACACACACGAGAGGAAGAGAATTTTTTTCACTCACAAACTCAACTCACGCTGCAACGAAGACGAAGAGAAATGCTTTTAACTCAATTTCATTCACTTTGATTTTGATGCTAAACATGGTACAAGGCAAGCCTTTTTATCGGCAAAGTTTTACAATGGAATATTATAAAGCAAACTTAATAAGGAAGTAATTTTAACAAAGAAGAAAAGTTAAAATAAAAGAACATGTTGCATGTGTAGCATATAGGTGGTGGGCTATGGATTGTACAATAATTGAGTCAAAAGCATTTCTCTTAGGATTCCTTTTTGTTGTTGAGTGTGTGATTGAAAAAAATTCCCTTCCTCTCGGGGACCGACTCACGTGTTAAGGTGTGAGAGCACGTGTTTATTTTATCTTAATTTTTTTTAATCTTATATAAGTATATTTGTATATCTTTCTTTTTTTTATATGTATAATTTTTATTTTTATATGCAGACAAATTAATAATTTTATAATAATAAAAAATAAAATTCATATAGTATTAATTTTTATTTTTTAACAATCTCCGTAATTTGATAAGTATCAATATAATATTATTTTTATTTTATAACAACACATAAGTTTGATACTAATATATTCAGACAACAAAATTATTGTTCTCTCATCTTTCTTTATCTTTGTAAACTAATAATGACAGAAAATATTATTCGTTTAGACTCACTCAAATTTACTTAAACTACATAGACGTTTGCCCTCATTGCCTAAAATTGGTGGGTCTATCACTACTTCCTCTTGTGTTTGTGTGTGTGTGTGCTGCGCAATTGTGAGTGTTGATGTGATTATTGCGTTTTTGATATCAATCAAAGTATTCACTTTCTTCGTTTGAATGTTGTACATTTTCTTTATAGCATCTTTAATTTTCTTTAAAAAAAGTGATGTTTATCTCAGATCTATCTATATATATAGTAGAATTTTGATAAAAGTATGCATAAAATGATGTGAGACTGGATCAGATATAAATAGGTGAGATAAAAATTATAAAAATGTGAAATGATATAAATAGAAATGTTTGTAGTTAAAATTACTCATCTTGTTGTCAGCAAAGATGTCAACAATAAAAATCAGTGTGTTGTTGTCCTTAATCTTCTTCATTGCAGACTCCGGGCTTGTTTAGAAAAATTAAAAATTATAGATTATGCTGATAATTAATTATTGTTATAATTGATTATAATCGATTCACTTTTATGTTTGGATGCATTAGGTGTAAAATAATTTTAAGTTAATATGATTCATTTGGATGATATAAAAAAATTACTTTTATGCATTAAATTATTAAAATAAATATAAAATAATTAAAAAATTTATTTAATTAAGGACAAAATAGTATTTATATATCAAAGTGTAAGAAATAATCTATAAACTAAAATCATATTTTAATCTTTTTATGATTATTGATTAAAAAAAAAAAGTTTATTTTACATTAAATTTTGTGTAAAAACTTTTTTAAAAATAAATTTTTTACCTAAATATAATAATTATTTATAAAATAACTTAATTATCCAAAAATAACTATTTGGGAAAGATTTAATTTTTCCCAAATATGCTCACAGTAATTAGAGGAAATTTAAGAATCTGGTAATGGCAATGGTCCAACTTGTTTCTTGGTACTAATGCGAGGATACTTGGGGTTCCTATCCTTCCTCAATGTCTTGGACCGGTGAAATGTGACTGAAGTCCTGATCCTCTTAGCTTTCTTCTTAAACATTGGGCCACCACCTGATTTCAAAGCCTGGGCCCTCTTCAAGGCCTTTACTTTAAGATCAGCCTTTTTTGCACACTTCACTGCACAAGAAGAACAATTCTTAGATCATCAGCATGAATCTGTTTCCGCAACCTAAGTTGCCACTTTGGTGTCTGCCAAACAATGCATTAAACTGACAGACAATTAACTTAGGGACCAGACCAGAACATCAAACTAGTAGAAAATGGTGATAAGTTTTGATCATATGGACCAATAAAAATCCTCACATATACTTAATGGTGCAGCCAACCTAAAATCAGATTCCAAAAGTAGGCCAACTTAAAATCTTAACAAGCAAATAAAACTTCAGTAAATCCCAATATAACCATATATTAGGTTCAACTAAAGATGTGGTAATCCATGATAGCCTCCACCTGTTACTGTAATTTAAGTTATCAATCCCATTGAAAGTGGCAAAGAGATTCTAAATAATTTTAATAATTCTGTGAGGCCTGCACAAATTTATCACAAACTGATTCTAGGACATCAAATAATAAAAATCACCTTCATCTAACTATCTAAATCAATCTTATATTCACATACGTAAACTAGAACAAATTAGAATTTTGAAAACCCATCAAAATTCCCAGAATATCAACACAAATTGAAAAATCGAAAGTACTGGAACTGGAGGAGGACCATTGTATCAAAAGTACAATTCGAAAATTCAACAAATCCTGAAGATATTTAAACACCTGAATAAAATATTGTTTGCCACTCCCATTTGACATCAGTCATTTAGTCATCAGATAGAATAATTCTCAAGTGGACATGATGTACCACATTATCATTTAGACATTTAAATTATTATTTAATATGTGTAAAAATATTGTTAATGATTAATATAATTTTATAAAGATCTTCACTACCTTACACATATCAAATAATAATTTAAATATATATAATAGATCGTGTTTACCTAAAAATTTCTCCATCAGATATATGCTTACACCCAGACAGTTGGGAATTTAATATGTTATACAGTAGAGTTAAGAAGAAGCACTTAATTATTTAAAACAGGAACATTCACATCATAAGAAGTTGGCAAAAATAACAATATGATCAATAGCAACTATATGTTAAAACTAAATCTAATTGTGAAGCTGAAAACCTTACTTTCATAAAAGCAAGTATTGCATTCAGTGACAACTATCTCTTATTCTATAAACCAAAAAGGAAAAGAAAAATAACAAAAAACATGGATTCAATTCGATGTTTAAACAATTTGAACTAACTGTCTTCGTGATATGCAACAACAAAGGAATCCATATACAGCATGGACCATAGAGTTGTAAGCATGTTCAAGGACATCAGTCATCACAATACCAATTCGATTTCAGTCAACGTTTCCTATATAATCTAGCTCTTTATCACTATCTAACCGAACTATGGAAAAAGAGAGATAAGGTCATACCTTGGTGATTGTGTCCTTTGGGAAACTAAACCGTTCAAGGACATCAGTCATCACTACCAATTCAATTTCAGTCAACGTTTCCTAGATAATCTAGCTCTCTATCACTATCTAACCGAACTATAGAAAAAGAGAGATAAGGTCATACCTTGGTGATTGTGTCCTTTGGGAAACTAAACCGTTCAAGGACATCAGTCATCACTACCAATTCGATTCCAGTCAACGTTTCCTAGATAATCTAGCTCTCTATCACTATCTAATCGAACTATAGAAAAAGAGAGATAAGGTCATACCTTGGTGATTGCGTCCTTTGGAAAACTAAACCGTTCAAGGACATCAGTCATCACTACCAATTCAATTTCAGTCAACGTTTCCTAGATAATCTAGCTCTCTATCACTATCTAACCGAACTATGGAAAAAGAGAGATAAGGTCATACCTTAGTGATTGCGTCCTTTGAGAAACTAAACCGTTCAAGGACATCAGTCATCACTACCAATTCGATTCCAGTCAACATTTCCTAGATAATCTAGCTCTGTATCACTATCTAACCGAACCTGAGAAGTATGTAAGTGAAATTTTTGATTATATATAATTGTATTACGTTATTTTTATATATATTTATAAAAAATTAAAAAAATAATTTTTTATGATAAATAAATTTTAAAAAATATTTAATTTTTTATCTCTTGTATATAAAAATAACATATTACATATATATACACACACAAAAATATCTCATCATAATTGAAAGACCTCCCTGCCCAAAAATATAAAATGTTTTTTGCATGTACATGCGTACGTGGAGAAAACATGACAAAAGCAGCTTTAGAATCCAGATGACTTGCACCAAATTTCGCAATCTTCTCTAAATTGGGCCCGTGATATACTGAAGCTTGCGTCATATTACATTGCGATAAACCTTTCTCATCGATTCCATTTGATGTAGTAGACTTTAGGTCTTCTGTTGAAGAGCTATCTACCCGAGGCTCACCAAAGTTTCTAACAAGCGAAGACTCCTTGTAGTCCACGCTATCTACAACTCCTGGACATAATGCCACCTCACACTGCTGAATTGAATTCACACCTATGTCCTTGACATAGTTTTTGGACTCACCTGAATGGTCTATACTATCTGATTGTTGCAAACAGCAAGCATTGCCGGTCTCAAGAATAAGATCTTATTGACTAGCACGAAAGGTTGATGGTTTATTTATTACCTGTGTCTTATCATTCATTAGTGGCAACCCACCATGCCTTTCTTGGTTAGGAGCCTTACCACGGTTCCAAAGCAAGGTGAAGAGAAAATCTGGCTTAGTTTGGATATTTAGGGGTGAGTGAAGTGGAATAAGATGAAATGACATAAAATGAAATTAGGTAGAATGAAATAGAGATTTTGTAGTGTTGTTTAGATAATTTATAATAAAATAGAAATAAGCTTTCATTCTATTATTTAAAATTACAATTTTTATTGTTTAAATTGTAATAAGATGAAATGAAATGATAAGAATTAATAAAGTAAAAATTATATTCATCTCATTTCCCTCAATTTAGAGGAGAAAAAAAAGTAGAGTATAGAATGAAATAAGAAAGAATAAATTTCATCAATATCATTTTTTTCCATCTCATCTCACCTTACAAGAAAAATCATGATTTGCAAAGGATAAATCCGCCGCAAATTACCTAAAATAATTTCTGCTGCAAAATTGCTCTGGTAATATGCTAGAATTGTTGCCGAAATGGTCTTATTTTGCGGTGAATTTTGCAACGAATTTGTTTGCATTTCTACGAGGATTTGCGATGGAATCCGCCATAAATTTACAGAATTTGAGGCGAATTTATCTGCCTTTCTACGCAGATTTGTGACAAATTTTGCGACAGATTTTTTTACCGCAAAATTTTTGGATTTTAAAACATATTTAAAACAAATGTTAAAAATCCACAATTATATTACTGTCAATACATACAACACTCAAACATCAGTTTCAACTTGCCAATGCATTTAAAACAACACTCAAACATCAATTTCAACTTGTTAATGCATTTAATCAATTCATAAAACAAACATCATAAATTATATTACTTAAACAAAGTTTCTTCAAATACAAAGTTTAAAAGAACTATTAGAATCCATACAGCACTCAAACATCAATTTCAATTCATATGATCATTATCATTGTCATCTTCATGATCATCTTCAGTATCCTCATTGTCTTCTTCTATTAGTGGTTGTTCTGGCTTGGTTGAGTGCCAGCGGGTTATAAATATGATTTCAGCATATTACCAATCATTTGTTGTTGTTGACGTTGGTATCGTTCAAATCGCATTTTTCACTCTGCTTCACGTTGTTGGCTCTGCTGCTCTATTTGTTATTTTATCTCCTGAACTCGATCCGACATCTCTTACTGCAACTGCTCCTTAACCTGATTAATATATGCAAATACAAATTCATCAATTCATTCCACAAATAAATTAATTAACCAAAAATACAAAAAATGAAATGATTGACTACATCTATTAAAATACAAAATCAATTAATAAAAAATATTGTAGCTATTACTTAACTTGATTAATAACGTGCTCAGGAACTTGACTCGATCCAGACCTTGAGGAGGATGACTCTATATAGTCATAGATAGATGCTTGAGAACCAAGGCCATAAACACGACCTTTTTTTATCACGCCAACAGTTTTAATCCAAAGCTCTCGACTAGTCACTTATATACCAGATGTCCCTTCTTCATTTGAGCATTGAGAAGATTGTTCAGATTCTTTTGCTTTGAATTCCTCCTAAAGATGGAAATAAAAAATCTCTTATGGTTGTTATTATAAGATGAGTTAATATTAAATTTTATAACTTCAAAAGAAATATTAACATATAAATTCTTAGCTTTTGTAAAAACTCATACAGTACGGTCTTCTTTCCTCAAATGTACGTGACGAAAGGTCTCATCAACTATGGGCTCTCTACCCGAAGCCTTAGCCTATAATAATGAGAAAATAAATTAATAACAAAATAATAAAACATATTACTAAATAACTGACGATGATAGTTACTAATTTCTGCGCATTGGTGTCGGTAGAAATGCAGTCACCAGAGTGCAAGCATCCACCAGTGTCAGAAGCACAATTCATCTTTGCTTGTTGACATTTCTCCTTATACAAGCTACTAGCCCAGTGCTTACATAAGTCTTCTCATATACCTTTTCCAATCCAAAAAGGTCTTTCTTGTAAGTTGTGTGTCTGCCTTAGCAAACCTGATAGTCTCTTCGAACTACGACTATTATATGTTTTCCGCATATGGTTATGATGCTGAGACATCCACCAAACATAACCCTTCAAAAATATGTTGTAAATAACATTAAAGTTAAAAAAAAATTATACTAATACAAGACAAACAAACATAATTAAACAAATAAAAAAAGATACATAGCAGTGTTCACATCAAAGTTTATATCTACACTAATTGGATCAGACTCTTCTTCTCCATGATCTGTCCAATACAAATACCTAGGTTTAAATCCTTTTTTATACAAGTGAACTTTCACAATCTCAGGTTTCAACAATTTTCCACTATAATACATCAAACAATGACACCTATTTGTTCCTTCACTTAAGTAATGGGAAGATCGACATGCATAATTCACAAACTCTTCAACTCCACATACAAATTCTTGTGTAAGTCCTCTACGACCCGCATGAGTCCTATTATGCATCCATCTACGATTTTTTGGAACTATCATTTTCTGCAATGATAATTTTACACTTAAATCAAAATACAAAAATGTAAAATGTACAATATATGTTGCATAATTAATATATTTTAAAATTATACTTGTACAAATATTACAATCCAAATAACTATTATTTTCAAAATTTTCATCTCTCTTAATATGGTATGACCCTATCTCATTCAAAAAGACACTTTTTCAACATTTGATTGATAGTACTAACAAAAATCACACATTGTATACTTGAAAAAATTTCGGCAGCATTTTTCATTGGTCTCCAAGCACACGACTACAAAGTGGTGACATCTACCACGATCAAGTGTGCACCCAGAGAATAAAAGAAAATGTTGCATAACAAAATTTCATCAAGTATATGGTATGAGATTTAAAGAGTAACTATAATCAAGTGAAAAAAAAGTTTCTTCTCAAATTGTCTAACTTGGACAATTCAAGATTCAATACAATGAGTAGTACCTTCAAAAAGTACGTGTACTCAGTAATATTGAATCTCAAACGAGAAACTAAGGCTTCGCTCACCAATACGATTTACCACATGCATCAAATATATTACAAAGATAACAAGACCAGACAAAGTTACAATACATAGCAATAATCAAATTAATAAATTAATGATGGACATAAATTTTCTAAACCCGGTCGTGAGCATGTGATCAAACTCTAAATCTACAATTCACAATGACCCTCATGTTCTCAAATTGTTTTATCACACCCCTTCAAGAATTACCCCAACCATCTTCTCAGCAAACAAGTCATTAGTTCAAACACAAAACCAACATCAATAGATTACTATGGCATCAAGCATCTTACAATACATAAAAAAATGAAAAGTGATGCATCATATAGATAGTAGTCAAATGACCTACAAACATGCTCCAAATGAGCATTGTTGGTAGTTCAAAGCAAGCAATGAACAGAGCGTGGAGCAATTGGTGCCATGAACAGAGTAAGATTAGAACAGTGGGATACCAGGTTGGTAGGTGGCATCACATGGACTGGTGGAGGCATGGAGCAATGGCGGCCAGATGGGTCGATGGTGTGGGTCGTGGATCATGGGTCAGTGGCGCGGACTGGTGAGTCACGTGGATCAAGTTCTCGATGGTGAGGGTCAGGGTGCGCGACTTGGAATATTATAAAGCAGGAAGTAATTTTAATAAAGAAGAAAAGTTAAAATAAAAAAACATGTCGCATGTGTAGCATACAGGTGGTGGGCTATGAATTGTACAATAATTGAGTTAAAAGCATTTCTCTTAGGATTCCTCTTTGTTGTTGAGTAAGTTGAGTGTCTGATTGAAAAAATTTCCCATCCTCTCGATGACCGACCCACGTATTAAGAAGTATGGACTCATATCTTCACTTTATCTTAATTTTTTTAATTTTATGTAAGTATATTTGTATATATTTTTTTATTTTTTATATGTATAATTTTTGTTCTCATGTGCAGATAAATTAATAAATTTATAATAATAAAAAATAAATTTATATAATAATATTTTTATTTTTTAATAACACAATTTAGTATCTAAGTATATTTATATAATATTATTTTTTATTTTTTAACAACACTCACATAAATTTGATATCAATATACTCAAATTATAAAATTCTTCTCTCATCTTTTTTTACCTCTGATGACAAAAGATATTATCCATTTAAATTTACTTAAATTTACTTAAATTATAGAGATATTTGCCCTCATTACTTAAAATTACTCAAATTTGCTTAAATTATAGAGATATTTGTTCTCATTCCTTAAAATTCCTGAGGGATTCCTCTTGTGTTTTTGTGTGTGTGTATGCTGCGCAATTGGGATTGTTGATGAGATTATTGCGTTTTTTATATCAATCAAAGTATTCACTTTCTTGGTCTTGGTATGAATGTTGTAAATTTTCTTTAAAGCATCTTTAATTTTCTTTAAAAAAAGTGACATCATCTTTTTTTTAAAAAATGTAACAGTCTAGTTGGAAAGATAAAGAGTGGGACACCTTTAGCCAAAAAAATTAAGAGTGCGACATCATCTTTAACCACACCTTCAGAGAAGGAAACTTTTACGTAGATTGGTTGGCCAACTGGGCCATGAGCCTCAACTTTGATCTCCATGAATGGAACTCACCTCCCACGAAGATCTTCCACCGGGTCTCACCGCCCTGTACTGTTCTAGTCTAGCTGTTTAATTTGTTTTTCTTTGGGCCTTTGGCCATCTAATGTACAAAAGAAAAGTACCAAATATAAAAATTATTTTGATTGGACTCCTTGGTATTTGGTAGAGAACGTTTGAGGTACTCAATATTTTGCACCCACTTACATATATACCAAATTTAAGATGAAAAGGATTACATATCAAGATCAGGATGTAAATAGCGATCACTAGTTTTTATTCTTTGAAATTAGCTAGACATAATGATGCAAGTTGAGCGGCTGATCGTCCTAGTATTGTAATACCTTAAACATCTGGAGGACCACAGCCTATATTTGAGAACTTGTGCTACTGAAAGTTCCAAAATTAGTTTGTGAAGTTGTATGAGAATCGTTGTACTGGTATCTGAAAATCTTAAATGGAGGCATATATGTTAAAAAAAGATCACTATAAGTATTAAGTGTGTATGTGTGTGTGTGCATATATATATATAGTTGATAGCTTGCTAATAGAGCAACTGTGTTATAATCATTTATCAATGACTGAAAGAGCATGGGAATGAAGTGTAAAACATCACATAGAACGATGTATCTTTCAACATGCACATATAACCCAAAATATGAAAAACGAAATTAAAAGCCATACATTTAAGTCTTAATATTTTCAAGAGAAATATGACATTGTCTGCATTCAGTATTTCAATATCCTGTTAAGAAAAGATGGAAAAGTAATCACAAATTCAAAATGAAAATTTAAAATTTTTATGAGCACAACAAATGCACACATACATAGCATGAGCTTATTTAACAAGGAAATATAGGAGTAAAACATATATAAAATAATCATAACGTAACAAAAAAAAAACATAAAATATATCTCTGCCACCCCCAACTCAACCCACCTTTTCTTGTAAGGCACCAACCTCTTTGACATTGAACTTGTTAAGCAAAGTTATACCTCATATGGTTGACATGGGCTGAACAACTAAATCATCCATCACCATGTAAGTTACAATAACCTCTTTCACAAAGCCGGTGTTACTAGAAAGTTTCTCTTCTGCCAACTTCTTGCCGACATAACATACTTCATAGTTCATAGTATTCCTGCACCATGGACAACGAGTTCTGTTATCACATGTCACATTATAGTTACAGCGACTCGGGCACATGTAAAACTTTGAAGTTTCTGAGTTGTCATCAACAATGCAATCAATTGCAGGCAAAGGCCATAGATTTCAGTTGAAGAAAACGTAGCTCTCGGCTTCAAGAGAACATCCTTATCTTGGTTTGGTTGCATGTAAGACTCGTTGAGATTTTCAATGCTCTCACAGAGATTGCCTAAGCTACCCACCATGCCTATCTTGGTTAGGAGCCTTACAACGGAACCAATAGGCAAGCAAAGCAAGTTAACGAGAAAGTCTACGACCTCTTTCGATGCTTCAGCGAAGAGAACTTTCTTACGCTTTGTGTCAATAAGAAACTTCAGGCTCACTTTGGTGGACGCCATAGTGAAAGATCCCTACGAAATGCTTTGTTAATGATAACCATACGACGTGGAATTTATTTATAGGCAGATTGAAGGGGTTGCACTTTAAATGGGGAAGATATATCGTTGAGCCCCCTTCAGTTGAGGCAGACATGGAGGAATATAAAAAGATTGTAATAACTATATGGCGTGGAATCCCAGTTTCAAACGGTTGGGGTTCTCGTTGGCCATCAATATACTTTGGCGAATCAACTTGAGCCTTCTAGCCAGTGAAACGTCATGGTGCACCAACAAAACCCAATTAAGTTGAAATATGATATTAACGAGTTCATGGTTATGATACACCTTTTAGAATGGAATTAAAACTTTTAATTGGTTTAAAATGGGCACAACTAAATATGTGTCTCAACTATGTCTCATTAAAGTGCTCCCAGTAATTATTCAATGAAGTTACTTTATTCATTATTATAGATTTATAAAATTAAAAAAGATTTTTCTAACAAGTAGCATAAAAGTACTTGTAAAGAAAGTTAAAGTAAAAAATTGTAAGTAGAAAAGTAAAGTTTTTTAATTTTTAATATATAAAATCCAATTGAAAAACATAGTGCATAAAACAATGAAGATTTCACAAATTACAGAACATATTTAGCTTAAAATTCCCAAGTTCCGGATCAGCCCAAGATTACTTGTGAGATAGAGACATTACATTGCACGGTATTCCGTGGATTAATTGCTATGGTTGTCTTATCATACTAGCATTTTCAGTAATTTAAAATTTCTAACTACTGCTGAAAATAGACAGTTGCCACTTGTATATTTTGAAAAAAAGACTGATATACAATCCCTCCTCTTTCAACTTAGAAATTCTCATTCAGGGATTTGCTTGTTCAGAGCTAAGGAAATCAACTACACCTTCAATGAACTTTTTGCGTGTGTCGGTGTGTGCCTGTGTAAGAGAGTGAGAGAGATGGAATTAAGGGTTTTCTTTTTTATAACGGGGATATGCAAAATTTCACTCTCTATGGAACATAAATGTCTAGGTTGAGGGTGTTAAAGCACTGTACAATCTAGCCGAGCTACAATGGATTTACAACTAGGGATGGAAATAGGTCAGTAGCCCGTCGAAGCTTTATGACGCTTTTACTTGAGCTGGCTGGCTAGCTTAGCGCTTTTTTTAAACAAAGGTAGAGTTTTTTAAGCTTTGTTTAACTAAAAGGTCGCGTCGGTAATCTAATAGGCACTTTTAAAAGTAAGTATTTTGACTTTATTTAATTATATATAATATAATATATATTATTATAATAATTATAAATTATAATTATATTTATTAATTTATTATAATATATTAATATATATTTTTAATTAAATTTTAATAAAAATCAATAATTAAAACTTAAGTTAGTAAGTTAGAATAGAAATAATATATTTATTAATATATTTAACGTAATATATTTATTAGAATGAAAATAATAAGTTAACACTCACTCTTACTTTTATAGATGTTACTACTTTTTTTATTCTAATCTTTGATCGATGTGGGACTTGAAAGACTAGAGTAAGAAAGTGAGCAACTTGATATATCTTCAAGTCCTCATCGACCAAAAATTAGAATAAGAAAGTAGATAACATCTATAACACTCACCACTTACTTTTATAGATCTTTCCTTTATTTTCTTACTACGATCTTTGGTCGATGTGGACTAGAAAGACTAGAGTAAGAAAGTGAAGCAACTTAATATATCTCAAGTCCCACATCGAAAAGACTTAGAGTAAGAAAGTAGTGAGAATCTATAAAATTAGAATGTGGGTGTTAAATTATAACAAAAGCTATTGGTTTTGAAGTAGGCCGGATTGGCTTATTTGAGAAGCTTAGGCCTATTAGTATGTAAAAGCATATTAACTTATTTAAAGGTAAGTCTATTTTATGTAAGATATGTTGACCTATTTAAAGGTAAGTCTGTTAATCATGTAAAGTCATTGCATTATTTAAAAAGTGGCTTTATTAGCTATTTAAAGGCTCATTGCAAAAGTAGCTTTAAATAGAACTTTGCTGTAAATGTTAGGCTTTTAAAAAGGTCGGTAGGCCTTAAAAATCGACTTATTACTGCATTTCATAAGTAAAACTCAGCCTTATAATTGTGATATAGGTCAGTCTGTTTAAGAAAAATGGCGCAGCTGGCTTTACTGTTTCCACCCCTATTTACAACCTCCTGCAAGCAAACAGATAACAAAACTCAGTTTAAGTGGCGCGCACATAAAAGATGAGGACGAGGTGAAATAAGGGGCAAACACATTATTTTGCCTTAAATTGCAAGCTAACCAAACTGAATTCCCATTCATGCACATTTTAGCATATTATTTTGCCTTAATTTGCACGCTATCCAAACTGAATTCCCATTCTTGCACATTTTTAAATAACCATAATGCTCGGATTAGTGAAACATGGCATGGAAGTGGATGCCATAAGTTAACACTTAATAAGGCTTTTCTTTTCGATGAAGATTTAATGGAACTTCTCAAACTTAAATGTTTAATTAAAAGATCTAAAGGGTGAAAAAGCATCAGACTTCATCCCCGTGGCTGAGTTTATAATTGTTAGTTTTGACAAATATCCCCCAAGGGTCATCTGCAAGTGCAAAAACCTTGTAGTTGTGACTTTGTCACAGTATACAAGGTGTCAAGAGACACGATGAACTCAACATTCTTCGGAGAGGAGACGTCCAGACTACAGAAAAGCTAGGAAAAGCTTGTGGGCATGAATTGTTCAATATATAGACCGACGCTGATGCAGCTGGCCCAACAAAGGTGACATCCAGGTTCAACGTATTTTATCATTACATTTTATAACATGTTAAAAAAAATTAACAATTTATACAAATTAAAGGTATATAAAAATCAATTATTACCATGAGAAATTAGTTGAAATTAACCAAAGAATAAAATATATGTTCTAAACTAGTAATGTAACAGCTGGGATGTGGTTCATTACCTCGCTGGTTTTCTTTTCCCAGGGGAAGATCAAATTAATGCCTGAAAAATTGGTGTACATAGAGAGCTGCAAATGCAAGAAAGGTTATGGAAGTTAATTGAAGCCAGGATCCTCCTAATACTTTTTGTGCTACAATGTATTCAGCAAAACAAGGAACTCTTGTGGTTCTTCATTCTCTTTAACAATCTGTTGACAGAAAGGATTCAATGATCAACATGAAAATTGAAAATACGAGTACAATCCATAGTGCATGTTGTATGTAATTAAAGAAAAATGAATTGAAGATATAACATAACAGTTGCTAACACAAGGCAAAGATGGAGCAATTTTCTTGACTGTGTAACGCCCTTACTACTAACACTAAAGTGTATCCGGAGTTACACCATAGTAATTAGTAGTAAGCACATCACTTTAAAACTTACAACAAAAATTACAAATATACTTTGCTTTGATATATCAAATATGAACCTGGAAAGGTGGAGAATATACTATACTGATAAGATGTTTATACAAAGAGTACTTCATAGTACAAAAATACATCAACTGCCGCCTAAGCATTATTCATACATCCTTTGTACAAAACTTTAAATTAAAACATAAGCTTCAACTTCTGTTGCGATTGTAGTGCTGCAAGATTCGATCCTGGAATTATCATGGAATATAATATAGAAAAGGGGTGAGAATACTAATTCTCAGTAGTTCTATTATGAAAACGTGTCATCACAATAATTTCAACTGTTTCAAGGAAAAATACCGTTCTTTGAATTTCAATTTGGGTATATATAAATATATATATATTTAGAAGGGTGGCAAAATGCCAAATCTGATCCCTTCTCTTCTCGAAACAGAATTCCATTTAATAGTTTCCAAAATATCTTTTACTAACAATACGAATTTCAAACATATATAATTCCAATAATTGTTATAAACACAATTACCACAACAATCAATTCGTACAACAATTCACAAACTCGTAATATCAAATTCATTCAACAGTTCATATACTCATTCAAGTCATAATATGACATAAGAATTTAATTCTGTCATTCATTTACATATTCAAGTCATAATATAACATACAAATTCAATTCCATCTCAGTACTCAATTTGAGTCATCGAGTAACTATGAAATGTCAATTTTACAACAAGTAACCAATAATTGGTCATTCATTACAATCATCAAATAAATAATGCTAAAAACTTTTAATCACTTCTTTAAGTCATCATTCAGCTTCCATGGTCAAATTAAAACATATTCAGTTACTTCAAGATTACTAATACTAGAACTTACTCTTAGCATCACAAATGACCAATATCAAACATTTTGAATCCAACTAGGCCACGGCTACGATTCATATTCCAACCTTCTCAATTTACTCAATTTGTGAGTATGAAAATTATGAACAGTTCAAACTTCACATTTTCATTTAAGATTTGACATCAATGCATGATACTAAAGTATTAAATATAAAACCAAAATAGGACAAACCACTACCATGGTTATTAGTTACATTTTAAGTCAAAACATCATGTACAAAAGCAGCATAGTTCTAAGCACTCGGAGGCAACATTCTACCGTGCAGTTTCAACCAATTCAAGCCACCATTTCACTCATCAAAGGTAGCAAAATTTTGCTTAAATCTGGGCAGCATTCTGTCTTGGTGATTGAACACCTTTCTAGCCATGAACTCAAGCATAAATGCATTCATAATTCCACCACAAACAGGGCAGCATTCTGCCTTGGTGATTGAACACCTTTCTAGCCATGAACTCAAGCATAAATGCATTCATAATTCCACCACAAACAGGGCAGCATTCTGCCTTCATTTCCATCACAATTCAAGTCACAATTTCAATTAATTGAACACCATAAACTCTTCCCATAACAAGGCAGCTTGACCGTGTTCATCAATCAAACAAAATTTGGTCATAAACTTCACTAAATCAATCAAAAAGGCAACATAACAATTCAACAAAAGCATAAATAGAAATAGATGAACAAATAACAGAAATATAAACACCTTAAACTCCCATCATGGCCGTGAGACCTAGGGCACAAGCATCAATCAAATTAATAATCAATCTCAGAATTTCTCCTTCAACAATTCATCAAGAGGAAGGACTAGTTGATAGTAAGAAATTAAAGCATAAAAAAAAATAACAAATTCTTCCCCTTTTTACATGGTCTAACCGTGACCATTATGAATATAAAAACCAGAAATTTAAGTTAAAAAAATCATAAGAAAGAAAAGCAAGTGAAGAGCAAATAACCCCTACCTCATTTCCTAGCTTTGTTCCCTTGATTTTCTTCTTTTTCCTTCACTTTCTCCTCGTCTCTTCTCTCTTTTCTTCGCTGTTTTTACCTCTGTTTCAGCTGCTATTTTTGCCTCTGTTATTGGGTTATTAGCCGTGAGAAACAATGGTAAAAGAGGAAGAAGAAATAGGGTTGGGTGTAGGTGAGGATGAGTGAAAGAAAGATGGAAAATGAAAGCTTGAAATGGGTAGCAGTGGGAGAGCTTTTCTCCCGTTTTTGGTTCAATTTTTTTTTTTTACGCAAGAAGAGGAAAGAAAGTGACGAAGGAAAGCTGAGAAAAAGTGGAAGAGAAAGGATAGAAATATCTAGTGGGTGGAAGGATTAAAATTCATCTTGAAATTTTTATATCTGTTAAGTATATTTTAATCTTTTAAAGTTGAGTTTTCAAGTATTCATAAGTATTAAGAAAAATTTTAGGACTCATCTTAGTTTTTATATTTATTTTTTTATAAATTTTTATATACTATTATTTTATCAACTAAGTTTTATTACTTTGTTCCAAGTTAAATTAAATTGAGGGACTAAGTAATATGTTTACTGATAGTTGTCTTGGTTAATACTTATACCAAAATATTCTCCATATTTTACCTATCATCTCTACGAAATTTTATAATTTTTTAAGCTGCTTAACTGTACTGACTATTCCTCAGCAGTATCCTTAAAAAATATCAAACTTGTTTTGTTGCTCCTCCAAAATTTTTCACAATTCTTATCAATGGTTCTTAGTGAGGAAATAAATTTTTTATATTTATTTTCATCATATCAACTGATTTTATAAATACTTTAATTATTATCTTGTACTCAATGTTATTAAATCACCCTCAAATTAACTCATAAAATTATCCGATTTAACAAATAATTCTTACCAATATTACTGAGTTTCTATAACTCTAATTAGATTCATTAAATTACGGAGGATATTACAGACTACAACTTTGGCATTTCAGGCAACAAAAAGAGTAATGAAGTATCACCCATCTACTTATTAAAGTCTAAAGGTAACTACTTTTTTTCTGTTTTATTTAAAAATAAAAAAAATAAAAAACATCACTTTGAATTTGTCAATAAACACATTCCAAAAGTAAGCTAACCTAAAATCTTAAAAAGCAAATAAAACTTTAATAAATCCCAATATAACCACATATCAGGTTCCACTAAAGATTTGGCAACCCATGCTAGCCATCACCTGTTACTGTAATTTAAGTAATCAATCCCATTGAAAGTGGCAAAGAGAGAATTCGTGCTTGTTTAGGATAATTGTGAAAATTAAATTATTTTAATAATTGATTATTGTATAAATTTTTTGTTATAATTAATTATATAAAAAATTATTTTATATTTGTATATATTAACTAAAAAATAATTTTAAGTTAATCTATTTCGTTTAAATGATATAAAAAAGAATCACTTTTATACATTAAATTATTAAAATAAGTATAAAATCAAATTTTTGTTAAAATATATTATTTAATTGAAAATAAAATAATATTTATATATCAAAATGTAAAAAATAATCAAAAGTTATTTCAACAAAATGCTCAACCAACATATCATATTTTTATCCTTGAAAAAAAATGTTGATTTCTTTTATCAAACTTACCAAACACGATTAGAAAGTAAGAAACAATTTTTCTCTTCAATGACATGTAAAAGCATCCAAACCAAACTTGTTATTCTTGTTCATAGTTTTTAAAACTAGATCGGCCCGGCATTAGACCGAGCTAACCGATAACTGGTCCAGCCAGCCAAGCCTCCAAAACCAGTGCTCTGAAAATCGGCCTAGGAACCAGTGAACTGGTTGCAACTTGCAAACCGGTCACGGTTTGGCCTGTCGAACCAGCTCAAATTTATCAAACTTAAGACTCAACAGCAAAGTCCTGGTGCATATTACCATTGGGCTGGAGGTGTTTCTAGTTTATATGGGTACAATCAATTAATATATTGCAATCAAAATAGTGATATGGAAATAAAATCAACAACTTAAAGAATAGAACAACTTATCACCAGTGACGGATCTAAGAATTTTAATTGATGGAGATAAAATTACATGAATTTTAGTCAGTGAAAGTAAAATCGTATTTTTATATTTTAAAAACACTAAATAATATTTTTATTATTAATATTATCAAATATTTCTCTCTCTATGTATGTAATTAAACAATTATTCAATAATATTATATAAATTTTATTTTTTATTACTATGAATTTACTAATTTATTTACATATAAAAATAAAAATTACACATATAAAAATATAAAAAGACATGCTTATATAAAAAATATATATATAAAGTAGAGTAAAACGTCATCCCACTCCACTTAATGTGGATCCGTCCCAACCTACCACAAAGCCTGTACGTTGTTGATTAATTTGTAACTATTTATTTTTTTTGTATTTCATTTTGATATTTAATTTATCTCAATATAATTTTATATAGTGAAAACTATATTTATTGTAACATATATTTAAATATATTTATATAATGTAATTTTTTGGGTATAAAATTGTGTAATATTTTTTTATTGTATTTTTTTATAATGTATTGACTAATTGTATGTGTTATGAATTACTTGCATCAAAATATAGATGTATTTTTTACAAAATTTTATTAATATGCTTAACATATATATGTTTTTTTATATATCATCATATAAAATATATAGGTATGTTTAAAATCTCGGTTAGACCATGGTTCAACTCCGGTCCCACCTTAAAACCTTAAATATCTCCCTTCACTAGTTTAGGGACCAGTCTTATTTTAAAAACATCGTTCTTGGTTATGTAACTAGACACAAACTTTATAGTATGTAATCATGCATTAAACAAAGTGCGAGAATGTGGGAGACCAAAAACTAATAACTGGGAAATTACTTATAAACATGTCTATCATGTAATAAAAATTGAATAATCTTTTTGATAGAAGTTTCTTAAATAACTTTTCGAAGGGATATCATATTAGATATTCAAAATTTCTTTATCAATGAGAAAACATGCGAGCCTGAATTTAATATTTTACAAGTTGGGGAGACATTAGTTTCGTCATTTTTTTTACCATATAGTTACATCATTTTAATATTAAAGAAATGTAAAAGAAAAAAAAAAAGAACAAGCATGTAATACAATAGTGCCAAGTTTAATTCATGGTGATAAAGCAAGGGAATGAAGTACAAAACGTCTCATAATGATGCATCGTTCAACATATATCCTGAAACAAAAGCAAAAAGCCATAAATTTAAGTCTCAACAATTTCAAGCTCATAGAAAATGAAACTATTTGAGTCCTTAATTATGATCCTATATTCTTCAGAAAAACACTTGTCAAAACCATCTCCGACTGCAGAGAGGCCTTCAGTAACTTGATACCCTATTAAAAAAAAGGATTGAAAAGGCATCATAATGAATTTTACAGACTAAATTGTGCAAAAATAATTACAAATTCAAAGTGCAGACTATAATTTTTATGTTCACAATAGGTATCATATTTAACAAATACAAATTAGGAGTAAAAACATATTTGTTTTACGAACACTTATGATACATTGTATATTAATAGACATACATAACATACCTCTGCCATCCCCAACGTAACCACCTTTTCTTGTAAGGCACCAACATCTTTGACATTGAGCTTGTTAAGCAAAGTGATACTTGATATGGTTGACATGGGCTGAACGACTAAATCATCCATCACCATGTAAGTTACAACCTCTTTCACAAAGCCAGAGTTACTAGAAAGTTTCTCTTCTGGAAACTTATTGCCGACATAACGTACTTCATAGTTCATAGTATTCCTGCACTGTGGACAAAGAGTCTTGTTATCACATGTAACATTATAGTTACAGCGACTCCGGCACATGTAAAACTTTGAAGTTTTTGAGTTGTCATCAACAATGCAATCATTTGTAGGCAGAAAGCCAGAGATTGCAGTTGAAGAGAAAGAAGTTCTTGGCTTCAAGAGAACATCCTTATCTTGGTTTGGTTGGAAGTAAGTGTCGTTGAGATTTTCCACGCTTTCATAGAGATTGCCTAAGCTACCCACCATGCCTTTATTGGTTAGAAGCCTTACCACGGTTCCAACAGGCAAGCAAAGCAAGTTAAAGAGAAAGTCTACGACCTCTTTCGATGCTTCGGCAAAGAGAACTCTCTCACCCTTTGTGTCAATGAGAAGCTTCAGGCTCACTTCGGTGGTGGATGCCATAGTCAAAGATACCTAACAAATTATTTGTCAATGACAACTTTATGAGGTGCTATTTATTTATTTATAGGCAGATTAAAGGGGTTGCACTTCTTTTTTTTGGGGGCGGGGGGTTGGGTTTGTTCTAAAAGTGGTTGCACTTAAATGGGGATTTGGAAGATACAAAGAGCTGTCAATTTAGCCCAACCCAACCCATGAAGCCCTAGCCCACAGGCTCATAGGGCCAAAAAGCCCATAAGTCAAAAAATCCAACAAGGCCAGAAGCCCACAAGGCCAAGTGGGTTAGGGCTAACCCATGGGCTGATCCACAATAAAAAAAATAATTTGGCCCACTTATTTAATGAGCTAGCCCTGACCCACCCATGAGTTGGCCCACGTATTTTATGGGCTAATCCTAGCCCTAGCCCACTCTATTGAGTCAGAATTTTGACTACATAAACAAACCCCAAGGCAACATGCAAAGTCAAGTTAACAAATGTAATGCCACTTATCAAATGGTTTAAGAAATCAATAGTATGCAGGGGTAACACCAAAATTCAGCAGATGAAGTGTGAAACAAGCTGTCCATTCATTCAAATTGCTCATTAGCAAGCACTTAAAAGGCAACTAACAACAATATTGCAATCCACGCACTAAAAGGGAAATCAAACAATAACCCTCAACTTAACTGCACTTTCTAATTCCCAAAGTTTTTTAAATTATTTCAACAATAATTGTCATATTCAAAAGCTTAAGATACAACAGAATTTATATTCATAGTTAATACTTTTGAGGCCACAAAACATGCCCATCAATTTCTTTTACTAACAATAAGGCAAGTCTACAAAACAGCCACCAATCAAAAAAAAAAAAAGTTTCTTTTACATGCCCATCGCAGGTTAATGAATATACCACCAGAACGATAGAATCTGAGTATAGAATGATCATAAAAATTATATTTAGCATTCATTTCTTGCATTACATAATATCATACATTAGTATAAATGTATAAGGGGTTCATTAGCTCCTTATTTGTTTATTGATAACATTGGGAGCAAAAATAAACAACATTTAATATGTTTTCTCAAAAAGTAACATATGAAATTTGAGCAAGCTTCATATAAATAAAAATAACAAAGTAAACCCCCCAGATTTTTCAAAACTAGATTAGATCCAAAACTAACTGACCAGATTAGATCCAAAACTAACTGACCAACCAAGTTCACTTTCAAAACCAGATTAGATCCAAAACTAACTTTCATAATCAACCAATTTCACTTTCAAAACCAGATTAGATCCAAAACTAACTGACCAGGTATCACAACAAGCTCCCAGATCAGTCCTTACTAACACTTCAAAATTATCGCAAAGTCTAACATGCAGAGTAATCCAAGTAAACTATTAAATTAATTACCAATAGCAAATCCACCGCAAAGTGATCAACAAAGCTAGAATTTAACAACACAGTTAACCAAAAGTTGGAAAACGATCTGTTCCGGGGCATCATTATTTTTCATCAAATCAAGCGGAAACCCCACCCATATCCTCTTTCAATTGAAAAAACAACATAAAAAAAAAATATCTGGACCAAGAAAACTCGTTCACAGGAGCAAGAAAAAAACAAAAGGGTTTCAGAATCCAGTGGCGTCGAGCCAGAAAAACCACCCAGGAAGATAAGGGATTAGATCTAAACCTATAAACAAAAGGCGGCACAATAAGAGGCAGATAGTAAAGTGTAGTTCAAGGCCTCATCATCTCCTCCTCTCCCTCAACCGCATTCTTCAATCTCCACGCAACCGACACCACCGGAGACGACTGCGCAACCACCGGCAACGACGGCGGCTCCACCGATTTCAACCGCACGAGTTGCAACACCACGCTTTACCCAGACGTCTGCTACACCTCCCTGTCTCGCTACCCTAACAATGTATCTGAAGCATTTAGGGTTTTTTTGGGGATGAAAAGAATTTGGAAATTAAAATTAGTATAAAAAATGATTAAAAGAAATAAAAAGTTTGAGATGGGGCTGACCCATCATATAATCTTATCCTAACTCACTTACAGGTAAAGTTTTGTAGATTAAGGGCCGAAAAGCTCTATTAGTGAATGGACTAACAAAATAAATGGCTCCATGTAAGATTTACACTATGTTTGGATGATAGGTAATAAGGGGAACAAAAAGAAAATGGGAGGAACGGAAATAATTTCTTTTGTTTGGGAGTTTTAAAATACATAGGAACGAAACGGAACACATGGGGAATCATTTCCTCCCTCTTCCCCTCAAATGTCTAACTTTTGTTCCCCTCAAAATTGAGGGGGAATGGGAGGAATACATAGGTAATTCTGTTCCGTTCCGTTCCGTTAATGAAACTTCCAAACAAAGAGAATGAAAATTATGTTCCATTTCATTCTTTTCCTTTCTATTCCATTCCTACCTATTTCGTTCCGTTTCATTAATAAAAAAACATTCAAACATAGGGTTAGTGGACTGTCCTACTAAGTCATAGAAATTATTTTGTTAATACTCAATTTAGAGGCTCATGGAACACCCCCTAAATCCTACATGGAGTTATTTATTTGATTAACAAAATAAATAATTTGAAATAATGTTTTAGCCCACGTTCCCGTTCAATTGAGGCAGTTAATCATAGATGAATATCGAAAGATTATAAATCAATTGTTTGAAATATTAAAAAATATAAAAGAAATGATTTTATAGATTTTAATATGTTTGATTTGAAAATCTTATTAAATATGTTAAGATTTATTGATATTTAATTTGATTTTAAACAAATAAATTATTTTATCCTTCTTAATTATTACTTATATTGATAAAATATAAAATTATATAATAAAATCAGATTAATTCTCATTTTAGTTTTAATAAATTTTAAACATAAAAATAAATTTAAATCAATTCAAATCTCATTTCTAAACATAAAACATGATGTATAAATCAAATCAATTTAAATAAAATCACATCAAATCATTTCTTGATATAGTTAATTCTAAACACATCCATCAGTCTGCTAAGAACTTGGAGAGGCTCCAAGCCATGGCATGCAATGGAATCCGAGTTGCAGGTAAGGGCATTACCACATATTGAAGCACTCTGAATTCAATTGCCATATACAAAACATAAACTTGTAGGTTGTACATATATTTTCAGCTAAGTCATTAATTACTCTATCAGTATTTTTATTCTACTTTTGAGGATCTAACTGAGTAAACAGTAACCACTAAAGTACAACACATAAGCAACTAGTTCTCCTGCTCTACATTCAGTTGGATGCAATAAACAAAATTTACGTGTGGCATGCCTAAATATTTGAAATGATATGAAGTGTGTCTTATTAATGGAATTTCTGATCAAATATGGAAGAGAAGAAGAACACGTTGAAGAGGAAGGAACAGAGCAAGAAAACTTCTATTCTGTTTATATTGTATTAGTTCCTTATTGAAGCATTGAAGCCAAACTAGTAAAATACAAATACAAGTCTATTATCAGCCATACACGTGCACTAGGAGAAACAACAATAAATAATAATACTTTTACTATTCTAACACTTACGTCCATTACCTGACCAGTGATATCAAAACCGCAATAATCTAACCAACACTCAGAGTTGCGCAGAACATACACACACGAGAGGAAGAGAATTTTTTTCACTCACACACTCAACTCACGTAGCAACGAAGATGAAGAGAAATGCTTTTAACCCAATTTCTTTCACTTTGATTTTGACGCTAAACATGGTACAAAGCAAGCTTTTTTATCGGCAAAGTTTTACAATGGAATATTATAAAGCAAACTTAATAAGGAAGTAATTTTAAAAAAGAAGAAAAGTGAAAAAAAAAGAAAAAAACATGTTGCATGTGTAGCATACAGGTGGTGGGCTATGGATTGTACAATAATTGAGTTAAAAGCATTTCTCTTAGGATTCCTCTTTGTTGTTGAGTGAGTTGGGTGTGTGATTGAAAAAAATTCCCTTCCTCGTGTTAAGAAGTCGAAATACATCTTTTCATTCTATTTTAAAATTTTTCTTTAATTTGATGTAAGTATATTTGTATATTTTTTTTTATTTTTTTATATGTATAATTTTTGCTTTTATATATAAATAGATTAATAAATTTATAATAATAAAAAAACTTATATAATATTATTTTTTATTTTTCAATAATACTCACACAATTTAATATCCGAATATACTCATATGATATTATTTTTTATTTTTTAACAACACTCACATAAATTTAGTATCAATTTACTCAGACAATAAAATTCTTCTCTTATCTTTTTTTATCTCTATATACTAACAATGACAATGACATAATCTATTTAGACTCACTTAATTTTACTTAAACTATAGAAATATTTGTTCTCATTACCTAAAATCACTCAAATTTACTTAAACTATAAAGATATTTGTTCTCATTGCCTAAAATTCCAAAGAGCTTCCTCTTGTATTTGTGTGTGTATGCTGCACAATTGAGAGTGTTGATGAGATTATTGCGTTTTTTATATCAATCAAAGTATTCACTTTCTTGGTCTGAATGTTGTACATTTTCTTTATAGCATCTTTAATTTTCTTTAAAAAAGTGACATTATCTTTATTTTAAAAATAATTCTTATATTCTTATCATAAATAGTGTATACATATTTTTTATACTTTATCTAATATTATTTATTATACTTTTTTTTTTTTATTTTTTTTCAATCATATATCTTTAAAAATAATGTATATAATACGTACACCTCTAAAAAAAAATAAGATGATCATTTTTCTTTTAAAGAATGTAACAGTCTAGTTGGAAAGATAAAGAGTGGGACACCTTTAGCCAAAAAACTTAGAGTGCGACATCATCTTTTACCACACCTTTAGAGAAGGAAACTTTTACGTAGATTGGTTGGCCAACTGGGCCATGAGCCTCAACTTTGATCTCCATGAATGGAACTCACCTCCCACCAAGATCTTCCACCGGATCTCACCGCCCGGTACTGTTCTAGTCTAGTTGTTTAATTTGTTTTTCTTTGGGCCTTTGGCCGTCTAATGTACAAAAGAAAAGTACCAAATATAAAACTTATTTTGATTGGATTCCTTGGTATTTGGTAGAGAACGTTTGAGGTACTTAATATTTTGCACCCACTTACATATATACCAAATTTAAGATGAAAAGGATTACATATTAAGATCAGGATGTAAATAGCATCACTTGTTTTTATTCTTTGTAATTAGCTAGACATAATGATGCAAGTTGAGCACCTGATGGTCCTAGTATTGTAATACCTTAAACATCTGGAGGACCACAGCCTATATTTGAGAACTTGTGCTATTGAAAGTTCCAAAATTAGTTTGTTAAGTTGTATGAGAATCGTTGAACTGGTATCTCAAAATCTTAAATGGAGCATATATGTTAAAAAAATATCACTATAAGTATTAAGTGTATATATATATATATATATATAAGCATATCTAATGATAGAGGTTTTTTTATTGTGAGAGGGTGAGAAGAATAAATATACCATATAATCATATATGAATGGTGAAGATTTGCTTAAAGTCGTGTATGCGACCACATAAAAAGTTTCAACGTATTTATGTTCTAATCTTTATCATTCATGAAAGATTCAATGGTCAAGATTTACTCCTCTCACATATCTCAATAAATACTCCTCTCACCTAAATAAAATTCTATATATATATATATACTCACCATGCCTTTCTTGGTTAGAAGCCTTACAACGGAACCAATAGGCAAGCAAAGCAAGTTAACGAGAAAGTCAACGACCTCTTTCGATGCTTCAGCGAAGAGAACTTTCTCACGCTTTGTGTCAATAAGAAACTTCAGGCTCACTTTGGTGGACGCCATAGTGAAAGATCCCTACGAAATGCTTTGTTAATGATAACCATACGACGTGGAATTTATTTATAGGCAGATTGAAGGCGTTGCACTTTAAATGGGGAAGATATATCGTCGAGCTCCATTCAGTTGAGGCAGCCATGGATGAATATAGAAAGACTGTAATAACTATACAGTCAGCTAAGAACTTGGAGAGGCTCCAGGCCATGGCATGGAATCCGGGTTTCGAACGTTTGGGGTTGTCATTGGTCATCAATATACTTTGGCGAATCAACTTAAGCGTTCTAGCAAGTGAAACGTCATGGTACACCAACAAAAACCCAATTAAGTTGAAATCTGATATCAACGAGTTCATGGCTATGATACACCTTTTAGAAGTGAATTAAAAGCTTTTAATTGGTATCAAACGGGTACAACGAAATATGTGTCTAAATTATGTCTGAATAAAATGCTCTTAGCAATCATTCATTGAAGTTACTTTATTCATAATTTTAGATTCTTGAAATTAAAAAAAAATTCTAACAAGTAGCATAATAACACTTGTAAAGAAAATTAAAATAAAAATTTTAAGTGAAATTTTTTTTTTAAATTTTTAATATATTAAATCCAATTGAAAAAATAATGCATAAAACAATGGAGATTTCACAAAGTACAGATCATAGTTAGCTTAAACTTCCCAATTTCTGGATCAGCCCAAGATTACTTGTGAACAGAGACATTGCCTTGCACGGTATTCCGTGGAATAATTGCTATGGTTGCCTATCATTCTAAAATTTACGGTAATTTAAAATTTCCAACTAAGTAGATGTTTGAATAAGATTTTATCCTTCATCTAACAACTTTTTTGTTAAATTTTTTTTACTGGTCAATCATGCTTAGATAAAACAACTTCAACTTTTACACAAAATTTAATATATTATAATAACTTTTTTTCATAAGCTTAAAGTATGAAGTTTTAAATTCTTGATCATAAATTATTCTAAAAACTTTAAGCTGTAAATATCGTTTCATCTTCAATTAAATAATTTTTTTAATCAATTATATCTCTTTTAATAATTTAATATATAAAAAAAAATTTATATCATTTAAATGAAATAAATTATTTTAAAATTATTTTTCAATTAATATACACAAACATAGAATTAATTTTATTATAATCAATTATACAATAATTAATTATTAAAATAATTAAAATTTTCTCAGACGAACCAAAGATACACTAAGCTGAAAATAGACAGTTGCCACTTGTATATTTCGAGAAAAGGACTGATATACAATCCCTCTTTTCTTTCAACTTAGAAATTCTCATTCATGGATTTGCTTGTTCAGAGCTAAGGAAATCAACTACACCTTCAATGAACTTTCTGCGCGTGTCGGTGTGTGCGTGTGTAAGAGAGAGATAGACGGAAACCTCCTGAGGGTGCTAAAGCACTGTACAATCCAGCTGAGCTACAATGGATTAGAAACCTCCTGCAAGCAAACAGATATCAAACTCAGTTTAAGTGGCGCGCACATAAAAGATGAGGTGAAATAAGGGGCAAGCATATTATTTTGCCTTAAATTGCAAGCTAACCAAACTGAATTCCCATTCATGCACATTTTAGCATATTATTTTGCCCTAAATTGCAAGTTATCCAAACTGAATTCCCATTCATGCACATTTTTCAATAACCATAATGCTCGGATTCGTGAAACATGAGATGGAAGTGGATGCCATAAGTTTTAACACTTTATAAGGCTTTTCTTTTCGATGAAGATTTAATGTAACTTCTCAAACTTAAATGTTTAATTAAAAGATCTAGAGGGAAAAAAAGCTTCAGACTTCATGCTTGTGGCTGAGTTTATAATGGTTAAATTTGACAAATATTCCAACAAGGGTCATCTGCAAGTGCAAAAACCTTGTAGTTGTGACTTTGTCACAGTTTACATGGTGTCAAGAGACACAATGAACTCAACATTCTTCAGAGAGGAGACGTTCATACTACAGAAAAGCTAGGTAAAGATTGTGGGCATGAATTGTTCAATATATAGACCGACGCTGATGCAGCTGGCCCAACAAAGGTGACATCCAGGTTCAACGTATTTTATCATTACATTTTATAACATGTAAAAAAATTATTAACAATTAATACAAATTAAAGGTATATCAATTATTACCATGAGAAATTAGTTGGAATTAACCAAAGAATAAAATATATATTCTAAACTAGTAATGTAACAGCTTGGATGTGATTCATTACCTCGCTGGTTTTCTTTTACCAGGGGAAGATCAAATTAGTGCCTGAAAAATTGGGGTACATAGAGAGCTGCAAACGCAAGAAAGGTTATGGAAGTTAATTGAAGCCAGGATCTTCCTAATACTTTTTGTGCTATAATGTATTCAGCAAAGCAAGGAGCTCTTGTGGTTCTTCATTCTCTTTAACAATCTGTTGACAAAAAGGATTAAATGATCAACATGGAAATTGAAAATATTGGAACAATCCATAGTGCATGTTATATGTAAGAAAAGAAAAATGAATTGAAGATATAACATAAATCAACAGGTGCTAACACAAGGCAAGGATGGAGCAATTTTCTTGACTGGAACTTTGGCATTACAAGCAACAAAAAGAGTAATGGCTGAATACTTACAACATTAAAGGTTGAGGGATGCTTTTAACAACAAACAATGTAGTTGCTGCAAACAAGAGGGGATTAAATTTGAAGGGAAAAACTAATAGAATAAAGGGAAACAAGAAAATGGGGATATACTTCACGAGAAAATTGGGCTTTACAAAGAAATGGAACAGGACACAATAGCGTCTGCAGATCCTACCAAGATTGCTAAAGGGCCCTTTATACTCATATTTTCCACGTTAACCACATATAATAATACTGATAAGATGAGTGTTTGCAAGTTTAAGGTGATGAAATATCACCCATTATTAAAGTCTAAAGGTAACTTTTTTTCTGTTTTATTTAAAAAGAGGAAAAAAAAAAACATCGCTGTAGATTTGTGAATAAACACATTCCAAAAGTAGGCCAACCTAAAATCTTAAAAAGCAAATAAAACTTCAGTAAATCCCAATATAACCATATATCAGGTTCAACTATAGATTTGGTAACCCATGATAGCCACCACCTGATACTGTAATTTAAGTTATCAATCCCATTGAAAGTGGCAAAGAGAGACTTCTTGTTCATAGTTTTTAAAACCAGATCAGCCCGGCTGGTTGGACTGGGTTAACCGATAACTGGTCCAATGGCTGATCCAGTCAAGCCTCCAAAACCAGTGCTCTGAAAACCAGCCTAGGAACCGGTGAACTGGTTGCAAATCGGTCATGGTTTGGCCAGTCGAGTTTGGCCAGTCAAACCAGCTCAATTTATCAAATCAGGTAAAAACATCCAGCAGTGGAAATCAAACTTGAGACTCAACAGCAAAGTCCTGGTGCGTATTACCATTGTGCTGGAATGTTTCTTGTTTATATAAGTACAATCAATTAATATATTGCAATCAAAAGAGTGATATGGAAATAAAATCAAAAGCTTAAAGAATTGAACAACCTACCACAAAGCCTGCATGTATGGATTAATTTGTAACTATTTATTGTTTTTGTATTGCATTTCGATATTTAATTTATTTCAATATAATTTTATATAGCGAAAAATATATTTATTGTAACATATATTTAAATATATTTATATAGTGTAATTTTTTTGGGTATAAATTTGTGCAATATTTATTTATTGTATTTTTATAATGTATTGACTAATTGTATGTGTTCTGAATTACTTGCATCATAATATAGATGTATTTTTTTCAAAATTTTATTAATATATTTAACATATATATGATATATTTTTTTATATATCGTCATATAGAATATATATGTATGTCTAAAACCCCAGTTGGACCAAGGTTCAACCCCGGTCCAACCTTAAAACCTTAAACCTCTCCCTTTACTGGTTTACAGACCGGACCAGTTTTGAAAACATTGTTCTTGGTTATGCACCTAAACACCAACTTTATAGTACGCAATCATGCATTAAACAAAGTGGGAGAATATGGGAGACCAAAAACTAAGAACTGGGAAATTACTTATAAACATGTCTTTCAGTTTATGAAACTTGAATAATCTTTCAGATAGAAGTTTCTTAAATACATAATTTTAATAACTGTGAGGCCTGCACAAATTTATCACAAACTGACTCTAGGACATCAAATAATAAAAACCACCTTCATCTAACTATCTAAATCAATCTTATATTCACATACGTAAACAAGAAATAATTAGAATTTTGAAAACCCATGAAATTTCCCAGAATATCAAGACAAACTGAAAAATTGAAAGTACTGGAACTGGAGGAGGACCATGGTATCAAAAGTACAATTTGAAAATTCAACAAATCCTAAAGATATTAAACACCTGAATAAAATATTGGTTGCCACTGGCATATCCCATTCGACATCAGTCATTTAGTCATCAAATATATGCTTACACCCAGACAGTTGGGAATTTAATATGTTCTACAGTAGAGTTAAGAAGAAGCACTTAATTATTTAAAACAGGAACATTCACAGCATAAGAAGTTGGCAAAAATAACAATATGATATGATCAATAGCAACTATATGTAAAAACTAAATAAAACTAAATCTAATTGTGAAGCTGAAAAAAAAACTTACTTTCATAAAAGCAAGTATTGCATTCAGTGGCAACTATCTCTTATTCAATAAACCAAAAAGGGAAAAGAAAAAAACAAAAAAACTTGTATTCAATTCGATGTTTAAACAATTTGAATTAACTGTCTTCTTGATATGCAACAACAAAGGAATCAATATACAGCATGGACCATGGAGTTGTAATCATGATGTGACAAAACAGACTATGGAAAAAGAGAGAAAAGGTCATACCTTGATGATTGCATCCTTTGGGAAACTAAACCGCTCAAGGACATCACAACCAATTCGATTCCAGTCAACGGTTCCTAGATAATCTGGCTCTCTGTCACTATCTAACCGAACCTGAGAAGTATCATAATTGAAAGACCTCCCTACCCAAAAATATAAAATGTTTTTTGCATGTACATGCGTACTTGGAGAAAACATGACAAAAGCAGCTTTAGAATCCAGATGACTTGCACCAAATTTCGCAATCTTCTCTAAACTGGGCCAGTGATATACTGAAGCTTGCGTCATATTACATTGCAATAAACCTCTCTCATCGATTCCATTTGATGTAGTAGACTTTAGGTCTTCTCTCGAAGAACTATCTACCTGAGGCTCACCACAGTTTCTAACATGCGAAGACTCCTTGTAGTCCACGCTATCTACAACTCCTGGACATAATGCCACCTCACACTGCTGAATTGAATTCACACCTCTGTCCTTGACATAGTTGTTGGACTCACCTGAATGGTCTATACTATCTGATTGTTGCAAATAGCAAGCATTGCCGGTCTCAAGAATAGGATCTTCTTGACTAGCACGAAAGGTTGATGGTTTATTTATTACCTGTGTCTTATCATTCATTAGTGGCAACTTCAAAGACGTTGACAAACTACCTCTGCGCTCAGCAAGGGAAGTTGATGGTTTTTTCAATGGTAAAGAGGCTGACTGAGAACAAGGTTGTGATAACAACTCGACGCCATGGATATCTGCACTGTTAGATACTGGTTGAGAAGTACAATTTGATAAAAGGAAGGACAAGTTAGAAAAGTTAGACAAAGATGAATATACTGGGATAGAAGTTGAAAGTGCAGAAGAAGAATCCACGGACAATTCTGACAAACACTTTGAATGAGTGCTTGAATCAGAAGAAATGGAGTCCGGAGAGAGAAAAGGGGGTGTAGAAGATGACGAAGATATAGCCGACGATGAGGACAGCGCTGAGGATGGAGATGTATTTGCTGATGTATGAATACACAACACAGAATCTGAATAAACCCTTGAAAAGGATAACTTAGGTGCTAAGACAAACTCCTTCATATTAGCAGGGCAAAATTTACGCCTTAAAACACTCCAACTACTCTCTCTTGCAGGAAGATGGGTTTCATGCTCATCCTCTGATGCTGAAAATGGAGGCACAAAACCTCCCATGATTGCTTTATGGAAAACTTCAAAATCAACATCATATGAGTCCACTCGTCTCTCACCAGGCCAAATCTTAACACTTGATCTACTATTTTCTACTCTATTGCTAGATTTGTCCATCAAAGGCAAAAATTTAGAAAAAGCATCCCAAAAGTAAGGTGGTTCTTCCCCTTCCTTAATCATTATGATTGGTCCTTGCACTCTCTCATAGCGAACAATCTGACCTACAGCCCCTCTGGCATCCCTTTCCATGATGGCCTCACAATTCTTACCGATCCAAACATATATTGCAGAAGGAATATGCACTATAAACGCACCTCTGGAGTCCAGACCAGATGGAGAAGGATCGGTCAACATTTTAGGGACAAGATGCAAAGAATCATATGGTGAGTGCGGAGCAATTCTATACATTCTCAGCAAAGAGCTAGGACTAAGCGGGAATGCATGGACCCTTTTTTGGCATTGCAACAATTGACATGCAAAACCCATATTTGGATCAGCAATACCTCTAGCTGCCTTCACATACTGAAAAGCATCATCAAAGCTCTGCCCTTCCCTCCACATGAGGTATGCAATCACGAGAGAGGTGGAACGAGACACCCCTTGACAACAGTGCACAAACACCCTTCCACCTTGTTCCCTAACATCTTCAAAGTAATCAAACACATCATAAAGAATACTAGTAATATCCTCAGATGGACTATCCTGCAACCACAAGGTTCTATACACAAAATCAGTCTTAAAGTACTCAGGACAAACAAAACCAACACAATTCAAAACATGGGTAATCCCATTGTGTTTCAAAATATCCCTATCCCTAGCAACAGCATCACCACCAAGATACACATGATGAGCGACTTTGGAACATTCTTTATCAAAGAAAGCAATCTTATCTCTCTTGAGAAGCCCAAGCCCAAGCCCAAGCCCAAGCCCAAGCCCAGTACCATTGTGATCGGGGTTGGGGGGAATGGAAGAGAGATCAAGCTTCAATCTTTCGCCAGTAGGAGTAGTGGGGGGTTGGGGCCACTCGCCGATATCGTCGGAGCTGGGCTGGGGCCAGTCGTCGAAGCTCTTGCGTGCAATAGAGAGAGGCGGCAAACAAGAGGAACGAGGCTTGGTATTATGGTGGTGGTGGGATCGAGGGGTTAAAGGGGGCGGAGGGTAGGTGGTGGTGGAATTTTGGCCGTTGGATTCAGGGGAACGGGAGGAAGACCAAGAAGCGGAGCGCCAGAACATTTTGCGGGACCCATCGTCCTTGCCTTTGCCCACCATGGGAATGGGAATGGGAATCGTTAGGTTCGTTGAAATCAAAATTCCCACAACCACAACGGAAAAGCCCTAGGTGGGGATTTGAGAAAGGGAAGGCATATTATGTTTGTATGCGATGGAAATAATAATAATAATGGGGAGGAATTGAGTGAGAATAAAATAAACTAAGGTGGCTTTTGAATTTTAAAGTGAAAACTGTGTTGAATGGATTTGTAAAGGAAGCAAAGTTGAGAGTAAGAGCACGAGCAAGAGCGATTGCAATTGAAAGTCAGTGGTTAAAACTTAAAAGGAATGCATTGCAGCAAGAATGACAGATGAGATGAGTCTTTCTTATATTAATTCATTGACCCTCTTTTTCTGTTCCTTTTTCATTATTTCACGGTCAAAAACGGCATGATCAATGATCACCATGGATAATATGGTCTCTTCCCATTTTCTTTCTCTAGAATCCCAACACAAAATCATATCTGTAATTCATGATTTCATGTTATAATAATATACCACAAATATAAAATCATTAATTAATACTGTTATTACAATTTAATTACTTGTCATTCATTCTTAGTTTATTGATTAACAAATTACTAATGTATTATTATATGATTAAAATTAGTTTGGTGTATTAAAATAGTTAAACTCATTTAAAGTTTTATATTGACCGTTGATCAAAATTAAATTAATACTTCCTCCATTCTTAAATAGTAGTTAGTGACTTTTTAAAATTAATTTTATTTCAAATTATTTGTTACTTTAGATAATTTAAAAAAATTAATTAATTATTTTTAATTTTACCTATATTCATTGTTTTCTCTTTAGTATTTAATTAGTATTCAATTATCAAAGCAAGAAAGAGAATATTAAAGGAAAAAAATTAATGAGGTAATAATATTTTTAAATTTTTAATAGAAAGATAATTTTATCAAGTATGATTATTTATTCTTAAAATCAAAGTCATTTAATAAATAAGTTTCTTAATTCATTGCATAAATCAAAAGTGACTATTATTTAGAAATAGAGTTACTACTTAATAGAGTTTCGTATTTTACATAATTATTATTATAATTAAACTCATTTATTAATATGACAATATGTAATCAATAGAAAATTTTAAGACAGTCAAACTAATTTAAAATTTTATTTTGACTGTTGATCAAAACTAAACTCTATCATTAAAATGTATTTAATGTTTTTTATATTTATTAATATAATTAAACTCATTTAATTATCTAATAACAACACATAATTCAGTATTTTATAGATATAACACACAAAAAAATTTAAGGTTTTTTTATTACACATACTTTATAACGATTAGTGTGTTGCATCAAGATTTAATAGAGAAAAGTTTGTTTACCAAAAGAACGACAGACATCGCATAAGAACTACTTTTTGACTCACATGTACCAGATTTTTTTTAGAAAATAAAAACACATATTATTTTGTCATATATATCATTTTTTTTAAAGCAAATCGACACCCCATAAAAAATATAAAGTTTAAACTAATGTGAATGTCAATTATACAATCACAAAGACAAAGAGAAACATAAAGAAAAAACCTACATGTTTAGACTATTAAATTTTTTTATTGTGTCAGATAATATCTATATCACCTACGCATACTTTAATTAATATACTTTTCTAATCTGATTAAAAATAAATTATTTTCATCAATACTAGAAGATTTATAAAAATATTTTTTCTAATGAGTCTCAAAAAATTAACATAAATAATTTAAACTATTATTTGACAAATTATAAATTATTTAATGACTAATATGTTACCAACAAAAGTTGGAGTTTGGGCAAAATAATCAGTTCAAAGCAAAATAATTTGATAACTTATAAAATATAATTGTATCTTCTTATATATAGTATTTATATCCAATATCCCTCTGCGGTATTTGTACGTAGTATAATTGTACAAATAGTACTAATTTTTAAATTAAAATTATTCTGAACAAAATTTATTGAAACCATACATGATAAATCAGCCTTAAAATATATTGACCAATGATTTTTTTATTTTTTTGACCATGACCATTGATTTATTAATTGGTCTGGAATTGACAAAGCTCAAATAAGTATCTTCTTCTATATTATTATTATTTTTTATGAGTTTATAGATCCATCATACAAACAGCTTTTCAAGATAAGTCTAATTTAATCCTAGTTCAAACTTTTCAGTCAACAACTTACGGGAAATTATTATTATTCAATAATACTAAGATCCATATCATCTATAAAAATAATATTTCTTTATCTTTGATTAATGTATTCCTACAAGGATTATTATAAAATTAATCTCTTAGACACTTTTATAATTGAAAGTCTTTCTAACAATTATTATTTATAAAATTTGAACTTTAATATTTATATAAATAACATGACAAATTGAAATTATTAAAGATATAAATACATGGTGTAACACCCTTGTGGGATGCCACATTTATGAATGCAATGAAATAAAAATAAAAATAACACTCTACCCAAGTTGTAAAATATTTGATACTTACATAATATTTGTGGAATATTTTTTTTTATAATTATAACATTAAATAAAATAACATGAAACACAAGATATAACAAACATAAACTCACCATAACATACATAAGATTCTCTTTTAGTACAAACATAATTCACAAACTACAAGTATTTAATAAAGCAATAAAGAGTTGACACAAAGTTTAAAACATAATATCGCCAAGTGCATCTCAGTAGATATCAAACTCTCCGATCAATCATCGTCCATCGCCTCTAGAATAACCATCGAAAAGATCACATCTATGAGATCTCACAGCACTTCGAACACGAGTCCAAGCTGTCGACTCGCTACTAAGTTCACTAGGCACATGGAAAACTCCCTGCCAATAACGCCTAATGGTCAAAGGTAACTCTAAATGTAAATAAAGCATAGTAGTGAATATGACTTCTCCGTCATACTCTCTACATAGGGACACAGTCAATCGTCCCACATAAGCTACTGTCCCTCGGTCCGCATGCATACGCCACGCCTCGGAACCCCCGTGAAACTCCGGTCTCACGAACCCGAAGAATCTGGCAAGTGCCATGATCTCAATATCGGTCTTGACGATCGGCGTGATCACCAAGCTCCTCCTCCTCGTGTAAGTCGCCCGACCGTTGCTCGTCAGATATTGTACCTCAAGAGGTGATCCTCCTCTACCTCAAACTCTTCTACGGAAACAATATAGTAATATCGAGAAAACATATAGAGAGGTGAGACAATCTACATCACTACCCACATGGCAATAAAGAAAACGACAGTACAAAATAGTTATCACAACAGTACATACAAAAACATCATGCATAATATATCAAGCAATATATATAACATATATAATATATATTAAGCAATAAATCATGTAATTTATCACAGATTATGATAAACAGTAAAATGCAGTTAATGCATGAACATTAAAAATGCAGATGATGAATGATACACACACTGACTCGTTCCTACCCATGGAGCTAAACACGGATATCCGAGAGAATGATCCGAAAAGAAACTAAAAATACTTTATACGCCCAACCAAACTATCAGATCTTGTCAAACGTTATGTCTATAGCCCCAAATCCAAAACATCGTGTATCAAGACACGATCCGAACATCGTGTACCACTGGCATAGTACTTAATAGTCCCCTCAAGATCTCGACTAAGAATAGTGCTTGTCAAGATCATTAGTGTGTTGCCCGTTACCACGGCCCAGAGGAGCAACCCACTATCCGCATGTGGAATTCTCCGCACACTAATGCCTCCAAGTTCATAAATGAACCACACTACGCTTATCACACCGAACACGGTGTAATTCGCCTCGTCAATCAATCACCAATTATAATCCAAATTGGCACAACACTCTAAACATGAGCTAAAATTACAGAAATACCCCTATTATCCAAATTTTACCATATTTATGAGAAATTACCAAAATACCCCAGTCACCAGATAACAAAGTATAGTACGTCCCACCTGACGGTACTACACTACGACATGTCTAGGTCCACCACTTTGGCTCGACAGCAAAACTCACAGTATTGTTCAATCGCGTAAGAATTTTATCGCGTTTTCACAATCTCGTCATTTTCACAAACGTTTTTAAATCGCGTAAAGACATTTTGACGTTTTTAAACATCGTAAATTATTTTTGAGTTATTTCTCAATCGCGTAGGATTTTTAATTCATTTTCTTAACCGAATAGCTTAAAATTGTCATTTTTAATATGTGTAAAACTATATCTAGTACTTTTAAAATACGTAATATATTTTCCTTGTGTTATAAATATAGTATGGAATCTTTTTATTTTATGCGTTTGATTTTAATAAATTTTGGCAGCATTTTGCCTATAAAATCAGTATAAAGTATTTTTAACGTTTTCCTCTAAATATAGTTTATTTTATTTTTACCCACTAATTTCACTTTGAAATTCACTAACGCGCTTCAAAATTTATAGTATGAGCCTTACGTTAGTACTTTTCAAGTGTTTGATTAATTTCTTACTTAAACTGAATTCTGCTAAGTTGAAATTCTAGAACAGGATTAATTCCTTTAATTTTCAATGATTCTTTGGAATCAATTTATGTTATAAAACAATTACCTAACCTATCTTAGTAAATAAAATGGCATGTTGGCCAAATCAAAATAAAATGGCATTTAGTTATACACTAAATGGCATTTTGGCCACAATTAATCTAAACCATTTTTAACTTTGATTATTTTACTTAAATTCCTTGAATCATTTATTTAGAAAATTGCTGAGAACATTTTGGTTCTCTTTTTGGATGTAAGGCCGTGAGCCTGATGGTGTGTTCTTTGGAATACTCATGCAAATCGCACATGTTATTCACATCCTACTTTAATAATTACACAGTTACAAACACATACAATTATTAAATCACATATAATACACATACAATATATTTAAAACCATAAACATACATAGCAAAAATAATAAAAACCATAATCATGCATAGCAAATTAAGATCACAATTAGTAAAGCATTTAAACAATCAAAAATAATAAAAATCACAAATAAACCATACAACCGAATCCTTATGGATTCTACATACAAACACAATCCATTTTCTCATCACCACTTAGGGTTGATGAGATTAAATCTCCTCTTACCTCTGTGTAGACAAATTAATCGGTTAGATTCCTTCCTTTTCTCCAAATTTCGTGTGACCTCCCAAACAATTCCTAAAATTCTTAAACAATTAGTAAATACACATACAAGGTACAAAATAGAAAAACCATGGAACAATCATGGTTAGAAAAATTAAAAATTCAGTTTTGAACCATAGAAACCAAACTTACCCTTAAGTAAGTAAGCAAGAAGTGGAATTTTAGGCAAGATGGAGTAGGAATTTGGGAAAACTTTGTGAATGAAAGATGCTTAGAATGGTATTTGGGTTCAAGAAATGTGATGAGCTAAAATTATGAAGGCTTGGGTGAGTATATGAGGGTGCTGGCCGAACCTAGTGAGAGAAAGGGAGAGAGAAGTGTTTGCTTGAGTTTTTGGTATTTTAGAGAGAGAAATGGATAGTTAAAAGTGATAAGTGTGAAAAACAAAGGTGAATGGTGAATAGATAGGGCAGCAGCCGTGAGAGAGTGTGTAGGGAGCTTGAGTGTTTGATTTTGCATGCAAAATATCACAAAGTGTTCACACTTGTTAGGCACATAGCTTAGGTCATTGAATCCTTCTAGAACCATGTAGAACCAAGCCACCTTGCCTCCTCCTTGGCAGCCCAAAACCGTGCAGCTCCTTCATCATTTTAGTGTCTTAATTGTCCTCCAATTACACCTAATTATATGCTAGTTTATTAGGTAATTTGTTAGGTTAATTATCCTAACCAATCTTAATTAACATACTAACAACATAACTAATTAATTTAGTATATATTAACATATATTATAACCTTTAATCAATATTAGTATATTTAATTAGTATTTAGATTATAATTAATTCATAACTAAGCTAGTTCACTTAGTATGCTAATTAAGTAATTAGATTTGTTGAATTAAGCTTAATTAGGTTACTAACCATTTTCAAGCTTACAATTGTTGACTTAATCCTAACCCTTGGTTCATCTTTAATCCTTAGCCCTAGATTAGATCTAAGGTAGATATCACTTGATCATAAACTTATTATTCTAATCTCACCATTGATTAGATCAATGGCTTAGGTTAAAGGCTTCATCATTAAGTCTTCATCCAACGGTCCAAATGGAAACCTATGATTCCTTAGGTGTCCAATTCCTATTGGTTTAGAAAGTCAAGCCTACTTTGGTTGACTTGCTCTCATTGGTTAGAAATTGTCTAGTCAGCACAATTGACTGTTTTTCCTAAACGCTGGTCCCACAAAGACTTTTAAAGATCCGAGGTCAAATCGAAGCGATTTTTTCTTGTTTTTGAGACAAAGAGGATCGTAATATAAAATAATATTATAAAAATATAAAATTATTTTATTACACGATTAAATCCAAAAAATTATGATATTAATTTATATATCAATCAATTGGGTTTAGTAAGATCACCCAAACTCAATTAATTAAAATAAGATTCATCCCATTTAAAATTTTTATTTTCCCAGGTCTGAGCAAATCACATACAATAGTCAAGTACACTCACGAACAATCAAATTAAATTTTGCATCGCTCACGTAAATCACAAAACAAGTACAAATCGGGACTATATTGTAATTATTCCAAAAGTGGGGTGTTACAACTCTCCCTACTAATAAGAATTTCGTCCCCGAAATTCATCATACATCAAACAATTGAGGATATTGCTCCCTCATCCTATCCTCTAATTCCCATGTAGCATCTCCCGTTACATCATTCCACACTACCTTCACCAGTTCAATCATCTTCCCTCGAAGTTGTTTCACTCTCCTGTCCTCGATTCTAACAGGAAGTGTTTCATACGTCAAATTATCCTTCAGCTGTACTTCATCAGGTTGTATCACATGAGTTAGATCGGGAATGTATTTCCTCAACTGAGACACATGAAATACATTATGAAGATTGGATAGAAAAATTGGTAAAGCTATCTGATAAGCTACAGGACCAATCCGACGAATAATCTGATAAGGTCCTATAAACTTAGGTGTAAGCTTCCTTGATTTAAGAACTCTTCCGACACCAGTCGTAGGCGTAACCCGCAAGAACACATGATCGCCTTCTTCAAATTCCAAAGGTCGTCTTCGTTTATCAGCATAACTTTTCTGACGGCTCTGAGTCATTCGCATCTTTTCTTGTATCATCTTCACTTTTTCTGTAGTTTGCTGCACAAGATCAGGACCAATAGTCATACTCTCTCCATCCTGATACCAACACAAAGGTGTTCGGCATCGTCGTCCATAAAGTGCTTCATAGGGCACCATTCCTATGCTCGAGTGAAAACTATTGTTGTAAGTGAATTCTATCAAAGACAGAAATTCGTCCCAACTCCCTTGCTGTTCTAACACACAAGCACGCAACAGATCTTCCAATGACTGAATTGTTCTCTCAGTCTGACCATCAGTCTGCGGATGGTATGCAGAACTCAATCGCAATTTAGTCCCCATGGATTCTTGCAAACTTTGCCAAAGTCTTGACGTAAACCTCGGATCCCTATCAGAAACTATACTTACCGACACACCATGAAGTCTAACAACTTCGTCGATATATATCTAGGTTAAGCGTTCCAACGGATACTTAATATTGATCGGCAAGAAATGCGCTGATTTCGTAAGCCTATCAACTATAACCCATATCGAATCATGACCTTTCCTCGTCCTTGGAAATCCAGTAACGAAATCCATCGAAATACTATCCCACTTCCACTCTGGAATAGTCAAAGGTTGTAACATACCGTTGGGCCTTTGGTGTTCCACCTTGCCTTCTGACAGACAAGACAAGACGCCACACGTTCAGCTACATCTCTCTTCATTCTTGGCCACCAAAACAGTCGCTTCAGGTCTTGATACATCTTTGTCATTCCCGGATGCATACTCAAATTATTTGTATGAGCTTCATCCAAGATCGCTCTCTTAAGTTCGGGATCATCAGGTATACAAACTCTTCCTTGAAACCTCATGATTCCATCAGATCCTTCCTCCACCGTCGCTTTATGACCTTGCTTCAACAATTCTTTCTCATTCTGTAAAAACGCATCTTCATCTTGTTTCTCCTTTATTATCTCCAACAAGTCATTCAAAACCACAACTCTACTTAGACGAATCTTTCCAGGTACCAATTCTATTGATAACCATAGATCTCTGAATTGCTTCATCAACTCTTCCTTTTTAATCATCATAGTAGAAACACTAACTACCTTTCTGCTTAAAGCATCTGCCACCACATTCGCTTTTCCTGGATGGTATTGAAGCTGAAAATCATAGTCTTTCAAAAATTCCAACCATCGCCTCTGTCTCATATTTAATTCTCTCTGATCAAACAAGTATTTTAAGCTCTTGTGATCACTAAAGACATTGAACATAGCTCCATACAGAAAATGCCTCCACACTTTCAACGCAAAAACTACTGCAGCTAGCTCCAAATCGTGCGTTGGGTAGTTCCTCTCATGAACCTTCAATTGTCTTGAAGCATAAGCTACCACGTTTCGATTCTGCATCAACACACATCCTAACCCCTGATAAGATGCATCACAATACACCTCAAATGATTTGTTAGGATTCGGCAGAATTAACATTGGTGCAGTTGTTAACCTCTTTTTCAGCTCTTGAAAACTCGCTTCACGTTCCTGTTGGCCTATTTTTACGATGTGCAAGTGTACACAGTCAACAAGTAATACAGTGTGAGTCAAGATCGTTCCCACGAGGATTTAAATTGCATTAAATACTAATTCTGAAGTTAACTTTTTCTGTTTAACACAAAAATTAAAGAGAAAATGTTGAACATATAAAATAATTGAAATAATGAGATATCAAAGCAGAAATAATAACTACAAGAAATTAATGAAAGCGCTAAATGAAATATTTAAATTGAGAAATGGAAACAGTTAGGATTCTAATTCTTCGTAATCTTAACTTCAGGGTAAAATATGCTTCAGGATGTTACAAAGATTTGGCTTACGGAATAAATTTCGCTTTCAGAACACCGAAGTTCATTAATAACTTCTTATTCCTAAGTTCAAATTAATTTCCCTCAAGTAATCATAAAAGCACGCCCAAACCATTAAAGACTTGAAGGCTGTCCCTAGCTCATTCAACACAATTAATTTTCCAATTAATTGCTTTATCTTTATCCTCTAATCAAGTCCACCAACTTAGTTTTTCCAAACGAAATCAGTTTGTAATTCAGATTAGATGATCAGACTAAAATGAAATTAAGCATTAACACAGAAAAGAGGAAAATGCATAACATCCATCACATTGGATTACCCTTCAGTACAATTACAAATTCATAGAATCCTAACTAAAGGAATTTAGCTCATAATGAGCATAGAAACAAAATAAGCAGACAAAATGAAAATTAAAGACATCCTTCCTAAAATAATGAAAATTCCACAAGAACAAAGAACTGACGGCTCCTTTTTCATCCCCCTCAAGTACCAAAAGTCCTCTCTCACGTACTAGCCCCCCCCCCCCACAAATAGGGTTTTTCACCTCTCTCCTCCTTTACTCTCTGGGCCTTTTCAAGGTCAAATATTAAAAATATGTCTTGGCCCAACTTTCGAGTACACTTGATAGGCGCATCATATCTCTCTCTTCCTTTTAAGCACAAGATCTGGTGGTATCTTGTCTTCTAGTGGTCAAAAGATGAGTGGAATTGATTTTGCCTTATAATGACTCTTTTTTTCCAAAGTCATGAAGATTCCAAAACATCCCAGTACTTACCTTCAAAGAATTTACACCTTTGAAACCTGCTCAAAATTAAATCAAACCTTCATCGAATTTACTGACTATCTTTTTAAAATTAATCAAATCACACACAAGTATTTGCTTGATCAATTAACACTTGAAATTCTTCTCCTAAATTGATCAAACCAGAGAAAATGATTAAGTTAAAAGATAGTAATAACTCTTATTTCTAAGAATTATCACACCCCAAACTTGAACCATTGCTTGTCCTCAAGTAATGACATCCAACAATCAATAACAGAGCAAAATCAAAATAGTAAAAGCAAAGTCCATGCCAATCCTCAGATGTAATTTTCAAAATTATGCTCAACACACCATACCATTTTCTTAATCACTTTCCATGATGTGTGTGGGTGACTTCCCTGAACTCTCAACTTAGTTTTATCCAGAAACTTCAATCGAAACTACCCTTCAACAGAGTCTTAGGTGCATTTTCCCAAAATCCTTCGGATGAAAGGGTGAAGTCTCACCAGTTAATCTTCCTAAGATCAGGAACTTAACACATTATTGAAATTGTCATATTGCAGAATTCACTCCATTTATGCTCTGTGTCAATGTTTCACTCAATCATCCATTTCATGCAACTCTTTCATATGCTTGACAAATTTCTAACAATCAAGAGCATATACACACATTATACACAGCAAGAGGACTTTAATGGGTTATAATGAGGCTAAGGTTCAGGTGTGGAATTTTTGGGAAAGTAGGTATTTAGGTGGAGTTCAAAATTTTTGTCAAAATTTTTCCGTTTCCAAATTCAAACATTCCTTCTTAATTTTTTTTTACCCATCTTTCTGATGACAAGGGGAAAGTTTTTTTTTTTTTTTTACCATTTTTTTTTGAATAACTATAATTTGTTTTGTTTCATTGATACAATTGCTCTTTCCTCCCTTTTTATTACATAAGCAACCCCATTACCCCCAAACTTAAACTGTTGGTTGTCCGCAACCAATGTGGTTACAACCTATCATGAGATAACATTTTTGACAAAATCTGAAACTCCAACTAACTGGTAGTACATTGTTTTGCAAGGAATTGGAGCTTGAAATGGGGTTAATCATCAATCAAGAAAGTCTTAAGCTCAAAGGGGTGAACAAAGGATAATACTTATGGGTTAGCCATTTAAGTCTCAAGTAGTTAACAACACAAGGCCTCAAGTCAAATTGTGTACAAGTGATGAAATATGCAATCAATCACAGAAGTAAGTCAAGTTCTGCAGAGAAAATACATGAATGGAAGGCATCCTGAACTGAATCTGTTGGAAGTCTAAAAACTCACAAGATTGATACTGTAGAGTGCTACAATACCACATTCATACTCACTCACCTTCAAACTTAGGTTGAAATCTGATTTAGATCTCACCCTCTTTTCCTTAGACGAGGGTTTGGCAACCCAATTCTCCAAATTGATTGGTGACTTGAAAGAAGTCCTTCCGGAATATCCAATGGGAGCTAGGGATGGAGTGTAGAGAGAGGATTAAGTCAAGGTATGAATGTATGTCACATGCAATGAGAAAAGAACAAAAATTTCGTCATCAGATGCACATGGACAACAACATCATTCATTCATTAATCAGGCAGTCAAGGTTCATCCAAAACAAAATATAAATGGGCCCCCCACCGATCATTAAGCCTATTATATTCAAATAGTGGGGCCAGACAAACTTATAATTGAAAAACAGAATGGAGACAAACGAAAACAACTGAAAACAAACTAAAGAAGATTAAGGGAACTCCTGATCTTCGGATGCTGCAGCATGCTGCAACATCTGGGGTATTGCTGCTTTCTCAAGGCTGAGCCAATCTGGCACTGGTCCTTCTGTTGCCAGATCTGGCTATTTGCTTCATTGTGGTCTTGCTTGTAGCTGGAATTTCCTTGGTAATTGCCAGGTCAGCGCTTCTTTCCTTTGCAACTTCAATCTTCTCTTTTCCTCCCCCAGCTCGTGGTTGAACTTTAGAAGCTATGACAGGCTTGAGTTGCTCAATTCTGCCTGTAATAGGCATGTCATCCTCAGAATCCTCATTGGTTGCAGGGGAAAGCTCCTTAGCAGGTACTTCAATTTTTTGCTTTTTCTTTCGAATCATTGGAGGAGCTCGGTGCTTGAATTTGCCTTTCTGTGATGGAGGGGGAGCTTTTGATGCTTCATCAATCATCTTTGCCTTTCCTTTCTTGGATCCTATTGGTTGGATAGGAGGTGGTGGTGGTGGATCTCTAGGTGGTGGTGGTGGTGTCCAGTCAGAAGTAACATCATTGTTATTGATGGAGTGCTCACTAGCAGTCGGAGGAATAGAAGGGATTTCTGGTTCTTCTTGTGGTGCAAGAGGGTCAACTGGTGCAGAATCCTTTGCTGGGTGGGTATGTGTCTTGGGTTCATGAGGGGAGTACTGGAATGGTTGAAGTATTTCTTCAGGAAACAAGGGAGGATAACTACCTTGCCGCAGCTTGTTGATTCCAAGGGTCCGTTGTATCCACAGATGCTGCTCCTTAGCAAATTCCCAAAGAGTCATTCTTCTTCGTCAAACTATGTCGCAAAGACATTTGATAGCATTGATCGTTTGTTGTGTCTATGTCATCGGGTTGTTCTGCGGTTTAGAGGTAGGAACCGAACTTGGCACCTTGGATGCCGATGCCCCAAAACGTTTGATAGTTTGTCAAGTCTATGGCCCCTTGTTATCCATAATTTCATCCTCATGTAAAGCCTTGATTCCACATCTCAAACATAAGGAAGTGATTAAAGAAGGGAAAAACAACAACCCTTTCTTTTTGAATGCACAAGCAACAATTTCCCTCTCAATCAAATGTCCTACATCCACCTTCTTCTTAGTCAAAATGCAATACAACAAGACTAACCTATCCTTGTTGACTGTTTCCAAGTGCGCTGTGGGAAGAATCTTGGTTCTGATTATATGATACCAAACTTTAGCCAAGGGTGTGAGATCAGGCCTGGCTATTTTCCAATTTTCATCCGACTGAATCCAGGTGGCCCCTTCCACTGTAACTTCCCGCATCATGTCAGTCAGCTCCGTTTCCTCAGCATTCTTCAACAGAGTCAAATATTCATCTGCAACATCCTTCACACCCCACCTCCGGTTCAACGTTGCTGCAGAAAATGACACCTTTGAACCCCTCACGATAACATATTTTTGCTCTGGGGCAGTCAAGTTAGCATAAAACTCGCGTACAAAAGGGACAATGGGTTCTCGTGGGTGAGATACTAACTGCTCCGTTATGGCTGTTTATGAGCTCGGCAATATCTTCAGTGAGACCATAATGGGGTGAGTCCATAATGAAGAAACCCTTCTCCAAATGAAAGTTCCTCTTCTTGACTTCCCTCTCAAATTTTCAGTCTCCCTTCCTCATCCACAAACCACAAATTGATTTCCTCATCAGAGGATGGTGGACCAGCAGCAACGAGATGTTTGGAAGACTGAGCGGAAACTTTAACCATGGTGTTTGGAATGGAAAGAAAAGGAATTAGGTTGATGGTGACAGAAGGAGATAGATGAGACCGAAGGTGAGAGTGGGATTGCGTGTGGGGCTACAAGAAAACAAGGACTTAAATAAAGAGGAAGGGATAGGCAGGTGACATTAAATGCATAGTGGAGAGATGTACATTCCCACGCTAGCTACAGAGCTTAGAATACTGAGACAATTGAATACTCTTGCACGCGGTTCTTGGGCTCACTCACTGTCACCACTACTGCACAGTTAACTGGGTCAAATGTGACCACACAGCACCTTTCCATGATCCCTGGGCTTAGGATGGTCCACATTGTAACAAGCACTAGTCAGCACTTTTTTTTTTTTAAAGAAACTATAATTATTTACACTATAATTTTAAAATATAAGGGCAAGGATATAAAGCTGGGCTGCCTCCCAGTAGCGCTTGGTTTTAAGTCTTCAGCTTGACTTCACACTAGTGGTTAGGGGTCTGAAAAATGAGTGGTGACCTTCATTCTTGTCCACGGCTCACCCCAATATTGCTTCACTCTTTGCCCATTCACCTTGAACGTTCTTCCAGAATTTTCCTCCAAGAACTCCTAAGCCTCCATGAGGATATACTTTGACCAATTTAAATGGTCCAGACCACCTCGATTTCAACTTCCCAGGGAACAATTTTAATCTAGAATTAAACAAGAGCACTTGCATTCCTTCCACTAATTCCCTGGGCTGAATTTTTTGATCATGCCATGCCTTGATCTTGCTCTTATAAATTTCAAGCATTTTCATAAGCAAAGAACCCGAACTCTTCGAGTTCATTCATTGTAATAATCGTGCTTCACCAGCTGCTTGTGCATCAAAATTCAACTTCTTAATAGCCAGAATGCCTTGTGTTTCAGTTCTATTGGTAAATGACAAGCCTTGCCATAAACCAATCTGTAAGGAGACATGCCAATGGGAGTCTTGAATGCTGTTCTGTAGGCCCAGAGAGCATCATCTAAGTGGATAGACCAATCCTTCCTAGAAGGATTCACCATTTTTTCAAGAATTCTTTTGATCTCTCTGTTGGACACTTCAGCTTGTCCACTAGTTTGAGGATGGTAGGCAGTAGCCACTTTATGTTTCACTCCATATTTTGCAAGCAAGTTAGCAAACAGCTTGTTGCAGAAATGTGTCCCTTCATCACTGATTATAGCCCGAGGAGTGCCAAATCTGGTAAATATGTTCTTGTGCAAAAATTTGGTAACTACCCTGGCATCATTGGAAGGCAATGCCACTGCTTCTACCCATTTAGAGACATAGTCCACTGCAACTAAGATGTAGGCATTTCCATAAGATATAGGGAATGGTCCCATAAAATCTATTCCCCAAACATCAAACAACTCAATCTCCAAAATGGTGTTGAGTGGTAGTTCTTGTCTATTGGAAATGCTCCCTATCCTCTGGCACCTATCACAAAGCTTGGCAAACTCATGAGCATCTTTGAACAAAGTGGGCCAAAAATATCCTGATTGTAATACCTTTGCAGCTGTCCTCTTTCCTCCAAAGTGACCACCATAAGGAACAGCGATGGCAATCATTGAGGATAGCTTGCATTTCTTCCTCAAGAAAGACATCTTCTCATGATCTGGTCTTGGCATCTTTTATACAAAAAGGTTCATCCCAAGAAAAGTGTTTAACTTGATGCATGAACCTCCTTTTCGTTGAGGTTCATATCCACCGGAACTATCCCACCGACCAGGAAATTCACTATATCTGCGTAGGCACTCAAGGTGCCGCAGCGTTTTCAATCAAGTAGTAGGTGTTCATCGGAAAATTTTCTTTAATTTCTTCTTCAACTGGGATTCTCCTTGCTCAACAATTCGGAAAGATGATCACCACCGATTTTCAACTCCCTTTTTATCTCTGATTTCCAAATCAAATTCTTGAAGCAAAAGCACCCATCCGATAAGTCTTGGCTTTGCATCCTTCTTGTCAATTAGATACTTGATGGTGCATGATCAGTGTATACCACTACTTTAGCTCCCACCAGATATGATCGGAACTTGTCAAATGCAAATACAACTGCTAACAATTCTTTTTCTGTAGTGGTGTAGTTGATCTGAGCATCAATGAGAGTCTTGCTAGCATAATAGATAGTATGGAATATCTTATTATGCCTCTGACCTAGCACTGACTCCCACTGCAAATTCACTTGCGTCACACATCAGTTCAAATGGCTTCTCCCAATCTGGAGCTACTATCACGGGGGCAGAGATCAGAGCCTTCTTCAGAGTTTCAAAAGCTGATAAACATTCTTCTGTAAAATGAAATGTACTATCATGCTCTAACAGTTTGCAAAGTGGCTTGGATATTTTAGAGAAGTCTTTGATGAACCTTCTATAAAACCCAGCGTGTCCTAGAAAGCTTCTGATGCCTTTAACAGAATTAGGTGGAGGGAGTTTTTCAATCACCTCAACCTTAGCTTTGTCCACCTCTAAGCCTTTTCTTGACACCTTATGACCTAGAACAATGCCTTCCTTGACCATGAAATGGCACTTCTCCCAATTTAGAACTAAATTGGTTTCCTCACATCTGTCCAGCACCTTTTCTAAGTTGTCCAAGCATCCTATGAATGAATCTCCAAAAACTGAAAAATCATCCATGAAGATTTCCATAGTTTTCTCAATAAAATCAGAAAAGATGGCCATCATGCACCTTTGGAAAGTTGCTGGAGCGTTACAGAGCCCAAAAGGCATTCGTCTGAAAGCAAATGTACCATAAGGACAAGTGAACGTAGTCTTCTGCTGATCTTCAGGGGCTACGGCTATCTGATTGTAACCAGAATAGCCATCTAGAAAACAATAAAACTCTCTTCCAGACAACCTATCAAGCATTTGATCAAGGAAAGGTAGTGGAAAATGGTCCTTCCTTGTGGCTTTGTTCAACTTTCTATAATCCATGCATATCCTCCACCCTGTAACTGTTCTTGTGGGAATCAGCTCATTATTCTCATTTTTCACTACAGTAACTCCTCCTTTTTTTGGAACGCACTGCACTGGACTTACCCACACACTGTCTGAAATAGGGTAGATGATTCCTGCATCGAGCCATTTAATGATCTCCTTTTACCACCTCTTTCATAATTGGGTTCAACCTTCTCTGGCCTTCAATACTTGTTCTTGGCATCTTTCTCTAATCAGAATTCTCGTGCATACAAAGACTAGGACTGATACCTTTAATATCTGCCATTTGCCATCCAATAGCCTTTTTGTGCTTCCTCAGAAGTGAAATAAGACTGCTTTCTTGCTCAATAGTTAAGAAGGAAGAGATGATGATAGGAAGAGTTTCCTTTTCTCCAAGATAAGCATATTTCAAATGAGAAGGTAATTGCTTCAATTCAAGTATGGGAGGCCTTTCAACAGAAGGAACATTCTCGGTGAAGGTGTCTGTAGATACATCTAAGGATTCATATTTTCTAATCCAATATCTGTGTGCCAAATTTCCTTCCTCTAGTTGCTTTAACTGTTCATTTGCAAAATCAGTTTCTTGATTCATTTCAGACTCGTGCTCTAAATCTGGACCTGATGCTATTAATTGCTCTTGCACCAGAGAATCAATATCAGTAATTGGAACAACTTTCCATATCTTCATCAGGATATTGTAATGCATTAAAAACATTGAAAGTCACTTGCGATCATTCACCCTCATAGTAAGTTCTCCCTTCGCACATCTATCAATGTTCTTCCTGTTGCCAAAAAGGGTCTTCCAAGGATAATTGGAATTTCCTTGTCAGCTTCAAAATCTAGAATAATGAAATCCACTGGAAATACAAATCTATCCACTTTAATTAGAACATCCTCAATCTTTCCTTCTGGATAAGCAATAGACCTATCAGCAAGTTGCAAAGTTACAGCAGTGGGCCTGGCTTCACCAATGTTCAGTTGCTTGAAAATGGACATAGGCATCAGATTAATACTTGCTCCAAGATCACATAAAGCTTTTCCACAATAAGTATTTCCTATGGAACAAGGGATAGTGAAGCTGCCTGGGTCCTTCATTTTCTGAGGAACTTTGTTCGTAGAAACCGGTCGCTCTCCTTTGTCATTGCCACTTTGTTTCAAATTCTCCTAATCTCTTCCTCTTAGTAAGAACATCCTTCATAAATTTGGTGTAGTTGGGCATCCGTTGTAGAGCTTCAACTAGAGGGATATTAATATGCAATTTGCTTCAAAATATCCAGAAACTTGTTAAATTGCTTTCGAAGTGCCTTCTTGACCTCTGTGGAAATGGAGGAGGTGGTCTCTCTGGAACCATCTTGGGTTCGGTCCGCTTAGAAATGACTTGCTCTGATCTCCGGACCTTGGAACCGATTCGTGCTTAGGTTCCTCGGTTTCAAATTTGGTTCGGCTTGCCTTTGTTCCTCACTTCGGTTAGATGTTGTAGCATCTTGTAACACTTTACCACTCCTCGGGTTACAAAGCTTTAACGTGTTCCTTACCTTGATCATTGGAAGATGATGGAGACTCGTAGAAGCGGGCAAAGTACCAAAGAAAGTCCGCTAGCTAATGCAAGTGGCCAATTGACCTACTTGGTTCTCCAAGTTTCTTACAAGAACTCCTTGATTTCGAATTTGAGCTTTAGTTTCACCATGAAAGCTTTCAACATAGCTTCCAATGATGGCTCCTTTGCAGGAGCATGGTTCTTCTTGAATGTTCTGTTGTTGTTGTTGGTAATGCGGAGAAGCATAACCAGAAGGAGGATTGAGTGTTGTAGTGATTACTGTAGCTGAAATTAGGATGTTGCTTCCAACCAGGATTATAAGTATTGGAAAAAGAATTGTTCCCTCTATTTCCCACATAATTCACTGACATTGGGTTGTCAGGGCATTCTTCAAAAAGATGCCTCCCTTCACAGAAAACACAAGCTACTGAATTTCACTGGAGCAGATTCAACCATGACAGGTTCCTTACTGGTGTTAACCGCAGTTAAGTTTTTCAGCATGTTGGTAATGGCAGCAAGCTGAGCAGACATAGCAGTCATCTCCTTTACTTCATGAACACCAGCCCCACCTTTAGAAGAATTTGCTCTGCTGGTTGGCCACTGATAACTATTGGCGCTATGCCCTCAATGAGTTCATAAGCTTCATTATAAGACTTGTTCAAAAGAGCTCCTCCAGAAGAGGCATCCAACATCAGCCTTGAAGGTGGTATTAATCCATTGTAAAATGTTTCCATTTGAATGCACACAGGAATGCCATGATGAGGGCACCTTCTTAACAAATCTTTAAACCTCTCCCAAGCTTCATACAGTGATTCATCCTCATTCTGCCTGAAGGAAGTAATATCATTCCTCATTCTGGCATTTTTAGTGGGAGGAAAATATTTTGTCAGGAACCTTTCAGCCAATCCATTCCAAGTAGTAATTGAATTGGGTTCCAAAGAATTCAACCAAGTCTTTGCTCTATCCCTCAATGAATAAGGAAAGAGTCTCAATTTGAATGCATCATCACTTACCCTGTGGGTCTTGAAATTGCTAGCCACTTCCGAGAAATTGCCTCAAATGCGGTGAGGATCTTCATAGGAGCACCACCAAACTGCCCAACAGTTTGAAGCATTTGAAACATCATTGGCTTAAATTCAAACTGCTGAGTAGTTATTCATTGGCCTCACTATCCCAATATTCATCATTTGGGGATCAAAAACTGCATATTCCCTGATGGACCTCTCTTTGTCATTTGCCATGTCAATCATATTAGGCTGCTCCTCATCAGTTACGAGAAGATTAGCCATGAAGCCTAACTCAGAATGTTCTGCAAAGCACGTTGTTCTTTGGTTCTCTTCCTTAAACTCTTAGTTGTTTTCTCTATCTCCAAATCAATTTGAAATTCTGGTTCACCCTTTCTGCGCATACAGATTGCAGTACCTGCCCTGTTTCTGAACACAGAACACAAAACGATTAGAAGTAACAAAATAAATTAAGTTAACAAAAGAATTTAAATATTCAACACCATTGTCAATCCCCGGCAACGGCGCCAAAAACTTGTTGGCCTATTTTTACGATGTGCAAGTGTACACAGTCAACAAGTAATACAGTGTGAGTCAAGATCGTTCCCACGAGGATTTAAATTGCATTAAATACTAATTCTGAAGTTAACTTTTTCTGTTTAACACAAAAATTAAAGAGAAAATGTTGAACATATAAAATAATTGAAATAATGAGATATCAAAGCAGCAAATAATAACTACAAGAAATTAATGAAAGCGCTAAATGAAATATTTAAATTCAGAAATGGAAACAGTTAGGATTCTAATTCTTCGTAATCTTAACTTCAGGGTAAAATATGCTTCAGGATGTTACAGCATTTGGCTTACGGAATAAATTTCGCTTTCCAGAAGTAAACACTGAGTTCATTAATAACTTCTTATTCCTAAGTTCAAATTAATTTCCTCAGTAATCATAAAAGCACGTCCACCATTAAAGACTTGAAGGTTGTCCTAGCTCATTCAACACAATTAATTTTCCAATTAATTGCTTTATCTTTATCCTCTAATCAAGTCCACCAACTTAGTTTTTCCAAACGAAATCAGTTTGTAATTCAGATTAGATGATCAGACTAAAATGAAATTAAGCATTAACACAGAAAAGAGGAAAATGCATAACATCCATCACATTGGATTACCCTTCAGTACAATTACAAATTCATAGAATCCTAACTAAAGGAATTTAGCTCATAATGAGCATAGAAACAAAATAAGCAGACAAAATGAAAATTAAAGACATCCTTCTTAAAATAATGAAAATTCCACAAGAACAGCAGCTGACGGCTCCTTTTTCAGTCCCCCTCAGTACCAAAAGTCCTCTCTCACGTACTAGCCCCCCCCCCACAAATAGGGTTTTTCACCCTCTCTCCTCCTTTACTCTCTGGGCCTTTTCAAGGTCAAATATTAAAAATATGTCTTGGCCCAACTTTTCGAGTACACTTGATAGTCTGCATCATATCTCTCTCTTCCTTTTAAGCACACAAGACTGGTGGTATCTTGTCTTCTAGTGGTCAAAAGATGAGTGGAATTGATTTTGCCTTATAATGACTCTTTTTTTCCAAAGCTGTGCAGATTCCAAAACATCCCAGTAGCCTTACCTTCAAAGAATTTACACCTTTGAAACCTGCTCAAAATTAAATCAAACCTTCATCAGAATTTACAACTATCTTTTTAAAATTAATCAAATCACACACAAGTATTTGCTTGATCAATTAACACTTGAAATTCTTCTCCTAAATTGATCAAACCAGAGAAAATGATTAAGTTAAAAAGATAGTAATAACTCTTATTTCTAAGAATTATCAGTTCCTCTGTCCAATCGAAAGCTTGACTCTTCCTCGTGAGTTGTGTAAGTGGTCCAGCTATATTGGAAAAACCTTCAATAAATCTTCTGTAATATCCGGCTAATCCAACAAAGCTTCGAACCTCAGTCACAGTCTTAGGCCTTTCCCACTGTAAAACAGTCTCCACCTTTGATGGGTCTACCGCGATACCTTCCTTGGAAATTACGTGACCTAGAAATTGAACTTCATCCAACCAAAACTCGCACTTTGACAACTTCGCAAACAGCTTCTTCTCCTTCAAAATCTGGAGAACTATACTAAGATGTTCAGCATGCTCTTCTTGACTTTGAGAATAGATCAGAATGTCATCGATGAAAACAACGACAAATCTATCTAAGTATGGACGAAAAATCCTATTCATATAATCCATGAATATCGCAGGAGCATTCGTCACTCCGAACGGCATCACTTGATACTCATAATGCCCATAATGAGTTCGGAAAGCTGTTTTGGGTACATCATCGACCTTGACACGAATATGATGATAACCTGATCGCAGATCTATCTTAGAGAATACAACGACTCCCTTCAATTGATCCATCAAGTCATCAATCCTTGGTAGCGGATACTTGTTCTTTATAGTCACCTTGTTCAGCTGTCGATAATCAACACAAAGGCGCGAAGTTCCATCCTTCTTTTTGACTAGCAACACTGGTGCTCCCCATGGTGAAACACTAGGTCACACAAACTGCTTCTCCAACAGTTCCTCCAATTGCTTCTTCAACTCTGCCAACTCTACAGGTGACATTCGGTACGGTGCAATCGAAATAGGACCTGCTCCAGGTACTAAGTCGATAGAGAATTCGATCTCCCTTTCCGGTGGCAAACCAGGTACATCATCAGGAAAAATCTCTGGAAACTCATTGACGACAGGAATAGTGCTCACATACTTCTCAGACTTGACTTCCAAAGAAGACAGCAACACGAACCCTTGAGCTCCATCCCTCAACAATGACTTGACCTTAACAGCAGTCAAGAATCCAGAACTTTCTTCCTTAGGAAAAACTATGGCCTTACTCGCACAGTCTATAAGAATATGGTTAGAAGATAACCAATCCATTCCTAATATCACGTCTATCTCAACAAGAGGTAAACAAATCAAGTTGACCGAAAACTTACGATCCTTTATGACAATGGGACAGTTCATGCATATCTTGGATGTAACAACAGGCTTGGCAGTCGGTGTAGAAACAATCAATTGAAAACTCAGAGAAGGCACAGGCAGTTTCAAACGTCCACACAATTATATGTAATAAATGAGTGTGTTGCACCCGAATCATATAGCAAAGTCAGGTGATTACCTTCAATGACAACTTCCCCTTGTATAAGATCCTCAGACTGAGAAGCTTTAGTTCCGGTCATTGTATACACTCTCCCTCCAGATCTTGGTTGAGTAGCACGGACATTCCTCACTGCAGGCTTCCTCTCTGGCTGAGTGCAATCTCTAGAAACATGTCCAGGCTTCTTGCAGTTAAAACAGATCGTTCCCCTGATCGGACAATCTGTAGATATATGGCCACTCTTGCCACATTTAAAACAGGTTGGCGTAAACGCCACATTCTGAGTAGGTCGATTTCCACCATAACTTCCCCCACAGATGGACGTTGCGGCTGACTCCCGAGACGGTCTCGCATAAGGCTTTCTCTCGAAACTTACCACCACTGCTACTGCCACCTCTTTGGAACCTAGTCGGCCCAAAATTACGATTCCTCAGATCTCGGGATGGCTCCAATGCCTCGAGTCTTCGACAAGTGTCTATCAACACAGGAAACTCCCTCATTCTCATCGGTAGCACTGCACGTCTCAACTCCATTCTTAACCCATCCTCAAACTTCTGGCACTTCCATACCTCATCTGGTTGGTTCTGGAAATACCTCAAGAATTGTGACAAACCCTCAAATTTTGCAGCATATTCTCCCACAGTCATATTCCCTTAACGCAGACCAAGAAATTCCATTTCCTTGGCATGTCGAGCAGTACCGGGAAAGTACTTCTCCAGAAATACTTAACAAAACACCTCCTGGTGATCTCGTTCCTTCCGCTTAAATACGGTGGCGGGTATTCCTCCACCAATTTTCGGCATCTCCTCTCAACATATAAACAGCAAATGTTACCTTCTTATTCTCCGCGCACCCCATTCCTTCGAATATTCGCTCCAAGTCTTGAATCCAAAGACTTGCCTTTTCAGGGTCAAACTCGCCTCTAAACTGTGGCGGATTGTTGCGTCTGAACTCGACAAATTCAAAGCATCAGCAGTCATATCTTGATGTTGGGTCGCTTCTTTGATTTTGCTGATTTTGTCGAGCAATCATCTGCCGCCATTTCTTTGAATAGCCTCAGCAACGACAACCATTGGATCCACATTAGGTGCCACGTTTACACGCCTTCCTCTTCCTCCAGACATCTTCTTTCTTCAACAAGACAAAACAATGTCAGATGTAACCTTTCGGAAACAAATCACAGAGATTCACACAACACAAGCAAAAACAGACCTAACCACAACTCCAAAAGACTCTAACTTGGGCTCTGATACCAACTAATGTAACACCCTTGTGGGGATGCCACATTTATGAATGCAATGAAATAAAAATAAAAATAACACTCTACCCAAGTTGTAAAACATTTGATACTTACATAATATTTGTGGAATATTTTTTTTTCTTTTTTTATAATTATAACATTAAATAAAATAACACGAAACACAAGATATAACAAACATAAACTCACCATAATATACACAAGATTCTCTTTTAGTACAAACATAATTCACAAACTACAAGTATTTAATAAAGCAATAAAGAGTTGACACAAAGCTAAAACATAATATTGCCCAAGTGCATCTCAGTAGATATCAAACTCTCCGATCAATCATCGTCCATCGCCTCCAGAATAACCATCGAAAAGATCACATCTATGAGATCTCACAGCACTTCGAACACGAGTCTGAGCTGTCGACTCGCTACTAAGTTCACTAGGCGCATGGAAAACTCCCTGCCAATAACGCCTAATGGTCAAAGGTAACTCTAAATGTAAATAAAGCATAGTAGTGAATATGACCTCTCCGTCATACTCTCTACATAGGGACACAGTCAATCGTCCCACATAAGCTATTGTCCCTCGGTCCGCATGCATACGCCACGCCTCGGAACCCCCGTGAAACTCCAGTCTCACGAACCCGAAGAATCCTGGCAGTGCCATGATCTCAAGATCAGTCTTGACGATCAGCGTGATCAACCGGCTCCTCCTCCTCGTGTAAGTCGCCCGACTGTTACTCGTCAGGGTATTGTACCTCAAGAGGCTGATCCTCTTCTACCTCAAACTCTTTACGGAAACAATATAGTAATATCGAGAAAACATATAGAGAGGTGAGACAATCTACATCACTAACCACATGGCAATAAAGAAAACGACAGTACAAAATAGTTATCACAACAGTACATACAAAAACATCAAGCATAATATATCAAGCAATATATATAACATATATAATATATATTAAGCAATAAATCATGTAATTTATCACAAATTATGATAAACAGTAAAATGCAGTTAATGCATGAACATTAAAAATGCAGATGATGAATGATACACACACTGACTCGTTCCTTCTCCATGGAGCTAAACACGAATATCCGAGAGAATGATCCGAAAAGAAACTAAAAATACTTTATGGTCATTTCAACCAAACTATTGTATCTTGTCAAACGTTGTGTCTATAGCCCACAAATTCCAAAACATCGTGTAGCAAGATATCTGATCCGAACATCGTGTACCACAGTGCATAGTACTTAATAGTCCCTCAAGATCTCGACTAAGAATAGTGCTTGTCAAGATCATTAGTGTATTGCCTGATTACCACGGCCTGCAGGAGCAACCCACTGTCTGCAAGTGGAATTCTCCGCACACTAATGCCTCCAAGTTCATAAATGAACCACACTACGCTTATCACACCAAACACGGTGTAATTCGCCTCGTCAATCAATCACCAATTATAACCCAAATTGGCACAACACTCTAAACATGAGCTAAAATTACAGAAATACCCCTATTATCCAAATTTTACCATATTTATGAGAAATTACCAAAATACCCCTAGTCACCAGATAACAAAGTATAGTACGTCCCACCTGACAGTACTACACTACGACATGTCTGGGTCCACCACTTTGGCCCGACAGCAAAACTCACAGTATTATTTAATCGCGTAAGAATTTTATCGCATTTTCATAATCTCATCATTTTCACAAATGTTTTTAAATCGCGTAAAGACATTTTGACGTTTTTAAACATCGTAAATTGTTTTTGAGTTATTTTCTCAATCGCGTAGGATTTTTAATTCATTTTCTTAACCGAATAGCTTAAAATTGTCATTTTTAATATGTGTAAAACTATATCTAGTACTTTTAAAATACGTAATGTATTTTCCTTGTGTTATAAATATAGTATGGAATCTTTTTATTTTATGCGTTTGATTTTAATAAATTTTGGTAGCATTTTGCCTATAAAATCAGTATAAGGTATTTTTAACGTTTTCCTCTAAATATAGTTTATTTTATTTTTACCCACTAATTTCACTTTGAAATTCACTAACGCGCTTCAAAATTTATAGTATGAGCCCTACGTTAGTACTTTTCAAGTGTTTGATTAATTTCTTACTTAAACTGAATTTTACTAAGTTAAAATTCTAGAACAGAATTAATTCCTTTGATTTTCAATGATTCTTTGGAATCAATTTATGTTATAAAACAATTACCTAACCTATCTTAGTAAATAAAATGGCATGTTGGCCAAATCAAAATAAAATGGCATTTGGTTATACACTAAATGGCATTTTGGCCACAATTAATCTAAACCATTTTTAACTTTGATTATTTTACTTAAATTCCTTGAATCAGTTATTTAGAAAATTCCTGAGAACATTTTGGTTCTCTTTTTTGGATGTAAGGTAGTGAGCGATGGTGTGTTCTTTGGAACACTCATGCAAATCGCACATGTTATTCACATCCTACTTTAATAATTACACAGTTACAAACACATACAATTATTAAATCACATATAATACACATACAATATATTTAAAACCATAAACATACATAGCAAAAATAATAAAAACCATAATCATGCATAGCAAATTAAGATCACAATTAGTAAAGCATTTAAACAATCAAAAACAATAAAAATCACAAATAAACCATACAACCGAATCCTTATGGATTCTACATACAAACACAATCCATTTTCTCATCACCACTTAGGGTTGATGAGATTAAATCTCCCTCTTACCTCTGGTAGACAAATTAATCGGTTAGATTCCTTCCTTTTCTCCAAATTTTGTGTGACCTCCCAAACAATTCCTAAAATTCTTAAACAATTAGTAAATACACATACAAGGTACAAAATAGAAAAACCATGGAACAATCATGGTTAGAAAAATTAAAAATTCACTTTTGAACCATAGAAACCAAACTTACCCTTAAGTAAGTAAGCAAGAAGTGGAATTTTAGGCAAAATTGAGTAGGAATTTGGGAAAACTTTGTGAATGAAATATGCTTAGAATGGTATTTGGGTTCAAGAAATGTGATGAGCTAAAATTATGAAGGCTTGGGTGAGTATGTGAGGGTGTTGGCCGAACCTAGTGAAAGAAAGGGGGAGAGAAGTGTTTGCTTTAGTTTTTGGTATTTTAGAGAGAGAAATGGATAGTTAAAAGTGATAAGTGTGAAAAACAAAGGTGAATGGTGAATAGATAGGGCAGCAGCCGTGAGAGAGTGTGTAGGGAGCTTGAGTGTTTGATTTTGCATGCAAAATATCACAAAGTGTTCACACTTGTTAGGCACATGGCTTAGGTCATTGAATCCTTCTAGAACCATGTAGAACCAAGCCACCTTGCCTCCTCCTTGGCAGCCCAAAACCGTGCAGCTCCTTCATCATTTTAGTGTCTTAATTGTCCTCCAATTACACCTAATTATATGCTAGTTTATTAGGTAATTTGTTAGGTTAATTATCCTAACCAATCTTAATTAACATACTAACAACATAACTAATTAATTTAGTATATATTAACATATATTATAACCTTTAATCAATATTAGTATATTTAATTAGTATTTAGATTATAATTAATTCATAACTAAGCTAGTTCACTTAGTATGCTAATTAAGTAATTAGATTTGTTGAATTAAGCTTAATTAGGTTACTAACCATTTTCAATCTTACAATTGTTGACTTAATCCTAACCCTTGGTTCATCTTTAATCCTTAGCCCTAGATTAGATCTAAGGTAGATATCACTTGATCATAAACCTATCATTCTAATCTCACCATTGATTAGATCAATGGCTTAGGTTAAAGGCTTCATCATTAAGTCTTCATCCAATGATCCAAATGAAAACCTACGCTTCCTTAGGTGTCCAATTCCTATTGGTTTAGAAAGTCAAGCCTACTTTGGTTGACTTGCTCATTGATTAGAAATTGTCTAGTCAAGATGAGTTGATTATTTTTCCTAAACACGGGTCCCATAAAGACTTTTAAAAATCTGCGGTCAAATCGGAAAGCGATTTTTCTTGCTTTTAAACAAGTTAGATCGTAATATAAAATAATATTATAAAAATATAAAATTATTTTATTACACTGATTAAATTCAAAAAATTACGATATTAATTTATATATCAATCAATTGGGTTTAGTAAGATCCAACTCCAATTAATTATAAGATTCATCAAAGCCGTAGAAAATTTTTATTTCCCGGAATTTGAGCAAATCACATACAATAGTCAAGTACACTCACTGAACAAATTAAATTTATTTTCTTTCATGAGAAATCACAAAACAAGACAAATCGGGACTATATTGTAATTATTCCAAAAGTTGGGTATTACACATGGCATATACACTAAATAAAAATAATATATATATATATATATATATATATATATATATATATATATATATACACATATATATATAAAAGATTAATATTTATTATGAATTAGCTTATAATTAAATTATGGATTTTATTAAAAAATGTATTAAGAATACTTGTTAAATTCTAAAATAACTTTTTTATAATAAATAAAATATTTAATATATTAAGAATTAAAAATACTCAATATTTTATATAATATTTTTTATTTTAATTTTCTTAATAAGTGCATTTAAAAAAACTTTAATTAACACGGTCAAAATTTTTAAAATTTGAATGTGATGATGATAATGGATGATTGATTGATTATTCACCAAGCTACTTATCTTTCTTTTCAACCCAAATGGTCGATATAACTAAAAAAATTGATTGATTATTTCTTTACCCCAAATGTTTGCAGGTTCAATATAACTAAAAAAAATTCGATGTTTCTTAGGTGATCTAGAGAAAGTAGGTGATAAAAAATAACTCAAGGTAACAAGGAAATTAAGATATTTCATTTTAGCAAACAATTAATAGCTTGTTTGGGAAATATTGATTTTTTTCCATTCAGCTGTTTTTGAAGGGTTAAGTTATTTTGTGAAATAATTATTATATTTGGGTAAAAAAAAATTTTTTAAAAAAATTACACAAAATTTAATGCAAAATAAAATATTTTTAAAATTAATTTTCATAAGCTGAAGATTGAAACTTATGATTTTAGCTTATAAATTATTACTTATACTTTGATATGTAAATATTATTTTATCCTCAATTAAATAATTTTTTTAATCATTTTATACCTATTTTAATAATTTAATGTATAAAATGATTTTTTATATCATTCAAACGAATCATATTAACTTAAAATTACTCTACAACTAATACATCCAAACATAAAAATGAATCGATTATAATCGATTATAATAATAATCAATTATCAACATAATCTATTTTTTCTAACTTTTCTAAACATACTCTAAGTAGTACTTTCTATATTGTTACTAGCAATGTAGCTAGCCAATATATGTGTGTGAGAAATTGTGAATACATGGTACTCCAACCTATTAATATGAAGTTGTATACCATCATATATTGGCATAGAATTGCAAAAGGAGAGGACATGTAAGTAATTGGATTTTTTTTTAATGTGACATATAAGTAATAGGTTAGATATGAAAAATTATATCTCACTCCATGCATATCTCCTCTATTCTGTGCTTTCCCATCTCTTTTTATTAATGTTTTCAAAATTAGACTTATTATTGAATAGGTAAAGAGAGATTTAAGATTTTATTACGGTTGAATCGCAATTAAATCATGGCTGAATCAGAGTTTTATATTACTTATATATTTTATAAACATAACACACATATATATAAGTATAATTTATATAAACATGTTTTATTGAAATTCAAATATTTAAATGTGTGTATGAATACGGAAACATATAATAAAGTTAATTTAAGCCAAGCAACAACAAATGTTAGATTGCACAGTACTTTTATGCTATGGTTGTTTTATCCTGAAAACTTACGTTAGAATCACAGTTTTAGGATTTTGCTAAGAATCTCTCTTTGGGTGAAGAAATGGTATATATAAAATAAGAATTATTTGTAAAACACAAAATAGATAATTTTGGAACAATTCACATAAGTGGTGATTTTAATTACTTATGTGGTGATTTTCTTCTATTATATATAGTGAGTTAAAATTAAAATTTATCATATTTTACACAAAAATCATCATCGAATTATCAATAAGACGATAAGTAGTGATCCTTGTTATTTATATAATGAATTCTTATTATTAGAATTCTAATTTTACATGGGTCAAACAATTATGATGTGTTAATTTTGTTATCAATCACAATTGTTTCTTTAACTGAAAAATTGGAGTCCAATGATTTGAATTTAAAAAGAGTCATAAACTGATTATACAAATGACTGAACAAATGACTTAATTCGATCAACCTTTATTTTCATAATTTTCTCTCTTAATTTCAAAACTTTCAACCCTTTAGGTCTATATATATTTTCTTCCATTACAATTTTATATGGTTTGTCATTTTACAAAAGAATTCGTCTATTATTACTCTAAAATCAACCCTTTAAGTTTGCTCAAAATTTGATAGGTCGTTTTACTATCAAATTAAAATATTTTTACCGATTTTAAAAATTAAATTTTAACACAGTAACAAAATAGTGTATTGTTCCCTAAGAAAAAATAAATAATTAAGCTAAATAATTAATGTGGATAGCAAAAACACAAAAGGACAATTAAAATTTAATAATTAAATTAACCAAAATGAAAAATTATGAAAAATGATGTATTTAAAATTTATTGATTGATTTGGTTTAAGAATCAGTTTGCACTACTAAGATTATTATTTCCCTAATTTGATTTTAGTTGATTCCTATATTCACTTGAGCTAACAATCATGAATAATTAAATATAAATTACCCATCCCTCTAAAATAGTTAGGACGAAAATGTTCCCTCCTAACCCTAACTAATAATTAATCCCAAAATGTATATAATCAAATTATTAATTGAAATAGAAGGTAAGTTGTTTTAGGTAAGACAGCCTCACGTGGACCTTATGAACCTATGTTGAATTCTCGCTTTAAAATTAACTATTACTTGACCATAACAATTAATCACAAGTGCTACAATTAATTAGAATTCCATGAAAGTACAAAATACTAATATAGCAACAGATAATTTCCAAAGATAGTTCACATGTGTTCATTAGGGTGAGTCTAATATACACCCTCTAAAAGAGGGTGTATGGTACACCATCCAATTCAAGTCATTGATTTATTCATAAAATAAATCAATGACTTGGATCAATTACAGGAAACTTGTTTAGCAAATTTTCTTTTTTATTTTCTTTTTTTTAATTTTTTTAGTTTTATATTTTTTTACATACTACTACTACTGTCGTTGGTTGATAGGCTACTATACACTGCTTGCAAGTCACCTCTAATTTTTTTTAAGTTGCATAACTGTATAAATATTATCAGTTAAAATTTATAAGATTTTTTAACAAATATAGTTACAGTTTTTTGGCAAATTCTATTTTTTAAAGTTGTATAACTATTTAAATATTATCAATTAAAATTTATAAGATTTTTTAACAAACATGATTATAGTTTTAGGAAAAAAATTTCAGTGTACACAGATATTTATGAAAAAAATATAAAGAAAAAAATATAAAGATCGATATAATTTTAACTGTTATTATTTACACAGTTGTTTAAATTGTAAAAAGTGAACAACAGTGGCGATAAACAATGCGGCGGTGAGTGAACAGTGGCCGACAGCGGTGAACAATATTATGCCGATAGTGGCCGGGAATAGTACTGGCGGCAGTGAACAGTGCCACGATCGGTGAATAGTGCCACGGTGGTGACCGGTGAACAGTGTCACGACAGTGGCTGGTGAACAATGTCGCGGTCGATGTTGTGAACAGTACCGCCGATCTCGGTGAACAGTGTCAATGAACAGTCCTGAAAAAAATATAAAAAAATTAATTTGTAAAAACAAAATAACCTGTAAAAAAAAACCTACAATAACAGGTAAAATCTAAGGTGTATGGTACACCAAAACTCAACAGGGTGCACCATAGTACCCGCCGTGTTCATTAATGTTCTCTCTCATACTCTCTTTTAAAAAAAAAAATACACATATGACATAACTTGATTGTGAAATGAATGTAATGGATATAAAGAAATGAACCTAAGTTTTATCCTAAAAAATATTAAAATCTAAACAAAACTGATTAAAATAACATAAAATCAAATAAAAATCTTAACAAAAAAAAACATAAAAACATTAATTTTTTGCATGATTTAAGTTTAAAACTAACATGAAAAATAATAAGATAAACACATGAGATTGCACTTATCAGTTGCAGCTATAAATGATTTGAATATTTGGATCATGAATGTGATTTCAATAGATTTCTCATGCATTCTTCCAATTATTTATGAACAAGGTCTTTTTGGCATATATGATTATTGGTGTGAATCATTTAACACCTATACTTGGTCCTATGTTCTTCCTCCATGCAAATAATTTGTTTTCAAATCTTAATAAAAGGTGCTAATAATTATTTCATTTCTTATGTATGTTTGTCACATTTTGCTAATGTTTATGTTATCATATATGTGTAATTTTGAATTCGTCTATTATCAATATACAATATATAATAATATAGAAACGGAATATATATGACCTAAAATTTTGTCATGTGTCAATCTTAACTAACAAACAAAGTTCTAATTTTCTACCATGTGTGTTAATTTGCTTACCTATTTTAATGTCATATGTTTTTATAAATAAAGAAAATATACAACACAACATTCACATGTCCACACACGTGGACGACACGTATACAAATACTAAAAATTAAATAAACAAATAAAAATCATTCAACAAAAAAAAAACCAAAAACGAATAACCATTCAATGTCATGTTTTTAGGGAATTGACGTGAAATGTGTAATAGAAGATTATTTGGAGCGAATTAATCGTTAAAATCTCACACGGTCAGTTCAGCTTTAATTGGACATAACTTTTGATCCAGACGTCAAAATCGTTACTATTATATATCAACGCAAAACTCAAGAAGAGAACGTCGTCGTGACAAAGAGTTACCCTAGTTGAGGTCATTTCAAGCTTAAAAAATTGTGTTTAGTTTGTAGTTATTTGTATACCTTACTCTAATACTTGATTTCTTCAATTATATAAAAGCCATAATTAATTTCTCTTATTCATAAGTATTTTCTTTTTAATTATATTCCTTTTAACATTTTTTTTTTGGGAATTTTGTCCGTGCAATAGAACTAGTTGGCTTAATGGCAATTTACGCTACTTTCAAAAGCTTGCTGACTAGTAAAGTAGTCACCACGACATTAAGAAAACATGTATGTAGTCATACAGAATGGTGGTGGTTCAATTGCTGTTTCTCTAAAGGCAATCAATTATATATTAAAAGTTAAAACTAACTTAATATTAAACTTGTATTATAATGGAACTTAATTATATGTTTATTACCTTACCTTAATTCATATATTCATATATTATTTGCAACAAAAGAGCGAAAGAAATAGCTCAAACATCATGCGACAAAGCTATAATCAAAATGATCATTCTAATATTATTATTATTATTATTATTATTATTATTATTATTATTATTATTATTATTATTATTTTATTTAAATCTATCTATGTAAGTTGCATGCAGTATATGTGTAAGTTGTGTGCGATGAACAAAATCATATAAAAGATCATATAACGGATAAAAAATAAATAATAAGTAGAAAAATTAAAACAAAAGAAGAATGAGTAAAATTGTTATAGTTATTGTTTTATTTTTATTATTATTATTTACTGAAAATTTTGAAATTTTACTTATTTGATATTTTTAAAAGAGATTTATTGTCTTCAAACATAATATTATAACATTTAAAATAATATTTATAATTAATTTTATATTTTAAAATTATTTTATTAAATTTAGATTTTTTTGAATATATACATCAATAAACCAATAAATATATTAATATTTTGGTTTTTATAATATAACTAAAAAAAAAAGATTGATGTTCTTGTCAAAAATAAAAAACAAAAAAGATCGATGTTTCTTAGGTGATCTAGAGAAAGTAGGTGACAAAAATTAACTCAAGGGTAACCAGGAAATTAAGATATTTGATTTTAGCAAACAATTAAGTAGTAAATTTTTTTTAGATCATGAGTTGTCCTTACAAGTTCGACTTATTTAAACCGTCCATAAGATTAATTTATGTTCAATCGCGAGAATATTGAAATTATGCAATTTTACTGTAAGAGTTGCTTCAAATTTGAACTCGCATACTCGTGATAAGGGATCAAGGAATTAAGTAGTACTTTCAATATTATTATTAGCAATATAGCTAGCCAATGTACGTGTGTGTCTGTGTGAGAAATTGGGAATGCTTGGTACTCCGACCTATAAATCAGAAGTTCTATACCATGATGTATATTGGCATAGAATCGCAAACCGAGAGGACATGTAAATAGCTACCAGATGCCCATGTTCATTTTCATTTGTGTTTCTGTGTTCACATGTTCATGGAGCCAATCAAGACTTCACTAGGCAAACAACACCACTAATATCTTGGGACAACCGAACCACATGAACTTACATTGCCCTTGCATGATGATGATACGTAAGATGTAGACACTAACTAGTCTTACTTACATTGGACTTAATTTCATCCAGTAGGGGTGGCCTATTGGAAATCATTCAATATTAGGGACCCAATGCTGATGCAGCATATTACTGTTACACTTGCACACACGGCTTCTTAAGTCTTGCCTTATCCAAACTTGCAAAACAACCCGTGTATATGGAAAAGGATACAGACCGAACCTTAAAAGGGATTACTACTTCGACCAATAACACAACTTCTGTTGTCCTTGTCAATAGTACCTGAGCCATTAAGTTGTTATATATCCCAAAGCAACTACTATCCTGCAATGTTTTCTAATCTAATAAAGACCCATGATTCTGTTTTACGTCAAGGTCATGGAAAGATCCATACGACTATAGTCAGCAAGTGTAAACAAAAAAATCAAAGTCCACACGTAGAATTCAAGCGAAAAGCTACATCTTCCTATTAGCTAAAAAAAAGGCTTTAAAGTAATGATATAAATAATTAGTTTTTACAAACATTTATGTACAAGTACAACTTAATAGTTTAACAATTTTCTTTTTTATATTGCAACAACATGGAAGCAATTTGGTTTTATGCCGGGAATGTCAATTATGAAAATAATCTATCTTCTACGAAAATTAATAGAGAAGTATCGGAGAAAGCAAAAAGACCTATACATAATTTTTATTGATCTGAAAAAAACCTATGATAGGGTACCGAGAGAGGTCCTATGGAAGGCTTTGGAGAATAAAGTAGTTCGTATCGCCTATATTCGAACAATCTAAAATATATATGATGAGGTTAAAACTAGTATGAGAATATAAAGTGAGGTCACAGAATATTTTCCTATAACTATAGAACTGCATCAAAGGTCAACTTTGATTCCATATCTTTTTATCTTAGTCTTGGATGTGCTTATTGTGCATATCCAAGAGCCGATGCCACAATGCATGTTTTTCGTAAATGATATAGTCTTAGTTGGAGAGTCGAGAGAGGAAACAAATGGAAAACTAGAATTATGGAGACGAGCTTTGGAAGAACATGACTTTCGTCTAAGCAGAAGTAAGACGAAGTATATAGAATGTAAGTTCAGTAAGAGACATGTTAATGCTAGCTTAGCGGTAAAAATTAGATATCATACCATACCACAAGTCACATAGTTAGGTACCTTGAATCTATCATACAAAATGATAAAGAGATAGAGGGAGATGCAAACCATAGGATTCAAGCTGGATGGATGAAATAGAGGAGTGCTTCAAAAGTTATTTGTGATAGAAAAGTGTCTCTCAAGTTTAAGGGTAAATATTACTACACAGCTATAAGACCAGCGATGTTGTGTGATATTGAATGTTGGGCGGTAAAAAGCCAACAAGAGTATAAAATCAGTGTCACAGAGATAAGGATGTTGCGTTGGATGTGTGGGTATACAAGACAAGATAGGATTATGAATGAATGCATTAGAGAGAAAGTAGGGGTAGCACCTATTGTAAAAAAGATGAAAGAATCTCACCTTAAGTGGTTTGGACATGTAAGGAGAAGACCCTTAAAAGTTCATGTAACAAGAGTAGATCAAGTAGATAATAGTCCAATAGTTAGAAGTAAAGGAAGACCAAAAAAAATTATAAGTGAAACGATTTAAAAAGATTTAAATTTGAATGACATATCTGACGACTTGGTTTATAATAGGGCACAATAACGTCGTTTGATTCATGTAACCGACCTTACCTAATAAGAAAAGGTTTGGTTGTTGTTGATGTTGATGTATTGCAACAACAACTATTGACAAAACATGTTCTATTGCATTATGAATTTAACCCGTCGTGTCATCAAACCATCATTATTGTCTCTGTGTACATAATTTTTAGCCATTGGTGATGATGCATATCCCTAATTATGACTCATTTTCCCATCTAACTTCTCACTTCCCCTGTTTTTCACTTCTACTTATACGTTTAGCAAGCAAGTATTGGTCAGGGTAATAGGAAGGACCTTTAATTCCTAGTTTAACGTCAGGGTAATGGGAAGAATCCACCTATGAAGAATGAGCATTGGTCAGCGAGTGTTCAATGCACCATAACTCCATAAGTCACCAACATCATGCGGATTTCAAGGGAAAACATTGATGGAGTCTTGAATTTCAGGGCATGTTGTCATCACATCATTACAGAAATTATTGATTAAGAAACGACTAACAAGCAGCCTGATACATCAGCCTCTTAAAGCTAGCTCAGCTTCTAATCATATTTTGAGTTTGACCCTGCCTATGTAACCATGTTAGAGGGAGATAACTATCAGTTTTTTTATTTTTATTTTTTGGTCTTTCTCTGAAAACTATCAAGTTGCTTTCGCAAGGCTCACTTCTACTTTCTCGTGATATTGCGGGAATCATTACCCAAGGTATTAGAAGGAACAGTGGAACACATTAAAAGGGGGAATTCTGTTCCTAGATACTACTACATGGGATGTGTTTCTCCTAAACAGTCACTTATAAGATAATTTAACTAAAGTCTCAAAGTGAAGTGTAAGTAACCAAATATCAATCTACTTTAACTTGTAGTTAACTGCCACTTAGACTTGGTTAGCTCAAATAGTAAGAGAGAAATGAGAGTCAAGTACAAGTAGTAACATCGATCTTTTGCACAAGAGCCTTAGCCTACACTAGGTTCTTTTAGCAACTATATGATCTTGGGTGGGATCGAATCTGAACCAGGCCGTTTTGACCTCCTTTGTAACCAAAAATTAAAAACTACAAAAAATTGCTAAATGGTTAACATAAAAATTAATTACTATTTTTTTTTGGTGGAAAATGCTTAATCACACGAAACCATTTCGTGAAAATATACACAAATGAGTGTTGGCCGTGTATTCCATTTGCGTTTTTCATTTTTCAAATTATTTATTAGTTACAATTTTTGGCTGAGAATTAGACTTGCTGTTTCACTTGTTTTTAGTTGGCAGGTTCTTGAAGAAGAATTCGTTGCATATAGCATTGCTCTTCTTTTTAATTTCAGTTTCACTATAGACTCAATTTGAATATTTTCTTGCAAAGTCTGGTAGAGAAGTTGCTTCTTCGACCATGGTTTGGCATCACCATCCTCCTGGCATTCTCAGCTTCCTTCTTGCTGATATAGTGGTGGTTACTTTTGCTCGTTAGTTTGCCTTTTCTTTTTCTGTTTTTATTTTTATTTTTTATCTTCCATGTACCTTAACAGAAAAAAGACTCATTTGAATCATAGACTACAGAATACAAATTTCCGTCTGAAAACCAAGATTTGCTGCCAACTTTATGATGTTATTAAGCGCTTTCTTTATAGAACAAGCTCAAGCATTCACAAGTCCATTAAATTTGCATTTAGAAACACATAAAGGAACAGTGAACAGACACTGTTTATTGAATTCAACAATAACTTACAACATGACTCTTGTGAATTCACTAGAGAGCTCTAACATTCATTTACCCATAGCTGAGGAGGAGTTGAACATCAAGTTAGAATTCTAGCTGATCAGCCAGGCATAGTAGATAAACACGAGTTCCTTTCACAACAGTCTAGACTTGCACAGATGTAGTATGATAAGATTATTGCTCAAAGCATGAGCCTGGACCACTAGGAGCAGTTCTAGCATACAAATTTGTGACAGGAGCAGCTGGAACCCCTCGTCTATTCAAGAGACATCTGAAGTATTGCAACCGGGGCAATGCAGTTATGTAAATATTTCCTGTTGAAGTCGAATCTCTCTGACTCCACAAGCGTTCTGTGGGGAACAAGTAGTAGTTAATTTTGCATAATCAAATGCAGCAGCCTACCTTTCTGAACCCCACTGCCCTTCTCCCGTCTTCCCAAAAAGCATAACAAAGGAAAATGATAAAGTGAAGAGGCACCTCTACATAAGACAAAAGATTGACAGATTTATAAACATGCATACACATGTATCATATTCTAAATCCTCAAATAAAAGGGTATGCAAGCAATAGTGAATACATAACCATTATGAGCCCTTCATATGGCTTGCATATTTTACCTTTTATCTGGGTGAGAGAGATAGAGGGAGACTGATTTTTGCTTTTCTTTTTTTAAATAAATAGAAGGGGTAAATGACACTCAAAACTTTACAGGAACAATTGTATTCTCAGAGGAAGTCCCACGTGTGCCAGAACAACCACAAGAAAGGGAGGGTACTCAGGGTAGGTTGGTCACTGTTTATTAGGGGGGCATCAATAGCTATAAATATGCCTTTAAATATTTCAAAACAAAGGTATTTCAATTGCCTGATTCATCCTCAGATTTAGCAATTACACATAGGAAGACATATATCGCAATAATTGCATATTTAATAGGCAAGGAGTATGCTCTATCAGTAAAAACTACGAATATAATACAAGCATTAGTAAGATAGCTAACCTGCTGCTGCAGCAGCTCGAGGCCATATTGTTTGCTGAACATCTGATGTATCAGCTGTCTCACCCCACATGCATACTTCTCCTCCAAGTACAAGTTTTTGTTCTGAAGCTTTATGTATTCCTTCTATTGGCTCAGCATTATAGACTTTATTCCAAGGTACATCTAGATGGTCAAGATACCAGACACCCTGGTTACTGAAAATGCACCTGAAACCTTTTGCAACAGCCTTTGGACAAACACCAGGGCCCAACCTGCAGTAATTAATTAACATACTTTATTCTGAAACTGAGACATTTGAGTTTCATACCAAAATAAAACTATACAGACAGAAATTCACCAGTTATGCACTACAGTCTGCGGATGGAGCTTAGTTGGAAATGTATTGAAGGTTTCTTCCCTGAGAAGTTACAAAAAAAAGTCACATCAATGTGTCTACATTTTAAGAACATTATATAGTAAATAAAAGTATTATTTCATAATTATTGATATGTACAATACAGAAGACAACAATATAGATATTGAACTGTTCAATGCTTTCAACAAAAAGAAAGGGATGGGAAGGGAAAAGGATACGTAGGAGAAATATCCATCAAGGATTAATTATGGGTATAAATGAGTCTTTTATGCTATAATGCCATACACATACAGATCATACCAGTTTACAGGACTCCAACTTTTCGAAAGAGCTATGTCTTGGGCCTTCAGTACAAAATATTGATAGGCATCTTTAGCAGTCATGTTGTGACTTTGAAGCCTGCATTGGGGATATAGTCAAAATATATAATGAATGTCACATCTGAACATTGTGCTTGATACATTGCAATAAATCAGATTCACGAATCATGATGGTTAATTTTTCTGGAAATTTAACCACCATCTCAAAAATGCTCAAAAGCAAAAATTGAGTGGCTGAACAAAAAATTTGAGTAGCTAAATTCCTCTGCATGCTTCACAAGCAAATAATCCCAAAATTTCAGTTGATTACAAATTATGACAACTGAAGTGACTCGAATACAGCAACAGCAACCCCTTCCCAATTACTTTTTCTCACCATCACATACGGGTAAAAACAATGACTTTCTATGTTGAAGTTCACATTTTGAGTTTTTTTTAGTTTCCATAGCTTCATGAATTTAATGGCTTTACCGCCTTAGGCAACAAAAATTTGTCATATAATGTAATGAATGAGTATAACAGGTTAAGGTCGGTACCATTTCTTCAGTTGAGTAGTATTGCTCCAGCAATCTGTCAAAATAAATTGTAATTTCTTATCAATTAGCATTGATGCAAAATAGCTTAAAAATTACACTAAATCCAGCAAAGTCTACTTTTTATTATAAATCTTATTATTACAAATGTTATGAAGTCATGACATGGGCACTGTTACACATTTTATCACTATAGAGATCAACTTTAAGTTGTGCTGATGATAAAAATGTTTCTTAGGCCCTTGCTTAATGGCTTAAGCTTTTAAGTCAAGTAGTTCTTGCCAAGTTGCAAGAAGAAAGCCATTCATACTGACCTGTATTAACTTCATCACCACCCAAGTGAAATAGCTCAAATGGGAATATTTTTCTCAAATCTGTAAAATTTAGAAAAGGAGAAAGAAAGAAAGAAAGTTAATTTATGAGACCAGTGTACATAGACTAGGAGAAGATATGGGCAGAACTTGGGATGGGCATTGGCCAGTCTTGAGAAACCCCATAATATCGATATCTTTGTATGATGGAGCAAGGAACAAGGTAAAGTGGAAGAAGAAATAAGTCAAAGATGCATATGAGTAAATTGATGCATGTTTTATAGAAACTTAACCTGTTAGAATACCAGAAAGGACATCAAAAGTAAACTTCTTCGAAACATCTAGTGGCTCCCTACAGGAGGGTGATGGCCAAAGGTCAGGATATCCTATACCCCTACACAGATAAAAAAACAACCTTAAAATATTTCTGACACACAATTGTCAGAAAAAATATTAAATTGTTGGAGCAACCAATTAAAATCCAAATTTATAGAATAAATGGATTAATACTTGAATAAAATTTTTCAAAAGTAGTGCTTGACAGCAAGGTAATAATCAGACCAAGCAAATAAGGAAGAGGAAAAATAATCAATTCCCTGCTATAATAAACAAAATTGTGAATTTAATGTCAAGCCATAGCAATCCATTGGGAGGATAAGTTGAGCACATACCTACGTTCAATCCATAGCTAGAAAGCTTCAACTTTTCTATGATATACTAAGTCTTTCTTGAAAGAAATAAATAAATTGTAAAAGTAAAAGAAATTTCATGGGTTTCCATGTATCACCATTTTCATTTTCAAGACATTATTATAATACTATCAGGCTATCAGCTTAAGAAAAAATTGAACATGAGATGGGCTTTACCATGATTCTGCATGACCAGGGACATCCACTTCCGCCATCACATTTATGCCTGTGATCAACCACGCAAATACTCATTAAATAGATCAACATTGATATTTTAATAGCCACAATAAATGATCTCAATAAAATACTAATTTGCTTTTATGAACCTGTCTTGCATGATACTAAGAAAGATGGAAGATACAACAGGAAAAGCGAAACTAAAAATATCCAAAATCATGATCAAAACTGCAAAATGCTGCAAATAATATAAAACAGAAACTTCAGAAGGAATTTGAAGATACCTCACCTCTCATTTTGGAAAAGCTTCATGTCAAGGCATAGTGCAACAGGAAAAGAGAATACAATATTAGTCAGCCATAGATTAAGAAAGCCAACTCAAAGATGGTAACTGGAAAGTAACAATTTAATAAAAGGCATGGATCAGGATATCATAATATTATTTTGGGATTATAACAACATATTTTCCACTCTCTTCCCCTCACCAGAGTTTCTATACAATTTTATTGTCTAAAATTTCCAGTTCAAATTTTATTGAGATTGCAAAATTAGTGACAGATTTATGATACGATAGTTATAGTCGCAACATTATATACAATTGAGTAGTTTGAGGCAAAGATGATCTTCTCGAAGACTTGACTGGTAATTTACTAATTTATTTCAACTTGTTGTTCCCATTGGTAAATCCCCCTTGCCCAGAAGAATTATGAAAAAAAAGGACTAAAAATGTGGTTTTTTTAGAAACCTTCAAAGCTAAATTATTGGTAGGAGATGGAATAAGGTGGGTCTTACTTGACAATTTCATATGCATCCTCTACTGTGTAACGTTCCCATTTTGAGTATGAACCTTTCCACAAATTTGGATATGTAGGTACCTCAAGAGGAAATGACTGCTTGTCTATGATGTGCCAATGTAGAACATTCTGCCGAGTATAATTTTTTATATCAGCATTACAAGAAACAGAATAGCACGGTATGCTAGTTAGGAGACACTTCTTTGGTTTCCAATTGTCACAAACAGCCAGGAGGGAAGAAAAGGAAACTCATAACATTTATCTTACAAGTTTAGCATAGGACATAGATTCAATTATCTGCTTAATTACATCAATTGGTAAATAGTGCCTTGATGTATCTGCAAAATAAATAAAAACCCAATATATGTATCAATAGCCTCAGATCAAAGCATATAATCACTCACAGAATATAGACTTTCCTCATTTACAAAATCTTGGCTCACCCAACAAGAGCCCACGGTATGCAAATCTAGGTTTATCTCGGATGGACCAAGGTGCCTTGTCTATTTGTACTGTTTTAGTGGTATAATCAAAAGAACACAACTGGCTGAATGTCTGGTGCATCATAAAAGAGGCAAAGAAATCAATGAAATGGGTCATGCATAACTCAAGGAATTACAGGTTTGTCAATCATCTAGAAAGTAGGTCATGTTCTGTGTTCACAATGCACATTGAGAAACACAAAAACAACAATAGTTCAGTTATTATTTCCAATGTAAGAAAATATATAATACAACTGTGTTTGTGACAACATAAAGGTAAAAGAAAGAAATACATTTTATCAAATTGTTGACATCTTAACCAGTATACATGAACAGAACAGATTATGGATTTTGCCAATCATATAAAGAAAATACAAACCTAAAATATGAAAAATGGAGATTGCACAAATTTTTTTAAAGTTATCTTAAAGAGTAAAAATCACAATTTATCCAGAAATATCTAGTATCTACAACTCCTATAATCAGATATGAAATAATGCCATCAAAGCATCACAAGTTTAAGCTACAAACAAGAACAAACTGCTCTCTGTTCACCAATCGTTATCTCCTCACCATCTCACCTCTCACCCACCCATCCTCCACTTCAGGCCCCCTAATAAAGCGAGAAGGATGAGGGGGAAAAAAAGTTTGAGCTGATTGAGTTGCAAATCTATACATACCTCTAATCCACGCAATGCACCAAAAACTGTATTTGCCTACAATAAGTAAAATCAGAAAATTATATGACTAACGGTCATCTAGAAATGACTATATCACAGCACATAATATTTTTGGTTAAAAAATAAAAAAGCTAAAGAATAAACCACATATTGCACCTTTTATTTGTTTCAGTCCAACAATAAGAAGTGACGCACATGACTTTGAGCTCGTTTGGATGTGCTTTTAGATTAAAAAAAATTTATTAAAAAATTATACTTTAGTTCATTTTTAACATGTTTGGATGAATTTTTTAAAAAAAAAAGAAAGAGCACTATCAAACGCACAAATTGTGCATTTTCTTTAAGATGGATTTTGATACTTCTCAAAAAAATATCTTTTTTATTTATAACATAAAAAAGTTGTTAAAACATTAAAAAAAATAGTTCTCTAAAATTACATCCAAACATAAAATGACTTTTTCATTTTTAAAATAACTTTTAAAAGAAGATCATATCCAAACAAACCCTCTACCTCAGTCTTTATTAAAAACACTTTGTTACCCTAAAAACAAAACATTTCAATAAGTATGTGCTTAAGTAAATTACTAATGCTAATATGTGACATATAAGATATGTGTTAAGTGCTTCATTCACTTGTTCTGGTACAGAAAAGTACGGTATTCAGTTAAGAAAAGGAAGAAATTCCTTCAAACTTAGAAAGAGAAAGGGACAGTATACACTTAAGAATATATTTAGATATTTAACAATTGATGGAATAAAATAAAATAAAAAATAAAAATAATAAGATGGATAAAATATGAAATAAAATTATCACTCCATTATTTAAGAAGATAATAATTTTTGGTGGAATGAGATAGAATCTTAATAATAATAATAATAAAATTATCATTTCACAATTATATTAAAAAAATTGATGATTTTTGATAGAATGAGATAAAATCTTAATTATCATATATACTGTACTTTTTTAACATATTCCTAAATAATAAAATATATCTCTATTCCATTTCATTCCCTTCCATTCCAGTCAATCTCATCAATCCAAACAAACATACCCTTAAGAGTTAGACAACAGTATAATATCATCGAATATTCAAATCCAACAACAAATAGTTGTCTGGGGTGCCCGTTAATATCATTCAAAAATCATAAAATTAAAACCAAACCACACCTCAATTGTCACTTCCCCAGCAACGGAATGCACCTGGGCTTTTGAAACAAACAAACTATAGCTTTCATCCACTCCAAGTTGAAGCTGCAATAAAAGTTCCCATTCTCAAAATTAAAACTTTATCAAAACCCAGAAAGAAAAAATACCCATTAGAAAGGAGGGGAAAAAAAAAATTAACCCACCTCCTCACTGTATGAATGAACAGTGATCTTCAATTTGGTAACATCATAGACAGCCCTTAATGTTCTGAGAAAATCAAACTTGTCACTGTGCTTGAACACAATCCCTTTGTATCTATCAAAAGCATCTCGGACAATGGCAGAGGCAGCAGCATTCCCGGAAAGAGAGAGTGCAGGGTCAATAGAAAGAGAGTTATTGCCAAAGGTGAATTTCTCAGGCAGAGGCCAAATGAATGGGAGTGATGAATGGGGCTGTGGGGTTGGTTTAACTCTGACCCCAAGAGCTTGAGAAACGAAGAGTGCACAAGAAATGAGGAACAATGTGTGAGCTGGTGCTGTGAGCCATCTGGGTATGCACCACAAACCCATGGTGGCTCTGTGCAGCTCTGTCAAGACTCAAGAGTCTGAGCCTGAGCTTGAGCTTGAGCAGTAGCAGAGAGAGATAGAGAGAGAGATGAATGGTTGGGCATTCACATTGGGGTTTGAGGCGTTGAGCTACAACGTAAACATAATTATTGGAGTAGTTAAGCTTAAGCTTAAGAAATTTGGAGGAATCTGAACGTGGAATGGAAGAAACAACAATGGCTAATTTTCTAATGTGTTTGCCACTTCGTAATAGAAAGGCATGAATTAAAAATACATCACCGACAAGATGATTTCATTATTTTAATGGAGGATTTGATTATTTATTTATTTATTTATTTTATTAGGATATAGGAGATCTCATCACTTAGCTGGTGTTCACAAGAATCCTCCATAAAAGTTAAAAGGCTCATAGAGGCGGGGAAAGGAAATAGAAAAATAATTTTTCATTGGATCTTTTTAGTGAGAATATATGAGTGAGAATATATGAAGTACATATATGTTATTTTTTTTAAGTTTATTTATTTGTTTAGTGTGTGTTTTATGTATCTATACGTATTTGATTAAAAAATTATTATTTTTAATTTAAATATATCTCAAATACGTTTGGAGATATTTTGAATATGTTTGGATATGTCGAATACACTATTTAGACATAACTTATTAATATTTTTTAAAATTAATTTTTATGATTAAGGTTCAATTAATAAACTCGTAACTCACTTAAACTCAATCACATAATTGATATTTTAAATCACTATTATATATTAAAATATTATATATCTTTAAACTTATAAAAATAATATTAATAAATTATAAAAAAATTCTTAAATTTTATAATTATATATATAAACTAAGTTGTTTAATTTATTTTTATATTAATTTATTTATATATATATATGTCATGTTTGTATCTTAAATTTTTTTGAATTTTATATGTTTCTATATTATATCATGTATCTCATGTCTGTATCTGTAGCCTTTATAACTAACAACATACAAGCAAATATCCCAAGTATGTGAATTAAGCTAAAGTTATTGATTATTGAATTTTAACCTCTCAAGATTCCTTTCCGTTATATTTTGGATTTTTTTACAAAGGAATCAATCATATTAATTATTAAATATTGACTATAATTTTTGTAAAAAAAAAAACATTGACTACTAAAAAAACATTGACTACTATTTACCAAATGCAAAGAAGCAATTAAAGTCACTAAATATTATTTAATATTGATTATATAATTAAAATAAAGTTATAAATTCATTAATAAAATTGTAAAATAAGATTAATCTATCTATATATACTTATTTATATCTATATCTATATTATATATTCATAAAATTTCCTTGAAAGCAATTAATAATATTAGCAATTAAGTATTAACTAATATTATTAGTCAAATATAAAGAAGGAATTTACCTAACTATATATTATTAAATATTGATTATATAATTAAAATTAAGTTAAAAAATCAATAATAAAATTATAAAATAATATAAACTTATCAATCTATCTATATATATTAGTAGAATTGCATTGAAAGCAATTAAAGATACTTACTATTAAATATTAACTATTGTTTGCAAATGTAAAGAAGCAATTAATTAATTAATGCCAGTATATATTATTTATTTATTAGTAAAACATCATCTGATATTAATTATTAAATATTAAGTATTATTTATCAAATGTGAAAATGTAACTAATGTCATTATATATTATTAAATATTAATTATAAAATTAAAATAGAGTTAGAAAATTATTATATCTATGTCTATATGTAAAGAAGCAACTGATGTCTCTATATATTATTAACTATTGATTATTGATTATATAATTAAAATCAAGTTCTTTTGAGCTAGATAATTAAAATCAAGTTATAAAATATCAATAAAATTACAAAATAAGAAAGATATATCTATAGATATTTATCTATATCTATATCTATCTATTTATATTAATAAAAATGTCTTCAAAGCAATTAATGATGTTAATTGTTAAACATTAACTATTATTTTATATTATTTAATATTAATTATATAATTAAAATTAAGTTAGAATATATATATATATATATGAAAAATTACTTGAAAGAAATTGAAGATATAACTACTAAATATTAATTATAATTTATCAATTGTAAAGAAGTAATTAGTTAATAACACTATATTAATTACAAACTAGTGTTTTGTACCCGTGAAATGAATAGGATAAATTAAAAAATGTTAAAATAGACATAATTAAAAATATATTTAACTTATATATATAACATTTTGAATAATTTAGATGAATTTGATTAAGTTATAATTAGTAGAGTTTACAATAAGACACACTCAAAACTATTTTTTTTGTTTTCATTAACTCGCTCTTCCAGTGTGATGATAATTGAGTTATGTAACTCCTCTCAATAAATATTTTTTTTGTTTGACCTCCCAATAAATAATTTGTTTATATAGTTTTAGATAATTTCAATTTTTGATTATATAGTTTTTCTTTTCTTAGTTTCCTCATCATAAATTATATTTGATTAATTTTCCTATATTTTAATGCAAAATTTTCACTCTTGTGTGATATATACATTGAAGTTTTTTAAAAAATATAAAATAAATATATATGAATAAATATAATAATTTAAAAATATAATTAATTAATTTAAGACAATACATATATAACAAAAATGATATTATACACCTATGAAAATTTTGGGATTTTAAAATTAATCACTAATAAAAATAATTAATAACATGGTCAATTAAAAATGAGTAAGATTTTTTTGAATTTTTTAAATATGAATATGAATTAATATGCAAAAGTATATATATCAAGGTAATTAGCATGTGATTATAAATTTCTATATTTATATGTGTGAGTAATAAATTTAATTTAAACTTATCATCACATGTATACTTTCTTTTTAAATTATAACATAAAATGTCACATAATGATTATTAGAATTAAATATTTATCATATAACAAATTTTTAAACATATTTTTATATATTAGAGTGACATATATCAGAATATGAAAATATATTCTTTCTCTTTATATATTATATATTATTATATGATATTATTAAATACCGAATGAAATTGAGTTAAAATATTATTAATGAAATTTTTAAGTAAAAACACATAGAATACAAATTATATAAGTTTTTCGTATTACGAAAAAGGTGACTTAACATCATGATATAAAACCAAACCACACCTCAATTACCACTTTTCTAGAGATGTAGATAAGTTGAGTTAGGTGATACTTAGGCTTGAGTTGTGAAAAAAAAAAAAAAGTTACTCAAACTTATTTCATTTATTTAAATTAATCAAATTTAAAGTTTAAAATTTGTTTAACTCGTTTATGATTAAATTATTTTCTTTCTTTTTATCAAATTATTCATTGGAGTGTTTTTTAAGTTTATTAATTTAGAAATTAGTCCATATCATTATGCTATAAGATGATTAGATGAAGTAAAAATGGGAGAGAATAAAAGACTGTTTAAAAAATAGAGATATGTAAGTGGTAGATAATAATAAATAACATTACAATTCTCTAGATAGAATTATAATTTACTACATAATAGCATTCTATAAATTAGGAAATTATTAACTTCCTCCTACTTTTTTTTTAGCAAGAAGACGTTCACAACTTTCATATTTTATTTTTAAACAAAAAATTCAAAATTGTTTCTATTTTAAACAATTTTAATTTAAGAAAAACACTTACACTTTATTTAATAAAAAATAGAAAAGTGGAGTTTTATGATTAATAATCATACACCAATTTTTTGGGAATATATATTGATTGGTGTATTAGTGTAAGTTATATCGAGGTAATATTCTCTCCATCTACACATCACACTCTAGCCCAACATGATGGATGAATACTCTTATAAGGTGATGTCTTAGCTTGAATAAAATCTCTCCCATCATTAAAAAAAATAAAATTCCTCTATTCTTTTCGTGAAACAACTCATGAATTGAAAATCAGCATTGTTATGTGATGGTGTTGTATCAATCAACCATCCAATGATTCTGTATGGAGTGCCTTTGACCCTTTTTCTTCTCTATTATTCATGCGCCACATCATTCGTAAAACAGATCCATAAATAACTTTCGTGTATAACAGTGTTGTTTCTAATTTATACAAATTTAAACTTGAGATAATTAACAAAAAATATCATTAGTAATACAAAATTAAAGATGAATAACTTATAATTATTCTTATAACAATAATGATCATTAAATTAATTACTTAATCAATAATAGTTAATTAATTATTCCTGATAATTTTGTATTATTAGCTGACTTTTATGTTAATTTTCATATATAATTAAATCATTGTTATAAGTAAATTACACTCCTATTTAGTAAATCATCGAGATGGTGTATGATACTTTTTCACTTTGACTCAAATGTCTAATCTTTTATATAAATTAGAATATATTAGTGCTGTCTAGGGATTTATTTTTCTTCCTAAACTGAAGGTATTTAAGGTATTTATATTTATATATTTTTAATTAATTATTTTAAAATTTTTAACAATATATTAAGCATTTTAATTTTCTTAAACAATTATCTTAATTACTTTTATTTTTTAAACGTTAAAATTCCTATACAACTCTCTTAATTATATTTTCATTATAGCTTTTAACAATATTAAATGTTTTAAATTTTTTAAGCAACTATCTTAATTATCTTTTATTTTTCTAAGCCTTACAATTCACATACAACTCTCTTAATTATAATTACACTATAATTTTCACTAATTTAATATTTAATTTCTACTCACATAATATTTAAAGGCTGATTTAGATAATTTTATGAAAAATAAATTTTTTAGTTTTTATTTATTTTTTTTTATATATCAAAAAGGAATATTGGGTAACCCTAGGTTAGAATTAAGGTTTTCCCCCCTCCTAAAATAAGGGTAAATTTGGAATTATATGAGTAATCAATTTATGCATATAAAACTACAACCTTCTTTTGTTTATATATTTTGGTTAGATCCCTCTCCTTTTGATTTCAAAAACTACAGTCTTACTGTGCCTTAAACATGAAATAGTTTCTCTTCCTTCAAATTTTGCTACTTGCTTCAATTCTTCACATCTTTTGGTTTGATACACTTTTTTTGGGTTCAATCTTCAACTATTCATTCTCCAAATATTTTTGGTTCATTCTTCAATTATTCATCTTTTTTTGGATTCAGCCTTTTGTGTGTGTTCAGTTTAGGTTATTTCATTTCTTTTAGTTCAATTTACAAAAATTATTGCTGTAAATCTTCACGCCTTTTGTATTCGATTATTTTTTTGGATTCAGTTCTTCAAATATTTTTGTTTTAATCTTCAAATATTTTTGGTTCAATCTTCAACTATATTTTTTGGTCCAATTATTCAATTTTTCATCTTTTTTTGGGTTCAGTTATTTTTATTTTGTTCAGTTTAAGTTTTTTTTTTTTTTCTTTTGGTTCAGTTTATAAAAATCACATTACCAATTGTGTTTAATTTTGTTTTTGTCTAATTTGGGGTTGTTTCTCTGTCATTTTTCACTTATGTTTTAATAAAAATAACTAACTTTTTTTTTAAACATCTGCACAGAATGACACTACAACTTATGGCTACGCATTCTCAAGTAGAGAGCCGTCAATCAGGTATTGTCAAATATATAACTTTTGTCTTTTTGTTTGTGATCTTGCTTAATTTGGGACTGATTATCAAATATTTTATTTTTTATATAAAATTGTGTTTTTATATAAGATAAGCGCATGAGATTGCACTTATCAGTTGCAGCTATAAAGGATTTGAATATTTGAGTTATGAATATGATTTCAATAGATTTCTCATGCATTCTTTTGATTATTTATGAACAAAGTCTTTATGGCATATATGATTATTGGTGTGAATCATTTAGCACCTATACTTGGTCTTATGATCTTCCTCCATACAAATAATTTGTTTTGAAATCTTAATACTAATAATTATTTCATTTCTCATGTATATGTTTGTTGTAATATCCGTAAAATATATGATAGACTTGTATATGGTTACGGAGGTAGTCTAATACTTGTTTATCATGCTTGTTAAATTTTGTAGCTGTCTGAACATGTTTAGTCATTTTATTGTAACACTTTGTGTGGAATATAGCTGTTTTTAACACCCGATTTTGACTTAAATTGCTTAATTAATGAAAATAAGTATGAAAAATTTGTTTCTACGTGACAAATGTGTGGAAAAACGAAGGAGATATGGTTAAAGTTTGAAGTTAATGTTTGTCCCAAAATAAGCCACAAGTACACAGGTCATTCAAGCAATAAAGTGAAAAGTAAAGATCGTTCCTTCGAGGATAAGTTTACTTCCAATGCTAAGTATTAACTAATAGCTTACCTAATTCTATTCAAGAACATAAAAATAGGGAAAAATAATTAAACTAAAGACTACAAAGCGATAAATGAAAATAATATAATGGATAGAGTTTAGGAAAATCCTTCTTCACCTCTCACTTCAACCAACAACATGCAATCCTCTTCATAAACATGAATGCAATGATTAGGTTAACTTGAGAATCCTCATTATCTAAAAGCCTATGTCTAGGTCAATTAATCATAGTTTCGTTTACCTAATTCACTATGTTTCCATGAGAACCAGTGTAAACTCCACTCTTGAACGATCTATTCTCAATCACACGCTATGCATGACTAAAATGTATATTTCTATCCAGTTAGCGAATCAACTCATCCCGTCATTGGAACAGAATCGAACATGCATCAACCATACATTAGATCTAAAATCTAAATTCCTATGTTTAGGTTCATCAGACTTTAACAAATCACTCAAAAGTTGATCAAATCTTCAAAAGCATTAAGAACCATATGATTGAACAAAACCATACATCCATACAAACTCAAAGGAGAACAAAATCATTAATATTCATAAAAATGATTCAAAGTATTCCCTAAAATAGCTGCTACATCATTGAACATATGATTACAAATCAAAATATATCCTCAAATGATAAAGAAGAGAAGAGAAAGAGAAAGGAGAAAGAGAAATCTCATTAGATGTGATCCTTTGAAACTCCAATCAACTTTCTTGAGGAAGAAGACCTTCATCCTTGGCTCCTTTGGCCTCCTTAGCCTCCTCACACGAAGCCCTAGCCACAGCTTTCTCTAACCTAAAAAACTCTCTAAAGAAAATCTGCTAAAAATCTATTTATAAGCTCAGTTTTGCACCTCGCGCTATGGCGCTCACTAACACGGGCTGCGACGTGCAATGAGTCGGTTGCAAAGGGTCGCAGCACACACTACTTTCGTGCCGCGGCGCCCTAACCTCAGGTCTTTGTATGGCTATCTTGATGATGCACTTTTGGGCCGTGGCGCTCACTTCCAGAATGCCTTCTTGGTTTTCTCTTGGGCTTTTGAGCCTTGAATCGCTCCAATTCCATCAATTTTAAGCTCATCCTACATTAGAAAAATCACCAAGTTAATAAAAGTTATAAATCCACTTAATCATTTAACGAATACATACAAATTACTCAATAACATATAGAGAGATATCCAAAGGAAATTTAATTAATATAAGCATAAAATCTCTCATGTATACATAATAACAAGGACATAACATTCTTTGAAGTACAATTATGAGGTACAAATAACTACATTACATGAAGTTATCAGTTAATAGGAGTTAGTTTGACATTTTTAGGCATACTGTTTGTGTGTTTTAATGCTAGATTAACCCCAGTAGATATTAAAAAAATGTGAAATGGCGAACAAGATTTTTAATGAATCTCAGAATTTATTTTAAGCTTGTTGGAAATTAAGAAACTTGGTTTGGTGAAATCCAAGCATTCTTAACAGATCGGGTTTAACAATGTAGTCACTTAAGTGACCATGTGAGAGCACGGCTCTCTTGTTTCTGTTGCTTGGCTTATTTAAGCCCCAAATGAGATTTTTGTCTCATTTTCTCTCTTTTCTTTCACGGTTGAAGCAGAGAAGATCAAAGGAAAGACCAAGAATCAAGGCAAAGGAGGAGAATCATCAAGCAAGGAGGAGTTGCTTAGTGATTTCAACTTCTGAAGTTTGAGGAAGGGGGAAACCTTCTTCTTAACTCATTTTCCTACTCTCTCCATCTTGTTCTTGAGTTATGTCTTGATGTGGTAATTTTAGGTTTTGAGTTGTTTTTTGTTGTTTTGACTTGAATCTTATTGTAGAACTTGATGATGACTTATTTATGAATTGTTGGGTGCATGAAAATGGATTTTCAGCCTTTGTATACTTAAATTCCATTTGAGTTGAGATTTGGGGCTTTAGATTTTGAATTGAATGATTATCCATGATCCATGATTTTGGGTGAAATCAAAGTGTATTAAGAGTTGTTATATGTAGTTGAATCTTGTGGAAGGTTGGAAATCACTTGGATGTAAAGTTTGAGTGATTGGAAGATGGGTAAGTTCCAATGAACAGTACCCAGATTTGCAGAATTATGCAGAATCCATGTTCTGCTTCTCACATCACAGCGCAAGGCATGACACACCGCGACATGCGAGTGATGCACGCCCAGTAGTTGGAACCCGAGGCTAGGGCACCACGACGTGGCCTTGTGATGTTGCAGTGTGAGAGGGGGCAGAAGCCAGGGCGCCACAATGTGAGCTCCAGTTTTGGACAGAATTGTTGTGTGATGCAGTGGAGCCTGTGAAAGGCATAGTTTCTTTTTGTATGCTTATTAAAGAGTGATGAGACTCTATTAGAAGTATTAATTGAATAGTGAATGATTTGTAATGTTAATTATGGGACTATAATTAGACGTGATTGTATACATAATTGTATGTTTTGCCTTTATTGAAAGGTGTGAGCCTTGCATGTTGGTTTTAAGAATGGATTTCCTTATGACTTTGAGGATGGATTTCCTTGTTAATTATCGATAATCGTGTAGTTGATGGAATTCATTACTTGGGGAGGATAGATTTCCTCTGTGATAATGATAATCGTGTAGTTGATGGACTTCAATATTCGGAGTGATGATTGCTGGATGGATTTCCAGTACTTGTCCAAAGTTATGGATGTGACTTCCATTATTTTGTTCAAGACTCATGCATAACATGACATTGCCATGGACTTAGTATCATAACATTATTCATTTCATGCTTAGGATATTGCATAAGCATAAACACTAGACATAATTTGGTATAGCATGACGATTATATAGGTGGTTCTATTATGACATGAATTAATGACATTGCAATTGTATGGGCGATTGTGTATCTCTGAGATGGAGATGTTATTTGATTTTATGATTGAAGTGTTAATTTGACAATTGTGAATTTTGTGTGAATGTATATATATATGTTAGTTTTGGAATACTTCTACTAAGATATGTGATTTCTCACCCCGATTGTGTTGTCATGTAAATCTAAGTGTAAGTTCTTCGAAAGAGAAGAAGAAGATGTACGAAGATTAGTGTAGTTATAGGCTTATTGTTTATAAAACTTGTATATTATGCTAGTTCTTGTTGTTTAAAAGTTTATGTATTACAATGTGCCCTTGGAGACAATGATGTATATATATAACTTTCGTTATCATGATTCTCCATAATTATTTGTATAAATGTTATGGATTTAGTTGTTGTATGTTAGAAGTAGTATGACCAGTATTGATTATTCTTTTATATGACGATATATTTAGATAGCAGATATTGGACTGTTACATTTGTCACATTTTGCTAATGTTTATGTTATCATACAGGTACAATTTTGAATTTGTCTATTATCAATATATAATATATAATAATATAGAAAACAAATATATATGACTTAAAAGTTTGTCATGTGTCAATCTTAATTGACAAATAAAACTCTAATTTTTTGTCATGTGTTAAATTGTTTACCTATCTTAATGTCATATGTTTTTTTTAAATAAAGAAAATATACAACACAACATTCACATGTCTACACACGTGAACGACACATATATGAACACTAAAAATCAAATAAACAATTAAAAATCATTCCGCAAATAAAAAATCAAAAACGAATAACCATTCAATGTCATGTTTTTAGGAGATTGACATGAAATGTGTAATAGAATATTATTTGGAGCGGATTAATTGTTAAAATCTCACGCGGTCAATTCAGCTTTAATTAGACATAACTTTTGATTCAGGCGTCAAAATCGTTACTATTATATATCAACGCAAAATTCAAGAAGAGAACATCGTCGTGACAAATTAAGAATTAACCTAGTTGAGGTTGTTTCAAGCTAAAAAAAATGTGTTTAATTTGTACTTATTTGTATACCTTACTCTAATACTTGATTTCTTCAATTATATAAAAGCCATGATTAATTTCTCTTATTCATAATTATTTTCTCTTTAATTAAATTCCTTTTAACATTTTTTTTTGGTATTTTGTCCGTGCAATAGAACTAGTTGGCTTAATGGCAATTTACGCTACTTTCAACAGCTTGCTGACTAGTAAAGTAGTCACCACGACATTAAGAAAACATACATATAGTCATACAGAATGGTGGTGGCTCAAATGCTGTTTCTCTAAAGGCAATCAATTATATATTAAAAGTTAAAACTAACTTAATATTAAACTTGTATTATAATGGAATTTAATTATGTTTATTACCTTACCTTAATTCATATATTCATATATTATTTGCAGCAAAAGAGCGAAAGAAATAGCTCAAACATCATGCGACAAAGCTATAATCAAAATGATCATTCTAATTATTATTATTATTATTATTATTATTATTATTATTATTATTATTTTATTTAAATCTATCTATGTAAGTTGCATGCAATATACGTGTAAGTCGTGTGCGATGAACAAAATCATATTAAAGATCATATAGCGGATAAAAAATAAATAATAAGTAGAAAAATTAAAACAAAATAGGAATGATTAAAATTGTTATAGTTATTGTTTTTTATTATTATTATTATTATTATTATTATTATTATTTACTGAAAATTTTGAATTTTATTTATTTGATATTTTTAATAAGAGATTTATTGTCTTCAAACATAATATTATAACATTTAAAATAATATTTATAATTAATATTATATATTAAAATTATTTTCTAAAATTTAGATGTTTTGAATATATACATCAATAAACCAATAAATATATTAATATTTTAGTTTTTTATAATATAACTAAAAAAAAAAGATTGATGTTTCTTAGGTGATCTAGAAAAAGTAGGTGACGAAACATAACTCAGGGTAACCAGGAAATTAAGATATTTGATTTTAGCAAACAATTAAGTAGTAATTTTTTTTAAGATCATGAGTTGTTCCTACAAATTCAACCTATTTGAACCGTTCATGAAATTAATTTATATTCAATCACAAGAATATTGAAATTATATAATTTTTTTATAAGAGTTACTTTAAATTTAAACTCGCATTTTCGTGATAAGGGATCAAGGAATTAAGTAGTACTTTCAATATTATTATTAGCAATATAGCTAGCCAATGTACGTGTGTGTCTGTGTGAGAAATTGGGAATGCTTGGTACTCCGACCTATAAATCAGAAGTTCTATACCATGATGTATATTGGCATAGAATCGCAAACCGAGAGGACATGTAAATAGCTACCAGATGCCCATGTTCATTTTCATTTGTGTTTCTCTGTTCACACGTTCATGGAGCCAATTAAGACTTCACTAGGCAAACAACACCACTAATATCTTGGGACAACCGAACCACATGAACTTACATTGCCCTTGCATGATGATGATACGTAAGATGTAGACACTATCAAGTCTCATTTACATTGGACTTAATTTCATCCAGTAGGGGTGGCCTATTGGAAATCATTCAATATTGGGGACCCAATGCTGATGCAGCATATTACTGTTACACTTGCACACACGGCTTCATAAGTCTTGCCTTATCCAAACTTGCAAAACAACCCGTGTATATGGAAAAGGATACAGACCGAACCTTAAAAGGGATTACTACTTCGACCAATAACACAACTTCTGTTTTCATTGACAATAGTACCTTAGCCATTAAGTTGTTATATATCCCAAAGCAACTCCTATCCTGCAATTTTTTCTAATCTAATAAAGACCCATGATTCTTTGTTTTACGTCAAGGTCATGGAAAGATCCACACGACTATAGTCAGCAAGTGTAAACAAAAAAATCAAAGTCCACACGTAGAATTCAAGCGAAAAGCTACATCTTCCTATTAGCTAAAAAAAAGGCTTTAAAGTAATGATATAAATAATTAGTTTTTACAAAAATTTATGTACAAGTACAACTTAATAGTTTAACAAATTAATTTTTTTTTTTAAATTGCAACAACAACTATTGACAAAACATGTTCTATTGCATTATGAATTTAACCCGTCGTGTCATCAAACCATCATTATTGTCTCTTTATGTACATAATTTTTAGCCATTGGCGATGATGCATGTCCCTAATTATGACTCATTTTCCCATCTAACTTCTCACTTCCCCTGTTTTTCACTTCTACTTTTACGTTTAGCAAGCAAGTATTGGTCAGGGTAATAGGAGGACCTTTAATTCCTAGTTTAACTTCAGGGTGATGGGAAGAATCCACCTATGAAGAATGAGTATTGGTCATCAAGTGTTCAATGCACCATAACTCCGTAAGTCACCAACATCATGCGGATTTCAAGGGAAAAACATTGATGCAGTCTTGAATTTCAGGGCATGTTGTCATCACATCATTACAGAAATTCTTGATTAAGAAATGACTAACAGGCAGCCTGATACATCAGCCTCTTAAAGCTAGCTCAGCTTCTAATCAATGTTTTGAGTTTGACCCTGCCTATGTAACTATGTTAGAGGGAGAGAACTATCATTTTTTTTTTTTTTTGGGTCTTTCTCTGAAAACTATCAAGTTGCTTTCGCAAGGCTCACTTCTACTTTCTCGTGATATTGCGGGAATCATTACCCAAGGTATTAGAAGGAACAGTGGAACACATTAAAAGGGGGAATTCTGTTCCTAGATACTACTACATGGGATGTGTTTCTCCTAAACAGTCACTTATAAGATAATTTAACTAAAGTCTCAAAGTGAAGTTTAAGTAACCAAATATCAATCTACTTTAACTTGTAGTTAACTGCCACTTAGACTTGGTTAGCTCAAATAGTAAGAGAGAAATGAGAGTCAAGTACAAGTAGTAACATCGATCTTTTGCACAAGAGCCTTGGCCTACACTAGGTTCTTTTAGCGACTATTTGACCTTGGGTGGGATCGAATCTGAACCAGACCGTTTTGGCCACACCATGTCATTGACCTCCTTTGTAACCGAAAAATAAAAACTACAAAAAAATTGCTAAATGGTTAACATAAAAATTAATTACTATTTTTTTTTTTTGGGTGGAAAATGCTTAATCACACGAAACCATTTCGTGAAAAAATACACAAATGAGTGTTGGCCGTGTATTCCATTTGCGTTTTTCATTTTTCAAATTATTTGTTAGTGTTACAATTTTTGGCTAAGAATTAGACTTGCTGTGTCACGTGTTTTGTTGGCATGTTCATGACGAAGAATTCGTTGCATATAGCATTGCTCTTCTATTTAATTCCGTTTCACTAAAGACTCATTTGAATATTTTCTTGCGAAGTCTGTAGAGAAGTTGCTTCTTCGACCATGGCTTGGCATCACCATCCTCCTGGCATTCTCAGCTTCCTTCTAGCTGATATATGTGTTACTTTTGCTCGTTAGTTTGCCTTTTCTTTTTCTGTTTTTATTTTTATTTTTTATCTTACATGTACCTTAACAAAAAAAAGAAACGAAAAGATTCATTTGACTACAGAATACAAATTTCCGTCTGAAAACCAAGATTTGCTGCCAACTTTATGATGTTATTAAGCGCTTTCTTTATAGAACAAGCTCAAGCATTCACAAGTCCATTAAATTTGCATTTAGAAACACATAAAGGAACAAATGAACAGACACTGTTTATTGAATTCAACAATAACTTACAACATGACTGTTGTGAATTCACTAGAGAGCTCTGACATTCATTTACCCATAGCTGAGAAGGAGTTGAACATCAAGTTAGAATTCTAGCTCGTCAGCCAGGCATAGTAGATAAACACGAGTTCCTTTCACAACAGTCTAGACTTGGACAGATGAAGTATGATAAGATTATTGCTCAAAGCATGAGCCTGGACCACTAGGAGCAGCTCTAGCATACAAATTTGTGACAGGAGCAGCTGGAACCCCTCGTCTATTCAAGAGACATCTGAAGTATTGCAACCGGGGCAATGCAGTTATGTAAATATTTCCTGTTGAAGTCGAATCTCTGTGACTCCACAAGCGTTCTGTGGGAAACAAGTAGTAGTTAATTTTGCATAATCAAATGCAGCAGCCTACCTTTCTGAACCCCACTGCCCTTCTCCCGTCTTCCCAAAAAGCATAACAAAGGAAAATGATAAAGTGAAGAGGCACCTCTTCATAAGACAAAAGATTGACAGATTTATAAACATGCATACACATGTATCATATTCTAAATCCTCAAATAAAAGGGTATGCAAGCAATAGTGAATACATAACCATTATGAGCTCTTCATATGGCTTGCATATTTTACCTTTTATCTGAGTGAGAGAGAAAGAGGGAGACTGATTTTTGCTTTTCTTTTTTTAAATAAATAGAAGAGGTAAATGACACTCAAAACTTTACAGGAATAATTGTATTCTCAGAGGAAGTCCCACGTGTGCAAGAACAACCACAAGAAAGGGAGGGTAATCAGGGTAGGTTGGTCATTGTTTATTAGGGGGGCATCAATAGCTATAAATATGCCTTTAAATATTTCAAAACAAAGTAAAGATATTTCAATTGCCTGATTCATCCTCAGATTTACCAATTACACATAGGAAGACATATATCGCAATAATTGCATATTTAATAGGCAAGGAGTATGCTCTATCAGTAAAAACTACGAATATAATACAAGTATGGCAAACAACTTAGCATTAATAAGATAGCTAACCTGCTGCTGCAGCAGCTCGAGGCCATATTGTTTGCTGAACATCGGATGTATCAGCTGTCTCACCCCACATGCATACTTCTCCTCCAAGTACAAGTTTTTGTTCCGAAGCTTTATGTATTCCTTCTAGTGGCTCAGCAGTATAGACTACATTCCAAGGTACATCTAGATAGCCAAGATACCAGACACCTTGGTTACTGAAAATGCACCTGAAACCTTTTGCAACAGCCTTTGGACAAACACCAGGGCCCAACCTGCAGTAATTAATTGAAATACTTTATTCTGACACTGAGACATTTGAGTTTCATACCAAAATAAAACTATATAGACAGAAATTCACCAGTTATGCACTACAGTCTGCGGATGGAGCTTAGTTGGAAATGTATTGAAGGTTTCTTCCCTGAGAAGTTACAAAAAAAAGTCACATCAATGTGTCTACATTTTAAGAACATTAAATAGTAAATAAAAGTATTATTTCATAGTTATTGATATGTACATTACAGAAGACAACAATATAGATATTGAACTGTTCAATGCTTTCAACAAAAAGAAAGGGATGGGAAGGAAAAAGGACACCTAGGAGAAATATCCATCAAGGATTAATTATGGGTATAAATGAGTCTTTTATGCTATAATGCCATAAACATACAGATCATACCAGTTTACAGGACTCCAACTTTTCGAAAGAGCTATGTCTTGGGCCTTCAGTACAAAATATTGATAGGCATCTTTAGCAGTCATGTTGTGACTTTGAAGCCTGCATTGGGGATATAGTCAAGATACATAATGAATGTCACACATCTGAACATTGTGCTTGATACATTGCAATAAATCAGATTCACGAATCATGATGGTTAATTTTTCTGGAAATTTAAACACCATCTCAAAAATGCTCAAAACCAAAAATTGAGTGGCTGAACAAAAAATTTGAGTAGCTAAATTCTTCTGCATGCTTCACAAGCAAATAATCTCAAAATTTCAGTTGATTACAAATTATGACAACTGAAGTGACTCGAATACAGCAACAGCAACCCCTTCCCAATTACTTTTTCTCACCATCACATACGGGTTAAAACAATGACTTTCTATGTTGAAGTTCACATTTTGAGTTTTTTTTAGTTTCCATAGCTTGATGAATTTAATGGATTTACTGCCTTAGGCAACAAAAATTTGTCATATAACGTAATGAATGAGTATAACAGGTTAAGGTCGGTACCATTTCTTCAGTTGAGTAGTATTGCTCCAGCAATCTGTCAAAATAAATTGTAATTTCTTATCAATTAGCATTGATACAAAATAGCTTAAAAATTACACTAAATCAAGCAAAGTCTACCTTTTATTATAAATCTTATTATTACAAATGTTATGAAGTCGTGACATGGGCACTGTTACACATTTTATCACTATAGAGATCAACTTTAAGTTGTGCTGATGATAAAAATGATTCTTAGGCCCTTGCTTAATAGCTTAAGCTTTTAAGTCAAGTGGTTTTTGGCAAGTTGCAAGAAGAAAGCTATTCATACTGACCTGTATTAACTTCATCACCACCCAAGTGAAATAGCTCAAATGGGAATATTTTTCTCAAATCTGTAAATTTAGAAAAGGAGAAAGAAAGAAAGAAAGTTAATTTATGAGACCAGTGTACATAGACTAGGAGAAGATATGGGCAGAACTTGGGATGGGCATAGGCTGGTCTTGAGAAACCCCATAATATCGATATCTTTGTATGATGGAGCAAGGAACAAGGTAAAGTTGAAGAAGAAATAAGTCAAAGATGCATATGAGTAAATTGATGCATGTTTTATAGAAACTTAACCTGTTAGAATACCAGAAAGGACATCAAAAGTAAACTTCTTTGAAACATCTAGTGGCTCCCTACAGGAGGGTGATGGCCAAAGGTCAGGATATCCTATACCCCTACACAGATAAAAAAACAACCTTAAAATATTTCTGACACACAACAGTTGTCAGAAAAAATATTAAATTGTTGAAGCAACCAATTAAAGTCCAAATTTATAGAATAAATGGATTAATACTTGAATAAAATTTTTCAAAAGTAGTGCTTGACAGCAAGGTAATAATCAGACCAAGCAAATAAGGAAGAGGAAAAATAATCAATTCCCTGCTATAATAAACAAAATTGTGAATTTAATGTCAAGCCATAGCAATCCATCGGGAGGATAAGTTGAGCACATACCTAGGTTCAATCCATAGCTAGAAAGCTTCAACTTTTCTATGGTATACTAAGTCTTTCTTGAAAGAAATAAATAAATTGTAAAAGCAAAAGAAATTTCATGGGTTTCCATGTATCACCATTTTCATTTTCAAGACATTATTATAATACAATCAGGCTATCAGCTTAAGAAAAAATTGACCATATGAGCTTTACCATGATTCTGCATGACCAGGGACATCCACTTCCGCCATCACATTTATGCCTGTGATAAACCATGCAAATACTCATTAAATAGATCAATATTGATATTTTAATAGCTACAATAAATGATCTCAATAAAATTCTAATTTGCTTTTATGAACCTGTCTTGCATGATACTAAGAAAGATGGAAGAGACAAAAGGAAAAGCAAAACTAAAAATATCCAAAATCATTATCAAAACTGCAAAATGCTGCAAATAATATAAAACAGAAACTTCAAAAGGAATTTGAAGATACCTCACCTCTCATTTTGGAAAAGCTTCATGTCAAGGCATAGTGCAACAGGAAAAGAGAATACAATATTAGTCAGCCATAGATTAAGAAAGCCAACTCAAAGATGGTAACTGGAAAGTAACAATTTAATAAAAGGCATGGATCAGGATATCATAATATTATTTTGGGATTATAACAACATATTTTCCACTCTCTTCCCCTCACCAGAGTTTCTATACAATTTTATTGTCTAAAATTTCCAGTTCAAATTTTATTGAGATTGCAAAATTAGTGACAGATTTATAATACAATGGTTATAGTCGCAACATTATATACAACTGAATAGTTTGAGGCAAAGATGATCTTCTCGAAGACCTGACTGGTAATTTACTAATTTATTTCAACTTGTTGTTCCCATTGGTAAATTCCCCTTGCCCAGAAGAATTATGAAAAAAAAAGGACTAAAAATGTGGTTTTTTTTAGAAACCTTCAAAGCCAAATTATTGGTAGGAGATGGAATAAGGTGGGTCTTACTTGACAATTTCATATGCATCCTCTACTGTGTAACGTTCCCACTTTGAGTATGAACCTTTCCACAAATTTGGATATGTAGGTACCTCAAGAGGAAATGACTGCTCGTCTATGATGTGCCAATGTAGAACATTCTGCCGAGTATAATTTTTTATATCAGCATTACATGAAACAGAATAGCACGGTATGCTAGTTAGGAGACACTTCTTTGGTTTCCAATTGTCGCAAACAGCCAGGAGGGAAGAAAAGGAAACTCATAACATTTATCTTACGAGTTTAGCATAGGACATAGATTCAATTATCTGCTTAATTACATCAATTGGTAAATAGTGCCTTGATGTATCTGCAAAATAAATAAAAACCCAATATATGTATCAATAGCCTCAGATCAAAGCATATAATCACTCACAGAATATAGACTTTCCTCATTTACAAAATCTTGGCTCACCCAACAAGAGCCCACGGTATGCAAATCTAGGTTTATCTCGGATGGACCAAGGTGCCTTGTCTATTTGTACTGTTTTAGTGGTATAATCAAAAGAACACAACTGGCTGAATGTCTGGTGCATCATAAAAGAGGCAAAGAAATCAATGAAATGGGTCATGCATAACTCAAGGAATTACAGGTTTGTCAATCATCTAGAAAGTAGGTCATTCTGTGTTCACAATGCACATTGAGAACACAAAAACAACAATAGTTCAGTTTTCATTTCCAATGTAAGAAAATATATAATACAACTGTGCTTGTGACAATATAAAGGTAAAAGAAAGAAATACATTGTATCAAATTGTTGACTTCTTAACCAGTATACATGAACAGAACAGATTATGGATTTTGCCAATCATATAAAGAAAATACAAACCTAAAATATGAAAAATCGAGATTGCACAAATTTTTTTAAAGTTATCTTAAAGATTGCAAAAATCACAATTTATCCAGAAATATCTAGTATCTACAACTCCTATAATCAGGTATGAAATAATGCCATCAAAGCATCACAAGTTTAAGCTACAAACAAGAACAAACTGCTCTCTTCACCAATCGTTATCTCCTCGCCATCTCACCTCTCACCCACCCATCCTCCATTTCAGGCCCCCTAATAAAGCGAAAAGGATGAGGGGAAAAAAAGTTTGAGCTGATTGAGTTGCAAATCTATACATACCTCTAATCCACGCAATGCACCAAAAACTGTATTTGCCTACAAGAAGTAAAATCAGAAAATTATATGACTAACGATCATCTAGAAATGACTATATCACAGCACATCATATTCTTGGTTAAAAAAGAAAAAAGCTAAAGAATAAACCACATATTGCACCCTTTATTTGTTTCGGTCCAACAATAAGAAGTGACGCACATGACTTTGAGCTCGTTTGGATGTGCTTTTACATAGTTAAAAAATTATACTTTTGTTCATTTTTAACATGTTTGGATGAATTTTTTTTAAAAAAAAAAGAAAAAGCACTATAAAACGCACAAATTGTGCATTTTCTTTAAGATGGATTTTGATACTTCTCAAAAAAATATCTTTTTTATTTGTAACATAAAAAAGTTGTTAAAACATTAAAAAAAAATAGTTCTCTAAAATTACATCCAAACATAAAATGACTTTTTCATTTTTAAAATAACTTTTAAAAGAAGATCATATCCAAACAAACCCTCTACCTCAGTCTTTATTAAAAACACTTTGTTACCCTAAAAACAAAACATTTCAATAAGTATGTGCTTAAGTAAGTTACTAATGCTAATATGTGACATCTTAAGATATGTGTTAAGTGCTTGATTCACTTGTTCTGGTACAGAAAAGTACGGTATTCAATTAAGAAAAGGAAGAAATTTCTTCAAACTTAGAAAGAGAAAGGGACAGTATATACTTAAGAATTACACAACAGTATAATATCATCGAATTTTCAAATCCAACAACAAATAGTTGTCTGGGTTGCCCGTTAATTATCATTCAAAAATCATAAAATTAAAACCAAACCACACCTCAATTGTCACTTCCCCAGCAACGGAATGCACCTGGGCTTTTGAAACAAATAAACTATAGCTTTCATCCACTCCAAGTTGAAGCTGCAATAAAAGTTCCCATTCTCAAAATTAAAACTTTATCAAAACCCAGAAAGAAAAAATAACCATTAAGATCATGTTTGGGAAAGATTAAATCTTTTCACAGAGTTATTTTTAAAAAATTAAGTTATTTTGTAAAATAATTATTATGTTTGAATAAAAAAATTATTTTTTTAAAAAGTTTTTACATAAAACTGAATGCAAAAAACTTTTTACAACTAATAATCATAAGCTAAAACTTAAAGCTTAAAATTTATGATTTTATCTTATAAATTATTTTTTATATTTTGATATGTAAATATTATTTTATTCTCAATCAAATACTTTTTTTAATTATTCTATACCTATTTTAGTAATTTAATACATAAAAACGATTTTTTTATATCATTCAAACGAATTATATTAACTTAAAATAACTTTACAATTAATGCATTCAAATATAAAAATGAATCGATTATAATTGATTATAAAATAATTAATTATCAAAATAATTTATAATTTTTAACTTTTTTAAAGAAACTTAATAAAGGAGGGAAAAAAATTAACCCACCTCCTCACTGTAGGAATGAACAGTGATCTTCAATTTGGTAACATCATAGACAGCCCTTAATGTTGTGAGAAAATCATACTTGTCATTGTGCTTGAACACAATCCCTTTGTATCTATCAAAAGCATCTCGGACAATGGCAGAGGCAGCAGCATTGCCGGAAAGAGAGAGTGCAGGGTCAACAGAAAGAGAGTTATTGCCAAAGGTGAATTTCTCAGGCAGAGGCCAAATGAATGGGAGTGATGAATGGGGTTGTGGGGTTGGTTTAACTCTGACCCCAAGAGCTTGAGAAACGAAGAGTGCACAAGAAATGAGGAACAATGTGTGAGCTGGTGCTGTGAGCCATCTGGGTATGCACCACAAGCCCATGGTAGCTCTGTGCAGCTCTGTCAAGACTCGAGAGTCTGAGCCTGAGCTTGAGCTTCAGCAGTAGCAGAGAGAGATAGAGAGAGAGATGAATGGTTGGGCATTCACATTGGGGTTTGAAGGGTTGAGCTACAACGTAAACGTAATTATTGGAGTAGTTAAGCTTAAGCTTAAGAAATTTGGAGGAAACTGAACGTGAAATGGAAGAAACAACAATGGCTAATTTTCTAATGTGTTTGCCACTTTGTAATAGAAAGGCCTGAATTAAAAATACATCACGGACAAGATGATTTCATTATTTTAATGGAGGATTTGATTATTTATTTATTTATTTTATTAGGATATAGGAGATCCCATCACTTAGCTGGTGTCCACAGGAGTACTTAGCTGGTGGCCCACAAGAATCCTCCTTAACGTTTTGATTGGATGAAAAGAGAAATTGGACGAAGAGGAAATTAGAAGTAAGAAAATAGAGAAAAGATTAAAAAAAATATCTTTTTCATCACGCAAAAAGAAAAAAACGAGAAAACATAATTCAACGTCCGTCAACAATAAAGTATGAGTACTTTATAATATCTGTTGTATCTGTATCAAATACATATTGATATTCATATCAAATATTCAGATACTTAATAATTATTAATTTAATTTTTTAATAAAATTCGTATTTCCATACCGTGTGTCATGTCTGATATCCGTATTTATATTCGTGCAACATAGCCCCTCACCCTACCTCACCTCTGACATCACCCCATTCCTTTCTTTCTTCCCCAACTCATTTCCTCACTCACCCACACCCCGAGTCCTAACGACCCCCGCAATGTGATAGGTTTTCTTCCCCACCCATTCTCTTTCTCTCTCTAACTCCTCTCTCTTTGTGTCTCTCTATCTCTTTTTCAATTACTAAGATTTTTTTTTCTCTCTCTTTCCTTTCTATGCTTTACTTTGATTGAGTCTTTGTTCAGATGAAACGAGAAAATGAGATTGTCTCTTCCTCTCCATCCTTTCCCCCTCCCCATCACCTCTCCTCCACTGCTTGTCTCCTCTTCAAGTTTTGGCCTTTCCCTTTTCCAAAAGTGAAGGTTTCAAATTTGAAGAAAAGTTTGATGTCTTGACAAGCGAAGAATTAACGATGGAGGTGAAGTTCTAACACAGTGATACATTTCCAAAAATTTTTTAGCAAAGTTGTGAGCCTGTATAAGATTTTGCTATGGAGTTAAATGCAAGTTATGACATTGAGCATCCAAGTTATATGCAAAGAAAAAAATTTAAGCTGTTTAACAGAGGCAGCAATTTCTTCATTTTTTTCTTGAGAAAATGCTCTGCTTTTATGAACCGCCAACCTCAGTCTTCTGTTTCTCTTCGTTTTCTTGGCAGAAGTGCGAAAAAAAAAAATTTAGTGGGTCCCATCCTATTTTTTTCTTTCCTCTTAGTTTTCTGCTGTCATACCAACGATAGAAAATTGAAGATTCTCCCCCTTTTCTCTCCACCTTTTTCTTTCCTCCCAATTTCTCTCGTTCCAAACAATGGGTAAAAGTTAAAAGGCTCGTAGAGGCGGGGAAAGGAAATAGAAAAAGAACGTTTCATTGAATCTTTTTACTAAGAACATACAAGCAAATATGAAATATCCCAAGTATGTGAATTAAGCTCAAGGTATTGATTATTGAATTTTAACCTATCAAGATTCCTTTCCGTTATATTTTGGATTTTTTTTCCAAAGGAATCAATCATATTGATTATTAAATATTGACTATTATTTTTGTACCAAAAAAAAAGAACATTGACTACTATTTACCAAATGTAAAGAAGCAATTAATGTCCCTAAATATTATTTAATATTGATTATATAATTAAAATAAGGTTATAAATTCATTAATGAAATTGTAAAACAAGATTAATCTATCTATATATACTTATTTATATCTATATCTATATCTATATCTATATCTATATTATATATTCATAAAATTTCCTTGAAAGCAACTAATAATATTAGCAATTAAGTATTAACTAATATTATTAGTCAAATATAAAGAAGGAATTTACCTAACTATATATTATTAAATATTGATTATATAATTAAAATTAATTTAAAAAATCAATAATAAAATTATAGAATAATATAAACTTATCAATCTATCTCTATATATTAGTAGAATTGCATTGAAAGCAATTAAAGATACTTACTATTAAATATTAACTATTGTTTGCAAATGTAAAGAAGCAATTAATTAATGCCAGTATATATTATTTATTTATTAGGAAAACATCATCTGATATTAATTATTAAATATTAAGTATTATTTATCAAATGTGAAAATGTAACTAATGTCATTATATATTATTAAATATTAATTATAAAATTAAAATAGAGTTAGAAAAATATTATATCTGTGTCTATATGTAAAGAAGCAATTAATGTCTCTATATATTATTAACTATTTATTATTGATTATATAATTAAAATCAAGTTCTTTTTGAGCTATATAATTAAAATCAAGTAAGAAAATATTAATAAAATTACAAAATAAGAAAGATATTGTCGCAACCAGGATCGCTACAGGACAACCAAAAAATATAAAATCAATGGAGTCGTCACCAATATTTATTTAAATTGGGAAAACATTAGAAAAACCCTTTAATCAAGAAAACTGGTCTTTCGAAAATGAGTTTGGATTTGGGAGTCGACATGGTAGGGAAGGTGATAAGACTTACACCGCTGCTCCATTAATCCAGACCTTAAGTTAGTTGTGTAAATTTTAATAATCTCAAATATATTTATTTTAACCCCTTTAAACAAAAGACTTTGTAATTATTTTTTTATTTTTTTTATTTTTTTATTTTTTGAAAAGAAATAAAAGAAACAACCAAATTATGAAATTTTTCTTTTTGGCTTAACAGAAATGGATTTCTGCTCCTACGTATCTTCTGGTGCAATGGAGAACTCAAAGTCACGTAGTTCTTTATAAAATTAAGTTTGGATTGATTGCTTTTAATTAAAAAAAGGAAGGATTTTATTCGAAAATAAATTCATTATTGCACAAGGTTCAAGTTAGCACAAGGCTACTCAATAAACCTTTATGATCTAAACGACATTGAAGATAACATTCGTTATTCAATCAACATCATTGGTCATCGTATTGATTAAAAGATTTTTTTTATTTTTTTGTTTTTATTTTAAAGCATGCACAAAGACAAACAAATAATTACATAAACGACACATTGTCATACTATGAGCTAAGCAAATATAATAAAAATCAAATTAAGCACAACAACACAACAAAATTTTTTAACACATTTTTTATTTTTATTTTTTTATTTTATTTTATTTTTTCATTTTTTTCCTCTTTTTAGATTTTTCTTTTCACCCTTAAGGACCCAGTTACAATTTCAAAAAATCCCATTTTTCATTTATCAAAATTAGCATCTCAAACCCAAACAATACATAAAAGAAAGAAAAAAAAAACAAATGGCCCAAGATAAGAACAAACAGCAGCCCTATAAGCTTTTTACAGCCCCACAAAAAGCAGCCCCACTACATGAGACACAAAGGACCAAACGAAGGAGAGAAAAATATGGGCTCAAACCTCTGGTAGTGCAAGAGGTGACTCAAAGGAGAGGGAGTGCCGATCCGACGGTCGGTGCAGGGGGGATCTGGTTTCTGAGAGGTTCGATGGTCGGTGAGGAGAGATCTGGCTTCTGAGGTCCTACGATCGGATGCAAGGAAGGATCTGGTTGCTGAGATCCGACGGTCGATGCGGGGAGGGATCTAATTCCTGAGATCCGACGGTCGGTGAGGGGAAGGATCTAGCTTCTGTGAGGTACGACGGTCGGTGAGGAGAAATCTGGCTTCTAAGGTCCGACGGTCGATGGGGAGAGATCTGGTGCTGAGGTCCGACGGTCGGTTGGTTGAAGGATCTGATGTTTGATCCGACGGTCGATTGGTTAAGGATCTGGTGTTGGAGATTCGACAGTCGGTTGGTTGAAGGATCTAGTGTCTGATCCGACGGTCGGTTGGTTGAAGGATCTGGTGTTGGAGATCCGACGGTCGGTTGGTTGAAGGATCTGGTGTCTGATCTGACGGTCGGTTGGTTGAAGGATCTGGTATTGGTGAAGTGAATGTTAGGTCGTGGACGTTGGGTATGATAGAGTGGAGGTGAACTTGATGATGAAGTTGGTGATTAGTGGTGGTAGTGAAGTGGAGGGATAGTGATGAAGATGGAGATGATAAAGGTAGGTGGTCTTGGTTGCATGTGCATGGGTTGATGGAAGGTGAAGAGAGTTCGTGATAATGGCCGCAAGGTGGAAGGTGGTCACGGTTTTGAGGGTGGCAGAGAGAGTGGTGAGGGTTGAGGGGTTGTGAAGGTGAGGTGATAAGGAGGCGGTGTTACCTCCGGAAGATGAGGGTGGAAGATGGGGTTAAGGGTTGATGATGGATGAAGAGTGTAGAGGTTTACGTTGGATGGTGGTGAGTTGCTTAAGGAGTTGGTTGAAGGTGAAGGTGGTTTTATGGGTGGTTGATGGTGAATGCAGAGGGTTGGCTTGAGTTTTGTGAAGCTGTTATTTTGGTGGAAGAGGAGATGATGAAGGTTAGTGAAGGATGGTTCACGGTTTGGGGAGGGATTTTTGTAATTGGTATGAGTTTTCAAGAAAACTGAATTTTTTCAGAAAAAAAAGACCCTTGTAAGGTAGTGGGTTGGGTTTTTATAGGGGAAGATGATGGTTACTTGCCATAGGTGATTTGCAGAGTTTGGAGGCATTCAAAGCTTGTTTCACGCTTCTCCCTGCAGGAACTTGGAAATTTTTTGCTTAAATTCTTGAGTGGCTGCAGCTAGAGTATGCAGAAGCTAGAGTGGTAGCTGGTTGCGTGAGGGAAAAAAAATGTAGTAGTAGAGGTGGTGCCGAAAGATTATGGGATTAAAATTTGAGATCTCAACAATTTTTTTTTTTTAATAAACAAAAATTTATTATTTATTTATATATTTTTTATTTGTACAGATAAGAAAAAAAGTGATCTAAAAATATAAAAATATATATATATATATATATATATATATATATTCAAAATATTGTAATTAAGTATCAATCAATAAAAATTTTATAGACAAAATTGGGTATCAACAATTGTCCCTCTTTGCTTTACATTTAAACTAAATGAAAAGTAAAGGAATTGATTCAATTTTGTCCATAAAAAAATAAAAAAAATTCTCTGTACAATGGGCATTAAAACAAGGCAGAAAGCTTACGGAGTCGGGTATCCGCTGAAGCTTACAGGCAGAAAGGTAAAAAGCTTATGGAGTCGGGTATCCGCTGAAGAATGACAGAAAAGGTAAAAAACTTACATAATCGGGTATCCGCTGAAGCTTGAAAATAGAAAGGTAAAAAAGCTGGCGGAGTCGGGTATCCGCTGAAGCTTAACAGAAAAGGTAAAAAAAGTTTACGGAGTCAGGTATCCGCTGAAACTTACACGCAGAAAGGTAAAAAGCTTACGGAGTCAGGTATCCGCTGAAGCTTGACAGAAAAAGTAAAAAGCTTACGGAGTCGAGTATCCGCTGAAACTTGAAAACAGAAAGGTAAAAAGCTTACGGAGTCGAGTATCTGCTGAAGCTTACACGCAGAAAGGTAAAAAGCTTACGGAGTCAGGTATCCGCTGAAGCTTGATAGAAAAGGTAAAAAGCTTACGGAGTCGGGTATCCGCTGAAGCTTACACGCAGAAAGGTAAAAAGCTTACAGAGTCGGGTATCCGCTGAAGCTTGACAGAAAACTTAAAAAGAAAGACACAAAGCTTGCAGAGTCGGGTATCCGCCGAAGCTTGCAAAGGTAAAAAGCTTGCGGAGTCGGGTATCCACCGAAACTTGGCAGAAAACTTGAAACAGAAAAGGAAAAGCTTGCGGAATCGGGTATCCGCCGAAGCTTGACAGGAAAGGTAAAAAGCTTATGGAGTCGGGTATACGCCGAAGCTTGACAGAAAACTTAAAAAGCTTGCGGAGTCAGGTATCCGCCGAAGCTTGACAGGAAAGGTAAAAAGCTTGCAGAGCCGGGTATCCGCCGAAACTTGACAGAAAAGGTAAAAAACTTGCGGAGTTGGGTATCCGCCGAAACTTGACAGAAAACTTAAAAAGCTTGCGGAGTCGGGTATCCACCGAAGCTTGAAAAGGTAAAAAGCTTGCGAAGTCGGGTATCCGCCGAAGCTTGACAGAAAACTTAAAAAGCTTGCGGAGTCGGGTATCCGCCGAAACTTGACAGAAAACTTAAAAAGAAAGACACAAAGCTTGGGAAGTCGGATATCTGCCGAAACTTGACAGAAAACTTAAAAAGAAAGACACAAAGCTTGCGGCGGGTATCCGCCAAAGCTTAACAGAAAGGTAAAAAGCTTGCGGAGTCGGGTATCTGCCAAAACTTGACAAGAAAGGTAAAAAGCTTGCGGAGTTGGATATCCGCCGAAGCTTGATAGGAAACTTACAAATAAAGACACAAAGCTTGCGGAGTCGGATATCCGCCAAAACTTAACAGAAAACTTAAAAAGAAATACACAAAGCTTGTGGAGTCGGGTATCCGCCAAAGCTTAACAGAAAGGTAAAAAGCTTGCGGAGTCGGGTATCCGCCGAAACTTGACAGGGAAGGTAAAAATCTTGCGGAGTCGGGTATCCACTGAAGCTTGACAGAAAACTTCAAAAGAAAGACATAAAACTTACGGAGTCGGGTATCCACCGAAGCTTGACAGAAAAGGAAAAAAGCTTGCGGAGTCGGGTATCTGCCGAAGCTCGACAGGAAAGGTAAAAAGCTTGCAGAGTTGGATATCCGCCGAAGCTTGACAGGAAACTTAAAAATAAAGACACAAAGCTTGCGGAGTCGGATATCCGCCGAAACTTAACAGAAAACTTAAAAAGAAAGACACAAAGCTTGCGGAGTCGGGTATCCGCCAAAGCTTAACAGAAAGGTAAAAAGCTTGCGGAGTCGGGTATCCACCGAAACTTGACAGGGAAGGTAAAAAGCTTGCAGAGTCGGGTATCCGTTGAAGCTTGACAAAAAACTTCAAAAGAAAGACACAAAACTTGCAGAGTCGAGTATCCGCCGAAGCTTGACAGAAAAGGAAAAAAGCTTGCAGAGTCGGGTATCCGCCGAAACTCGACAAGAAAGGTAAAAAGCTTGCGTAGTTGAATATCCACTGAAGCTTGATAGGAAACTTAAAGTAATGGGTGCGGAGACCCGGAAACTATACACAGTGGGTGCGGGGACCCGGAAACTAAAAGACAATGGGTGCGGGACCCGGAAACTAAAACACAATGGGTACTGATTTTGCAAATGCATGTGATGCCTGAGACGATGCATAATGCAATGGATGCATGATGATGCAATGGATGTGATGCTTGAGGACAATGCATGTGATGCCAGAAATGATGCATGATGCAATGAATGCCCTACTGTAGGAATTCTCATGAACAAATTGAGTAAGCAAATTTTTATTTTTTTGCACTTTAGAGCTTTGATTGAGTCACTCTTAGTTCCACAACCCTTAAGGACTTTTCCCATAGCAGGATCGAGATTAAACAGTAACATTTGTTGATTGGCCTTATGATTTGCCTGGTGATTCTTCTTTTCTAATCAATACTCTTAAAGAGCCTTGAACCAGAAAACTTTATGCAGTGGGCCTTTACCAAAGTTTTGAACCAAACGCTTCTTGGAAAACTTTGACCAACCAAACCCATATTCAAAAGGGATCATTGTTGAATTTCTCTTCATTAAATATGACTTGTGTAGAAGCTTGTGACTTTCTTCCCCCAAAAGTTCCTATTTCCACCGGACATACTTCAATATGAATTAGTCATTGAGGATGTCATTCCCTTCATCGATTGAAACTCTAGAGCTCCTTTGGCTTGAGTTGTTCAACAAGAGGCTACCATTAGATGGTTAAATTGTACTATTGTACTCATGTTCACCCAACCTGAAGCATCATGTACCAGATATGCATGGATTCAAAAGTACAACAAGAAAGAGATTGACCAACTGAGTAACCTTTTGACTGATTTTGGGAATATGACTACACAAAGGACATTTACAAAGGATAGAGACACAAGAAGTAGAATAGTACGAAAGCCAAGAGTTTTTTTTTTGCCCCAATGTAAGGCCAAATAAAACAAAACAAACTGCCCCAGTTTAGAGCCGAATTGAAAAGGGTAGAGACTTGCCCCAATGTAGAGCCAAGTTGAACCAAAAGATTTGCCCTACTGTAAGGCCGAATTGAATAGGATAGAGACTTGCCCCAATGTAGAGCTGAGTTGAACCAAAAGATTTGCCCCAGTGTAGGGCCAGCTTGAACAGGGTAACAATTTGCCCTAATGTAAATCTCTTTTTTTTTCTTATCCCTTTTTTTTAAACCGCCCTTATGGGTTTTCAGCCTAACAATTTTGTTGTTTTTTTCATTTTTTTTAAAAAGTGCAAGGATTGCAAATTCAGCAATGCATGAACTTTTTGTCTCAAAATTAAAGTTGATGAAAATGAAAACGACCTTTCATTGATCAGAATGGACTTTTTAAGGCTTGTAATGTGGCCAAGGTTAGGGGTTATGAAAGGAAAGGTATAAGGCTCAAACAAGTGTTTAAAGGTTAAGTGGGACCAAGAATCCTTGTTCAAACTTAAATTTTGTCAATTGCTTTTGCACTTTCAAGCACACTTTTATCTTGTTATTCTCCCTCTTTTTTCATCATTATTCAAACTTGAACTTTATCAAATTTTCTGCTTTTACTTTTCACCCCTTTCACTTTTTCTTCCTTTCCCTTTTTTATTGTGTTTCCAAATAATCACCTTGACAACTTTTATTTTGTGATTTCCCCTATTGTAGGGGTGATCCTTGTCCAGGGTTTATTGAATGAAGCTTTTAAGCTCAAAATGGGGCAACGAGGGAAGATGAATTCTTATAAGAGAGAAAGATGATCAATCTTCATTTCAAATCTGGATTACTCATTTTCAAAAAATTTAATTTAGAGACAAAAAGATAATACACCCTAAATGATTATTTATTTGCTCCTTTTATTTTTCTCTCTTTTTTTTCTTTTTTTTGATTTTTTTGATTTTTTGATTTTTTGTGTGCAAAGAACACCTGCACTCATGGATTACATGACCACAAAAAAATTTCACAATGAGAGTCCAACAGGAAATAAACCAAATGAAAGCAAATAAAAAGCATAAAAGAATGACAAAAAGGATCTGACAAGAACATGAGTACCAAGAACATGGGAAAAGAAAACAAGATATGTTGAGATCCACACAAATCCATCATATTAATGCTTCAAGAAAGTTTACATAAGTTCAAAACCCAAACGATTTTAATGATTGAACAAGCATGGGGGTCAATACAAATAAACCATCGTCTCATGGTAACAACTTGATAAACAAATCAGAATACTAGTCGCTCAAAATTTCCCAGTGCTAGCGGACTCTAGGGTACAGTTCATTCTTGAAGATTAGAAAAATGAATCACCACTTTGTCAAACTTTCTAAGGTTGCCCTTGATCAACCATTGTAGGCATTCGTTCCTATTGCAGATAGGCATATGTAGAAACCTCTGACAATGCTTGGTGATTTACTATTTAGGTAACCGTTGTCATTCATGAGTTTTTCTGAAGCCCCATTTAACTCATTCGACTTGAAGTCCACCCTCAGTCGGTTCAACATTTTCCATATTCGCCTGCCTGTCATTCATTTGGTGCAGTCTTCCCTTTATCATTTCCCTTTTAATCATTTCACCAATTGCCACGATATCTGAAAAGTTCGACGACACACTCCCAATCATATGATTATAGAATGGCGTGTGCAGTGTATCAGTGAACATAACAACCATCTCTTTTTCTGACAAAGGGGATTCTACTTGTGCAGCTATTTCCCTCCACCTCTGAGCATATTCCTTGAAGGTCTCAACATCTTTCTTAGACATGCTTCGTAATTGCATTCTATCTAGTATCATGTCCATATTGTACTTATACTGCTTTACAAAGGCATCAGCTAAATCCTTGAAACTCCTTATATGGGCATGCTCAAGATGTGTGTACCAATTCAAAGCTACCCCAGTTAGACTGTCTTGGAAGAAATGGATTAACAACTTATTGTCATGAGCTTGTGAAACCATCTTGCGAATGTACATTATCAAGTGATTCTTTGGGCAAGTAGTCCCCTTATATTTATCAAAATCTGGGACTTTAAACTTTGGGGGAATGATAACATCAGGGACAAGACAAAGCTCAGTAGCATCCTTGAGGCCATAACAACCAGCTCTTTCAATGACCCGTAATCTTTCTTCCAAAGTTTCCCATCTCTCTTTGAACTGAAGATTTTCAACAAAAGAACTCAATGGGTATTGAGGCATGAAAGTGGTGACAAAATGTTGTACTAGTGGGGTTCCACTGGTACCTGGGTAATGGGCATATGGTTGGGTTGTGCTCAATGAGTTTGAAGCAGGCATGCCACTGTCAAGGGAATTGGCAACCCGTGGTGGTACAAAGCTGGAAGGGAAGCCATATGATGGGATAAAAGGGAGAAATGGGTGTTGTATTGGTGGGGTTTCATCGACATTCAGCCGGGTGATTTGAGTTTGGGTATTGTTCAGCAGGTTTGAATTTGGTGTCACTGTTGGCATGTTATTACCAGGGGGATTGGTGGTTAATGATAGTACATAGCTGGGATGGAAGCCATAAGGAGGGAATGGTGGCACTTGGATTTCTTGAGAACTGGTGACTGAGGGTTGAGTAGTGATTGACATCACAACTCCTTGAGGATTGAAGCCTTGGTATTGCAGAAGGGTTGGAGAGAAACCAGACAGGTGAGGAGGTGTGGTCAGATGTCCCTCGTTTGCCATTGAGGGATTCCCATTTGTGCTCCTTCTATTTTCTATGGACTGTAACATCTCCATCATCTTGGACACTTGTTCTCTGAGTTGATTCACCTCATCCTTCATCTTTTGAGTTCGTTCTATTTTGTCCATGATCCTTGCCTGAGAACGAGTCTTGTAAGGGTGTTGCGGAAGTAATTTTTCCATTATAGTGACCACTTTTCCACTTGGTGAAACATGATATGAATATGCAATTATCAACATTGACTGAACAGAATTGGCAACATGCATGCATGCAAATGAAATTTTTTATTTTTATTTTTGAAAAAGAATGCTATGAATGTCATGGTAATGCAAAATGATGTATCTTTTTCTTTCTTTCCCTTTTTTAAAGTTAGGAATGCGATGAAAATGCAAGATGGTATTTTTTATGGGGATGTCATGCAAATGTAAGATAATGTATCTCTTTTTTTTATGCTAGAAATGCTATGAAAATGTAAGATAATGTATATTTTTCTTTTATTTTTGAATGCTAAGAATGCTATGAAAATACAGGATAATATTTTTTGTTAGGAATGTTATGAAAATGCAATATGATGTTTTTTTTTTTTTGCTTTTTTTATGTTAGGATTGTCATAAAAATATAAAATGATATTTTTTTAATCTTTTTTATGAATGCTAGGAATGTAATGAAAATACAAAATGATATATCTTTTTTTTAAAAAAAAGCAAGAATGAATGACATGAGAGATAGATGAATAATGAAAAAAAAATGCTAGGAATGAAAATGCTATATGATGTATCATTTTTTTTGTTGAATTTTTTTTTTTGCCAAAAAGAATGCAAAGATGGAGGACATAAGGAATAGATAGATAAAGAAAAAGAAGGTTGCCTTTGTGTCCTAATCAGATGTAACCTAAGAAGCTGGATGACTCTAATTTTTGAGGTCATTATGGTCAATCTATCAGTGCAGGATTTTTCAAGACAAATTTGAACTTCTAAAAAAGTCATGGTCCCCAGATTGCCCCCATCTCGAAAGATAAAGATCCAATTCATGAATTAATCACAAGTAGAGATGAACCCTCTCAATATGACTAGTCCATGATACTGGTAACAATTTGAGTGGTGTCTCAACAAATGCCAAGTGAGCACAAGGCTCCTCAATAACAAAAGTCGAGACCCCTCCTACTCCTCGGGTTAGCACAGACTCGGGTATAGAGCCCAAAAAGTGTGTGAGGTAAGTGATTAGTGACGTGTGTGAAGGAGCATAAAAAATCTGTACAAAAAATTAAAAGACAAAAATACCCCAACCTGCAAAACATATATACAACAGCCAGCCAATAATCGTCTACCCTAGGGTTTTAACAATTAAGTACAAAATATATATACAAGTCACAATATACATGGAATAATGCTATCAGATATTTACATAAAAGTACTAAATAAAATACATTTACAAAACAAATAAGAAAACAAAAACAAAGACAAAGAGGGTAAAATAAATAAATAAAGATTATTAAAAATTTGCACAACTAACAACAATAGGCTTGATTCTCTAAGTGTCCCCAGTGGAGTCGCCAGCTGTCGCAATCGGGATCGCGACGGGACGATCAAAAAATATAAAATCAATGGAGTCGCCACCAATATTTATTTAAATTGGGAAAACATTAGAAAAACCCTTTAATCAGGAAAACTGGTCTTTCGAAAATGAGTTTGGATTCGGGAGTCGATTACAGGTAGAGAATGTATTAGCACCCTACACTGCCCGTTCCATGAACGGTACATTAAGTTAGTTGTGTAAATTTTAATAATCTCAAATATATTTATTTTAACCCCTTTAAACAAAAGACTTTGTAATTATTTTTTTATTTTTTATTTTTTGAAAAGAAATAAAAGAAACAACTAAATTATGAATTTTTTTTTGGCTTGACAGAAATGAATTTCTGCTCCTACATATCTCCTGGTGCAATGGAGAACTCAAAGTCACGTAGTTCTTTATAAAATAAGTTTGGATTGATTGCTTTTAATTAAAAAAAGGAAGGATTTTATTCGAAAACAAATTCATTATTACACAAGGTTCAAGTTAACACAAGGCTACTCAATAAACCCTTATGATCCAAATGACATTGAAGATAACATTCGTTATTCAATCAACATCATTGGTCATTGCATTGATTAAAAGATTTTTTTATGTTTTTATTTTTATTTTAAAGCATGTACAAAGACAAACAAATAATCACATAAATGACACATTATCATACTATGAGCTAAGCAAATACAATAAAAATCAAATTAAGCACAACAACACAACGAAATTTTTTAACACATTTTTTATTTTTATTTTATTATTTTTATTTTTATTTTATTATTTTTATTTTATTTTTTTATTTTTTCCTTTTTTTAGATTTTTCTTTTCACCCTTAAGGACCCAGTTACAATTTCAAAAAATCTCATTTTTCATTTATTAAAATTAGCATCTCAAACCCAAACAATACATAAAAGAAAGAAAAAAAACAAATGGCCCAAGATAAGAACAAACAAGAAATTTAAAAAGCTTTTTTACAAATTTCCACAAAAAGCAGCCCCACTACATGAGACACAAAGGACCAAACGAAGGAGAGACAAATATGGGCTCAAACCTCTGGTAGTGCAAGAGGTGACTCGAAGGAGAGGGAGTGCCGGTCCGACGGTCGGTGCAGGGGGGATCTAGTTTCTGAGAGGTTCGACGGTCGGTGAGGAGAGATCCCTCCCCGCACCGACCGTCGGATCTCAGAAACAACTGTCGCAACCGGGATCGCGACGAGACGACCAAAAAATATAAAATCAATGGAGTCGCCACCAATGTTTATTTAAATTGAAAAAACATTAGAAAAACTCTTTAATCAGGAAAACTGGTCTTTCGAAAATGAGTTTGGATTCGGGATTCGATTACAGGTAGGGAAGGTATTAGCACCCTACACTGCCCGTTCCATAAACGGTACCTTAAGTTAGTTGTGCAAATTTTAATAATCTCAAATATATTTATTTTAACCCCTTTAAACAAAAGACTTTGTAATTATTTTTTTATTTTTTTCATTTTTTATTTTTTGAAAAGAAATAAAAGAAACAACCAAATTATGAAAAAAAAAATTGGCTTGACAGAAATGGATTTCTGCTCCTACGTATCTCCTGGTGCAATGGAGAACTCAAAGTCACGTAGTTCTTTATAAAATAAGTTTGGATTGATTGCTTTTAATTAAAAAAAGGAAGGATTTTATTCGAAAACAAATTCATTATTGCACAAAGTTCAAGTTAGTACAAGGCTACTGATGCACACTTTTTAATTATCGCATTTGCAAACCCAAGTACAGGTTGTCTCAAGTAATAAATTTCTCGGTGAGTCCGAGGGTCGATCCATAGGAAATTGTTGAATGTTAAGATGAAGTAAATATTTTGTAACTACTGTAAAAATTATTTACTTGGGTAAAATGATCCACTCTTAGTAAATAAAGAAAATGTAAGATTAATTCCTTTTATAACTCAATTAGAATCCTCGCAACATGGAGGTTCCAATTGAAAAATACAACATTAAAAGTCCATTAAAATAATATATGTAATTATATTATATTTCCTTTAATCATCTATTAATATCATCACTCATAAATGGGATCAAGCATTCACTGTGCCAATATTTTGTCTACAATAAATCAAGATCTCCACTTTACAAGGAGAGTTTCTAACACCACCACTTGTAAATGGGTTAAAGCATTCATTGTGCCAATCTCTTGTCTACAACAAATCAAGAACTCCACTTTACAATGAGAGTTTCTAAATTGATTGGAAACAAAATACAATACAAAATAAAATAATATACGTAATTATATTATATTTCCTTTAATTATTACCACCACTTATAAATGGGTTAAAGCATTTACTGTGCCAATATTTTGTCTACAATAAATCAAGAACTCCTATTTACAAGGGTAGTTTCTAAATTATCAGAAACAAAATATAACACGCATAATAACTACTTAAAAATATAAATCATTAAAGTATAAGAGAGGAATAAATCTAACCTTATTTTATTACCAAGAGTTTCACACTTTGACTCAAGTAGACTAAAACTTATTTACACATAATTTAAAAGAAAGAAAAAGAGAAAAAGAGAGAGAAAAGAAATTGGAGGGAGACTGAGGAGAGAGGCAGGGCACTGCCCAAAAACCTCTCCCCAGCAGCGTCTTTCCCCCCGTCGAATTGTGCCTCCCTTAAATGTCAATTGCCTATTTATAGGCAAATTCAAGGTTACTGTGCAATGCACAGTAACCTGAATGATTAAGTTCAAAAACGTCATCCGTGACGTTTCTTTAATTTTTTTTCTTTTTTTAAATAATAATTGAGTAAATACACAGCCGTGCATCCAGTCATTTTTTCATTTTTGAGAGAAGTGGTTTTCATGAAAGTTGTAGGCCTGGATATTTACTTTAAAATGGCTTCAGTTTGAGTCCAAAATCATGCCTAAAACTCAAGATATGGTCCAATTACTACAGAGTGTTTAGGCCCGATTTCAGCTTCTCTATTTTGACTTCAAAGCCCAATATCACTTCCAAGGAGCTCGATTCTGAAAAAGTGTTCAACATCAAAATTGTAGGGAATTGTCTTAGCTTTCTTACAAGACCAAAATCACATTAATCAGATATTTACAACTCAAGTTATAGCCAGTTTACTAAACATTGCCAAAGAGATAATTACGGTTAATTTATGCAATAATTTATTTAATTGTCCAATTCGGCTCAAAATCATAAAATGTGTCAAAACTAACTTAATTAAGCCTAATTGAACCTTAAGAAGCCTAGTGAGAGGATTACAAAATGTATAAAATATAGTGTTATCAGCTACTCAATAAACCCTTATGATCCAAACGACATTGAAGATAACATTCGTTATTCAATCAACATCATTGGTCATCGCATTGATTAAAAGATTTTTTTATTTTTTTATTTTTATTTTAAAGCATGCACAAAGACAAACAAATAATCACATAAACGACACATTATCATACTATGAGCTAAGCAAATACAATAAAAATCAAATTAAGCACACCAACACAACAAAATTTTTTAACACATTTTTTATTTTTATTTTATTTTATTTATTTTATTTTTTAATTTTTTCCTCTTTTTAGATTTTTCTTTTCACCCTTAAGGGCCCTGTTACAATTTCAAAAAATCCCATTTTTCATTTATTAAAATTAACATCTCAAACCCAAATAATACATAAAAAAAAGAAAAAAAAACAAATGGCCCAAGATAAGAACAAACAGCAGCCCCACAAGCTTTTTACAGCCCCACAAAAAGCAGCCCCACTACATGAGACACAAAGGACCAAACGAAGGAGAGAAAAATATGGGCTCAAACCTCTAGTAATGCAAGAGGTGACTCGAAGGAGAGGGAGTGCCGGTCCGACGGTCGGTGCAGGGGGGATCTGGTTCTGAGATCCAACGGTCGGTGCGGGGAGGGATCTAATTCTTGAGATCCAACGGTCGGTGAAGGGAAGGATCTGGCTTCTGTGAGGGTCGACGGTCGGTGAGGAGAGATCTGGCTTCTGAGGTCCGACGGTGGATGGGGAGAGATCTGGTGCTGAGGTCCGATGGTTGAAGGATCTGGTGTCTGATCCGATGGTCGGTTGGTTGAAGGATCTGGTGTTGGAGATCCGACGGTCGGTTGGTTGAAGGATCTGGTGTCTGATCCGACGGTCGGTTGGTTGAAGGATCTGGTATTGGTGAAGTGAATGTTAGGTCGTGGACGTTGGGTATGATAGAGTGGAGGTGAACTTGATGATGAAGTTGGTGATTAGTGGTGGCAGTGAAGTGGAGGGATAGTGATGAAGATGGAGATGATAAAGGCGGTGGTCTTGGTTGCATGTGCATGGGTTGATGGAAGGTGGAGAGAGTTCGTGATAATGGGCTGCAAGGTGGAAAGTGGTCACGGTTTTGAGGGTGGAGAGGAGCTGGTGAGGGTTGAGGGGTTGTGAAGGTGAGGTGATAAGGAGGCGGTGTTACCTCCGGAAGATGAGGGTGGAAGATAGGGTTAAGGGTTGATGATGGATGAAGAGTGTAGAGGTTTAGGTTGGATGGTGGTTAGTTGCTTAAGGAGTTGGTTGAAGGTGAATGTGGTTTTATGGGTGGTTGATGGTGGATGCAGAGGGTTGGCTTGAGTTTTGTGAAGCTGTTATTTTGGTGGAAGAGGAGATGATGAAAGTTAGTGAAGGATGGTTCACGGTTTGAGGAGGGATTTTTGTAATCGGTATGAGTTTTCAAGAAAACTAAATTTTTTCAGAAAAAAAAGACCCTTGTAAGGTAGTGGGTTGGGTTTTTATAGGGGAAGATGATGGTTACTTGCCATAGGTGATTTGCAGAGTTTGGAGGTATTCAGAGCTTGTTTCACGCTTCTCCCTATAGGAACTTGGAAATTTTTTGCTTAAATTCTTGAGTGGCTGCAGGTAGAGTATGCAGAAGCTAGAATGGTAGCTGGTTGCGTGAGGGAAAAAAATGTAGTAGTAGTAGAGGTGGTGCCGTGTTCGCTCTTTTGCTTACCGCAAGTGCACGGGTCGCACTTGTAGTATCGCCAGGATTTAGATATCGTTTCCACGAGGACAACGTATTTCATATAAAAGCTAAGTATTAACCAATAGTTTAATTAATGCTATCCAAAAGCATAAAATTTATAAATTTGAATGTTTAAAGAAATATAAAGACTAAAAAGCCATAAATTTAAGATAAATAGATAAATAGAGAAATAAGAATTACTTTTCATCTCTTATTTCAACTAATGAATTGCAATCCTTACAAGCAACATCAAAGAATTGTTAAGTTAGCTTGAGAATCTGATGTAGTCAAAAGCCTATGTCTAGGTCAATCAACCCTGGTTTCTACTTGCCTAACTCACTAAGTTTCCTTGAGAGCCAGTACAACTTCCACTCATAAACGATCTATTCTCAAACACACACTATACATGGCCAATAGGTATATTTTTATTCTATTAACGAATCAACTCATCCAAGCCAATTGAACTCGTCGAACATGTATCAACCACACCATATCCATATCAACAAATCCCTATGTCTAGTTCATTTGCTAATATTAAGATCATGCAATCGAGGCCAACCAAGAACAAGCAGTAAACACAGATTATGATTGAACTTAACTAAACTTCAATATATACTCAAAATATTACATATTCATTAGTATCTATGAGAAACTACAAAGGAAAACTTATATACAGCCTAGCTAGCCATGAAACATGAAAGTACAAACAATAAATCATGTTCATGAAGCAATAAGAGGGAAAAGAAGAAAGGAAAGGAAGGAAGCTCATTAGATTTCATCATCTAAGCGCTTGATTCACCCTCCATAAGAAGGATGGCCTCCAACCTTAGCCTTTTTTACTTCCTCTGGGTCTAAAATCCTAAAACCAGCAGCTGCTCTCCAAAAATGATGAAAAAATCTCGTAGAAATTCGGTGCAATTGTATTTATAAGCTGAATAAAACAGAGTCACGCCGCGGCGTCCAACATGTCACGCCGCGGCGCGCGTGTAATTAGGTCACAGGCGCCTGAGGCGCCTACTCTTCAACGTTGCGGCGCTCCAGCCTCAGGTTTTATCTACTGAAGCAGAGGAGCGCCGTGGCGCCACCAATCCACGTCGCGACGTTGGGTGCTGATCTTCACTTTTAAGCTTCTCTTAGGCTTCCTGATCAAAAGCTATTGCAATTTCTTCATTTCCATGATTCATTTGAGACCTGCTTATTACAGAGAAAGTATCAATTCATTTCATCACACAAATGTACTCAATTTGATCATAGTTTTGAAAGTATTTACACAAGATCGCAATGAAAGTCATCAGAATGAAATCAGATATAAATGATGCTAAAATCTTCCATTAATGCTTATAAACAAGGACTAATCATGCCTTAAAGCACAGATATAGGGCACTATTAACTACACTCTGTACAGTTATCATGCCGAAAGGCTATGGGATTAAAATTTGAGATCTCAACAATTTCTTTTTAAAAAAAAATAAACAAAAATTTATTATTTATTTATATATTTTTTATTTGTACAGATAAGAAAATAAAAGTGATCTAATATATATATATATATATTCAAAATATTGTAATTAAGTATCAATCAATAAAAATTTTATGGACAAAATTAGGTATCAACAGATATATCTATAGATATTTATCTATATCTATATCTGTCTATTTATATTAATAAAAATGTCTTTCAAAGCAATTAATGATGTTAATTGTTAAATATTAACTATTTATTTATATTATTTAATATTAATTATATAATTAAAATTAAATTAGAATATATATATATATGTGAAAAATTACCTTGAAAGAAATTGAAGATATCAACTAATAAATATTAATTATAATTTATCAATTGTAAAGAAGTAATTAGTTAATAACATTATATTAATTACAAATTAATGTTTTGTACCTGTGCAATGGACATGATAAATTAAAAAATAATAAAATAGACATAATTATTCCATAGATTATAGTAAAAAAAAATTGGTTACATAGATGATAGTAAATTTGACTCTTAATTTAAATTTAAAAATTACATATACTACGTTGTTCTTATTTTTATAAATTTAATTTTATCTTAAATTGATTGCTTTTACATAAATATATTTTTTTTTTTATAGATTTGTTCATAACTTTATTTTGGAACTTCCAGCACTAATTATTACGACATCATTTATACATGTATTTATTTAATTCTATTTATCACATATACATGAAATATATCTAACATATACTAATGCATGTCATTGTAATTTCTAATTTTTTTAGGTTGACTATGATACTTAGGAGGTGAAAAGCAAGATAAATTAAATAGTAACTGATGTCTTAAATGAATGGTTACTAATATTGTTTATTTTATATGATTCTACATAATGTTATTTCACTATTTTTTGTTGTTCTATTCATCTTCGAAATGTCATTTTCTTACTTTGTACAATTTAAATTTATGATTACCAAGTAAATTTTACACTAAAAAGTTAAATTTTAAAATATTGCAGTTAACATATTGTGTGTATGATACATGTAATATAATTAACATAAACATACTAAATATTAACAACACACAATTATATTTTTTAATATCTAATTCATAATTATTTTTCAACATACAATCATAATTTAATTAAAAATTTTAATCATCATATAAAATATTATATATATAGGAGGGATTAGTTTATATTAGTGTAAGTTTTTTTTTTTTACACTTATTTTTAACTATTTATTCTACTTTCATCTAATAATTAAAATTATTTTATTAAAATTAACTATTAAATGAAAATAAAATTAATAGTTAAAAGTGAATATAAAAAAAAACTTATATTAATGTAAGTTCATCCCCATATATATATATATATATATATATTTGCCGTGTACGGATAGAATTACTAGATGAAATGAAATTAAAATCTTTGAGAAGCTTGTCAATACAACACGCTTGTAGGCCCACTAAGAACCAAACTTGTAAAAGGTAGATAATTTCGATAAGGCATGTTATATATTTTGTATATTTGGAAAAGTCCAAAGTAGTTTCTTTAATTACCCTTAATTAATTTAGTTCTGAAAAACGTAAATCAACGATGATAATTATTTCCTAAAAGGTTAGAGTTTCCAAGAAATTCGGTATCAAACTTTTCAAGGAAATAGATGGAAACCAATCAAAAATTCGTGGGACCTTGAAGAACTAAAATCTCTTTCAAAGATCAATGGCTATTAGTATTTTAATTTGTACATAATTTCTTTCAAAGAATCAAAATTAAGAGCTATACTGCCAAGAAGATGTAGTTATGCAATTTTCCAAAACATGTAAAAATTTGTGGGCCTTCTACTCTTGACTTTATCTATTATTGAACTAAGACTGCTTAAACTCTAATAAACAATTTTAACTTCAAAATAATTTCACTGTAAGAGACCTATCTTGGTAATATATATACCTTAATGAAGAAAATATCTAAGAGATCAGCAAATGCTTTGGTCGCATGGGGTATTGGAGGTAAGTCTTGAGTATATAAATTTATAATGCTTCATTTATTTATTTTATTCAATTCTAAGAGATAACATGTGTTTTTTATTCAATTCTAAAAGAGAATATGTTGATGTGCTAGACATTAATATATATATATATATATATATATATATATATATATATATATATATATATATATATATATATATATATATATATGAGACATATTTAGTGTGATAAATTTTTATTATGAGAGAGTGAGAAATTTTTATTATGAGAGGGTGAAAGGAATAAATCTTAATTATATAACTATACATGGATGATGAATATTAAAAATTACTTAAATGTCATGTGACCACTTAAAAAAATGACATGTATTTATATTCTAATCTTGTTATTCATGTAATATATAATGGTTAAGATTCACTACTCTCACATTTTATAATAAACACTTCTTTTATCGAATAAGATCATATATATATATATATATATATATATAAAACAAAGAAAAACAAACTTGGCAAAAAATGTTTTGGAAAGGTCAGAAGAGGTGAAGAAGGCCGATTACATTATTCAGCTTGTGTAATTATATTGTGGGTACAATCATCCGCATTATTTTGCTTTCCCTTTCAAATTCACGAACAACGTTAAATAGGACACACATTTCAAGTGAGAAAATTGAATGAATAAATTCCGAGAAATTCTTGTATTATTCATACACACACTCACATAAAATAAGTCTCATCATAAAATAAATTTTGCTCTGTAAATATGTGTATGATATATACTTATATACAAGAATTTTTCTTAAATTCTACTTGATTTCCTTAACTTCTAGTTCATATCAATCCTCTGCAATATCATCAATATTCGTATTTTTGCAAAGACTTTCTAAACTCTTCAACTTTCAATTTCGATATTTGTTATATACATATATGTCATCACCTAATAATAGCTTGAGCTTTTGAAGAGTTACTTCATCACATTAATTATGTCTCTATTCTTTTAAATAAAAATTAAATTTTAGCATAAAATAAGTATGTATATGCATTGTTCAAGTTTCAAACTTAAAAAATTCTTACGTTAAATTTTATAACTTAGACTTTTAAGAGGGTTAATTAACTCATAGTAATATTTACTTGCAGCAAAATTTACTAAATAAAAAGTGAGTTGAGCTTCTTTGTAATAAACACAATGACTTAATATCAAATAGATGGCAAAATGAGTTTAATTCTTTGGAATTGACCTGTTTAAACATTAAATTTAGTAGATTTATTTGTATTTTTCAATCTATTTTTTAGACAAGTTAAGATCACTTTAACTCATGTCACATAACTTGTGAGCTGATCAGTCAGATCAATTTTTAACCTTTTTTTTTATTTGAAAATTCTTTTTTGTGATGAGTTATGTAAGTTTACTCGCAACTTGGCCCAACCTTTTTTGTTCACATTTTAAGCGACCTGTCAATTCACTTTTTTTTTTTAATTTTTAAACGAGTTGAATCGTTAACCCACTACAAAATGAAGTAATTATTCATTATAACCCATATAAAAAGTTAACTCAACCTATCTTGTCCTGTCTTGATCTAACGTGTGACAAGTCAAGTAGGTTAACCCACATCTCTAATCTATTTTCGTCTTGACTAAAATGAATATTAAAAAAGTGAGAATTACCTCCCACTTATAATCCATGCACATACAACCAAAAAAAAAAGTTTATTAATTCGTTTCAAATTTAAAACTTCCATCACATCATTAACGTATTATTATTGTGCGTATTATCGTAACCTCAATTATGGTTGATTATTTGAAGATCAACTGCAAATGAAATCAGCACTCTACGGGGGCTGCTCCACCTATGACTGAATGTCATGTCAAGGCATGGACAGTTTTTGGATTCTGGCAAGGGAAAGCATAGGTGTAGAATTATCAAAGGTATTTGATGCGCCTGCATATATACATTAATGATTAATCAGAAAGGCTTATGTTGCAGTAAGTTCTGGAAGGAGACGTGCCATCAATTGATGATGTGGGTCTGTCTGTTTGGAGGACATGGATGTGGGGATGTCCCACAAATCACGTGGAGGGAGGCTGCTCTAATGGCAATTATACAAGACAAACTACAAAGAATGGTCATTTACAATCTCCTCTAATCTCCTCCCAGCCAATTATCATTTATCTCCCACGTGGGACTCCTGGTCCCACTCCCACCACCCTTTCCACTTTATATTGTGCTCTATTTTCTTGCGTCTGCATAAGGTCTGCTGCATATCACATTTGCACCAGTTCTATCACCATCCACCTGTGAGACTGTTCTTTTCACTTAATTTATACAGTTGCATAATACAGAATTAGTTAGTTGCAGACTACTAAGAGCTAGCTAGCTAGTTTAGGATCATGGGAGACTCTTCTTCTTCTTCTTCTGCTTCATACATTCGTATGGTAAGTAAGAGAGCTATAGCTTCAAACTATCTATTTGACTTTAATTATTTTTGTGTTGAGTTGATCATGGTCATATTTATGGTAAGTTTTGCACAATACTATAATTAAGATCATGTTGACAACTTTCTACAAAATATAGGTGCAGCACCTGATCGAGAAGTGTTTGATCTTTCACATGACAAAGGAAGAATGCATGGAAGCGCTCTCTAAGCATGCAAATATTAATCCTATTATAACATCCACTGGTATGTTTGTTACTTTCTTAAAAGAGCTATACCTATAGAAACAAAGAACATGCACACATGCAAGATCGCATAGCGTTCCTTGGCGTACGAAATTCAGGAGATATGAGATATGATCATCGAGAAATAATTGAATATATATAAATATATATATATATACACACACACACACACCTGTTAAATCTCCCGGCCCTGAAGGTCTTATACTAGCTTTTGATTGATAAACTACAAGCTTCTTTCCTCATGGCTCACTTTGAAAATTTGAATTGATTCTTGATTCTCCACCTAACATCTTAAAACTTTCAACGAAGTTGGTCTTTCACATAATATTAGAGTCAGAAATTCAATCTTTGCAACTCAATTATTTTAATTAAATTATAATTTAACTTAAAAATCATTTTAGGGATTTTCCTTGCTTCAAGTCCAAAGAAAACACGAGGATATGTTAGAGATAAAAATCATTTTTCACCGATGTAATAGCTTAAGATTTTTAGAGAAGTATATATATACTTAGTTACCTCATAAACACTAAAAATGATCAAGGTCCTGTTCACACCGCGATGGCCCCTTTGCAACAACTTTGCGAATGAAATCCCTATAAAATTCAAGAGACTTGAACGTTACATAAACGTTGAAAATTATCGACATGTTTAATAGCATATATGTAAATCTATCATGTACACTGGCTCGAGAAGGGTGATGATTTGGACTCCAATTTGTGATAATAACTATTCAATAAAGAAATTCTCATCTAAACCATGGGCACTATAGTTAGGTACACTAAGTCAATTAAAATTTAGTATTTTTATTAATTTTTGTTAAATTAATTGTGTAACACAATTATTTATAAAAATACTTAATCATAATTGATTTGGTGTACCCAACTAAGTGCCTATAATTTAAGCAAGAATTTCTCCAATTCAATATATATAATAACAGAAAAATGATTACTTTATACCCCTAAAAAGATGTGCAAATACTATTTATATCTTTTTTAAGAAATGTGATTGAGTGAGAAAAATTGATAGAAAAAAATATGTATAATGAATTATATTAGATGGAATGTGAAAAAAAGTATATGTATTATTTGATGTAAGAATATAAGAGTTGATAATAACATGATACATGAAATATTGAATATTAAATAGTATATTTATTTTTTATATTTCTAAGTTATGAAGCTTTTTAAGTTACGATGTTTGTATGTTTCAAATTGGAATTCATGGGATTGATGCTTTAGATAACGATAATCTAATATAGAACAAACAGAATAGAAGAAACAAAACCTTTCAGTTTGCGGACACCAAGTTTTAAACCTGCGCTAAGAAAATCTTACAAACCTTACAGAAAGGTAAGCAATCCAGTTATGAGACGCTAGCATACCATAGATCATAACTTTAATTAATTTGACCTTATTTATTTTGTGAAACAAAAAGAGATGACAAAGAAAATAATTAAGAGAGGCATGAAAGTTAGTAATGTATTAGTGTGTAACTTCTAAGATTCAGTAACTATTTTCATTACAACAACTTTTTTATCCCTCCTCGTTTTGTTTCCCAAACAAAACATGAATCATATCCGATACATACCTTCGACCAAACAATCAACACACAAGCATGCACGTGCTTATGTTGAAGTCACTTTATGATTTTCTGAAGCATATAATATAATATATATCAGTACGTGCACCAATAAATGCAGTGTGGAATGAGCTAGAGAAGGAAAACAAGGAATTTTTTGAGCCTTACATGAAGTCGAAGACTAAAGACCACAGAATGTCTCAGGAAGAGACAGCTCAGATGATACAGAAGATGATCTCACAGTCAGATTCCTCTAAAGATGAAGAAGACGACTAATCAGCTATTGAAAATGACCTGACCTTCGGGTTTTGCAAAAGTTTGGGTACTTGAGTCCCTTAAAGTCCTATGCAACCAGCCAAAAACACAAAGACTTTCCCTACTCTACTATCTCTACTCTCTAGTCTCTGCCCTACTATCGTACGTGGTGATGGTCCCTCTACATGGATGGTTGTTATTATGGCAATTATCAAGTTCCCAATAAATCTTCCTTTAGCTTTTGTAAATGCTATTGCTAGGTGATCCATGAACTAGCAAATAAAAGCATACCACGTCAGCCCTGTAATTTGATCTATCGGATAGTCAGATCGATAGATATAGTGTGTGTGTGTGTATATATATATATATATTACTGATTGGTAATTTGTGGTGTTGAATGATACGGTATATACATATGAGTGTGTTCATTTACAAGGATTACAAAGTAGCTTAAGAGCCTTACTTGATTCCGGAATTAAATTCTAATACTAACTAAGACATTATGTCTTAATTTTAACTTAAATAGAAAGAATTATGTTATATTTTAATGATTCTAATCATGAATTCCATTCACAAATAGATGTGGCGATAATAGGTTGTTTTCCAAATATAATGTAACAATTAAATTAAATACTACAAAACTTAAAACTCATTCGTGGCAAGTACTGTATTGATTCTTAAGGTCTATGAAAATAGTTTATCAGCATAGCAATGAGCATTTCTTAATTACAAAACTCACTGTAACGTCAACAATAGAGCCCTCCATAAGATGTGTCTGAACTCTGAAACGTTAAGCTCAGGCGTCCACGTGTAGTACAAGGAAGCAATCAAGCCAGGCCCCGGCGTTGTGGGTCATAGAGCCACATTTGGCTCTGCCTCGTCTCGTCGCATTGCTTAAATTATAATGGATTGGAAGCTAGCTAGGAAGCATGTATAAATACCGGGCACGATACGACATGATATTATTAAATATATGGTAAATTCTAAAAATTATAAGATATGATATGATTAATGTAAAATATATAAAATTAATATAATATTAACATAAAAATACAAATTCTAAATTAAAACAAAAACATCAATGTTTCATCAATTAACTTTAATCAATGTACACAAAATAAAATATTATGAGTTATTTAATCATTTTGGTATCCCACTTATATTGGTACAAAAAGTTAAAAACTAATTGAAAGATATTGGGTAAAAGTATCCAAAAATATTAACACATATCTAATATCGATACACTAATTATTTTGAAGTATTGGTGTTTTTTAGATTGGAAGGCATACTGATATTTCTTACAAAAAGTTAGTCACTGATAAAATTAAAAAGAGGAAAAATTGCTTTCATTTATGTCGATTGGTAAATTATACGATGATCAGAATGGTTCAAATCCGTCCAACTGATTTCTTACCCATTAAAATTATATGGATTGAGCTTAAAAAAGCTTACTTGTTTAAATTAATTCATTATTAACCCAGCGCAATTAACGTACCCACAGGTCAAACGAGTCAACTTGTTTAACTTATGGGATGGTCCGTTGGTGTGTCATTTTTTTTCCTTTGCAATACATAATGCTAGTTATCTAGGTGAGCTAACCAAATATAAATGCCCGAGAGGGCAAATACGATAACCTAATAGCTTAGCCCTTTAAAGACATAAAATAAAAACTAAAAAAAAAGCAAAAACAACAAAATTTCAATATGTATTGAAGATTTTGTTTTAATTTTAGTTTTCGATTTATTGAAAATTATTTTTCCTTTGTATTTTTTATATTTAATATAGACTTTTAATTTTGGAAATTTTGGATCTTAATTTATAAAGTAAAAAAATTTCAAAAAAAAAAGAAAAAAGAAACAAGCAACCCGTTTAAATCTACAAGCTATTCTTAAATGAGTGAGATTGGTAAATACCAATTTAAACCTTTGACCTAACTCATTTAGTATCCATGCTAAATGATAATTTTGAGACACACACAATTTAATATCCCTGGTAAATGATTATTTAGAGAGAGAGAAACTTATAATTCTTATTAACGAGCGAAATTTGAAAAAGCTCTTAACCTAATTATCTTAGACTTGTGTACGTAGGGAAATAATTCTAGACCGATATATTTTAAACATGGCATTATTATCAATTATTTTGGATAGTAGACTACAAAAATCAAGTAGTACTTGTCTACTTGAGATATGTCCCAAACCAGGTTGGGTCTGCGTACTAGGCCAATTCCATGGGTAAAGTTTGTGAAAACATTATAGAAAACAGAAACATAAACACACGTATACATAATTCTTATTAACGAGCGAAATTTGAGAAAGCTCTTAACCTAATTATCTTGGTCTTGTGTACATAGTGAATTAATTCTAGACTGTTGTTATATTTTACAGATGACATTATTATCAACTATTTTGGATAGTACACTGCAAAAATGAAATAGTACTTTTCTACTTGAGATACGCCCCAATCTAGGTTGAGTTGTGTGTACTAGCCTTTTTTATCTGAATATATATATATATATATATATATATATATATATATATATATATATATATATATATTTATTTATTTATTTATTTATTTATTTATATTTTCGTCACTAATGTGAAAAATAACTTTAATTTATTCTTTATAAAAAATTAACATTGTTTCATCAACATTGTTTCATCATTGAAAAAAGTAATCAACTTGAATAATATTTTAATAAAAAAAATAAAAGAGTAGCTTCTCTTTATAATAGCTGACACCACTTCGTACCACTCAAATAAGAATCAATGTTTAACAAAAAAATAATAAGACTGTAAAAAAAACAAAAAATTTAATAATAAAATAAAAAGAGTAAATTCAAGTTTTTTTTTTAAATTAATAACACATGTCAAATAGTTAAAGAAAGAAAAACTTATAATTGCTTTTTCTCTTCTACTCACTACGTAAGTACATGTGCAATTTATGGTTCTTCCAAACTTCACCCTTTTTAAACAACACCTGGTCGTCCACTTCCCTACATATGCATCAATTTCACTCTTTCGTTATAGTTTCATTGTTACTCTTTCGTTATGTTACTTTTTTATATTTTTTAATTCTTCATCTTTCACCTTTGTCAATTTCAGGAAAACCTTTGACGTGAAATATTAATTTATCAATTGAAAGTCATATTACATAAATGTAATGCAGTGTTTTTATATTATATTTTAAAATATACATTTTGTCTTGAAATATTCATATTATTTAATAATAAATTAATACATAGCAATATTACAATCAGATACATATAATGCAATAAATAAGTTAATTAATTAATGAGAATAATAAAGTTACAATAAGGTTACATATACTGTATATTTTAAAATATAATATAAATTCATTACATTATACTTACTTAATATGACTTTCAATTGATAGATGAATACTTCATATCCACTGTTCATGTGAAATTAACGAAGGTAAAAGGTGAAAGACATAAAAAGGTAACACAATGAAAGAGTAACAATGAAAGAGTAGAGTGAAAATGATGAGTGTGTGGGTAAAAAAAGGAGACCAGCGATGTTGTTTAAAAAGTCAGAGTTTGGGTCATTGGGAGAACTAGTTGACAACATGTAGTCATGTAGTAGGTAGAAAGAAGTAAGGTTGCACAACCAAACTTAATGACTCAGGAACTTGATCAACCCGACCTAACCTAATATATAATATCCGGGTTGGTTCGGGTCATTGGGTTCATTTGAGTAGAACCTAATCAACCCTACTATTTATTGGTTCGAGTAATGGTTCAAGAAACCAACTTGATGACCCGACTACCCAAATAAAACGAAGTCATTTCGGTAAATATTACCTTTCGTTTCTGCTTTCTCACTCATTTGCTCAATTTCTCCTCAATTCATCATTTCTGCAACTCTACCTTGGTGCCTTTGATGATATCAAATTGGGAACCATTTCCCTAAGCGCCTTGCTACTACTCTCACCGGCGACAAGTTCGTGACCACCTGTCTCCTCTCGTTTCGGCGAAGACAGGTTGCATAAAGTCGTGGATCGGGGTGAAGCGCAACAGTTGCGAGCTATGAGGACTGGTTGTTGGTTCACAGTGGTCTTGGGTCGTGGGTCGCAGTGGACAATGACAAGGGTTGGTGGTTGGTTCATGGTGGCCAGATCTGGGTTCGCGGTGGCCAGATCTGGTGCTGATTGAAGTGGATGGAGGCTAGACATCATTTTCAGGTAGGTGGAGATGGTTGATAAGACAAATTCGCACCTTAGCTATCCTCACTCCCCACTAACACAAGAGAAAGACACAGAGGAATCAAAGGAAGAAGCCAAGAAGAACCCAAGGACTACTAGGAGTCGCCACCGGCGCCGTTGTTTGAGTCCTCTGAGCTCACCTCGTGGTCCTTCTACAGAGCCGGATAGTAGAGTTCATGGCCACTTTTCTATTCCTCTACATCACCATCTTGATTGTCTTTGGCGTGCAGAGGTCCACCTCCAAGTGCCAATCTGTTGGTATTCAAGGGATTGCTTGGGCTTTTGTCCTCAGTGAAGTAAGGAAATGATCTATATTTAGAACGAAACCATATAGAAATTATAGACGTTTCCCTTCCAACAGCATCTAGATTATTGATATGAATTTTGGTTCTTCTATTTATTTATTAATTTTGGCTACTGTGAAATTCATCTTTCTAGTTAGTTCGCTCTGTTGGGTTTACTTCAACTAACTAAATAACTTTATTATTTCCTGTAACAACAACAACAACCAAGCCTTTTTCTATTAGGTGGAGTCGGTTACATGGATCAAACGACGTCATTGTGTCCTATCATAAACCAAGTCTTCAAAAATGACATTCAAATCTAAATTTTTTTTAATCGTTTCACTTACAGTCTTTATTGGTCTTCTTCTACTTCTAGTTATTGGGCTATTCTCCACCTGATCTACTCTTCTTACAAAGGTTTCTAAGGGTCTTCTCCTTACATGTCCAAACCACCTAAGGCAAGATTATCCCATCTTTTTTACAATAGATGCTACCCCTACTTTATATCTAATACATTCATTCATAATCCTATCTTGTCTTGTATGACCACACATCCAGCACAACATCCTCATCTCTATGACATTGATCTTATGCTCTTGTTGACTTTTTACCGCCCAACATTCAATACCATACAACATCGCGGATCTTATAGTTGTGCCGTGAAATTTACCCTTAAGCTTGAGAGACAATTTTCTATCACAAATAACTCCTGAAGCACTCCTCCATTTCATCTTATGGTTTACATCTCCCTCTATCTCTCTGTCATTTTGTATGATAGATCCAATATACCTAAACTGTGTGACTTGTGATATGGTATGATCTTCAATTTTCACCGCTAAGCTAGCATTACACGCCTCTTACTGAACTTACATTTCATATACTTCGTCTTACTCCTGCTTAGACGAAAGTCATGTTCTTCCAAAGCTCGTTTCCATAGCTTTAGCTTCCAATTTGTTTCCTCTCTCGACTCTCTAACTAAAACTATATCATCTGTAAAAAGCATGTATTGTGGCACCGGCTCTTGGATATGCACAGTAAGCACATCCAAGACCAAGATAAACAGATATGGACTCAAAGTTGACCCTTTGTGCAGTCCTATAGTTATAGAAAAATTTTCTATGACCCCACAATGTGTTCTTACACTAGTTTTAGTCGCATCATACATATCTTAGATTGCTCAAATATAAGCGATACAAACTATTTTCTTCTCCAAAGCCTTCCACAATACCTCTCTCGGTACCCTATCATAGGCTTTTTCCAAATCAATGAAAATCATGTGCAGGTCGTTTTGCTTCCTCCGATACATCTCCATTAATCTTCATAAAAGATAGATTGCTTCCATGGTTGACCTCCCAAGTATAAAACTAAATTGATTCTCTGAAATATGAGTCTCTTGTCTTAATCTTCATTCAATTATTCTTTCCCATAACTTCATGGTATGACTCATGAGTTTAATCCCTCTATAATTTACACAGTTTTGTTTATCTCCCTTGTTCTTATAAATAGGGATTAAAGTGTTTCTCCTCTATTCATTTGATATTTTCTTAGACCTCATTATCTCGTTAAACAACTTTGTGAGTCAACTTATACCTTTCTCTCCTAGGCACTTCTATACCTCAATAAGTATATTATCCGGTCCGATCATTTTTCCATTATCCATCATCTTCAATGCTTCTTTTATCTCAAACTCCCGAATTCTACTATAAAAGGTTTTATTTTGGTCCTCCTCTCTAGTGTTTAGAATGTCCGAGTCTCCTAATATCTCATGTTCCTCATTAAATAACTTGTGAAAATAATCCTCTAATTGATCATTGATGTCTTGTTCTGTAACCAAGACTTTATCCTATTCATCCTTAATTGATTTCACTTGATCCATGTCTCTTGTCTTCCTTTCTTTACTTTTAGCAAGTCTATAGATATTCCTTTCTCTGTTCCAATGATTGATATTATTTTCTGTAACCAAAAAATAAATTATTATTTCCTTTAAACTCTATTCAAAAAGTCAAGGCGAGTAAGGGGGAGTTTCTAACCCGACCACCCAACTCGAACCAACCCATTAACATATCGGGTTGGTTCAATTTGGGTTACCTGAAAAAAAAAAATAAACTCGACCTAACCCAATCCGACCTCAATTAATTGGTTTAAATTTTTTTCTCCTAAACCCGAACCAACCCAACCTGTGCAGCCTTAGAAAAAAGCAACAATTGTAAGTTGCTCTTTCTTTGAGTATTTGACACGTGACACTAAATTTTAAGAAAGAACAACTTGAAGTTGTTCCTTTCATTTTATTATTAAAATATTTATTAAATATGATTCTTATTTGACTAATAATAAGTGGTGTAAGTTTTAAGAAAAAATAACTTGAATTTATTGGTTTATTTTTTTATTAAAATATTATTAAAATTGATTCTTTTTTAATTAATAAAATAATGTCAACTTTTCATAAAAAATAAATTAAAATTAAATTTTACATAATATGACAAACAATTACTAAACTAATAAATAATTTTAAAATTATTTTAATTTAATAAATAATTTATAAAATTTCTACTCTCATCGTAAAGCTGTGTGTACTAGGCCAACTCTATGGGTAAAGTTTGTGAAAACATTTTAAAATACAGAAACCTCACAAGTTTAAAGTTAGTCGCTGATGGAAAAGAAAAAGTGAGAGGGAGAAAAATGAAATAAATGAAAATTAATGGTTGTGATTATGAGTCAATAATTTTAGAGAAATGTTTTATGTATATTAGAATATGTATATTATATTTATATCATATGTTAAATTATTTTATATGTAACTATAATATTTTTATAACATATGAAATGATTTGAACTTGGGTTGAACAAATTGAATATATTTAGGTTAGAAGAATAATGGAACTCATAAATTTGTGAGGAACTTTTTTCATAGTAAATAACATTACTTTGTTATTTCTGTAATCATAGTAAATAACATTACACTATGCGTGATCGACCAAACTCGACACATGATCACGAGCGAAATAGATGATTAAATAAAGCGTAAACTATTCAACACTCCAAAAATATATCTATGCTTCATATATTAAAAAAAATTATGTAGAACATCAATAAGTAAGGGTGCCTATTGCATAAGTTGAGTGAATTTTGCAGTATTTTTTAACCTAACTCGCTCACTAGAGTAATAAGTTAGGTTGAGTTGGGTTGATGAGATTTTTTCGCTCAACTTGATCTAATTTGACTCGTTCAAAAATGAATTGGGTTGGGTCGAATTTATAAGTCCAACATATATTTTTTTTAAATTATTGAAAAAAAAGTCAAAATACAAAATCTAACAAATTAACATTATAAGTCTTAATTTTCAAACATAATAGGTTTTAATCTAATAAATTAACATCATAAGTCTCAATTTCAAATATAATAGATCTTAATCTAACAAATTAACACCATAAGCCTCAACCGACTTTACTTAAATATAATAGGTTTCACTCTCAAATAAACTAAACATCATAAGTTAATAAGTATATAACAAATTAATAACTAAAAGTCTTACTAAATTTGGAATAAATTAAACAAATATAGTCATAACTCAAACTACAAATTAGTCTAACATTAAAGTCAGTGTCATCATGCATATCATATGTATTGACATAATCATTAACTTTACTATTTATTTTTTTCATATACTTTTTATCATTTACATGACTTTTTACTTAAAAAAAATACATGGGTGAATTGAGTTTATGTGTGTTAGACATATTTTAACCCGCTATCTGACTTACACATTGTGAGTTAAAACATTTTTCAACTCAATTCAATCCACAAATTCAACCTATCTTACATTTTATAAATTGGATTTGAAGGAAACTCATGAATTCATGAGTTAACTTGACCCACTAGACACCCCTATCCGTAAGTTATATAGTCAAAAAACTTTGAATAGCATAAGCATAACATAGGCATAGGGCTTACAAAGAGTCAAATGCCCGTCAATATGACTCTAAAATGAATATATAATGATGAGAAATTCTATAAGAATAACCATAAGAGAGGTAAAAAGTAACTAATATGTTGAATTGGGTTAAATTATATGTGAACGTTTGTAAAGAAAATATAATACTACCAATGATGTACCTAAAATTTTTTGTTAATGGGAGCAACCTTTTGATTTTATCATATGAACAATTTTTATTTTAAAATTGGGATATTTGTTGTGTGTTTTTTTTATATGTAGTATTAATATGACTACTTTTTTTTTATGTGTATAAGCGTTATTTATTTAAGAGGAATTTACCTATAAATTATCTAAGATTTGTTAATGGTTATACACATAAATATGACTCTATAAAAGTAGAAAACCAATTAACAATTTAACACCATGTGAATAAAATTGGACAAAATTTGAAAGCTATAAATTAACAATGATTTGTTAAAATTGAAATTTATTCAATTAACTTTGTATTTAGGTAAAACATTCACAAGTTTTGTAAGAGATAAAAATAATGTGTTACATATATAATGATATATATTTTTTAAATGGAGGCATGTTGCAGCCATTTTGTAACATGTTTGGGTAAATACCATAAAAGTTATAATTTTGATATTCTTATCACAAATAATATATACACTTTTTTTTTACACTTCATCTAATACTATTTATTATACTTATTTTTTTTATCACTTTATCTCTCTTAATTACGCACCCTTAAAAAGGATATATACAATACCTATACCTCTAAAAGAGGTGTAAGATGATCGTTTTTTTAAAAGTTATTGATGTAATTTTTTGTACGGACAACAACTTTTTTTCAAAAGCTATCATTTGAGCATTATTTTATAAAAGTTGTTGAGATTATTTTATATTTTGAGATATAAATATCATTTTGTCATTGATCAAATAAATTTTTTAATCATTTTATACATTTTTTAATAATTTAATACATAAAAATAATTTTTATACCATTTAAATGAAACAAATTAGTTTAAAATCACTTTTCAGTTAACATATCTAAACACAAAATTGATTTTATTATAATCAATTATAACAAAAAAAATTATACAATAATTGATTATTAAAATAATTAAATTTTTACAATTATCTCAAATACACACTTAATCTTTTGAACGTGGAAACAAATCGTGGGAGAAAAAAATAATTATATTTTTAACTTCTGCTTATAGATTTAAAATTTTTATAAATTTTTAGTATCAAGAAACGAGGTTTTTATGAATTTTTAATACCTTAAGTAAATGAGATAGAGTGTGTTTGGTTTTATTTTTTTATTGTTCCAATAGCTTAAATTTAAAAAAAAAACTTTATTTACTGTTCCTATCATATTTAAAATGTTATACTTAAGTTTTTGCACAAAATTTAATGTATTATAATATATTTTTTTAATGAGGTTGAAGTTTGAGGGCTTGTTTGACTAAGATTAAATTAGCTTTTTGTAAAAAAATTGTTTCAACAGTATTTTAACATATTTGGTAAAATTAGCTTCAACTTTTATACAAAATTTAATGCATTATAAAAGTTTTCTTGTAAAATGTTGAAGATTAAAACTTATGATTCTAACTTATAAATTATTCTTTACACTTTAAGATGTAAATATTATTTTGTTCACAATTAAATAATTTTTTAATCATTCTATACATATTTGAGTAATTTAATACATAAAAGTAATTTTTATATCATCCAAAAGAATTAGATTAACTTAAAATCACTTTTAAACTAACATATTTAAACATTAAAATGAATCGATTATGAGTTTATGATAAAAAGTTTTATATAATAATTGATTATTGAAATAATCAAGTTTTCACAACTATCCTTAATACACACTAAAGCTTTTGATTATTGATTATAAATTATTTCAAAAGTTTTGAGATGTAAATATTATTTTATTTTTAATCAAATAATTTTTTTAATTTTTTATATTTTTTTAGTAATTTAATGCATAAAAATAATTATTTTTATATCATTTAAATGAAACAAATTATTTTAAAATTATTTTGTAATTAATATATCTAAATATAAAATTAATTGTATTATAATTAATTTAACAATAATCAATTATATATATAATTATTTATTAAAATAATTAAATTTTTATAACTAATCCAAATAGAGACATATTTAGTGAGAGAAGTTTTGATTATAAGAGAATGAAAAAATAAATATTGACTATATAATTATATATAAATAATTAAAATTAAATGTTACTTAAAAAATTATATATATCTATATTTTAATCTTAACTATTCATATAAAATTCAATAGTAAAAATTTATTCTTCCTCCTAATTCAAACAACACATATACTTTGGATGATTAAGTCTACAGTACTCTGAATTTTTTTTGGGTCTTATGTCTACACTCCACAGCTTTCTGATTAATCGAACGACTCAGATCGCACCATGCATGTGGGCTCCGCATGAAATCCATGAACAGATTTAATCTCAGCTGCAGAACCCATGGACCAAAATGTCCATCCAACAAGTAAACTCTCTCCAGGAGCATACCTAAGCTCAATACCAGTGGCGAGAGGATAATTGCCCATCAAATACTTTCAAATTTTTTATGTTAATAGTGACGATTTTTTTTTAAGTGAATTTATCTATAAAGTCATCATACAAAGATATATTTATTTTTAATTTAATTTAAAATGTATCTTGATATTAACTTATTAAATAATTTAAAAATAAATAAATAATTACTTACTCATTTTACTAACAAGCTTTCATTAAAAAAATATTGCGCAATAATGATAAAAGTATTTGTAGTTCACACTATTGCCTATCTTCAATCTTCATTGAATCAACAAAATTATGTGGCTTAAAATATCGTCAAGATTTTTAAAACATAAAACACATAAAAGAGAAATTTTAATTTGCATATATACTTTCAAGAATCTATCTCAATTTACCAAAAAAAAAATTTCATATCTCAAATAAATATAATTATTAGACAATTGGGTGATGACTGATAACTCTCGTCCTGAAAATCAAATGCAGATCTTCAAAGATAATGCACATCTTCAAAGATGCTTGTGACTTTGAAAGAACAACTCTTATATTCTTACATCAAATAGTATATATATTTCTTTTTATACTTCATCTATTATTATTTATTATACATATTTTTTCTCTTACTTTTTTTCACTCAATCACATCTCTTAAAAATGATGTGAATAATACTTACATCTATTTTTAAAAGTGTAAGATGATCATTTTTTTTGAAAGAATTTCGGATATTGGGTTTTTAGGATCCATTACTGAAGTACACTTGGATTAATGGCAAGAGTGGGAATTCACATGAAAGTTAGACTTAATATTGAATATTTCCTGGATCTGTTTACCTCCAGTTTCCTACAGAACTCATTAGCATCATTGATGTGGTTCCGAGCAAAGTTTCTTATGCAATGAGATTTTTTTCTTTTTTCTAGAGTATTCTTTTACTTGATAAGTAAGAGACTAATATCTCAAAGTACGATCAGACATCTAAGTGAAAACTCCTCTCAATGATATTATTTCTATATATATATATATATTTCAAGATCGAGCTCAGGACTGCATGCTTAAAAGACTTGAATTCTTTTTACATAGATCAACACACGTTGCCGCAATGAGATCTTTCATTATGTTAAAAGCAACAATTTTCCAAATGGGAGTTACTAAAGTGCCTGTTCCAGACTGTTTTGCTGTTTTTTTTTCTTAATTACATTTATTGTGTAGTGGCTGGGAACATTATCATAATATTATATATCAGGACTACAACCTTGAGGGGTGTTCTCACATGATGTTAATTACACCCATATTGCTCTTATCTGTAACAGTATAGTTAGGTTAATTGGAGATTATAGTTGGATTAGTTAGAAATTAGTTGAAATAATTTGATAACTTAACAGTTAGTTACTACTTGTCTATATAAAACCATGTATTAGGCTTGCATCGCACACCTTTTACTATTTTATCAATTTCGGATTTCTATTCTCACATTTCTCTCAATTTTCTTTTGTTTTTTCCCATCATGGTCCCAAAAACAAAGAATCTAGGATTCTAGATTACATGTCTTATTTTTGTACTATCATTCTTTTTAATGTTATCACAAAATTGTCAAAGGGGAAGGAATGACTCAATGTTCTAAAGTTTGACACGATTAAGGCATATGAAAGGGTAGAAAGGAGGTTTCTGTAGGGAGTGATGGTGATGTTGGGCATTCATGAGAAGCGAGTGAAGACCATCATGACGTGGTGTCTTCACTTCCGTATCATATTCTGAGATTTTGATGGCACAATGTGGAGATTTCTTCCACAACAATGATTTGTTATCATATCCCCGTATATTTTCTTGCTATGGGCAGGCTTTAATGCACTATTATTGAATCATGAGTTATAAATTAATTCATATATTTGAGCCAGTCAGGGGATTGAACATATTAACAATACTACCAGTGACAAGTTATAACTACAATGTGGCATCACAAATAAACACACCAACAAACCACATATTTATTATATAGGGAAACAACTCGCTTCAAGATGATAAGTTCACCTTCCAATTCTTAACAAGGTTCAATCACAGTACATATCTGATGTTCATAAACCTCATAATTTAGAGCTACTTCATGCATTGACCTTCGGTGCCCATCCAGCAATAACATATTCCTTTGCAGCCATGGTTTTCTCAAATGATTCCCGGGAGAAGAGCAACTGCAACATAACATAATTATCCATCAACCAACCAAATCATACACAATTATACTATTCAAACCAGCAAGTGCATCTTTTTCTTTATCAAATGCAAAAGATTATAATTGTAGGAATTGTAGTCAGGCAAAGGCTTGAAGAGTCTAAGTTAATCCACTAAGCACGCAAGAAGCTGATGGTATGTACTTTAGAATACGTCAATACTCCAAAAAGTGGAGATGAATGTTCTAAGTGACCTAACACACTAGCATCAGATCAATGAACTATCACACCGACTAAATGTGATGACCAATTGAGCTAATAATATGTTGTGGCGTAAGTTATAACCCAAGAGAACTTTGAAATATAGGAGGAATTTGAGGGAAAAAAATAACTTGTGAATAGACTCTGACTGCTAGTATTAGAATTGTGGCAACAATGTTTGTTGTCAGGAGAGAAAGAAAAATGCTGTATGAAATAGAGGTACGGGTTAAGTACCAATATTTTCATTTACATGGTTAGGACTTAGGACCAGAAAAATACTAGAAGCAATTGTTTTCGTTTTGGATAAAAGAAGATATTTTATTAGAGAAAAAAGTGGGTGAGTACAGTAAGGGAAAAAGACAATATATTATCCTAAATAGAAAAAACAAAAGAAAACAAAGCACTTAAGAGGCTAAAATCTGTATTTACTCTTGAAGTTTAAAATTAAATTTCTCATAGTGGTCTACTTCAGAAATGCAATAAATCTGTCCAATAGAGAATTCCAGACAGCAAAACTGCCCTAAATAGCCAAGCACAAAACACCCAAGTGAAAAAAATTACCAATTCAGTTACCACAAAATTCAGGAAATTAACTGAATTATGTTATCACAAATTGACTTCATATGATTATATACAGAAGGGTTCTTAGCTTGCAGACTAACCAAGGAAATCTGGTGAATTCATGAGGCTTCAACAACTTTAGGAGTAAAGGTTTTTAAACTTGAAGCATATAAGGTCTATTTTCACTTCAAAGCATGCTCCACATTGGCCCATTCAAAAGGAAAGGGGGGGGGGGGACCAAATAAGATGTGTGGCAATATACAAAATAAGACAAAGATGCACTTCAAATTTTTAGATATAAATGAAAGAGATGTCGGGTATTAATTTTTGCACACTAATTTTTTCCTTACATTTCTTATATACTCAAGTAGAGTAAACCTTCAATTTGATCCTAGAAAGATTTTGCAACATCAATTTGGTTCTTGAAATATTGGTGACATCATGTGGGTTCTCTAATGAAATTTTTGGTCATCAAATGACATTAATTTGGTCCTAGTAAATAGTAACTTTTGGAGGAGAAATTCTTGCCTAACTGGAACATCCAGTTGAGTGCACCAAGTCAATCAAGACTTAGTATTTTTATTGATCTTTGTATTACACAATTAATTTCACAAAGATCAATAAAAATACGAAGTCTTGATTGACCTATTACATCCAACTGTGATGCTCCAAGTTTAAATAAGAATTTCTCCTTTTGGAGATGTAAAGAAAATGTATCATTCGATAATCAAATTGATGTAATAATCTTCTGAGGACCAAAATGGGGATTTACTCTACTCAAATATGAGTTTCTCCACCCCAAGGGAATTCATGCAGAACCAACTCACAAGAGAATAATTGATTGTTGTTCACTGTAGCACACTATTTATGTCCATGAGATTCCTTTCTGCTTAAATTATTATGCACAATCAATATTAGACTTATTTACAGGTAAACATTTGTTATTGTTAAGGTTTTTTATCCAACACAGTGACCAAAAGGACATAACAGGACATTTTCATTCTATTACGAATTAAGTTTTCTTTTCAAAATTGTTTAAACCAAAGACCAGTCCTTTCCAAATTCCAATTGTGTTTACTTTTTTACTTGTAATCTTCTTTCTTTCACATACTTTATCTTGACTACAAAGCATATAAAAGAAGTATATATTAAATTATCAATACTTTAGTCATTCTGAAGAAACACAACAAAAACAGTTGGCATGATAAGTTTGACAACAGAAAATTCTATACCAATCAATGTCAGCGTGTGCTCCGCACAACTGTTCAATGGCAATGCAAAAGCCATAACTAAATAGTCCCAAATGATCACATGCATTGCAGAAAACAACTGCATACCTTGACGTAGTTGTGGACATGCGCCAAACTTTCAGGAATAGTCCAATTCTTGAAGTGATCAAGTGCTACAACTAGATGGTACAGTTTTGGTGCCAAACTTAAGTCAACAGCAGTGACCTTCTCCCCAGCAACATGTGGACCCTGATCACACCACCAGCATATTAGCATAGCTATTAAGAAAAGGTAAAAATAAACGAAAAGGAAGGTTATTTATTATAAATTCACTTATATACATGGGCCTTAAGATGTTCATCCAAAGCCTTCAATTCAACAAGCAGTGCTTGCTCTGTTCCATCATTTGGATCCTTGCTCTTCAGAAAACTCACGAAAGACCCAAATATCTTATTTCCCCTGCAAGTGTAAAGATAATGTACAGCCAAATTCAGTTACGAAGAACAACTCTCTCTCCACTTCTTAACAATTAAAACACAGCATAAGTTGAGTACCCTTTTTTTTTTTCTCAATAGTCTATATACCACTTTTATCGTTCACATAACCATACCCTCCCCCTCATCCAAAGGAAAAAGGACACAAAAAATAGAGCATCAAATAAACTTCGTTGCAGGAAGTAACTTTCTCTTGAAAACCATCTTCCAAGGGTGAGTAGTAATATTTTCTTTGAGATGGTGTTCAGCAAGCCGACAAATGCCTCTTACTATTCCAAAATCCTTAAAAAAAAAAAAGGAACAAAAGAACAAAAGAAACAACAAATAAAGAAAAAAAAATCCAACAACAGTGACAACACTTTGAATATGTTAAGTCAACACAAGAGAAACAGCATCAAATCTTCCCAGATAGCAAAGAGCAAACTTTGAAAGGATAAAAATAAAGGGTCAAGGAGCATACACAGAGGTAAATTCAGGAGGAGTGGCAAGAGGGGGATCTGGGTATTTTTCCTCGAGTATCCCCACAATAACATCAGAATCAGGCACCCATTTGTCATCAAACTTAATCACTGGCACCTTCCCTTCAGGGTTCACATTCAAAAACCTACCAATAACAAAAAAAAAAAAAAGCTTGACATCACCCCAAGGAAGAGAAACACTGAGAACAAAAACCCATATCAGAGTTCATTTCCTGGGTACAATAACAATACCATTGGGGTTTGTTACTGATATCGATGAGGTGGGTGTTTAATGGGATTTTCTTCTCCTCCAAAGTTAAGAGGACCCTTTGGGAAAATGGACCTGAAAACAAAACAAAACCAAACCAAACTCAAAAATGACAAACGAGCACCCAAAACCCAGAAACATTGTAAAAGGTCAGAGACAGAAAGAGATAGTGGAAGGAAGGAAGGGGGCATGGCATGGCATACAGTCTCCGAGAACATTGGGAGCACCAACTGCGGCCTTCACAGCAACCTCTAGAGCCATTTTGGATGAATGATGAAATGTAACGGAAACAAAGGCACGCAGAAAATGTGGAGTGACGAACACTACGTTTATGGTTGTTCTGGTACCATTATTATAGTACCATTGTTTTCCTTTATTGTGGGAAATATTTTTATGTATATTAGACCACATATACCGTATTTATATTATATTAACGTGAGAAAAATATTAAATATTTAAAATATATAAAATAATTTTATAAATATATTAAATAAAATTAGATGTATTTTAGTTGAATGAATAATGTGATTATTTTATTTTTTTTTTTTCTTTTTCAATGTATAATGAAAAATAAAGCAATGTAGCATAAATGTGGTTTTCTTATTTTCTATACGATGATGATTGTGATATTTTTTTAGTGAATTTTATGAGAAGGGAATGAATTGGATTATGACTTATGAGTAATTCAATGACATACCTCTACGAAACGAAAAATATAAATTTACTTTATTACTAGTATAGTGTAAATATTTTAAATTAATAGTGAAAAATATATAATTATGTTTTTTGAGAAAAATAAGGACACAATTATTACTCTTATTTTATTGTATAAGTCAATTCTCATTTAATAAAATAATAAAAAAATTGTACAATTACAATTTTGACTCTTAATTCTTAAGTTTGATCGGATATAATAAAAATTTAATTTTGATAAATTGTTAATATTAAATAATTTTTATATTAAATAGTATATTAAATTATATTTATATAATAATATAATATTTTTTATATTTTCTATTCTCTATTTATCCAAAAAATTATAAGTCAAAAAGAGAATTTTTTTAATAATTAATAATTAAAAGAAAAGGAGACTAATCATGCTTTATATTTTTTGGACAAAGTTGTACGGGCTTTATCATTGCAGATAAAGCATGCTTACTTTCTTATTTATACAGTACAAGCTTTTCTTCTTTCTTGATTGTAATATCCCCCCAAAAAAAAAGACTAGCAAAAGGGAGTTACAATGCATACTAACAGGAAAACAAATTATGTTCTCTTTTATTGGTTCCTAAATTTCAAAGTCCCAATGGAACTAAATTATGCTCAAACTTAAGTAAAAAGGATAGATGATAGATGACACAAGCTGATGAGTTCAACATTACCAAGTGTCATTACAGGGATCTTCAAAAAAATTAATCAATAATTATAGCAGAAACATGTGTCAATAATATGGTGAAAACTAATAAAAATCTTAAGCAGATTCACGTAATCCTAAAGGAATAAAAGCTCAAGACATTAATTGCAAGATAAAATAGCAGAGAAACTTGTAACACCCAATCACCCTTTGTATCAATTTCTTACGTAAGGAAGCCCAAATTCTGGGTCTATAAATATCATTACCTGCTTCTTTCCTCAGCAAGAACGCAACTTAATAACCCATAAACAAGTTTTTGCTTTTTGCAGCCACCATTTCAACTTCAGCTCTTAGTTTCCACCCACTTTTTTTTATCCATCAAACACAAACTTGTAATAGAGGTAGGAAAATGACAAAAATATCATTCCGTACTTTTTTATTTCTATTTTCATATCTCCTAGTCCATAAATTCATGGACGTATGCTCTACTGATGCAACAATGTTTCTCTACTGACCACTTTCTTATTTATTTGGTTGTTCCATCCATTATGCAGTATTGTTTTTACTGATGCAACTACTCTATTTTCTTACTATATCTGATTTTATATTTTGTTGAGCAAACCATTATATTTTATTTTCTTATCGCTGCAAATACTCCAATCTCATACTATTGTAACAATGATCGCTGCAAATACTCCAATCTCATACTACTGTAATAGTGATATATCTGATATTACACTCTTCTGCTTAAATCAAATATTTGAATAAAGCTCTTAAACGTAACATGATTCTATACATAACTCAAATTTTTATTCAATTCCATTTGATTATTTAGTCAATAGCTATACGTAACCCAAATTTTTTATTTAATTCCATTTATTTAGTCAATAACTATATGTAACTCAATTTTTATTCAATTCAATTTGATTATTTCGTCAATAGCTATGACGGCACTACTACCATGTCTTAATAATAAATATTTTAGTAGTTGTACTCATCTAGATTATATTATAGATTATATTATTATTATTTTATTTGTTTTCTTATCAATATTTTATTATATTTCTATGGTACTATTTCAATACTTGTCTTCTTATCTATATTATTCTTCAATATATTTTTACTAAATTTTTAATTATTATATATATGTATATATCAAAAGTAAAATTCTATAGAAAAGATTTAAAAGATATATTATCTCATGGATAAAAAGATAAGTGTGCAAAGAAATTATTATTGTGATCATGATGAGAGCATTAGGGGCCTTAATGAAGAGAAAGAGACACATTTGATGAAAGTATTAAAATGAGATAATAAAGAAAAGATAAAAAGAAAATTTTATGCTTCCATATGAGATTATTTAGTTATTTATTTTACTGAGTTAATTTTATCGTAAATTAAATCATTATTTTATTAGGTCATTTATTTCTATCTTAAGTTACTAATTTAATTTTGGACTTACAATTATGCTTTTAGAAATAAAGATTGGTGAAGAATGGATGATAAATTTATATTACATGTTTTTGTATTTTTCTATTGAAATTTTTATCTCACTCTTATTGTGGTAAATTGTTTCAGATCATGCCAACTGTAAGAGTTATCATTGATTTTCGTGTAAAACAAGTTTACATGCCTGATCTCGGAGACTATATTTTTAATGTTACATTGGGAAATTTGTTCCTAATTGTACTACTCTTTGACGAGTAGTTTAGTAAATGAAAAAAAAATATTTTGTAAATATGTAAATACAGAAAAGTAAAAGGCTTTAGTAATGCCTAATTTTTGTTAAAATGGTGCCTAACTTAGAAAGTGTGTTGTGTATGTTTTGTTTGTACTAACTAACTTTTGAAGGGTCAACCTTTCATGTAAAATATCAAATGAACTAATGTAAAATGTGGTAGTTTGTTTTATAACGTCTTATTCTCATTTAGAATTTAAATAAATAAATATAAATTTAGAGTAAGATGTTACATTGATCACCTCATGTTGGGGTCAACATGGTTTTGAATTGAGGTTCATAAAATTGAATGTGAAAGTGACTCTGGAGTGACATCTATACTATCAATTTTGTTTAATCGTATAATTAAAATATATTTAATTTTATTTAATTTATTTATAAAATTATTTTATATATCACAAAAATATTATAATTATATATAAAATAATTTAATATTTCTTTTATATTAACATATAATATAAATATAATATACGTATTTTAATGTATATAAAATATTTTTCATTTAATAAAATAGAGGATTATTGCTTTTGGTATCAAATGTTGATCTTCTTAAAAAATTATATTTTTTTACTAAATACAAATAATAAAACGTGGGCGTAAAATAATACTACACAATAATAAAATAATAATTTTTATCACTACTAATTATTAACCATATATAGCACTTACTAATAGTGAGCGGTTATAATTTACAAACTAGCAATTACTTAAGTTATCCAGCCTTTAGACAATTGCAAGAAAAATAAAAATATCAAACAAAAGCCAATAAATTATTAATATAGTGACGAACGATAAAAAAAAAATAGACAATTACAAATAAAAAATGTGGATGGAGAATCCACTAGTTTAAATAATCATTCATGATTTATCCCGACTAAAAGATGAACGTAGTCATAAATTTGGCCACATTCATTATTTTTGTGGCCTCAATTATGAAACAAACGCGTAAGTCTATTTTGCCATTTATTTAGATTTAGAATCAATTTTAGCCATTATTAGTATAATAATTTTTTGATTTTTTTAATAAGTATCATGGCATGTATTAAGAAATATAAAATAAATTTTTTACATAAAAATATAATATTTTCAATTTATAATACATTGAATATTTTATTTTTCATAAAATTTTTTAATTTAATTTAAAATCTTTAACAAGTATTCTTAGAATACTTTTTAACAAAACTCAACTTTTTTAGTATTATTCAATGACATAATTTAAAATAATATCATTCAATTATATATTATTAAATTATTAAAAAAGTTTGACTATCTAAATTATTATTTAAAAAAATAATTTTGATATAGTGTAATTGTAAACTCTTCCACACAATCATAATCTTGTATTGACTCACAAAATAAGTCTAATTTTTTTTAATGGTACGTATAATTAAATGGTAATGTAAAAAATTTATATTAACACTGCAATAAATTTAAAATTCACTTAAAAAGTCTAATTTGTCTAATAATATGTAAATGCATTATTATATAATAATATAAAACACTTTATACTATTTATAAAGAGTAAGTTGAGATGATAAACAACTTTGACTGCTTAAGATAAAGACGTGAATTTAAATCTCAAAAAAATAATTCTTGTGAAGAGATCATATAATCCTCGTGCTTTTACAATTGAAAGAATATTAGTCTTATAGGCGATTGAAATGGGCTGAACCTGTGAAAATATAATGTAATATCAAAATATTAATAATAAATCAGTTCATACTAACAAAGGCGAAACCAAATGTTGTAATGAGGGTCCTCTATTTCATTGTTATTACTTATTACTGACAAAGGGTATATTTCTTTTCTTAATAATGTTAGACATACATATTTATATACACATCATCTCATATTTTTATAAGGGTATTATCTGATCACAATTAATTTTATATTATTTTCTATATATTTACATTCTAACTATATTACATATACGAGTGTGAAATATATGACAAAAAAATATGAAAAAGATCATCATACACATCTTTTAAGAATGTATGAACTAATGACACCCTTTTTAAGGGTGACAGATTTAGCAAAAGAAAATAAAAAAAGAGTAAGTATGATGAATGGTATTGAGAAGAGTGTGAAAAGAGGTGTAAACATTGTTAATGGTAAGAATAAAATATATATAGGTAACATTTTTCTTTTTTTCTGGAAGTATAAGGTAGAGTAATTTACTCTTGTCATTCAATACACTGGTTATAACAAGGCTCAAACAACCAACGAATAAGAACGATTAGTTGGCAAATCTAATTAGACAAATGAAACTCACTCTAATCCTAATGAAGATTTTAATCTACCACACTTAAAAAAAATATTACAAGAAGATCTAAAATGTTATTTGATAACTTACCAAAGAATATAAATGTAAGTATTGTTACTCTATTTTTATTGCTTCTATTTCTCTTCAGGTTAGTTTCCATTGCCAGCAGCTTGGACTCCTCATCAAGGTGGTTTAGTCTTTTTTTTTTTTGGGTGAATGAGAGATTAGGGTTATTTGGGAGATCAATGACAGCCCTAGGGATGGCAATTTTACCCGCCTCCGCGGGTACCCGCGGGTAATACTTGTGACGGGAGCGGGTAATACCCTTCAAATTTCTCTCCGCGGATATAAATCGTAACACCCCAAAATTTTCCATCTTGAAACAGTAATTTTGATGATTATTTAATTTTACTGTTTAGTAATTTTTGGATGCTGTAAAATTATTTTGATTATTCCATCAGCGTATTTGATCGTTTTGAGTGATTTATTCGGTGTCAGAAAAATAAAAATTTTTGGGCCGGAGAAAATTTTACGTAATTTAATTTTTACCATTAGGTTTTAATTATTTTACGTGATCTGATTTGATATTTGTATGTTTTCTAATTTTTGTGATTTTATGTGTGATTATGAAAATTTTTACTGTTTGTGGGTTCGGGGTGTATGTGGGCCCAGGTGGCCATACGTGGGCCCAGGTGGGTTCTGCAAAGTAAAAAAAATTTTTATGCATAGAAAAATTTATATTGTTTAGACGGAGACAGGGGATCTTACTAAACTTGAATCCGGAAATAGTTTTAGAAAATTTTCTTTACTGTATTTTATACTGTATTTAATTATCGGATGATAAAAATACTGTAAATATATTCTTTCATAGGGTTATAACAGATAAAAATAAAATTCTATACTGTTAAGTCAACATTGATGGTTTGGATATTCACCATCGATTTAATCACCGTTGGAGATTTAATCTTGATTTAATCAACGGTGGAGATTTGATCTTAAAAGTGAATAGGATCAATTATAACCGTTGGATAAAAATTAAATCAAGGGTAGAGATTTAGTCTTATAGATAGCTATGACCATTATCAACCCTTGAATGTAGATTTAATCAATGGTAAAGATGGATTATTAATGACCATTGGATTTATATTTAGATCAATGGTGGAGAATTGGTCATCAAAAATGACTACAACCATTTTAGATCCTTGGATGTAAAGTTTGAAGGTGTAATCTTGACCCTTCATTTTGGAGACACATTCACTGGTTAGGATTACAAGCCAAAAATGATCCAATGGCTCAAATAAAGTCTTCCATCTATAACCTAAACCTAATAGTTATTTTAATCCAAACCATTCTTTTAATCAAGGGTTAGGATGACTTAGGATGATGACTATGAAATTTGTCACATTTTATGAAGCATGGAAGGGGGACGGTTTGGAGATGCAAGGAGAGGGAGACAACTTTGAATAAGGCTTTTTAGCCAAAGAAAAGATGAAGAAGGCAATAAAGTGTCAAGACCATCAATTATTTTCCTATTGATCATTAATGATCATGTTTTTCAAACTTCACTTTTCACCTTTCTCCAATGCAAGCTATGGCCATGCATAGCTTTGAAGACCAAGTAATTCATTTCTACACTTCATATTATCATATCTTCACCTATTTCACTTAAGTTTCAAGAAACAAACCAAAGAAAATTCCATTCTCTCTCCCTAAAGAAGACCATTCGGCCAAGCACCCTAAACCTCTCCTCCATCACTTTTTAATTTCATACAACCTAGTTTCTTGAATCCTTACCTTATTCTAAATAACTTTCATGTTGAAGACTTTCTCTAAATCTTCCATCTTGAAGGACTTTTATTAAGATCAAGTTATAGAGTTTTGTTGGTGAAGTGTAAGAAAATTTCATTTATTCTTTTCTTTTTCATGTTCTAAATCGTGTTTGATCCATGGTTCCTCTTAATCAAGTTTAGTATACTAATTTCTATGTATTTTATTTTGTATTTGAAAAGCTTTTGGTGGTGAAGAACTTGGAAAAAGAAGCAAATTAAGAAACTTTTGAGGATCTTCAAGAGGTAAGAGGGAGATCCATCTCACCAACCAAGTATGGCGGTGATAGATGGTCTTATATTTGATGGATGGTGAATCCATGTGAAGATTCCAATCCATGGTCATGTAATAATTTATGTGTGTTTATGAACTTTGATTTATTTGCTTATACTTGATATGCTTTGTATGATTTTTTGACTTTGATGATATGCTTATATTATGCATGATAAGTATATGACATGCTTATAGTATTTATGATGAAATATATATATGTGTATGTCATGATGTGGTGATGAAAAAGAATTCAATTTTTAGCTCCAATAGCCAAAGGAGAGGGTTCGGTTTTTGATGCCATTGATTAGGGTTCATGTTAAAATTTTTTAAAAACAGGGGAATTGATTTTTGGGTCACTAGAACAATGAGAATTTCAGTCAAGACACCTCAAAATAGGTGTTCACAAATTAATATTTTCATGAAAAATGAAAATGGATGATTTGAAGAGTATGAAAAATAAATAAAGAGTTTATTTTTCAAGAGAACAAGAATACGGTCTTTGAAGAATTTTTATTAATTTATTTTGTGTAAAAAGATCCTAAGTGTTTTTCTAAATATGAGTTTTGAATGAAACGAGCAAACATTGATTTTAAGGATTTGCAAAGAAAATGAACAAGGATTTGTAAAGAAAGTGAAAAAGGATTTGTAAAGAAAGTGAAAAAGGATTTGAACAAATGGGTTTGATTTTTATAACCATCGGTATTTTGGTTTTGAAAATAAAATTTTAATGGTTTTGTTTGTGTAAAACCATATCAATTTAGAAGAAAAAATGTTTTGATAATTTTCAATAGTCATGTCCACGTTTTCGAAGGCTTGTAATGTATTGATTTTGATGAAACAAAGTGATTTTTCAAGTGAAAATATAATTAATTTAATACAAGAAATTTAGAAAGGGAATCAGAGTATTTTAGAACTTAAAAAATAAATTTTTATGTAAATGAAAAAGAGAGGTTGCAAGTGAGCCTCAATTTGTTTTAAAAAGAATTTATTTTTGTTAAAATTGATTTAAGAAAAAAAATGAAGAATACAATAGTAATTTAGTATTTTCTAACGTGTAACTCATCCGTTGGATTTTGGAAAGCGTTAGTAATTTTTAAAGTTAGAAACATTGATTTAATTCAATGAAATTTTGAATTTGTGGAATATACTGTGAAAAAGAATTTTCTTGAGTAAGAAGATATATTAAATGAAGTAGAAAGTTATATTATTTTGAGGAAGGTTGATTTGAAAATGATTTGAGAAAAATGAAGAATATAATGACATTTTAAAAATTTACTAACGTATAACTTATTTTTAAGTTTTAAAGTGCGTTAGAAAATGTTAAGTTTTGAAACGCTAATTTATATCAATGAAAAAATGATTTTGTGAATTATATTTTGAAAAAGATTTCTTGAGTAAAGAAATGTGGAAAAAGACTTTTTTGAGTAAAGAAAATGTGTTAAATAAAGTATAAAGTCATATTATTTGAAAAAAGTGGAAATGAAATTTTTGAAGAATGAGAAATATTTTCTGTAATGGAATTGTGGTGAAAAAAATTATTTACGTATCTTAAAAACATAATTTTTGGCTTGAAATACAGTAAAATATTTCTAAGTGTTTGAAAATACAGTAAAATATTTTTATGCGATTTAAAATATGATAAAATATTACTACGCGATTGGAGATGCGTTGAAACATTTTAAGTGATTTGAATTACATTTAAATATTTTACGTAATTTGAACTACTATTGAAAAATCACTATGTGATTTAAAAGTGATAGAATATTTTTACGTGATTGTGAAAATGAAGGAAAATCATTATGTGATTTGGAAAGTGTTTTATAACTATGAAAATGTGAAAATGATGAAAAATCGTTATGTGATTTGGAAAGTGTTTTATAACTATGAAAATGTGATAATATGATTTTTCTGTTGAAAATACAAAAGTATAAATCTTGTAGAACCAAAGATATGGATCTTTGTGTGAGAAAATGACATGTTTTGCCTGTGATTGACATTTGGTGCATTATACATGCATTGAAAAGATATATCTGTGATTAGATTTGGTGCATTATACGTGCATTGAAAAAATATGCGTTGAAACATATGATTACATTGAACAAATGAAATTGAAAAGATTTGACCCTTTGGGGTTGGACTTGCACTGATATATTCGTGCATTGTATAAAATATAGCTAATAGCTATTATGACCCTTATGGTTGAAGAGGAATGAGAATTGATAGTGAGGTCTATGATGGATCTTGGGGGCGTCAAGCGCGGCGGTCGACCGGTGGACAATTGGCGAGTACCCCTGTGCCATTTAGCGATGCATCCGTTGCAACGCATTGACGATACCCGACAAGAACACGATTCTTTTCAACGACGGGAGATTGTCTTTGGGTTAAGGTGACAATTAACTGAGCATTCTTCTCGAAATTGTGAAAACCTCCATAGAGTTGTTTTTGATAAACCGAGTCTTTGTGTATATATGCATAAATCGAGCATTTATATCCGTATGATATATTAATTGAGGAATGTTGGCTATGACAATTGTTTTGAGTACTTGGATGATGATTGAACCGATAAATGATTAGATGATGATAGTTGATTAATGCCGATAGCATGATTATGGTATGATCTATCTATATGATATCTTGTTTGTGTTATCTCTGCATTGCCATGTTGGTAATGGCGTAGGTGATCTCACCTCTTTGTTATCTTTGTTTTCTTTGTGTCTGCATCTTGTTAAAATCAAATAATAGAAGGATCGAGTTGTCTTAGACATAACGGGCGATGGATACTCGAGATTGGTGACAACAATAAAAGTGGACATTCGGGACTCGAAGGTGTGCAAAGTGTTGACAAAGGAACAGATGTCGATGCATCAAGATGGACGAGAAAAAGGAATAAGTATGTTAAAGTTTCTCGTTAGTGTTGTACGCGTGCTATTAAGTAGGACCCGTCATGGGGTTTTTGCTCTTGTTAAAAAAATAAGTTTGTTAATTTATATTTCTCTTTAAATTGTAATATTAATTGGTGTCAATATTACATAATAAATAGTTGAAATATGATTTTCAATATTACCTAATATTTTCAAGTAAATTTACGTTTCAGTAAAGAAGAAATTTTGAAACTCATCTTTTATAACTCAAACTTTGTGCGAACTTCTTTTCAGATTATGAGTCGGAAGTCAGAAATGTGATGCCCTAAGGAGGGTGTTACAAATACCCATTTAGTATTATCCCTATTTAATAAACGGGGTGGGGGGGGTGGTTCCTCGCGTATGCATGGATACCAAAAAAAATTTATATAAATATTTTTATATAAAATTGTTAAAAAACTTAATTATATAAATTAAAATATTGTAAAGTTATATAAATCAAAAGTATTTTAGGTGTTTGAGATTAATTTTAAATTAAGTTGTATTAGACAAATTTTAAAAAATTATAGTATTATAATTTTTTTTTTTTTTTTATTTTTTATTTTATTTTATTGATTTTTTGAATATAAGTCGATAATTTTATATTTTTTTACAATTTTTTTTGGGTATATTTTCAGGTAAATTTACGTTTCAATAAAGAAGGAATATGTGTTACAAATACCCATTTAGTATTATCCCTATTTAATCGGATGTGATTGTTTATAACGGGGAAAGTTATATAAATATAGCAGTTTGACATTAATTGCGGATTATGGAGCGGGGGAAAAATTATAGGCGGCTTTTTTATTTTTTATTTTATTTTATTTTATTATTTTTCGCGGAGGCGGGAGGCAGAGCTACCTGCCTGTACTGCCTCTGGAGGAAAGATAAATGGAGTCCGATACGGTGTGATATTATTATCCCTAGACAGATACTCACTAAGTGTGGCTTCAAGAACCTTAATCTAGTTTTGTCAAGTTATAGTACCTTTGCTTATCTCTGACCACTTTTTTGATCTACTAGCTCTATTTTTCTTTGAAATTACAAACGAGTGTGTGTTTAAAATAATTATAAAAATTTGATTATTTCAATAATTGATTATTGTATAAATTTTTTTTTGTTATAATTGATTATAATAAAATTAATTTTGTATTTAAATATATTAACTAAAAAATGATTTTAAACTAATATATTTTATTTAGATGGTATAAAAAATTATTTTTATATATTAAATTACTAAAATAGATATAAAATAATTAAAAAATTATTTAATTGATTAAAAATTTATTTAATTAAAAATAAAATAATATTTACATCTCAAAATAAAAAATAATCTTAACAACTGAAATATAAAATGCTCAAATAAAAGTTTAAATAAAAAAAGCTATTATCGTACAAAAAGTTTAACATCAATAACTTTTTTTTCACATCCCAAACACAGGTGGGTGCTATTATACACCCTATTAGCTTTGGGTGTATAATACACCCTGCCTTTTACCTGCAATAGCAGGTATTTTTTTTCAAGTTAATATTTTTTTTAAGTTAGTTTTTTTAGTTGTTTTTTTTAGGTTATTTTTTTATTTTTATTTTTTACACATCATCATCATCACTATTGCACTAGTAACGATTCACTGTCAATCGGTCATCGTTTGTCGGCCACCACCTTTTTTCAGGTTATATTGTTTATTTTTTTAAGTTGTATAATTATGTACATAATACAAGTAAAAATAATACCAGTTAAAATTATACTAGTCCTTATATTTTTTCATAAATAACTGTCTATACTGAAAACTCTACAGATTTTAATTGGTAATATTTACACACAATAAAATTTTGTAGAGTTTTTAATATGCACAATTATTTATGAAAAAATATAAAGACTAGTATAATTTTAACTAGTATTATTTTAATGACAATTTTTTACTCAGTTATGCAACTTAAAAATAAAATAGTAATTACATGAACAATAACTCCTGCTATGAACAACATAAATTTCTGGCAATGAACAATGTATTTTTGGCAAGAAGAATATTTTTCTAGTGATGAACAATATTTTTTTGGTATGAATAGTTTTTTTCAACATAAACAGTATTTTTTTGGCGTAAATAGTATTTCGATGGGGGACGGTGAACAGTGCAACAGGTTACAAGTCCTTGATCATAATCATTGATGTATTTTTTAACATAATTAATAATTAAGATGCATCAGATGCAACATACACCCTGCATAGCAGGGTGTATATTAAAAATGACCCCAAACACATTGTACTTTTGTAACAACAGCTAAAATGTAAAAAAAAAAAAAAGACTGTTGATTTAATTAAATAAACTGAACGACACATGCTCATTAAGAGTTGTTGGATTATAACCCCCGCCCCCCTTTTGTTTTGGCAAAACAATCATTTGCTTGCCTATGATTTTGGCTTAATTCCACTTCCCAGAAATCATAATAAATTGAATAATTTAATCATTGTGATCGATCTCGTGGAGAGATTGAGGAAACCAACTTTTTTTTTACATAAGGAAACTAACTTATTCTTAAATAATTGAGTTTGGTTAACATGTGTTTTATTAAGAAATAAAAACTTATTAAATGAAATTACAAGTATTTATTGTCTTAAAAATATTAAAAATATTTAATAATTATTAATAAATATTAATTTTAATCCTTAGACATATGTTAACAAAATCTTAAATAATTTGTCTTGAGATTTCTGGCGAGATTCGAAATTAGGTAGAGACTACAACTTTATCAGATTGGCTTTTGTGGCGCATGCATGGATTTAGATTTTGATGTCATTTTTTTTTATGTGATCAAGTGAATGAGAGAAATAGACATAAAAATATTTATTAATAAGATTCTGTCATAGTTTATAATTTTTTTTATAATTTTTATATATATCAATCTCTCCCATCACTTGACTACATGAGAGACAAAATAATTAGAGAATCCAAATCCCTACATGCACACATTACTCCAAGGGATTAAGAGAGATTCTATGTGAAACCCCCGTATCATGGTAATTTTTAGCTTATAATATATAAATGAGTAAGTAAAAATATATTTATTCTTGAATTATTAATAAGTTAAAATTTTAATACACTTTAAATTAAATTAAATATAAATATATTTTTAGTTATTCACTCTACACATAAATTCATTTAGAAGAATTTGTTTTCGTAATTTTAGTATACAAATGAAGGGAAGATAATTGTTGACTTGATTTGCTACTTAAAAATTTAAGAAGAAGGCATTGCTACAATTAATTTAGAAGGCAAATGTCTAAGATAGTTAAGTGGCATCAAATTTTTTGAGACTATGACTACTTATTAAAATCCAATCTCAGTCAACTTTAATTTTAGCTTATCATCCGTCTCTTTTAGCTTATCTTCTCCTTTGTAAAAAATAAAAAAATAAAAAAGCAATAAAATTTTCATCTAAAGGTACAAAAATGTATTTAGTTCCTAAATTTATGATAGCATTTTTTTAGCAAAAAATAATAGCGAAAAGTACCCAAGAAAGATTTAAAAAAGCAAGTAATTAATATTTCAATTATACATGTGATAAATGATAGATGCAACAGATATTAAAAGAAAACGTAAATTCTTTTAAAAATCGCACACTTTTTTTTGCCCTTATTTTTTATTCTTCCAGTGAGGAATTCGTAATAATAGTCCTATTCGTCAATGAATAATGTTTACAGTTTCATAGCTTATTCTCTCTCTCCCTTCTTAATAGTAAAGTTGTTACGTACTATGACACATTTTTCATGCGTGGGCACTAGAAGTTAAAAATACTTACAAAAGAGAATCTTTTATGCTTAAAGTTCACCTTTATCAATGGAAAAAATGTGGCAAGTAAGGGTCCTGTGGTCCACAGTATGTCAATAGCATATTAAAATTTATCTAGTCTGTGTACATGTGCATCAGAACCACCCTCATCTGTCTGCAATTTGTCCAAGCTCCACCACATGTTCAGATATTCTCAGCTCAGATTTTCATCCCTTTTGTAAAGGAGGAGGGATTGAGAGTGACTTCCTCATCCTTTCTTTTGGTTGAAAGGATGGAAACATGATTCACTTTAACTTACATTAATTGCATCAACACCAGATAGACAAAGCCAACCGACAATAGCCAGAGAACCTCAATATGCGAGGAGATATTTTTAGAGTATTGAACTTCATACCTATGCACATAAAAAACATCTACTTACATCTTTAGCGTAAGCATTCCACAATCTGTATTATCTAAAAAGGCTCCAAATTGTATCGTCCAAAGATGCCAATATCAAAAGCACTTAACTAGTACATGACTGGCTCCCTAAATAAATTAACTTAACACAAAGGAAATAATCAAGACAGAACACTTGAGAAATTCCATCAGAATTTGTATTATCGGGCAATCTTTCATCCAGTTCAGACTCATTAGGCATCTGTTGGGCATCTTTACTGCATTCTGTGTCATCAATAAGTGCAATTCGTCACATACTCCTAAAATAAATCTTTCATCCAGTGCCCATAAACTCTCCCTACAACATAGCCTTACAACCACGTCATAAAAATTTTGATATGATTCAGTGTCGCTGCATTTTTCCCTTTCAGAGTAATTAGTTTAACCGTTTTCAAATGCATATTCATACAGGTATCCACACCTAAGATTGTGCTAATTCTGACATATATATGGCAAATTTAACTTTCTACCTTCAGGGATACTTTGAAGAATTTGAAGCATCATAAGGATGAAGATCTCCTTAAAGAAAAAAGCTGTAAAAAGCTAGAAGGTGTGGTGTTTCTACTTTTTTGGGTGTAGTTTCTAGGAAAAGTTTTAAATGTTCTTATTTTTTTTTGAGCATTCATGCTCTAATTATTCAAACTATTGATATTGTCAAAAAATAGATCAATAACTAGCATTGATTACTGGTAACATTTTTATCTTTCTTTTCATTCTCTTCTTTTTTCTTTTTTTTTTCTTATCTTTCTCTCTCATTTCTTTCTCATTCTCCTTCCCAGTGTAGAAACTTCATTGCTCCCCACCTCCATGAACACCAAATGAAGGTTACCATTATTTGGTTAGATGGTTTATTTTGTTTTTGTTTGGGGTCTAATTCTCATGCTAGCCGTCCTAGAAATTTGTGGTTGATTTGAACAAATCCAGAAAGCCATGGTATAGGGAGCAAACCTAGAAACCCAAAAAAGGTCCTAAAAATATTGGGGGATAAACCCAAAAAAATCAAAACTTGACTTTAATTTGAACAAATCTATAAATCACAACCAATGTTTTCATTTCAGCAATAGGAAAAAGAAATTAACCCATAACAAAATTTGAATCTTAGAACAAATTTGATTATCATGAAGGGAAGCATTATGATCAAATCAGTAAGATTCAATAACCAAAAAATAAAAAAGAAAGAAAGGGAACCTTTGGTGACTCATGTGCTAGATTTGACGGTGTTGGTGGCGAAGCTTGGCCGTTTCAAGCGCGATAATGGAGGTTGTGCTATTAGAAATATCGCAGATAGTGACAGAAATTAGTGATGGAATAAATTTCATATCTCTTTTAGTTACATAATTCGTAATGGATTTGTTGTGGCAGGTACGGATTAAAATTTTTTGGAAGTAGCGACGAAAAATTATCATCGTTAAGTTATCATTGACAAATTCTATGATTAAATTTATTTATTTTTTTATAAAAAATATTTCAATGTATGAAATATATAGGGACAAAATATATTGTAAAAAATAATTTTAAAAAAATATATTCAAAAAATAATATATTTTAATTTATTAAAAAAATTAGAGATGAAAGTGTTTTTGTCTCTAAGTTGAGAATTTTTTTTTTTATTTTTTTAAAACAAAGGCTAAATTCACCATTTGGTGAGTGGCCTCAAATCCCTCCAATCATACTTGTTTCAACCTTAAAGTCTGTGTTACTTTCATTCTCTGGTTTAGCTTTGTGGGCATGACACCAGCACAACATGCCACGCGGTGAATGGCGGCAGCACTGGCAGTGCACTCAACATTGTGGGCGGCGGCAATAGTACCACGCGTGACTCGTTAGACAGCAGCACTGATGCCTCACCGCCCTCTGTGGCGATGACACGGTCGTCTTCGTTGGCGGCTTCTCCGGTCACTGGCCTAGCGAGACCAATAGGGGTGGTCTACTGCGATGACAAGGGAAAGTTCCGAATGGATTAAAAAGTCGTTGCGATGCTCCAGCTCGTCAAGGAGCCCATCAACGTTGTCTCCATCTGCAGATGCGCTCGCTAAGGCAAAACCTACATCTTGAATCAGGTGATTTTCCCTCCTCCTGTTTCAATTACAGTGATAATTTTATGGTTTTTCAAGTTTAGGGTTTAGATCGTAGTGTAGCCATTGTTAAATTAGGTTTTTTTTTTGTTCTGTTTATGTCAAATATCACTTCTTTTTTGTGACTATTTTTGTTGTTGAATGGTTTGGGGGACCGTTCTTGACTACCTAATTGACCATAACGGAAAGTGGCTTTGTGATTTTGTGGTTAATCTGTGCCATATTCGGAAGAGAGACTCAGGCTTTTGTGTGTGTGTGTGTGAGCGCGCGTGCCATCTAATTCTTTGTATCAATCTAAGATATAACTTTTCCACTAGCATTATTTATGTAGTTCTTGAAATAAAATAAGTTTATAAGTGAGACTCTATTATCACTATTTTAGTATTATTGATTTGCGGCTCACAATTTTATATTGCAGCTTTTAGGAAGGAGTAGTGGATTTCAAGTAGCATCGACACATCGGCCATGTGCCAAAGGCCTTTGGTTGTGGAGTATGCCATTGAAGAGGACTATTCTTGATGGAACATAGTACAATTTCATGCTATTAGACAGTGAAGGAATAGATGCTTATGATCAAACGGTTAGCTATTCAGTTATGTACTAAGTCATAGGTATATGATTTTTTATCATTGTTATGTTGTCTTACTCTGCATTTAATTTTTTTACCATGCAGGGAACATACAGTACCCATCTATTTTCCTTGGCTATCCTATTGTCTAGCATGTTTATGATAGGGCAAAATGACGTCGTTTGATCCATGTAGCTAACTTCACCTAATGGGAAAATGCTTGGTTGTTGTTGTTGTATCCTGTTGTCTAGCATGTTCATTTATAACTAGGTTGGGTCAGCCTACCAAAACCTGTATTTTCTTAGGCATAATTGCTTGTGTTTTTACCTATAAAGCATGTTACGTGATTTTAAATATAGATGAAAATTCTTAAGCGTAATGATTATAATAATGATTTAAAGGTCTCATACATGCTGAAAAATCGGACTCATGAGGTGATATGTACCTATATCCGTATCAGATATTCAGATACTTGATAAATATTAACTTAATATTTTAACAAAAGTCGTATCCCTGTACCATACCGTATCGTATTCGATACCTGTACCTGTATCCATACATCACAGGTTTTTACTTGTATGTATTATTTGGTTTTGATATTTCATAACTAGTTTGTGGGTCCATTATTGAGCATAGGAATTTATTCCTTCTTCTCCTCCCTTCTCTTCTAGATTTCTTGCTGAAATTGAACTGTTGTTTCCCTTGCTCAGATGGGTGGTATAGATGAGGCTGCACTTGATTGTCTTTCTCTTGTCACTCAAATGACAAAGCACAAATATTGTTGTAAGTATAAATACTGCAATTAAATTTTAATATATGACTAAGTCAATTTGCAAGCATAAATATTTATTAACAATTGCATTTTTCATGATGAGTACTAGAAACGTGTTAGTGAGAGGGACTCACAGCGGCCACTGGGGGAGAAGACTATTGACATTCACTTTCACAACAACATTTACTTGGATATTGTTGGAGGCATTAGCAAGAAGAAACGCATCTATGACTTGGGAAATGGATGCCAAGCCAAAGATGTGTTTCTTCTTGCTAATGCCTCCAACAATATCCAAGTACATGCTGTTGTCAGAATGAATGTCAATAGATGTATAACTTAATTTATATTTACTTTGACATTTTGAAATACTTTTATTTTGACATTTTGAAATACTTTGTGGTATGATTTGATATGCAATTATGATAATGACATTTTTAAATTTTGGAAATTTGTTGATGGATTTTGTTGGATTGTTGTATTGTTGTGTTGCATATAAGTTTAAATTGTATAATAGGACTGTTTAAAAATTCAAAATAAATAATTAAAAAAAATTAGGTCATCAGCGACGAAAATCATTTGTCTCTAATAGACACAAATTTATACTTCCATTTTAGCGACAAAATATTTTTATTCAATCACTAAAATCGTTGCTAACTAATAATATTTTTATAATCAACAAATTTTGGCTACGAATGTGGTGTAATGATAGTTACAGAAAAATTTGTCGCTATTGAACCACAGAACTTTATTTGGCAATTAGCCACCAAAGATTACACGACATCCATCATTTAATGATAGATTTTGTCGCTAATTATTATAGCGACAAAATTTAATGGATTAGTGATGGAAAAATTGTCATTATTTGTGTAATTTTTAGTAGTGCTGACTTGGTAACCTAAGGATGGCGAAGGGGATTTTCGAGTTTTGGAGTTCCACTGGAACATTGAGTCTGAGAATATGGCGATGAGTGGATGACACTATCAGGTCAGGTCACAGAGTCTGGGTAGGTGGTCGAGGCGCTATTATCCGTTAGGTGGTGGTGGTCGTCAGCTAGGGTGCGGTGATGGGTCGACCCAGATTGGCATGTGATTTGGGTGGGGATGGTGTGGGACATGAGGAGGGTTTGGAGGGACTTGAGGTTGCGTAATTTTTAGTAAGGCTCACTTGGTAACCTTCCTAAGTTGAGTTTGCATTTTTGGGAGTCCTGGTAGGTTGCGGGTTTGGAGTTTGAGGAAGAAGAAATGATCAAATAGAAATAATAACAAATTTAGTGTCAATTTTGTATTTACACAAAATTTACACTTAAAAAAAAACGTATATTGAGTCAAAAGTTTTTATCTGCTATAATAGGTAAATTCAATGGAACATCAATGTTCCAAAACATTTAAGGAGCATTATAAACGACTCTTAATTTATATATTTAAGGGGGGAAATTATACATCGTCCTATCATGAAATCAAATAAAATTAGGTTTGATCTTTAAACCCGCATTGTGGGCACATCTGCTAGTATAATTTTTGTAGGTGCATTTCTGAAAAACTTTTTTTTCATCCACATTAGTTACTACAGTTATTCAAAATTGTTGAGGAAGTAATTATGTGAACCTATGAAATTGTGACACTTGACAAAGTTTTCTTTCCGACATTGCTATATCACACGATAAGCTTTTTACGAGTTGTTCTATGAATGATGTAGCACAAGTGTAGTTACACATACTTTATACGGAAATCATGGGTGGGATGAATGATAAAACAAACCATACAGTAGCAGTAAATTTTATCTCGTGCGTAGTTTCACAAATTTATTTTTGTGTAGACCAGCATTCTTCTTTTCTTTAAGCTTTAAATTCTAGGCTTAAGGTGATGATTTATATAATAATTATTTGTGGAGAGCAGAGGACTGGCTATAGTGTTATTTATGTAGGCCTAGAGTGTTGAAAATATTCAACATGTGTGGGCTCACATATGTATCCAATAATATTGTATGACTTTCTTAAAAGTATAGTCCAAAATTAATTATGATCTAACAAGGTTAAAGTTGGATTAAGGGGTATTAAATTGTCATGAAATTTTATGTGTAGATATCATTAGGTGATTTCTAATTTGATGAGGGGCCCAATTAAAAATAAAAGAAATATTATAATAATTGATGATTATCAGTTATTATAAAAAGGGTTATGATCCCCATTTGAACGTATCACTTTAGTTTCTCAATGTAACCTTTCTACAGAGAAAACACATTAAAATATGTATCAAGTGGAAGATCTTCAAACTCCCATATCTCTTTGAAGAATTGCTATGGATCAAGGTATACTTCCGCTCTTGTGTTCCTCTTATCTCTTTCTCTTTGAATCTTAGTGGAGAATGATTAAATCTTTTGGGTTTGATTTATATTGATATTTGATATTTTTCTGTATGAATATTTCAAAAATTGAAATTTACAAGTGGTATCAGAGCCATCTCCTTTTTGGATTCTTTGAGAAATTTCAGATTTTGAACTTTTGGGGATAAGTTTGCTATATTAGGGTTCTAAAGTTTTCTGAATTTAATCATATGACATTAATTACGGGATTCACGCCAATTTGTTACGATTTGAAAGTTTCAATCTGATTGCAATATGTACTGGTTCATCGTTATCTGTCAAAAGGCTTTGCTTTATATTGACTTTTGAATCCACTTATCTATTAATTTACTTTACGATGCATAAGCACGTGAAATCAACAAGTGGATTCCAGTATATATTAAAGACTTGATCATCTAAACATGTCATTGCTTACGTGAAATATTGGGCATTGTTGTTTTGGTTTTAACATTTCTTTTGGTATAATATATATATTGATTGGATCAAGATGTGGGCATTAAGCCCATGGACAAAGGCATTGATTTTTTAAATTTTTAAATGATATTTTTTGGTACATCTAATGACTTATTAAGTTTGTCTAACATTTAAAAGAACTAATTGAAATAAGATATCGCCAAAGTGAACTCTCTGTGTAGATTAGCTTATTGAGAGTGTTAAGATGTTTCTGTGTATATGAATTCATGCGGGTATTGGTTGGCCCAAAGGAAGGCTATTATTTGGCCGAATTGCATGTACATTTGTGGTGATAAATATGTGAAAATCGTTAGGTTTCCATGTGATTAATAAGTTGATCCAAAGATAAACTCATTGTTTGACCGAAGTTATTTTCAATATTTGATCACTACACCAAGAGTACCACTTACAATTAATATTACTGTCCAAAGAGTTGATATTAATGTTGTACCAGGTATCTTGAGATGCATCTAATAATTGTTTAAATTTAAAAGTCATATATTTAGTTTATGATGTGAACATGTTTATTTATTTTGATTAATTTCTCTGTACAGTTATTGCATCTGCTACTACTATATCTGCAAACACAAATAACATTCTTATGCTTAACGGGACCAACTTCAAGGATTGGAAGAGAATGTGTTAATCATTCTTGGCTACATGGATCTAGATATTGCGCTAAGGACGGAGCAGCCCACTCCTCTTACAACTGCAAGTTCTTTTGAAGCCAGAAGGTACTTTGTGAAGTGGGACTGCTCTAACAGCATGAGTCTAATGATCATAAGCGCGGTATTCTGGAAGCCTTTCGAGGCTCAACATTTGAAGATGTAACTCTGGCTAAAGATTTCCTTGATGAGATTGAAAAACGCTTTGCCAAAAATGATAAGGCGGAAACAAGTACGCTTTTAGCTAGCTTGACTTCCATGAGGTATTAAGGCAAGGGAAATATAAGGGAGTACATCATGCAAATGTCTCATATTGCTTCTAAACTTAAGGCACTAAAGCTCAATTTGTCTAAGGACTTACTCGTGCATTTAGTATTTAATTCTCTTCTTGCACAATTTGGTTAATTCAAGGTCAGTTATAACTGCCAAAAGGAGAAATGGACTCTCAATTAGCTCATTTCATATGGTGTGCAAAAAGAGGAAATGATGAAGCATGAGAAATTTGATAATGCTTATCTGGCTACTACCTTAAAAGATATGGGCAAGAAAAGAAAGAAAGATGAAGTTGCTGAGGGTCTAGCACAAAAGAAACCTAAAGAAAGCATTGAAGGATGTTTCTTTTGTGGAAAGCCTAGACACGTGAAAAAAGAATGTCTAAGGTATCATGCTTGGCTTGCCAAGAAAGGTATGTTCTTTACTTTGGTCTGTTCTGAGGTAAATTTAGCTTCAGTACCTAGAAACACTTGGTGGTTAGATTCTTGTGCTATTACTCACATCAGTGTTTCTATGCAGGGTTTCTTGAGCTACCGAAGGCCAAGTGATGTTGAAAAATGCATCTTTGTGGGCGATGGAAAATTAGTGGAAGTTGAGGTGATAGGGCATTTTAGGTTGTTATTAAGAACTGGTTATTATTTGGATTTGAAAGACACTTTTGTTGTACCGTCTTCTAGACGAAATTTGGTTTCTGTTTCTTTATTGGACAAATCTGGTTATTATTGTTCTTTTGGAAACAATCAGTTTAGTTTTCTTTAAATTCAAATATTGTTGGTACTAGTTCGTTGAGTATTTATGATAACCTATATTTTCTTGAAACTATTGCATCATATAATGAAACCTTGCATGTGTAATCACATGATACTAAAAGGAAGCTAAATAATGAAAAATCTGCAAAATTATGGCACAAGCATTTGGGTCACATATTCAAATCAAGAATAAAAAGACTTGTGTCAAAAAGTATTTTAGATTCACTTGACTTCTCAGATTTAGATGTCTGTGTTGAGTGTATCAAAGGAAAACAGACCAAACAAAAGACATTATGTGCCAATAGATCTTCAGATGTCTTAGAATTAATACATACAGATATTTGTGGACCATTCCCGATGGCTTCATGGAATGTTCAACGATACTTTATATCATTCATAGACAACTACTCATGCTATGGGTACCTATATCTCATTCATGAGAAATCAAAGTCGTTGGACATGTTCAAAGCTTTCAAGGTTGAAGTTAAAAACCAACTTGGCAAGAAAATTAAGTGTATCAGGTCTGACCGTGATGGTGAATATTACGGCAGATATAACGGATCAGGAGAACAACGTCCAGGACCATTTGCTAACTTCCTGAAGGAATGTGGAATCGTCCCACAGTATACCATGCCGGGTTCACCTAGCATGAATGGTATAGCTGAAAGACGAAACAGAACTCTTAAGGATATGGTAAGGAGTATGATCAGTCAATCCACCTTACCAGAATCACTCTAGGGAGAAGCAATAAAGACAGCAACTTATATCTTGAATAGAGTACTAACTAAAGTAGTTGTCAAAACACCTTATGAGCTTTGGACGGGCTGAAAGCCTAGTCTAAAGCACCTTCACATTTGGGGATATCCATCTGAGGCTCGGCCTTATAGGCCAAATGAAAAGAAATTGGACTCCAAAACAGTGAGCAACTACTTTATAGGTTACTCTGAACGATCTAGGGGCTATAAGTTTTATGATCCCACAATCAAGTTAATTTTTAAAATGGGAAATGCAACATTTTTTGAGGAAGTTGAGTTTGGGGGGGAGAAATAAGGTTAGGGACATTGTCTTTGAGGAGGAACTGGTTCTAATTCCTCCTCCTACTACTACTTTTGATTGTGTACAAGTTTTAATACCTGTCATTGATTAAGAATCAATTTTGGAGCCTCAACAAGATAATGCTGAACAACTCCCCAATCAAGTTGGGGTAATTGTTCCTGAAGAACAAACTTAACAACCTAAAAAATCCATGCCATTAAGGAGATCCACAAGAGAGAAGAGAAATATTATTCCAGATGATTATATAGTATTCCTCCAAGAACATGAGGACACTGATGGTTTAGTGGAGGATGATCCAATCAACATCCATCAAGCTATGCAGGATTCTAACTCTCAAAAGTGGATAGATGCCATGAATAAGGAGTATAAGTCTATGCAAGACAATCAAGTTTGGGATCTTTATCCCATTACCTGAAGGAAAGAAGCTCATTGACTGCAAATGGATATTTAAAACCAAAAGGGATTCTAAAGGTAATATGGAAAGATATAGGCTCGTCTTATAGCTAAAGGCTTTACTCAAAAGAAAGACATTGATTTTAAAGAAACTTTCTCTTTGGTTTCTTTGAAAGACTCTTTTAGGACTATAATGGCTCTTGTTGCACATTTTGATCTTGAATTACTTCAGATGGATGTTACGACAACGTTTCTTAATGGAGACATTGATGAAATAATATATATGGTGCAACCAGAAAAATTTGTGTTTAGCGACCCAAAGAACATGGTTTGCAAATTAAAGAAATCCATCAATGGACTCAACCAGGCTTCCCGTCAATGGTACTACAAGTTTCATCAGGTAATTGTCTCATTTGGTTTTGAGACAAATGCTATTGAGGATTCTGTGTATCACAAGTTCAGTGGAAGTAAGTTTATATTTTTGATTTTGTATGTTGATGACATACTACTTGCCACTAATGATAAGAGCATGTTGCATGAAACTAAGACATTTCTATCAAAGAGTTTTGATATGAAAGACCTAGGTGAAACATCTTTTGTATTAGGAATTCAGATATATCGTGATCGCTCTCGGGGTATTCTTGGATTGCCACAAAAGAGCTACATAGAAAAGGTTCTCAAGCGATATGGATGCAAGAATGTAGACTAATAGACATCCCTGTGGCTAAGGGAGATAAGCTCAGTCTCAATCAGTACATAAAGAATGACCTTAAAGTTAAAGAAATGCAGAAGATTCCCTATGTCTCACTTGTTGGGAGTCTAATGTATGCTCAGGTTTGCACACGTCCAAACATAGCATTCATAGTTGGAATGCTAAGCAGATATTTAAGTAACCCTGGGATGGATCACTGGAAAGCAGCAAAAAGGATTTTAAGGTATTTACAGAGAACTAAGGACTATATGCTCACATACAAGAGGTCAGATCATTTGGAGATCATTGGGTATTCAGATTCTGACTATGCTGGATGTCACGACAGTAGGAGATCTACATCAAGCTACATTTTTTTGTTGGCTGAAGGAGCTATTTTTTGGAAAAATGTCAAACAAACACACATAGCTTCCTCCACTATGGCAGCGGAATTTGTAGCATGTTTTGAGACATCTAATCATGGATTATGGCTGCGAAACTTTGTCACTAGCCTACGCATTGTGAGTGGTATTGAAAGACCACTAAAGTTGTATTGTGATAATAACTTAGCAGTTCAATATTCCAACAACAACAGGACCTCATCTCGTTCAAAGTTTATTGACATAAAGTTCCTGATTATGAAAGAAAGGATACAGAGTGGACAGATTTCTGTAGAGCACATTGGGACAAATTCTATGATTGTGGATCTGCTTACTAAGGGATTGACACCCAAAGTTTTTCATGAGCACACTACTCATATGGGTGTTTTATCATATGAGGATACTATGGTTTAGTGAGAATTTGTAATTTGTTATGCTTTGTTGCTTTATTTTGTACTTTAGACATGTTTTGTGTATTTGTATATTTTTTGCAGAAATAAAATATTCAGTTCATTCACACTCTGTTTTATTAAGTTAAACTTTGATCTCAATAAAGTTTAAAGTAGGACTAGTTGGAAATAGACATGTTTAGATCACGTTACATGTAATTTCCATGCTATGCATCCATGATTGATCTATGTCATTTTATTGAATTGGTATATGTGACTACTGATGGATTTAGTTACGCTAAATGTAACAAAAGTTCCTTTAATCCTATATCAATGTAGTCAATGGGCGAGATTGTTAGGAATACCCCATTATGTGATAGCAATATTTAAGCGCATAAGGTATATACATTTATAAGGTAACATATGCAGTCCAAGTGGGAGAATATTGTTGAAAATATTCAACATGTGTGGGCTCACATATGTATCTAATAATATTGTATGGCTATCTTAAAAGTATAGTCCAAAATTAATTATGATCTAACAAGGTTGAAGTTGGACTAAGGGGTATTAAATTGTCATAGAATTTTATGTGTAGATATCATTAGGTGATTTTTAATTTAATGAGGGGCCAAATTAGAAATAAAAGAAATATTACAATAACTTATGATTGTTAGTTATTATAAAAGGGGTTACGGTCCCCATTCAAACGTATCACTTTAGGTTCTCAATGTAACATTTTTACAAAGAAAACACACTAAAATATCTATCAAGTGGAAGATCTTCAAACCCCCATATCTCTTTGAAGAATTGCTATGTATTAAGATACGCTTCCGCTTTTGTGTTCCACTTATCTCTTTCTCTTTGAATCTTAGAGAAGAATGGTTAAATCTTTTGGACTTGATTTATATTGAGATTTGATGTTTCTCTCTGTGAATATTTCAAAAATTGGAATTTACATAGAGTTCATTGTAGGTAAAAAAAAATGTTAAATTTGTGTCTATTTTTCTTCTCCCTACTTTCTGTTAGCACAGCTGATTACAACATCCTCCATACCTGCCATTGTCCCTGAAGCATTGATTTTTATGATGGAAAAGATAACATTCTGATGTAAGTAATTAAGTTGCTGCTTATATGAGGTATCCCACTACCAGTAGAATGATCAAGCAGATGCAACTGAGAATATTGGCTGTTAGTATATTTGGATCTGTAAGCTAGTCTATTAATCTTAGTTTTGACTTTAACTTTCTGTGTGATCTAGATTTTACACTTGCACACTATGCGTGCAACTAACATTTTCCCTAGGTATATGAAATGTGAATGATTGCCTTGCTGCTTCTGAAAACCGTGCCATCTTTCCCACCAAGCTTTTGTGAGGACCATCAAACATGACCGTATTTTTTAAAACATTAGGCGAATTGAAAACAGGAAAGGGACGTAGAATTATGTAGCAGTTCGTTTTTGTATCCCCGTTCCCAAAAAGTCAGTTCAAATCTTTCAAGGCTGGCATTTGCATGTGTTGCTTTTTCTCGCCACAATATGATTCTTGCTTATCTCCCTGAAAATTAATGATTTAACTGCTTGTCATACAAGTGGAAGTCCATTTTCTCATTTTATACTATTTCCGTTTGTACAGAGAAAGCATTTTATTCTTTGAAGAGAATGCAAACAAAGAAAAGAAAAATTGTTGATTCGTGTTGCCTCAAAAAGTCACAAGATAAGGTGTCGAAAGGTCGCTATTACTTTTCTTTTTCTACTTTTACTCTGTTCAGTATTGCATTTTCAGATATAGGGCCATTATGGCCGGAAGCCGAAACTCAATAGCCACGGTTGGGAGACGCTTAGACATAACTTAGAGATATATTTGAACATATTTAAGACACACATCGAGTACGACCCATTAATATTTTTAAAAAAATATATTTTTTATGATTAACGTTCAATTAGTAAACTCGTAATCCATCTCCCAATCACATGATTGGCGTTTTAAATTACTATTTTCACATATTAATATTTTAAGTTTTATCTTTTTACATATTACTATTAAACTTTTAAATTTTATTTTTTATACACTATTATTTTTATCTGCTCATTTTATTTCTGCTCGTACCAAGTCATCAACGAAATTCACACTACTATTCTATCTAGTTAATTTTTTTGGATATACATGTACTTGCATACGATTAATTTATTAAGAGAAGTTGATTTAGAAGATTTTTTAAAATGTCAATAAAAATTATGTTTCATATTTTTTGGGAAGGACTTACTAGATAGTAATATTAAGACGTATGACATATATTAAGATATTATAAATCTTTAAGTTTATAAAAATGATATTAATAAATTATGAATCATTTTTCTTAAATTTTACAATTACATATTTTGAAATATATATATATATATATATATATCATATTTATATCTTATAATTTTTTTTTAAATTTAATGTGTTTTATATATCGAGTTAATTATATCTAATCGAGATAATTCACTAATCAAAGTTGTCCGTGTACGTATTTCATAACTTTTCTTTTTCTACTTTTACTCTGTTCAGTATTGCATTTTCAGATCTAGGGCCATTATGGCCAAAAGCCCAAACCCAATAGATGTTATCTTGGCCCCTCTAAATAACCATCATATCCTCTAAATAATTAAAAGAGAACCATATATCCATATCGAGGCCCATAATGGTGAATGAGGCAACGGGTGGTTACTCGGCTTATTAAAAGATAATCATATCTCCTCAAATCTGATCTCTAGAAGGGTAACCCTTTTACTAAACACACCATCTACTATACAGGTCAGGTGCCTACTCAGGTATGCCTACCCCTCTATCTAGACCGGAATACACTTCATAGTGAAGAGTTTGTTTTTGAATGGTTTGATATTGAGGGTATAATCTTGATGGAAAGATAGTGAATTTTATGGCTCCTCATCCCATGAATCATCCTCCTGTGGCTCCATAGTTATTTGAGAATATGTTCGGATTGAAGACACAAATATCATCTGCTGCAGCCTCATAATCATGGTTGGCAAACAGGAATATATGGGGCTCACAGTTTTGCCCTATTACTTATTAATTTGTCTAAATACTCCAACTTGATGTTAATTATCGAGGAATTTGATTTTTCTCCTTACGAGACAAAATTGCTGTAAATCTATTCAGGAATTAATAGATATGCCAAATAGACATTTTCATCAGTTACCTCATGTTTCCTTCAGTGTCCAACGATGAATGCCACATATTTAAGTGCATATATGATGGTTACTAGTGCCCAAGTGCGAGTAAAATTGATTTTAGTTCCAAAATTACTTTAACATTCAATTTTCAAATGCATCTCTGTTTGCAAGACTTTAAATTCTGATGTCACCGCTATCATAGGCCAATCTACATATAAAATTTTCCTTGTTGGTTCGCTTTTCTTCATACAGTATAAGATTGAGTGAATTTGAGAACAGAATTTGGCAGTGGCATTTTGTCTGCACATATTTTGCTACTGAAAATTTTCCTCCTTTTGTTGTTTCCAGTAATAAAGACTAAACAATTGGTGTCATTTTCCTTTTATGAATCTGTGGTCAATTTGAAATTAAGCAATAAGAATAGGCAAAGAGATCATAGATAATTGAAAGTCCTGAAAATGTTTATGACAGAACTCATATACACTATTTTATTATGAACCATTCTTTAATGAAAGTCGTTAACCCTTTATGACTAAATGATGGTTGATGAGCTTCTTCCAAGTTTCATTTAAATTATTTATTAGTAACTTTTGACAATAATGAGAAAAATTAGCACATCCTGGATTGTAGCAATTATCAAGAATCTACCTTTCACTGCTATCAATAATTAATTCTAGAATAAAGAAAAGAGTGTAGTCTTTTGGCCGTGATTTGGGGGTAGAATAAAAATATGGATTTTTTTAAAGAGTGCTTTAAAGACATTTATTAAGGATCTAAAAGTGAAAGTTAGTCATGAAAAATAGAATATTTAATATATTAAAAATTTAAAAAATTCTACATTTTATACAAAAATTTTTATTTTAGATTTCTAAGGACACTCATTAAAAAACTCTAAAAATATAAGGCAATGAATTTGGTGGTGGAATGCATAATGGGATGTTCATGTGCTTACAAATGACTTGCAGTCACATAATTTTATATCTGCATAACGTTAAAATTTTGATTGGTGTCAATGTCGTGTTTTTTAGGGTTAATTTTACACAAATCAAATTTAACACTCGCTATAAATATAAATATGTTACTGACAGAACTCATGTTAGGATTAGAGATCCTAAAACGTTGAAAAGATATTCATCTAATGAGTTAATCAAATAATTACATAAATAAACTTGATATCATATCTTTTCAAAAACTTTAAGGTATTAAATTTAAACTTTCAAAAAATTGTTCATCTTTTTTAACGTGAGACTTCTTTACGCACATCTTATTCATACTTAAATTTTCAACAACTCGTAGATACTAGTATACTATGAACCATTCTTTAATAAAAGTTATTAACCCTTTATGACTAAATGATAGTGAGCTTCTTTGAAGTTTCATTTAAATTATTTGTTAGTGGCTTTTGATAATAATGAGAAAAGGTAGCGCATCCTGGATATAGGAATGTACTGAAGCAATTATCAAGAATCTGCCTTTCACATGTATCAATAACTAATTCAAGAGTAAAGAAAAGGAGAAGTTATTGCATGTTTTGTTTTAGGTTTTAAGATGATTTTTATTATTGATTTAAAGTATACTTACATGAATTTTAGATAAATAATTTAAATCAATAATAAAATTCATTCTGAAACATGTATTTGTTATTATTCAAAAAACAATCATGATTTTATTATATATTTTTTTTTTTATATTATCTCTTATATTATTTTTTTATTATTAATTATATCACTTTTTTATATTTTTTTACTTAATTATAATTATTAAAAATAATATAAAAAATAGTGTTTTATAGAAAATGATGTAGGAAGATATTCACGTGATTACAAATTACTTGCACTCACATAATTTATACTGCTGCATAGTGTTAAATTTTGATCAATGGCTTATGTTTTGTGGAGTGAGTTTTACGCAAATCAAAATCTGTCACTCAATATAAATATAAAATGTTTGATTTGAAGTGAAGCACAGGAAAACCTTTTCCTTCACGGAATGCTTTTTTCGTATTGACTTGACTTTGGTGGCAGAATAAATATCAATGTAGCCAGGCAGATAGAAGCTCAAACCAAAAAAAAAAAAAATCAGAAACATTAATGAAATTCTGTGAGATGAAGAAGCAGTGGTTGGCATTGTTGTGTGCCACTATTCTAGTCTGTGACAGTGTCTATGAAATCAGAAGTTGTTTGGTTGTAGAGAAAGCAGCATTGCTTGATCTGAAGGAATATGCATTTCCTGATTGGCCCAAAGATATTGCTCTGTCTTCGTGGGTTTATGATTCAAAGAGTAATTGCTGCGCCTGGGAGCGCGTCACGTGCGATTCCTCTTCGGGTCACGTGATACACCTCTCCCTTGAAAGTTTGCTTGGAGATTTCCATGACATCCCCATTGATGGGTCGTTTTAAAATGAATCTTCTGACGCAGGGTTTATCTATGGTCCTTGTAGTTTTGACCGTATGATATATGCAAAATTTGATCAATGACCATCATTGATTACTTATTACCTGTTTACCAACTAAGTATAATATTACAAAAATAAAATGTTTTTTGTCCCAAATTTGTTTCATTTTATAAAACTAACCAACTCCTTTATTTGTCTCAAATTATCTGTAAGTTCATCCCTTTAATTTTCTTACATTTTCTCATGTTTTCTTTCATTTTCTTTCTCCATTTTGCTTTCTCCGAAAATCAACCCAAACTTATCCTACATTTTTCCTCATTTTTTAGTTTCTTATTCTTAATTCCTTCATTTGTCCCAAATTCTCTGTAAGTTCATCTCTTTAATTTTCCTGCACTTTCTCATGTTTTCCTTCATTTTCTTTCTCCATTTTCCTTTCTCAAAAAATAAATCCAAAATTGTCCTACATTTTCCCTCATTTTTCCAATTTCTTATTATCTCAAGTTTCCTTCTCTTTTTCTCTCTCAGCCAATTTTCTCTTCTTTCTCTATGCTAAACTTTCGGAGAAAGTTAAAGCCCTTCTTTTGAAATCAAAACTTCTCCTTCATCCTTTTTTTTCTTTTAGGTTATTACTTTTTGTTCTCTTCCTTTGATGTGCTTCCTCATTGCTTCAATTTTTTCCTTGGTTCAACAAAAAAAATTTCTTTTTCATTTTCTACATGTTTCCTTAGTTAAAATTGTTTTCTCTGTGTTGGGTCTGGTCACATTGACATTGTGGGTGAGGAGAGTGGCAACATCATTGAGAAATTGAGAGCAACGCCTTGCCGTCTAGTGAGTTATTAAGGACGGGCCGTAGATATTCATGAGAGATGTTATCTTCATCTCTATTAGAATTTATGACCTAATGAACTGGGCTTTAAATATTACAAGAGACATTATTCTTGCTCTGGATTAATTTATTCTTTGTTTGATTATTAGAAGGATTTAATCTCACTGGTTAGTACAAACTGTTAGGAAACTTACTTTATGTGAAAGATTAGTTTAATGATAAATCTTATAAAAACAACTCAAGGATTATTTTGAAAATACTAATAATGATAGGGTCAAAGAAAAATAAAAGAATAGACTTCTTTATAAAAATAAAAAAACTTATTATATTCAATCAAGTCAAAGGTCCAAATAAACCCTTGACTGCAAGGTTCACAATAAAATCACTCCCCATTGATTACTTGGTAGGAGAGACGTTAAACTTGTCTGTGTTCACACCTTTTGAGCAGTTGAGAAATCTCAACCTGTCAGACAATATTATTAATGACTGGATTCCAATAGAAGGTACTATCCAATCTTACATGGTATTTTTTGTTTTGTTTTTTGATTAGTGGTCAATTTTAATTATCATATCCTTTTATAATAAGAAAATTTATTTAATCTCCATTATTAAATGTGTGACATATTAAATCATCATATCACCAAACTAATGTGACAGAGTAAATAAAAAATAAAAAATCTTACTCTGAAAGCAAATAATTTTTTTTCCTTTGGTTTGTTTGTGTAGAAACACACTCCGTTTAGTAAAATGATACACATTTGATGGAATTATTATGTGATAATATAAAAAAGAAATAAATTGTAAATTAGCTTTTTTTAAATGTATATATTAGCTTTTAATTATATATTTGTTATTTACTTAAATATGGTGTTGTTCTTAATTATGGTGGTATTAGTCATGCAAATATGTTTTCATTCTTTAATTTTTATTTATTTATAATTCGTTTGTAATCTTATATACTATTAGATTAGCACTTGTGTAATGCAGGAGTTATAAAAATAAAAAATAAAAAATAGTATCATGTAATAAAATATTAATGAATTTTTGGTGTTTCACCAATTATTTAAGCAATTTTAGGCAAAGGATAGTGGTTGAATAAAAAAAAAATTAAAGTGGTGACTCTAAGCTATTAATGATTTTTTTTTTTTGTAAAAATGATATTAATAAAATAAATTTCAAATTTATATTAAAATAATAAAAATAAACATTTGAGTTATGTAATAAGATATACTAGTGAATTCTTCTTTTAAATAAGAAGTAATTTTGTGAGAAGATCGTATAATACTTATACTTTTGCAGTTGAATAAATATTAATTTTATAGGTAGTTCAAATGGATTAAACTTGTGAGAATAAGAATAACTCATGGTCTCACAAAAAAAAATCTAATTTCAAATTATTTATAATATGATAATAATATATATTTAAATGTTAATTTTTCTTCAATATTTTATTGTATATGACATAAAAAAAATATGACACAATGAAATTTAAATTCAAATTTAGAGATTAAAAAAATTGAATTCAAATTTCATTGGAGCACAATCTAAAGATGACACTTGAAACAATTTCACAAATCCAATTAATTCTTCTTTTATATGTTGATTGATTTATTTATTATTGTATATGACATAAGAAAATTATAAAACACAATAAAAATTGAATTCAAATTTCATTGGTGCATAATCTAAAGATGACATTTGGCACAATTTTAAAAATTCAATTAATATTATAAAATTCAATTATATATATATATATATATATGAGATTGATTTTTAAGAGTCATGTGAAAGTCTCATAATAAAAACTTTTTTTTAACCATCTCACAGTAATTACTTTAAATATTTAACGATTTATTTAATAGAATATATTTTTAAACACAATGAAATTTAAATAGGTCATTTACACAAATTTTAAATCATACAACATACCATTAGCACATATGTCAATAAATATTAAAATCTTAAGAAAATGAATAAAAAAGCATCTTACATGCATTACAAGTTTTTTTTTAATTCAGATAAAATCTAAATAAATATAGATTAAAAAAGAAAAAATATTAAAAATTATAAAAAATATGTATAATTAATTTATCAATATAGAATTTAAAAATATAAATTAAAAGAGAAAACATATTTAAAATTATTAAAATTATCAAGGATATATGCATATTAATTTAAAAAAATAACTTGAATTTGAAATTAAAAAAAAATTAAAAATGACATTTGTCATTATTAGAGAAAAAGTAATTTAAGAGATTAACACACTCTTTAAAAAATGTATTCTAATTTATTATATAATAATAAATTGTTTGCCACTCAAATAAGTAATTACTCAATTTTATATTCAATCTAAATTCAATTATTTAAAAGCAACATCTTATTGCAAGATATGGCGAGAGCTAAATTTAACCCTACTATCTCACATAAATTGTGATTTATATTAGAAGTTACAAAAAGTTATATGATTATTTAAAAAATTCACATATATTATATTATAATTTTAACCATATATAAATAATCTAAAATTGTTAAGAATTGCTTATCTTACTCTTACAATATATCACTTCTCTTACTTGATATGTGATATATACATATATGAATAAGAATCCACTTATAACAAGTTTAAGTCTTCCAATACTCACATTATTTGATAGCTTTTTTATGGACATTGAATTTCATCAATCTAATACACATCATTAGATTGACAGTTCCCATAGAATAAATCAAATCTACAAATTTTCATATAATTTTAAAACTAGTTGATACGTTATCGCACAACTTTATTTTAACAAATAATATATTTTTAAAAATATAAGTAGATGTCAGCTATTAGATCCAATTTATCTAAATTTTGATATACTTTATCATAAAGATAACATCACATGATTCAACAGTTTGGTTGGTTATTCTGCACTCTATAATATATATATATAGGAGTGGAATTTATCTAATTAATTATTACACCTAACTCAAAATTACATGAATAATTGATTAAAGAGTTAAAAAAATATAGGTGATTGATCAACTTACACTAATGTAAGAGTTGTGTAGCAAGACTAAGTTTTTTTTTTAAAAGGATAAATTAAATTTTTAAAATTATACTTGTAAAAGACTTTTTTTTGAACAATTTTGAGGGGCCTGACTCTTCAAAGTTAAAAGAACATTACCCTCCAACCTGTTTATATATATATATATATTGTTTTTTATGTTATGTGATAAATATTATATATCATTAGTAAATTTTCTTAAAAAAATTGTTAAGAATTTTTTTTTGGGTGAGTTTTAAATTTCTTAAAAGAAATTAAAACACAATTTTTCACAAATCAAAGATAAGTTGATGATATATATATATATATATAAAATTCTTTCACTTGTATAATTTTAAATTGGATTAATAATAATGAGAAAATGCTGACTTAGATTATTATATCATTTGTAATAAAATATTTAATTTGGTATAAGTCTTTAACATTACTCGTGAACAATATATGAACTTATTATATTTCCAATCAATCATTTTCAAAGGTTACCGGAGTTCAAAGGCATTGAAGATGTTGGAGATGATACATTCGTTATTTTTATATATATATAGGATTAAACTATATTTTTTTCACATAACTGTTATATTGATTCTTTTTTAAAAAAAAATTGATAAGTAATATTATAAATGAAAAATTCTTTGATGTTATATAATTTATGTTTGAATATTTAATTGACTATTTTAAAAATTATATTTTAGATATGTGATTGAAATTTTTTATCATTATTATTTATTATTTTTTATAGTATTTATTAATTTTTTATATAATTTTTTTATTTTTTGGTATAAGTCTTTAACATTATTTTTTCTCATTTTATCGTGAACAATATACCCGCCTTAAAACTTATAAATATTTCCAATCAATTTTTTCAAACATTTTACCGGAGTTCAAAGGCATTGAAGATGTTGACCCATTTTACCAGCTTTAACCTTGGACCTAAGTAACAATTTATTTAACAGCAGCATTATGAACCTCTTGAGTGGAATAGCATCCCTAAAGAATCTGATTCTTTCCGATTGTTATCTTCTACACGGATCCTTTCAAGGTAATTTGTACATAACGTAAAGAAATTTGTTAAAAAAGGTTCATCATAAATGGAGTTTCATCACCAATTAGCTAAGTTAGCTTCTTCTTTCTCTGATTCTGTATGGATTGAAGAAGCACCTGATTCCATTTCTTTTCTTGCTTCTTTGGATGTTTTTGCGCCTCGTGGTTTTGAATAAAGTCGTTGAATATTTTTCAAGTAAAAAAAAAACATGGAGTTTCATCACATCTCATGTTGATTGTTCAGTTGATAAAAATTAAAAACATGTAAAGAAAATGATAAGATTCAATCCTCACAAATATTCTTCATCCCAATTTTCTTTTTTTATTCTTTATCTCCTTTCCCGTACTCTAATAAGGATCATCTAAGAGCTTCACTAAAGACTTCTTTATCAGACCCACAAGGTGAATTTTAGGCTTTACTAAAATAAAAATGGAGTTTCATCACTCTTGTTTTCTTTATTATTATTATTTTATTATTATTATTATTATTATTTTTGTACAATAGTAGCTTTTCTCACTCTATTTTCTATTTGTCTTCTTTTTAGAAAACTTGGAGATATATATAAAATCATTCATGAACTTTTACATAATACAACATAAATTTGGAGTTCAATCCTAATTAAGTTAAATTTCAACCTAAGGTAGGGGTTGTTGAATATACAATATTTTTCTATTTGGTTAGGTTTTTAATTTCAATGATATATAATATGTAATGCTTATGCTTATTAATTTGTGAACTATAGTGGTGACCTTTAAATTTAGTGGTGACTATTTGAAAAATGCTATAATAAATATCAATTTAAATTGTCCTAATGTGTTACAACTATAAGAACTTTGCCAGTATTAACACATCATCACAAATTTTAAATATGCAGTTAAAGTTAGAATTCATATTTATAAGAAAAGTAAGTTATCTTTGATTGTGAATTTTTTTTAAATTTTTTTATTTGATAATATGGTAATACTAACTTATATATAACGATCCATATCATTCCGGACAAAAAAAAACTTAATTAAAATATTTAAACATTTAACATTAGAAGTATTGTGCACACTAAATGTGTAAGTACAGTAAAAATTTAAAAGAAATATTTTTTTTTCTTAGATGACAATGATCTGCATGGGTCTCTAGATGATGGAGGAGCATGTTTTTATTTCTTGGCATTACAATAAAATTATCTTATAAATTTAAATTGTCTTCTTTGCAGGGAGACTGATTAGGACAGGACAAAAAATAAAAATAATATATTAATCTAATTTATATTAGTAATTTAATACGGTGGTCCTATATTAAATGTAAGTTTTCAATTAAGTCCTTACAATTTAGAAGTATGAAATTAAGTCTCTACAATTTTAAGAAATTTTAATTAGGTCAAAAGGATTTTAAAGCACCGTAATAGATGAAATGGTTAAAAAAAATGTCCTGGGTGACACTATGGATTGTCACTTTATCAACCCACCTAGGCATTACTCTCTTTTTTTCTCCTGAATCTCAATACCATGATGCATTAATTATATTATAGAAGCATGTAATAATTTTTCATATCTCACCTAAAATTGAAGTTCAAAACCTTAACTTCTATCCTTGGGACTTGACCAAGTTGTACAAAAAAAGTGAAAACACATTTTTTCCCTTAATCAAAAAAGTTTTGACCTGAACATTTAATTAAGATAATTTTGGAGTTTTCTTAATAGTTGAGAAAACACAATGTAACGAAATTTGAATAAAGTTTCTCTTTTATCATGGTCCAAATCTTAAAATCATGTAAAATGCTCATTTTTCACTACTTTGGAAACGTTAGTCCAATGGAAGCAAAATTATAAGGAAAAGGAGAAACCAGATATTATAAGTCTGCACTAGTGTATAATTTATGTGTAATTTTTGTATTAAGAATAATCATATTTACACACGTAAATTCCCTCAAATATGTATTAATTAACTGTCAAATCAATTTAATCAAGAGTATACTTATACATAATTATAATTTTTTTGTCAATCCCTTTTAAATTCATTAACTATATATATAAGCATATTAATAGTTAAATATGTTTTTGATAAATGTTTAATAAATTAAGATGATTGCCTTTGCTTTGCTTGCTTCGAACATGAGGCAGTATTATAAATTATAGGTTTATTTAATTAAAAGTTTAGTGACATTTATAATTTTACTAAAATTAATAAATCTATTAAGAGAAAAATATAGATATAATTTTTACTTAAAAGTAATCCATAATTTGTAATTTTACTTTTAATTTATAAATTATCAATGATGACACATTTTTTATTGTAGAGACTAATACATAATGTACTACTTATCACATCTTTATATTAATAAATCTAAAAATCTTATTGTTATATAAAGTCAAGTCATGAGACTAATATATAAAAACTAAATTAAAAATTTTAAATATATCATAACATTAAATAAATTTGAGAAACCCAAAATTAAATTCTTCATAAAATTTCCAAGAATAATAAATCAAAAAGATCTGAATAGTTTTATTAAAAAAACTAAATAAAATAAGAAAAAAAAAAACCAAGTGAGGTGCCGTAAAAGAATTAAAACAATAGCTCCAATTAAACAAATACCCAAAATAAAAACCTAAAGCACCACAAAAGAAAAAAAAAATACCACAAAGTAGAAAAGAGAAATTAGGATTACTGCCAAGGTAAATTCTACAATTTTACAGCTGCAACATCTATTTTTAAAGTTATTCAGCCGCGCGCACTTAATTTCCATGTTTATCTATAATTTTCTCTACTCTATGCTCTTTGTCCAGTGTACACGGCCACTTAACTTAATAGATATTTTGTTACAATTATCTAGAAAATTCTTTGATACTAGCGTGTAACCTGGTCCTGGCGCATTCTAAAAATAACAGCATTATTCGTTTAATTAAAATATTTTAATTTTTATTTAATTTTTTATAAATTTATTTTGTATCTTCAAAAAAATTATAATAATATATAATTTAATTTAATATCTCCATATAAATATACGATAAACATACGATAAAAATATTTAGATTAGGCAAAAATCATTTCCCTTCTAAAAATGTGCCGTACTTTCCATCAATGGAAATGTTTCACATATTTCATACTTTATGTAGAGTATGATACTCCATTTTATTGTGGGTCGTTGATTTATTGTAAAATAAATAAAGAATAAATGTAATTAATTAACAGATAATATGTATGATTTATATTATATATTAAAAAATCTTATAAATTTAAATTGATAATATTTACATATATTTAAATTTATACATAAAAAATTAAACTAATTTTTTTTCACAAATAATTATACATATAAAAATTTTATAAATTTTAAGTGATAATATTTATAAACACAATAATAAGTAATTTAAAAACGAAAACATGCTAAAGCCGGTAAATTTTGGTGGATGACTGTTTTGGTGGTGTGCGAGAAAAGCGTCATTGAGATATTTTTATATGTATATAAGTTAATTATGTCATATATATATATATAAGAGATAAAAAAATTAAAGAAAGAAGATGAATAAGTCTTATTAAATTTATTTATTATAAAAAAATTATTATTTTTTAATATTTTATTTTTATATATAAATATTACGTGGTGACTCAATATATGTAAAAAGAATATCTCCGCGTCCTCCATCAATATATATACTTGATGGAATAGTGCATGTCGTGCACTGTGGATTCAGAATTTATGATAACTATTCTTTGCTAACACTTGTCTCTATTGTGAAGCACTGGCTAACTTAACCAACGTGGAAGTTCTTCGTATGGCAAATTGTCACATCAATGGGCTCTTGCCAACTCAAAGTAAGCAAGTTATCAAATCAAATGCTATCTTAAAGGTAATTCTATGCCATATTAGTAGATTATGTAACATGTGTTCTTTTGACTAGGTTTATGTCAAATGAAGAACCTTCAAGAATTAGATTTTAGCGGAAATAACTTTGAGGGAACTCTACCTACATGCTTTGGGAACTTAACATCACTTCGGGTTCTTGATCTTACGTTTAATGAGATTGGTGGTATCATACCATCATCTTCCATTGCTCGCCTTGCATCCCTTGAATATCTTTCCCTTGCAGAAAATAATTTCGAAGGCTTATTATCATTAAGCTCCTTCGCTAATAATTCGAAGCTAAAGGTGTTAGTGCTTGGAGGATTCAAAAAGAAGTTGCAAGTGGAAACTGAGAACATCCCTTGGATCCCTTCATTTCAACTGGAGGTTTTGGAAATTATGAATTGCAAAGTGAACTTTCCTTCAAGTACTATTCCTACCTTTCTATCATACCAACGTAGTTTGAAATACATTTATCTTTCGTTCAACAATTTGGTTGGCATGTTTCCCAATTGGTTGTTTGAGAACAACACCAAAATAGCAGTTGCGTTACTGAATGATAACTCTTTCACCGGGGATTTTCAACTGCCTGCTGATGCAAGTGAACACATGGATAAATTGCTCTATTTGAAAATATCAAACAACAAGATCCAAGGTATCCTCCCTAAAAGTATTGGTTTCATTCTACCAAATTTGATATCTCTTAATGTCTCAAGCAATATGTTTCATTGTGAGATTCCTGGCTCAATTGGAGACATGTCAAGCTTAATATTCTTGGATTTGGCCAACAATAATTTATCTGGGGAAATACCAAAATATATGCTTTTGGGATGTCCATCACTAAAATATTTGAGATTATCAAATAATCACTTGCGTGGGCAAATTTTTAATGGACCGATAAATTGGGCACATATAGCAGTGTTGATGATGGATAATAACAACTTCAGTGGAACACTTGGAGAAGGGTTACTGAGTATAACGCCTTCTCTACTTAAGTTGGACTTATCTGGTAACGAGTTATCAGGAAAACTTCCTACTTGGCTTGACAATCCTACACTTAAATTACCCAAGTGTAGCACAGAACAACTTTGAAGGCGTACTACCTGAAGCGCTGTGCAAACAAGTTTACCTTAATGTTATAAACCTCTCTTATAATAGATTCTCCGGTGCAATACCTTCTTGCTTGGGCTTCAGCGGTATACATATAATCTCCATTCACTTACAAGGAAACAGTTTCAATGGAACGATACCAGATGCATTGCTAAGATGTGAACATTTGTTAACACTGGACTTGAGAGACAACAAATTTTCAGGATACATTCCAAGCGGCATTCATAGGCTTAAGCAAGTGAAGCTTCTATTATTGGGAGGTAATCAGTTGAAAGGTGAAGTTCCCAATCAAATATGTCAGCTAAAAGAACTTAGTTTTCTGGACCTTTCACGTAATAACTTCATTGGGTCCATTCCTACATGTTTGAATAACATGTCCTTTGGGAAGAGCAGTGTGGCGTTTAGACAAGTGGATTTTCCTTTTTTGTATGATCAAGAGTACAATTTCCAAAAGAAATGGTTCGAAGAGGTTTTCCTTTTTTGTACACTCCCCCTCAAGCTGGTGAATGGATATCTATCATTCCCAACTTGCCAGTAAGATCTTGAAAGTGCTCTGTAGGTAGTCCCTTAGTTAACACATCTGTCAACTGATGTTTCAAAAGAACGTATGCTGTGACTATAAGCCCACTATCCAATTTTTCCTTGATAAAATGTCGGTCTATTTCAATGTGCTTTATCCTGTCATGTTGAACAGGATTATGGGTAATGTTAATGGCTGATTTGTTATCACAAAACAGCTTCATAGGTGCTTCATACTTTATTCTCAAGTCATGAAGCACCTATGAAGCTGTTTTGTTGTTTCCACTGCAATCAGCCTTCAATCAACAATGAAGGTTAATTGCAGCGGAAACAACATAGGCTCCCAAATCGCCTATCTGATCCGGTTCTGAGGTGAAGACAGCAATGAAGGCTGTTAGAATCCTGGCTCTAAACCCAGCAATGAAGACTGGTTCGATCAGCAATGAAGGCTGATTGCAGTGGAAACAATAAAGACTCTCAGATCGGAAGTTCTGATACCAACTTAAAAGAGACAGAATATTTCTGAATATTATTTCTTGATTAATATTGTACAGATATGATTTACATTATATAAGTTATGACAATAATGACTTGTTTAAAATAGAGCTAAATTACAGGAAACAAATATGTCATAATACAAGAATCAAATCTACCCTAATAATGAGAATAAAAGAATAAATCTGTACAATAAAAAAAATAAATCTGTATAATAAAGTCCAACACATATCTATATAGTATTCAAGAAGAAGTGCAATTGCTGACAAAAAGTTCACTTCTCTCCTACAAAGGTGATATTCTCAATTATATGTCTGGTTTAGATTTATCATCCAATCAATTGACAGGAGAGATTCCACAGCAAATAGGAGACCTACTTTCTCTTCATGCACTCAACTTATCTCACAACAATTTGAATGGATCTATTCCAGAAAGTTTTCACAAGCTACAAGAGTTAGAGAGCTTAGACCTCTCTTGCAACAGGTTGAGCGGGAAACTCCCTGTTCAATTGCAAGACATGAACTCTTTGGCCATCTTCAATGTGTCCTACAACAACTTGTCAGGTAGAGTCCCTGACAAGGGACAATTTGGAACCTTTGATGAAAATAGCTACAAAGGAAACCCATATCTTTCTTGGGAAAATAGCAATAGAGGCACTGCACCACCGCCACCTTCGACTTCCTCTAAGGTCATAGAGGAAGATGATTCTGCAATTGATTTCACCGCCTTTTATTGGAGTTTTGCGGCATCCTATGTCATGGTGCTATGTACAGTAGTGACAATCCTTTGGATCAACCCTTACTGGCGAAGAATGTGGCTTTATTTCATTGACCAATGCCTCTACAAATGTTTCTATCAGTTTCGCTAAGACATTCACTCTGCTAGAAATGGAGTGAATTTGAAATAATTTGTACGATGATTTTAGACATGTTTATGTGTGGTATGGACATTTATGTTCAAACTCCTTTCAAGTTGTACTAGTTTGCCTCATGTATAATGTATGTGTAAGTTTTCTTCTGTTATGGTTTAGAAATTATATAGCGAGACTTGTATTACTTTTTCATGACAAACTTGATCAAGCTTCTACGAACATAAAAAATGTTTGTAGTAGCCGAATGCCTCGTGAGGGAGACTCAGAATTAATTAACACCTACCTAACTTCTGGTTCTTCTATAACATTAGATATGTATTAGAAGAGATAATTTATTAGAGCTTTTGGAGTCAAACCCAAAATGTCTCTGTTTCGTCCTCTCTATCAATAAGTTTTTCTTAAGGCAAAATGTACTACTTTATACTTTTTTGTATATTTGGGTTGATTGGTGTAACAAGAGAGAAGCTCGCTTGAATCATGGTACGCTCTAATTTTATAATACAAACAAGATGCTCAGCCAAAGATAGTAGTAAGGATATTTTGAATGAAGTTATTTTTCTAAGCTTATAATACATATATGTTGTCTTGTTTGATTGTGTGTATCACATATATGTTATTTTTCTAATTAGAGAGCAAAGTGTTAACACCAAAAAAATTTAGTTCAACTACATAGTCGAGGTCAATCAACTTATAGTTGAGACAAATGACGTATGAAGTTGATAGTTGAGATAGTTTATTGGGTCGCCTTAATAATAGGGCTAGGCTTTGTGAGAAAGTGAGCTATACGTGTCAAGAATCCATTAAAAATATGATGTTGAAATGAGTGAATAAAGTATTGATTAAGTTAAAAACCACTTCTCTAAATTATAGGAACAACTAGAGAAATAGTTTTACAATTTTTGCAAGTTCAAAGAAACTGAAGATAAAATTGAGGGAGAACATGTGGGTTAGCTTGAATTACATGGTAGTCATCTTCCTTAAACATAGAAATTAGGTTGAAGTGGTCAGCTAGTGGAATAGTTATTCAATTAACTTATATAATGTATTTAGTCTCTAAACTGAAAGAACTTAGCTGACATGACAACAACCGCTACTTTGATTGTTGGTCATGATTTTACGAAATTAAAAAGTAGGTAGAAAGCTTAAAAAATGTGACAAATAGTTTTATTGGAAAATAACAATTAGTTTTAGGCTCTATAAATAATTATTGTGAACTCAAATATAAAAATCACTCAGCACAACAACTATTTAATTAATCAAATAAAAGTCTTTATATTTATCCTTTTATCTTTCAGTTATTGCTTTACTTTATCATTTTATTTACAATTTTCTTTATTACTTTCTTTACTGCTTTTATGCATTTACCTTCATTTTTAATATTTAACAAACTTAGGTTTTAATTGACTTAGAACTAGAAACTTTCTTTAGTTATCCTAAAAACCTATAGTTGAAAAACAGAATCCATTCCTTATCATATCATATGATAAAAAGGAATTAACTATTTTACAAGTTGGTGTTAATCCAGCCATTCAACTAATTATTCAAGTAGTTGATATACTCGGTTAATCAAAAAAATTCTCAAACACTTTGGACCATAATTCATATCAATACTTACTTCTATCTTTTCTACACTAGGTGTCATACAAACTCTCTCCTCATGCACTGAAAATCTTTTGAAACAAACAAACAAACAAATAAATAAATAAATATCTAAACCCATGTTAAGCAAATATCATTATCTAAATTTATATAATAAATTAGACTATGTTTTCTTAAAAGTGTCTTAATATTTTAAGTTACTTTCTTTCTAAAAATAACACATGTCATTTTTAATTTTAAATTTAAATTATATTTTTAATTAATTATGCATATTATTTTTTTATAATTTTAATCATTTTTTCTTTTAACTTATATATTTTTTAGATTCTATATAAATAAATTAATTACATATATCTTCTTCATAATTTTAAATATTTTTTCTTTTAGTGTGTATTTGAAAAACTATGAAAACTTGATCAAGAATGTCGATTATTGTATAAATTTTTTTGTTATAATCGATTATAATCGATTCATTTTTATATTTGGATATATTAGTTGAAAAGCGATTTTAAACTAATCTGATTCGTTTAGATGGTATAAAAAATTACTTTTATGCATTAAATTACTAAAATAGATATAAAATGATTAAAAAAATTATTTGATTGAGGACAAAATAGTATTTACATCTCAAAGTATAAAAAATAATCTATTAATTAAAATCATAAACTTAAATCTTTAATATTATGAAAATTAACTTAAATTTTTTTATAATGCATTAAATTCGTACAAAAGGTGAAATTATTTTTGTCAAATATGTTATAACATTGTGTAAATAACTTTTTTGAAAAAAATTATTTGTACAATGAAAAAAATCATTACCAAACACACTCTTAACCTCTAATTTTAAATTCTATTTGAATTTAAAAAAATCAATACAATACATAAAATAGTTGCTAGCTAATGTTGAAATACATAAATTAGTAATTCTAACAAAACATATTTTTATTCATATTACATTACGTATATATAATTTTTATCATTTATTTATATATATATATATATATATGCAAAAGTGAGATATACACCATAATCCATAGGGCATAGTGATGGAGCACGTATAAAACCCGCTGGTGTGGTTTCCCAAAATGGCCAAATATATCTAAGCCCTCTTGTCTTCTTCGCCTTCAACATCAACGCTAATATCTATCTATCTGTCTATCTATCTCCATGGCTTCTTTTACGGCTGAGCTTGCATCCACCTTCTTTGGCCTTGCTTATCGCAATCCCAAACCCTTCCTTCCTCTCCGAATGTACACAACAACAATAACAACAAGAAGATGTCATTCCCAACTGCTAACCTACTCTTCTTCCAGAACATTCGCTCTCAACCCTAGCAGAGCCTCTCGCCGGTTCACCGTCGCCGCAACCACCTCAGCGCCACCCCACACTGAGGGCTCCGACCTTTCCACCATGATTCCGCCCGATAATCGCATTCCCGCTACTATAATCACCGGTTTTCTTGGTTCTGGCAAGGTATCTTCCTTTCTATTCTCTCATTTTCTTTTTTCTATTTCTTCTATTCATTGCAAATTTGCAGCATCAGACCTACTGTTGTTGATGTGATTTTGTTGTGGAATTGAGCAGACAACACTGCTAAACCATATTTTGACTGCAGAGCATGGAAAGCGAATTGCGGTTATTGAGAACGAGGTATGTGCTGCAATTTGAGTGTGGTTGGTTAGGCATTAATTTCAATATGAATATGATTATTTCCGTTAACGTGTTGCTTTCTGCCTCCGTTTGTTCTAGTTTGGTGAAGTTGACATAGATGGTTCTTTAGTCGCTTCCAAAACTGCTGGGGCTGAAGATATTATGATGTTGAACAATGGCTGCCTTTGCTGCACTGTCAGGGGTGATCTTGTCAGAATGATTTCCGAATTAGTCACTAAGAGAAAAGGAAAATTTGACCATATTGTTATAGAGACTACAGGTAACGAAACTGAGTAGGCCTGCGCTCACGTGTATTTCAGCCTTTTATGTATTTAATTATTGCTAGCTATGCCTTTCATATCACCAAACTTTTAAGCCTTTTCATCACTTGTTTGTATGTCTACACTCTCCAGGTTTGGCGAATCCAGCGCCAATAATCCAGACCTTTTATGCGGAGGATAAAGTTTTTAATGAAGTTAAGTTGGATGGTGTTGTCACTTTGGTTGATGCTAAACATGCTGCTTTTCATCTCGATGAGGTTAAGCCAAAAGGTGTGGTCAATGAGGCAGTGGAGCAGATTGCATACGCTGATCGTATAATTGTAAATAAGGTATTGATTAATTTATCCTTATTGCAGAGTAGCTTCAGTTCTACGTTAATGTGGTAAAACTCAAACATTTTGATTATTTAGAGAAGGGCATGTCAATTTTGATTCAATAAATAGCTAACCAACTAATGGATAGTTTAGTTTCACTGTAGTATGGTTGACCTTGTCTGTCCATACATTCAATGTAGAATCATTCTTAAAATTCTACATACCGGGTTATGGAATGAGTGTTTTCTTTATGCCAGAGATAGTTGGCTAATACTCTTGTCTACCTTGCACCAGACTGACCTTGTTGGTGAATCAGACATTGCTTCTTTGGTCCAGCGGATAAGGGTTGGTGGCTTTCTCTTCCTATTGTATCTAAATGTTGAGTTTTATTTTAATTTAATTTCATTATTTGGAGCTCCCTATGAATGTTGCTGCGTTTTTTAATTCAGAAAATAAACAGCATGGCCCATTTAAAGCGGACAGAGTTTGGAAAAGTTAACTTGGATTATGTTCTTGGCATTGGGGGCTTTGATTTGGAGAGGTAGCTTTTTGTTCTTGTTTCCTACTTTCCGGGTTTGAACTTTGAATTGTTTAAGAAAAAGGAAATCTGAATTTTGGGTCAGTTGCTCTCTGCCCAAGGAGTTCCTTTTTAATCTTATGGTTCCTTCAAGCTTTTACGCCTTTCATTTAAAACTAGTTGTATACCTTGGTCTTTTATACTAAAATTACTCTCATTTTTGTAGTTGGCGATTAATATTTATTTGCTTCTTAGTTCTTACTTATTTTGTCTACTGTTCATAGACATATGTGTTTAAGAACTTTTGGTGTTAATTCCTGTCCTTAATGGCAACCACGCTCTAAGTACTCACATTCCTACCCTTGTCAAATGCCTTGCTTTAGTGCCCTTTAATCCATAATCTTTGGTGGATATTTGGATACTTCTGCTTCAATTTTCATCTTGTTATCTTTCTGCTGTCCAAGCCTGCATATATGATTTGTGTATGTTTTCTTGATCTTTTCCAAGGATTGAGAGTGCTGTTAATGATGAAGGTGCAAAGGAAGATCATCACCACGACCATGAGCACCATGACCATGATCATCACCACCATCACCATGATGATTCACATGACCACAAGCATGGTACCTATTAATTTGTCTTGAGTCAGAACTGTTTACATGGCATTATATTATTGTTTGTGGCATTAGTGACATTGCAGTGGTGCCCATGTGTTATGGGTCTTACCAATGGAGTGTGACTTATTTACTTATACATATTTTATTCGGATGTCTATAGATCTATATCATAATTTCCTCTAAGTTTAGTATTTGATGTTGATTAGTTTTTGCCTAGTTGCTTCTCAATTCAATGCTTTATAAGATATAAGCACAAAGCTTAAAAAATCCTGTTATTTTTACTGTGTAGTTGTGGTGTGAAGTGAAAGAATAAATTTGATTTTGTTTTTATGCAGAGCATCACCATGATCACCACGCACATGATCATAGTCACGATCCTGGTGTTTCATCTGTTAGCATAGTTTGTGAAGGAAGCTTAGACCTTGAGAAGGTTAGTACTTGCAATGTGTGTACATATGCATAATGCTGACTGTATTGATTTCTCTTTTTCATTTAGATGCATGCGAAATGCCTTTTATTCCAGATTTATGTAAAAAGTCGATGATGGCATTTATCTGAAAGGATAACTTGTTAACCTTTTCAGGCTAACATATGGCTTGGTACCTTGTTGCTGGAACGTAGTGAAGACATTTATAGGATGAAGGGTCTTCTATCTGTTCAAGGGATGGATGAGAGATTTGTCTTTCAGGTGAATTTGAAATTTTGAATTCCTTTTCCATGATGGGATTGCCATACGGATCTTGATTTCCTTTAAAATTCTTTTATTCTATATATTTTTGCTTTGAACCATTAAACAAGTATGACGTCAGATTTGTGGATCATTCTTGTCTCTCACTTAAACTACATTTTTAATGCTACAATTAAAATATAGTTAAAAATGTAGTTTAAATAGAAGACAATGATGACCCACAAATCTGATGTAACACTCATTCAATGGTACAGAGCAAGAAATATGTCTTGCTCTTGGAACACCTAAGAATTTCTCCCTTTAAAATTGAAAAAAATTTAGGTCCATTTCTTTATATCTATTACATTCATTTCACCAATCAAATTATGACATGTGTGCATTAATGTTCTCTCTCCTATGCATTAATGTTCTCTCTCTTACTCTCTTTTTTATAAGAATGCACACGTCATAATTTGATTGGTAGAATGGATGTAATGAATATAAAAAAATGAACTTAAATTTTGTCCTTTAAAATTCATTTATGCCATATGCACTTTACTCTCTAAAGTGGTCCCCACACTTTAGAAGATCCGAATGCATTCTCTCTACCCTCATCTCATCCTCCCCTTTCCCCGCACCATCTTTCTTTTACTGTTATCATTTACTCTCTCCAGTTTCGCTGAATTAAGCATAGCTTTTTCTGTAACAGGGAGTTCATGACATATTTCAAGGTTCACCTGAGAGGTTGTGGGGGCCAGATGAACCAAGGATAAACAAAATTGTTTTCATAGGGAAAAACTTGGATGCTCAGGAACTGGAAAAGGGATTCAAGGCCTGTTTACTGTGATACTAAGAAGTTCAATACAATGTGCTTTTATACTCTCTTTTGGCCGATGATGCATGGGCGTTTAAGATATGAGTGTGTCCATATACCATGTAGAACTCTGGACTGACTTACCATATATAGTGAAAAATGTTACATTCCTAGAATACCTTTAGCCTTTAATGGGGCTTTATTCTCATCCCTGAAATTGTAACTGCAACAATATCAACGATTCTTGATAGTTTCAAATGGTCAAGTGTTGTTTTAAGGCCTTAAACTTTGTGAGAAAATTCAATAGAGAACCTTGTTAGCTTGCTTTAATCAAGGACCTTATGCGTTAATGTTTTCAAAATATCATGACAGCATAAATAAATTCATGTAAGCTCTTTTTTTTTCTTTACCTATTTGATGTCATAATAAGAAGATCCCACTGTTTAATCTCTAGTCATAAGCATTTTTTTTATTGGTTTAACTCTCTTTTTCTTGTTTAACAAACACATAATTTTTGTAAGATGATATGCTTATATACATGTAAATAACAGTCGCAGATACTTATTATTATTTTTTAAATTATAAGAATTTATATCAAAATATGAACGTATAATGTAAGTCTTTTTACACCACTTTTCCAAATGAAAATTCCGAATCTCCTAAAATCGAATGGAAGTTTTAAAGAAGTGTCAATTTGAGATGTGAAAATTTGATTATTTTAATAATTAATTATTATATAATTTATTTTTATTATAATCAATTATAAGAAAAAAAAATTATGTTTAAATATATTAGTTGAAAAATAATTTTAAATTAATTATTTTATTTGATATTATAAAAAATATTTTTATGTATTAAATTATTAAAATAAGTATAAATGATTTAAAAATTATTTAATTAATTAAAAAATTTATTTAATTAAAGATAGTATGATATTTGCATGTTACTGTTTAAAATAATCCTAACAGTTTTTGTAAAATAGTACAAATTTCAGCTTCTCCTGTTGATTGTTTTTGTTTGTAAACCCAAACATGAGTAGTAGGGACCCAACAGCTTTTTTTTTTTGTTGAAAAAAGCTGTTGAACGGCTGCAACAATCCCAAACAAACACCCCCTAAATATGTTATCTGAGATTTTGTTGGGTTGAGAATGCTTTGATATACACTGATCTAAATATAGCGTTGATAGTGAATCAGTGATAATGCCAATTTTAATTACCATACACAAATTCAAACACCAAATGTGAACTGAAAGCCAATCACAAGCACACTACTCACTACTTAGTGAGTGAGGTAGAGATTGAAATGCAGGATGGTGTCCACTCCATCGGTGGTGTGCTGGTCCTCCTTCAGAAGGGTCTCAAGTGTAGCATATCCCCTAGCATTCTCGAACTTTCCAGTCCCACCAATCACTGCAACCTCAGATTCTGGGGAAGCAGTTCTATGGATCCCAAACAAGCTTATGCTGTCTTCCACTCCATCATGATGCTGCTCACCACCACCACCACCACCACCACCATGCAGCAACACTGTCAGCACAATGCTCTGGCTAGTACCGTCCAAGGAGCTAGCCAAATAGTACCCTTGTGCTCTACCAACAACAGCAGAGTCCAGTTCGTGCCCTTCAGTTAACTGGTCATCAATCACTGTCACCGACCCAAACATGAGCTTCTGCAGTGTAAACCCTGCAGGAAGGTTCCCTGCTGATACAAATGGCTGGTTGTTGCCGCCTGTGACAACATTGCTGGTGCCTCTATTTTGGTATACAGTGGAGGATTGAGAGCCACTGAGGCCTACAAGGAGTGGGAGGTTGTTGTTGGTGATGATGCCATTGAGCTTGGGGTTCACTAGTGGGATTCCTCCAGTGATAGGGAAGAGGTTGTTGTTGAGCTTGGAGAATGGTAGGCCTGTGACATCAGTGTTTGCTACTATTCCTGCCACCACTCTTGCTGATGGGTGTGACCCTCCAAGGATGTCATGCATGAAGAAGGACAGCGATGGCTCCTTTGCCACTGTATTGCTGCCACCTACCACTGGTGTTTCATCAGGGATGGCAGGGACTTCAGCTTCTGGTTGTGGCTGCTCTGGAACTTGAGGACTTGCCACTGGTGACACATCATCAACAGGTGCAGTGACAGTAGATGGGGCTTCCGTTTCTGGAGCTGGTGGGTCAGCATTGGCTTCTTCGTCACTGGAGTCAGTGTTGGCGTCTGCGGTGGCTGCAGGTGTTTGGCCATTTGGCAAAGTGGTGGCAGGGCCTACCTGCGATGTGGTAACAGGACCTGTTGTTGTGACTGAAGGATTAGCTGCTCCTGGTAGTGGTAGATTGCTAATGACTTGGGGTTGTGGTTCAACTTCATCTAGGATTCTGGCAGAGTCAGCAATCAAGAAGGTTGTGGTTAGGAAGAAGAGGCAGATGGTGGCTTTGATAGTGCCAGGATTGAGTAGGAAAACATTGGCCATTTTACACAAAGAGGAACCTGTGTTGCAGCGAGCTAGCATGAATTATTATTATTATTTTCTCAATTAGAAAGGAAGATTTCGTTGTTGATGAAGCAGATTTCTGGTTGTGCGTATATATATGTATATATATTACTCACACATATATAACTAGTAACTTTTTTTGTGGGGTTTGGGGTTTCTCTATCTAATCTTCAACAAGTGGAGCTGATACTATGGAGTGGTTGGATGTTCTTTCCACTAGGTTGTGATTTGGTTAAAACAACTCGAGAGTTAGTATTGGCAGTTTGGCACTAACAGAACTATTTGGTTAAGTGGAAGTGATATATGGCACAGTAGTTGTGAACTTGTCTTGGTTGGCTAAGATTCCAATTGCAATTTTGTCATATGCTAGATAATTGGCATGGAATACGATTAGATAGTAGTTTCCAAAGGAAATGAAGTTAACAGAAGTGGGATGCATTTAATTTCCAATACGTTATTGGCTTGATTTAGCAACTTTGATTTTGCTAAGAAATGAGTTTCCAGTATAGTGATTTATGTTATTTAGTTATTTATGGTGTTGATAAAAATCACATTTTTACGTGTAATTAACAAAAGATGTGTTACTTTGTGTGAGTTTGGTGATGTTACTTTATTAATCATAAAAGCTGAACACAACATTGGTGAACATGTTCAGTTTCTTTATGCATTCTTTAAGGCGCATTTCTCAGCTAAGTGAAAAAGTAAAAGGTGGATAATCCTGGCGTGTATGTACTTTATAGTTTATACAGCAGATGTTGAGCTTCAGACACATTCAGAGAACAAACTATTGTGTTCTGAAGATATATTCTTGCATCAATGTACACGCTTAATATTGAATCTGATACCAGCAGTGCTCCTGCAAAGCTTCTGCATTGATGTTGGTTTTGGTGTCACAACTTCTGTAGCTTTCTATTAGTTGTGCTTTGATTAGAATCATTAGATTTCTGTTTGAACCACCAACTCTTCCAATACAACCTTCTCAATGCTGCATTGCCTTTCTTTTCTTTTCATTGTTCTATAACTAAATTATACATTACAATTTTATTTCTCTTTTTATTTATCGAAGGCTTGCAGCATTAACTGCATTTTGATGTGCTTTGGTGATTTATCCTCAGCCTCTCTTTTCGCAGCATCAGATAAACTGAAACCCAGAAGAACTATGCCGATAAGCTAATTTGATCGCTCATGAAGACAACAGAAAAACATGTGTTGAACGTACTTTAGCCGAAGATTAAAATCAATTTATCATCATAGCAAACAGTCTCTTAATAGTGATGCTACAAAACATTATGATTCTAGCACCCATTATTCAAGCTTTTTATGCCAATGTGTCTAATTATAGAGTTACTCAATGGAGCTCAAGCTTGTTAAGGATAAGCAGATTTCTTGTTATCAGTCCAAAAATGTTACATTCAGATGTTTCTAAAGACATGGCTTTCTGTTCTTTCTGATGTAGGAAAACGCAAAAGATTTCTTGGATTTGGTGCTTGAAAGAATCATTTTGATTGAAATTCAGTTATGTTCTCTTTGTAGATATCTGTCATCTTGCTACTCTTGGAGAAGTTCCCACGGATATGTATTTGCAAATTCCTTGGTTTCTCAGCTAGTCTTCTCTCTTTACAAGTTAAACAAGAACTGGCTTTTATAGCCGTAGATAAGTAGTTTTTCTTATCCCTTCTCACATATGGATTCTGCACTCTTCCATATTTTCCAAAGTTTACTTTGGGGAAGAACAACTGCTTACCAGCAGAAGGTGAGTATAGCAGTGAATTAGACGAAATCCAGTCTATATTAAACATTAATACTCAAAATATGAGATTAGATCTCAACACTGAAGAGAAAACACAACCCGGACTGATTTTTTACTTGGTTGGGTACTTTAGATCCTATTAACTAAGATACACATCAAACAAAAGGAACTTGGAACTTGTTACTTTTCCTTCTTCTGTACTATACCCAACTCTGTCCACAACCTTAACTGCAGCATAGCCATTGGCGCCATAGTACTTTCCAGTGCCTCCAATAACTGCAACATGTGACTCAAAAACATCACTCCTGTGCACTCCAAAAAGTCTGAGTCCGTCTTGAAACTCACCCTTCACAAAACTTGCTGTCATAGCCACCATATGGCTACTTCCATCCTCTGAGCTAGCAACATACACCCCTTGTGCTTTTCCAAGTTTCTGTAGTTCATCTCCATCACCTTCAAGCACTTCCTCATCTATTGATGTTACTGATCCAAACTCCAGCTCTTGAAGTGTTGCTCTAGTAGGAAAAGAGAAGCCAATGCTAGACAGATCAAGTATTTGAGTGGAAGATGCAGTGACTGGAATTGTTGGAGTGGATTGGGGTATTGGAATCCCTCCATTAAGAGGGAAAAATCCTAGAGGTTTTGGGAAGGGCAGTTGACCAGTGACCATAGTAGTGGCAGGTTTCTCTGAAGGCCGTGTACCATTAAGCATATCCCGCATCAAAAATGTTATTCTGTGGTGCCCATGGTTGTGGTTAGGGGTTGGATTACCAAAAGTTCTAGCTGAGGAAGAGTGGTTTATGGTGGCCATCAACAAAAGTAACATCACTATCGCCAGAAGAGAAGGGAGCTTGGCCATTGTTGCATAGCTTCTTTCTTTTGGCATTAGTTTGCAGGCTCGGTTTATATAATTAGGCTTTAATTAAGTGTGGTTGTTAGAATAACCTATGATCAAATATCAATTGCCTATAGATATTAAAAAGACTGTTAATGTGTCATTAAACAACTTTTAAAATGATAAGACGGTGAATTGGTTATCGTCTATGCTTTATTATCAAGATTAGGTTGTGCATGAATGGAACAAACTCACCCAATCCATGATTCAAATCTTCGCCTATGAATTGAATATGTTTTGGGTTTTGTCTTCTTATTATTTGGATTTTTAAAATCAATTAGGAGAAGTGGGTGATTATAAGTTTACCAACTCATTCGGGAATTAGTTCACGAATCACAGTTCCATATGAAAAAAGATAATTATATACCTTTTTTAAGAGTATATGCAGTGTAAATATTCATTTTAAGGATATCAGATTTAATTAAAAAAAAATATATGATACATAGTATTAAAAGAAATGTAAAAAGAGATGTCTGTTTCGTTATATAGCATTGCTTTTTTTCTTTTTTAATCAACCATGATACCGTATGAGTATCTTACTTGCTGTTAGTACTAACATAATGTAAAATATAATAGCTAGCTCATTAATCATAATCTATTTTTTGAGATAATAATGCGCTAAACACTAAGCGTAATTATAATTCATTATTAATATGAAAACTTTTTATACTATCAATAAATAATAAAGTGTAATGTTGTTATCTATCTATGGGAATTTTCTACATTGTTGTATAATTTCTATTTTTTTAAAATTATTATTATTAATTATTCATTTTAATGATTTAAAAATAAATATAAAAAAATAAAACTCTAAATACATGTTATTGACGAAAGAAGGGAAGCGTGCGAAACCCCCAGAACCCTTGTCTCTGCGCGAATGTTTATCTGAAAACCGAACTTGTCTAAAACCCTAACCCTAAACCTAAACCACACAGATTTGTTCACTCCTTAGCCTACCGCCATGTATCTCTACAGTCTCACTCTGCAGCAACCCACTGGCATCGTCTGCGCCATCAACGGCAGCTTCTCCGGCGGTAAGACCCAAGAGATCGTCGTCGCCAGAGGCAAGGTCCTGGATCTCCTCCGCCCCGACGACAACGGTCGCATCCAAACCATCCTCTCCGTCGAAATCTTCGGTGCCATTAGGTCCTTAGCTCAATTCCGTCTCACCGGAGCTCAGAAGGACTACATCGTCGTCGGTTCCGACTCTGGTCGCATCGTAATCCTCGACTACAACAAGGAGAAAAACGTCTTCGATAAAATTCACCAGGAAACCTTTGGAAAATCCGGTTGCCGCCGCATCGTTCCGGGTGAGTACCTAGCCATAGATCCCAAGGGTAGGGCTGTTATGATTGGGGCTTGTGAAAAACAGAAGCTTGTTTATGTATTGAATAGGGACACTGCTGCTAGGTTAACTATTTCTTCCCCTTTAGAGGCTCACAAGTCTCATACTTTAGTGTATTCCATTTGTGGTGTTGATTGTGGGTTCGAGAACCCCATTTTTGCTGCTATAGAGTTGGATTACTCCGAGGCTGATCAGGATTCCACCGGCCAGGCCGCTACCCAAGCCCAGAAGCATTTGACTTTTTATGAGCTTGATTTAGGGCTTAACCATGTGTCTAGGAAGTGGTCTGAACATGTTGATAATGGCGCCAATTTGCTTGTTACTGTTCCTGGTGGCGGCGATGGGCCAAGTGGTGTGCTTGTTTGTGCCGAAAATTTTGTTATTTATAAGAATCAGGGACATCAGGAAGTTAGGGCTGTGATTCCTCGGCGTGCTGACTTGCCTATCGAGCGCGGTGTTCTTATTGTCTCGGCAGCTATGCATAAGTTGAAGTCCATGTTTTTCTTCCTTCTGCAGACGGAGTATGGAGATATTTTTAAGGTCACCTTGGAACATGATGGTGACCGCGTTTCGGAATTGAAGATTAAGTATTTTGATACTATTCCCGTTACGGCTTCAATGTGTGTGCTGAAGTCGGGATTCTTGTTTGCAGCCTCGGAGTTTGGAAATCATGCTCTGTATCAGTTTAAGGCAATAGGGGATGATGATGACGTGGAGGCGTCGTCAGCTACGCTGGAGGAAACTCGAGACGGTTTTCAGCCAGTGTTTTTTCAGCCCAGAAGACTGAAAAACCTTGTTAGGATTGACCAGGTTGAGAGTTTAATGCCAATAATGGATATGAAAGTCAGTAATCTCTTTGAAGAGGAAACTCCTCAAATTTTTACCCTTTGTGGGCGTGGTCCTCGTTCATCTTTGAGGATCCTGAGAACTGGTCTAGCAGTTAGTGAGATGGCAGTATCAAAGCTTCCTGGTATACCTAGTGCTGTTTGGACCGTGAAGAAGAATGTTATTGATGAGTTTGATGCATATATCGTTGTGTCATTCACAAATGCTACGCTTGTGCTTTCCATTGGTGAGACAGTTGAAGAAGTTAGTGACAGTGGGTTTCTTGACACTACCCCCTCCCTTGCCGTTTCTTTGATAGGTGATGATTCTCTCATGCAGGTTCACCCTAATGGTATTAGACATATTAGGGAGGATGGGCGTATTAATGAGTGGAGAACTCCTGGGAAGAGGACAATTGCCAAAGTTGGATCAAATAGACTTCAAGTGGTTATTGCACTGAGTGGCGGGGAGCTTATATATTTTGAGGTGGATGTAACTGGTCAGTTGATGGAGGTGGAGAAACATGAAATGTCTGGAGATGTTGCTTGTTTGGACATTGCTCCAGTACCCGAAGGCCGACAAAGATCTCGTTTTCTTGCAGTTGGCTCATATGACAAGACCATCCGTATCTTATCACTGGATCCTGATGACTGTATGCAGGCTCTAAGTGTACAGAGTGTTTCTTCAGCTCCAGAATCTCTTCTTTTTCTTGAAGTTCAAGCATCTGTTGGCGGTGAAGATGGTGCAGATCATCCTGCTAGCCTTTTCTTAAACGCTGGTTTACAGAATGGTGTCTTGTTTAGAACTGTGGTGGATATGGTTACAGGTCAGCTTTCTGATTCTCGTTCCCGATTCTTAGGATTGAGAGCCCCAAAGCTGTTTCCCATTATTGTAAGGGGCAAGCGTGCTATGCTTTGCTTGTCAAGTCGACCTTGGCTTGGTTATATTCACCAGGGACATTTCCTTTTGACACCCCTTTCATATGAAACCCTTGAATATGCTGCCTCATTTTCATCGGACCAATGTGTGGAAGGTGTAGTTGCTGTTGCTGGTGAGGCATTGAGGATTTTTACCATTGAAAGATTAGGAGAAACATTTAATGAGACTGTAATTCCATTAAGATACACGCCAAGGAAGTTTGTGCTGCAACCCAAAAGGAAACTTTTGGTGATAATTGAGAATGATCAAGGAGCATTAACTGCAGAAGAGCGTGAAGCTGCAAGGAAAGAGTGTTTTGAGGCTGCTCAGGCAGGGGAAAATGGGACTGGAAGTGCAGACCAAATGGAGAATGGTGGCGAGGATGAGGATAATGATCCACTCTCTGATGAACATTATGGTTATCCAAAAGCTGAATCGGATAAATGGGTTTCCTGCATCAGAGTTCTTGATCCAAGGACAGGAAATACAACTTGTCTTTTGGAGCTTCAGGAGAATGAGGCTGCATTCAGCATATGCACAGTAAATTTCCATGATAAGGAATATGGAACCCTTTTAGCTGTTGGCACAGCAAAGGGACTGCAATTTTTGCCCAAAAGGAGTTTAACTGCTGGATTTATTCATATATATAGGTTTGTAGAGGATGGAAGATCTCTTGAACTTCTTCACAAAACTCAGGTTGAAGGTGTTCCTCTTGCTCTATGTCAGTTTCAAGGAAGATTACTTGCGGGAATAGGACCTGTGCTCAGGCTTTATGATTTGGGAAAAAGACGATTGTTAAGAAAATGCGAGAATAAGCTATTCCCCAACACAATTGTCTCTATTCATGCATACCGTGATCGAATTTATGTTGGTGACATCCAGGAGGTATGTTTCTATTTTGTATCTATATCTGTTGAACATCTGGGTATTTGAGTTAGGTATTCTGACAATGATTTTTCGTCATGGCTTCTGGCTTTGGCTGGTAGCATTTGAGATCACATTGCCTTCTGACAGTAATTTGTCGGTGTCCAGCAAGTTTTAATGTTTAATTTTTACTGCTATGGCTTTTGTTAGAAACCTTCAGGAGGATTATTCTATTATGGAAAGACTTGACTAAAACTTTCTGTAGTGAATTAATTTATTCTCTGAATTTTGCAAATACACAGCATACTTATTCACAGATTCAATGTGTTGCTGCCCTCCATGTCCCGTTTCACTAAATAAAATTTTCAGCTAATTATGTTTTGTACTTTCTCTCCAGTCTTTCCATTACTGCAAGTATAGGCGGGATGAAAACCAACTTTACATATTTGCGGATGATTGCGTTCCAAGATGGCTTACTGCATCATACCACATAGATTTTGACACCATGGCTGGTGCAGACAAGTTTGGAAATGTCTATTTTGTGCGATTGCCACAGGATGTTTCAGATGAGATAGAAGAAGATCCTACTGGTGGGAGGATCAAGTGGGAGCAGGGAAAGCTGAATGGAGCTCCAAATAAGGTGGAAGAAATTGTACAATTTCATGTTGGTGATGTGGTCACATGTTTGCAAAAGGCATCTCTTATACCTGGTGGTGGAGAGTGCATCGTATACGGAACAGTTATGGGAAGTGTTGGGGCATTGCATGCTTTTACATCACGGGATGATGTTGATTTCTTTTCTCATTTGGAGATGCATCTGAGGCAGGATCATCCGCCTTTGTGTGGAAGAGACCACATGGCTTATAGATCTGCCTATTTTCCTGTTAAGGTATATCTAATCAATATTATGCTGTTTGTTCTGTCTGTTACATTGTTACATAGCACTATTTGCCATCCATACTTGATAAGAACGTCCTCCCAACTATATTTTCATGGCTGTTCCTGACGGGCTTTTATCTTCTGCCTCTAATTAAAAGCTGGACACATCAAAATATTTTATTTGTTCATCGAGTGTTTGTTAGCCATAGCATTGGGTTTTGAAAAATTTCTGAGAGACTTGTGTAATGTTGTAGGATGTGATTGATGGGGATCTATGCGAGCAATTCCCAACATTGCCAATGGATTTGCAGAGAAAAATTGCTGATGAATTGGACAGAACCCCTGGAGAGATACTGAAGAAACTTGAGGAAGTACGAAATAAGATAATTTGAGAGATGATCATCTGAAACATCTGAAAGGTGTGATTGCCCTTTATTTCTGTTTTGTCTGTCTATAGTACTGTTGTGATTATTAGGGCACTAGGACCGTAAGCAATACTTAGAGATGCAATTTTATATCTGACTAATAGAACTTCATTAACTAATCTAACATATCACCGGATAATGCATTACAACAACCAAAAAAAAATAACTAAGCATTTTCCCACTAGGTGGAGCTGGCTAAACAGGGAAGTCAAAGAAGCAGTTTGGGTCTTCTAATCATTCTGGGGTAGCTGAGGAGAAATAGAAACCAAAACTTTGATTGTGCCTGTTAGACTTGTAATTAGTGTGCTTTGTAACTTAATCTCCCGATTCAGTGTACATATAGTGTCTAGATTCATTGTATTAGATTAATGTATATATTCGGTTATCCTTAGCATAATTAACACACGGTTTTCATCATTTGTCTCTCTTTTCTCTCTTTACTGTCAACAGTGCCTTTACTGTGGTGCTCACCATAGGCACCTCATCAGTTTGTTTATTCTTTTATTCTGTTCAATAAAACTAGATATGCTGGGATAGTTGTCTTGTCAATTTATTAATACGAGGGAAAATGGGAGGACAACACCTATTTGTTCTTCAGATTAAAGCCTATGTAGCAAGTGCTACGGTTTATATATATAGATCACTGTTTCTCTTAAACTATTTCCATCTGTTGCAATGTAGGTACTGAGTGTGTGTGTGTATTTTTTATTTTTTATTTTTTTTTCCGAATCTTTGGTTCTTTACTACATTTCCAGTTGCTTTAGTGTTATTGAGAATTTGGATTTGACGAATGCTTTATACTGTGGTTTGGTATTGCCTGCAGGGCAGGTCATAGCGGAACTGTTTTTTTCTAGTAGGTCGTTTAGTCAGGTTACCACTAACAATGGGAAGTAAGCTTGTGTTTCTCATTCATACGTGAAGCAGTGATTTCTTCTACCATTTATTGTAAGAGGGAGGACTGGAAGGTGACTGTCTGTACTCTGTATTGTTGGAATGAAATCCATAAGCCTAAGTTGGCAATTTCTGTTGTAATTAATCGTAATTAAATGTTATCACGCTGCTTGTGGATGTGTTGACCCGCCCCATCTCTATCTACTATACGTCTGTCTCGTACTCAATGAGATTTTTTATTTTTTTAAACGATAATAATGAGATGTTTGATAACTTGACATGGAATTTAAATAGTACTGAATATCAGCGCCTTTCCCTTTCAATATAAGTATATCCTATTGAGATATGATACAACTGTTTTTCAAAATCGAACGCAACATTAGTGTACCTATCAAAATACAAAGCTGAAAACTGAAGTAACTGTTTTCGCGTATCAAAATACAAAAACTCGATGATTGAAAGAGATGTTTTTGGAGAAACACTACCTTTCGTTGATTGTACGACAGTAGTGGAAAACGATTGATAATTGGGGTTTTGGTATTGAATTTGTGGTACCTGACTTTTCCACGGTAGTATGATAGACTGTGAGATGTTTGTTGAATGAATCTCGATGCAGAATCTGAAACCTTGCTAATAAGACAAGCTAGCTCTTAACAGTTCACAATAATTCTGTGTTTTTTCTCACATTTAAAAAAACAAAAGATTTGCAAAAGTAACTAACAGATATAAGTCTTCTTGAAACGATTTGTTTTGCTAATTAGGTTTAGGGGTTTGACTTTTGATATCTCATAGTGTCTTCTCACCTGAAGGTGAAAGACTAATCTCTCGAGTCGGGTAGGATTTCGTAAGACGACAAAACTCTCCCAATCGAGTTTTAACATAGTTGCATTCTTAAGGCTCGAAACCGAAACTCTTGGTTAAATTAGAACAACCTCTTACCAGTTGATTTACATGTTCAGCGGTGTTAAAGGTTCGACTAATTCATACCATAGTGAAGTTAGGTTCTCTTATATAGTTTTGCTTGACTTGAAGTGAACGAATTGGGGTTCGACCGATGCCCTATTCGGCGTTAACATGAAGTTGTAGGGTTGAATGCTCGACATGCAGATCAGTCTGTCCGAATACTTTAAAGTTTTGTTTGTGTGAAACTCAAACAGTGAATGTACCTGACATATAGATACAATAGAACTATCTCATACGCTTAGTATAACCATAAATCAAAGAAAAAATAGAGCCAAAATAGAACCAAAGCTGGAGTAGGTTTATTAATTAATTTCAATTTTACACTAGCATGGTAACATTTACACGGTCTTCAAAGGGCATAACAATAGAGAATAGACTTTGAAATTATTTCTTCAGAACTTGGAGCCTAAACTAAATTCGGGAAATACATGACATTAGATAACCACTGCTCATACCTTACCATGTGCATGCACACTTGCCCTAGTTCCTCCACTTGTCTTCCAAGGCCTTTTTCTTTCCAAACTCTAACCCAACACCAACTTCTTTAGCCCCAAGGAAGACAAATCCTTTGGTACAAATTGCCAAGAAAAACAAGACAAATGGTTAGCAATCCTGTTTAGAGCCTTTCATTAAATCTTCATTTTGTTGTTTATGCTCTCTCTCTATTCTAGTATTTCCATAGTGAGATTTCTCCTCTAGCCAATTAATAATGTCTGAGAATACAATCTTCAAATTTTCTGGTGGCTCTCCGTACAATAGACCATGCCACATTCCTGGGTACAGCTTTAGTGTCTTATCTGAGCTCGAGGCCACATCATATAGTTGTTTGCTAACTGATTTATCAGTCACTGTGTCATCTTCACCATGTAGAATCAGAAAAGGTAGTGAAACCTAACCAAAGTAGAAATGCGTCACCAGTTTTGCATGTAACTCGTTAAGTGTCATCAACGGTAAGGAGTTTGGCATTAAAGAGAATGTTAGAAATTTGACAAACCTCATGTAGTCTTTGTTCAATTTCTGTACTAACCCTGAGAAGTTCGTAGCCTGTTCTCAAGCGAGGCTTTCCTTTGTAGCAATATTGGTTAGCTCTAATCTGCAATACATGAATAGTAACGTTATCATCTATTACAAATTGTTTATTTTCATGTTTATGTGAATATTATCCTCTACTTATAACGAATTTCACTTCTATTTATTCATTTGTGTCCTAAAGCATGACATTTTGGAATTTCTGGTTCTATGATAAACCTACCAACTTTTACTTAATTTAACTAAAATACTTCTCCAACAAAAATTAGGGTTGATATAATGCATAACTGTATTTAACTAAAGCGTTTGTGATACTTTTCCATATACACTAGGGGCAGCTTAGGCTGTCTCTTTTTATAAGCCTCACTATCCTTGATTCTAATTAGATTTAAACTTCAGGTTGACAAGTGTGCATATACTTTAATAAATCAAGTGCCATTATCTGTTCAAATTAGCAATTATCAGTTTATGGAATAAATTTTGTGATAGATAAAATACCTTTTCTCTAACTTCAGGCACTTTAAAGGCGACGTCAATGATATCTTGGCTTGGGACTAATTTCCATGTGGGAATGACTTTGCTGAGTGCACTCAATATACCAACCACCACTGCGTTTGGTTTTATTTCATCTGCAATCTGCACAATATTTCATTATTACACCTTGAGATCGCTGTCATGTGAATGGAAGAAAGTGAACAAATTGACTTTGTTTTCTCCCAAACTCGTCTTTGGAAAACTAATTCCGAGAACAGCACAAGCTTTTCCTCTATTGCACCCTAAACAACTATCTATTTAAAAAACGAAAATTAAGCAACAACAAATAAATTATTCACTACAACAGTTGTATGTATATCAATCTCATTATTCGTCTAACTCAAATATATTTAACTTGTCTAACTCAAGTACAAAATCATCCTGTATATCACAGGAATGCTACAGTCATATACGAAATGATTTAATATTTTGAATTAGTTTGACATATGATAAATATACAGTGAATGTATTTGGTTGGACGAAAAACATTTCCTGTATGTACATAAACAAATCCGTTTAGCAAGCAAATAAACTTTGATAAATCTAATTTGTTATTTGCATTTATATTTCATCAAAATTTAAATTATTTCTTTAATTTTTAATGAAAATTATTTCTTTAATTGATTATCAATTATGTAGTTTGCTAGTTTATATTTAAAATTAGCAAAAATGTTACTCCTACACTTAATATTTTCATTAAAATGTTACTCCTATATCAACATGTGTTGGTCTGAGTAGAAAAGATTCAAATCTCTTAAGCATGTAATCCTGAATTTGATCTCGAGATTTATGTGTATAAAAATAATACTATTAAGAGGGATGAGATTTCTATTTAGACGCCTAACTATATCCTGAGAGATTACTTTCTCACCTATCGAGTGATAAGATATTATAGAAAACAACCTTTTATGGTATATTTGGTATGAGGTTAAAAATGAAGATAAAAATTTCATGGATTAGTTTTATTTATAAAATTGTATTGAAAACTCATCAACAAAATTTTCATCCTTTTTTAACCCTTTTTTTAGAGTAATCTCTTACTTGATAGATGAGAGATTAATCTGTTGAAATATGGTCAGACACCTAAACGGGAGACCTCTTTTAACGATATTTTTTCTATACAGATGAATCTCAAAATTAAACTCAAGATCATATACTTAAGAGACCCGAACTCCTTATTTTTACCTCTTACTACACTAATCTTAATATGGTAAAAAGGGAGAAAGGAAATTTAATCTTCTTCCTTTTTCTTTTTCTTTTTTATAAAAAGTAAGCATAAATAAAAAAAAGTGAAAAAAACCAAATGTAGCAATAATATTGCTGTAATATATCATTATGTCACTTTCTGAAGGCAAGGTCTTCTACATGTGACGTAATATGGGGGGACGGACAACTACTGCAAATTTGCAACGATTTAGCTTAGAAAATTCTTGATTGATTCCTTCCTAATCCCAAGCGAGCACTTGAAAGGTCAGATGCCCTTCTAGATGTTGAAGATTAGTATCGGTCTAACAATCATATTCAAATGGGTTCATTGAATTATTTTGCTTCAACGAATCAACTAAAATATAATATATAAAAAAATCTCTGATTCATATTTAAACTTGACGTAAGCATACGTATAAAGAAAAAAAAGTTTTCTAATATTTTCATTATTTTATGTAATCTAATAACTAAATTTTTAATTTTTAAAAATGTTGTAACAAAAAGTAAAAAAAAAAAAAATCAGTTTCTTGAGATATAATTTCCTATTCGAAATGGTAAAGAAAAATAGAGATTAATAGTAAAATTTTGATGCACACAATTTAATAAAAAGTATTCTGATGCTCTCCTCAAGTAGAGAGAGTAACACAAAAAAGATAATCACTACTTAAATCGTGACTCACATGTATTGTGATGTCCATATTTTTGTGTCATTCTATATCTCTAACGTGATTGTCTCATAAACAAGAGAAAATCTAAATCCTAATAAAAAAACAAATATGTTTCAAGCCAATTATGAAGTTGTCCATGCACTGTGCAGTTATCTGTAACTTGTGTATATACGACACATTGTGTTATTACTTATTAGTAATTCGAACTTAGCCACTACTTTATATGGTGTTACATAAGATTATCAACACTTCATCAAATCGTATAATTTGTAAAATATAACTGTGATCTTTTTTTTTTTATTATTAAAAAAAAGGTGTGCTTGTATAAACATATGTAGCTTAAAATAGACATTATAGATTGTTGAATTAATATTATTAAGTTAACAGATAATCACAAAGTGTAATTAAATTTAGATAACCTATTTTATAGGGGATGGATATTTTTTGATTAGCATAAGAAGCAAGAATATATTCTCTGCAACCATAACAAGAGATAAGTAAAAAGAAATTTCTCTGCAACCAAAACTAGAGATAAGTAAAAAGAAAAATCTACGTCAACATGTACATAATTGGATCCGATTTTGCTGGGGGCTGTATATATCACAATACACCAAACGTGCCTAACACCTTGGAATGACCAAATAGAAAAAGAAACGTATAGAACCACCAGAAAAATAAAAAACAAAAAACAAAAGAGAGAGAGAAATGTTGCAGGATTATTTTTTTTTAATGACAGAATTGTATGCAACGCATGATGCACATATTATAATGTGCAGAAGATATTTTTTTATAGAGCATATAACAACAAAAAATAAATGGAGAAAGCAAGCCAACCTTGCACATGGGTGCAACCAAAATTGCGCCATCCCAGTATTCTGGCTTTTTCCTGTGCAATAGCAGAGCCACAGCGCCTCCCATGGATTCCCCCAACAAGTACCTCATCTTCTTCTTGTTCTCTGCCTTTTCTGCAATTTTTTTATTATTGAAAAAAAGAATTTCATTAAAACTTAAACTAAATGACGATATCAAACTTTAGCAGTGGACATATATATGGGCCACATCATGGGTTTGAAAATGTGTTCAAAACCAATAAAAAAAAACTTAATGGCAGGCAACAAATTATTGAAATGATGACCCATAATATAAGAGAGAGAGAGAGAGAGAGAGAGAGAGAGAGAGAGAGAAGAATCTGACCACAAATGGTGGTGAAATGGTGGGAGCAATCGTTGATGACATTATCAAAATTATTGACAAGACCAAGAAGGCCATCTGATTTTCCATGGCCTTCATAATCCACCCCATACACTGCAAAACCTGCCTTTGCAAGCCTTGTTGCTGTGCCTGCCTTTGCATTTGTACTTCAGTATATATTCATATATATTATATGCAACAAGTTGATTGATTTTGATTGAAAAGTGGAAAACTGAAAATGAATTATTAGGTGAAAGTGGAGAGGCTAATTACTGTTCATGGTGATGCTGCATTCCATGGCATAGCCATGGCACATGAACACTAACGCTTTTGGACTTTCATTCACTGGAAGCCATCGGCTTGCCAAAAGCTTCATGCCTCGAGAATTCAGTATGAATTCCTGCAAAATTATATAAATAAATAAATATATATATATATGAATTTTTTTTAAAATTACTAATAAGCACGTTAAGATTCTGTTTTCTTTTCTTTTTCCTTTGAATTTGAATAAGCAAAGCTCCCAAAAAGACTTTATACATACCTCTTCATATTTGATCTCGGTTTCACTCGCCTGCAAACCAGAAAGCAAAAGAATACCAGAAGAAAATTAATTACAAATTAGGTTAGGATTAGGATATTATAATTGTATACACAGAGAGAGAGAGAGAGAGAGAGAGAGAGAGAGAGACCATATGAAGAATTGTTTGACGTTGTGTATTTTTCTGAAGAAGGGTAAGAATAGGAGAGATGGTATCAGAGAGGAAAAGCTGGTTTTATAAATACAGAGTCTTTTGATGAGTGCCAGATATTAGTGCATGGAAATTAGGAAACCACGGAAGTGTGGGATAAGAATGCCATTAGTTTCTCTATTTATAGGCAGACTATTGAGGAGAGAGAGAGAGAGAGAAAGATCCATCTGCCTTTGGTGTGTGATTCAATGAAACAAAAAATAACTATCCTTCTCCCACTAGGCTTGGGCCACCCTTTAATGCTTCCACAACTTCCCGATTATTTGCCAATCTGCTTATCTATCTCTATCCTAATCAAGTTGGAGGATACCCCGTCGTGGATCATTTGGCAGTTATTAAGAATTTGTTTAACTTTCAATTCATATAAATTAATAAAAGATTTGCACCAAAAAAAATATAATTGAAGAGCGGTTCAATTGATGGATTTTAGATTATTAGCCTTTATTTGTGGACTTTAATCTTGGCATGAGCTCACCCTATTGTGTATTTATTATGTGTAACTTGCCTTTAGTTTGGCAGACCTGCACTTTTGTGCTTCTTTCTTTGAGTGGACTTTTTGGGCACTACCAATTATTAATTAAATGGTCTTCCCTCTATTTTTGGTGGACTTTGAGGCACTACTGATTGAAGAGTTTAGCTTCATTGGGATGTGATTAGTCGGTTAATATCTGAATGAATTTGAAATTTTAGTTTTATTTGTTCATTTATTTTTTGGGTTGAAAGTTGAAACCGTGTAAGCGATGGATAAGAATGAGGAAGGGGTAAAAGATAGGCGGCGGCAAGAAAAGTAAATAACACCCGTTTGAGGTGTTTTTAGAGAATGGGATAAGAATAAACAGAGAAAAATTAAATTGGAATGATTGATAATACTACTTCCTTATTGGGCGAGAATCATTCCCATTTATTTTTCGTATATTATTTGATTAATTTCAATGATTTTTACAGAAGCAAACATTTGTCACCATCACCATCCAACCATTCAGGTACCAAAAAAAACCAACCAACCATTGATCCATGTTGATGTCAGAAATAAAGATTTACTTGGCAGAAGCCCGTACGCAAGGTTTTTTCTTTTTAATTTTAATGTCTTTAAATTATATTTTATTAAAAGTTTTAATATGTATAGATTTGATTAAACAAATTTAAAAATAAAGAATTAATTAAATGAATTTAAAAATTAATTAAGTAGATTTAATTTGTAATTAATATGAAAAAATATGATATGTGAAAGTAAATATAGATAACTAAAATAAAAAAATAATGTAAAATTAAAAATACGTGACATAAAAAAAAAAGAGTACTATAAAAAATCTATTTTCAAAGAGAAAAAATACAATAAAAAAATAAATACTTTTATTTATAAAATATGAATGAATATATAATTTAACTATATATTAAATAATTTTTTTATATTATCATTTAATAATATTATTTATTCTCACTCGATATTCCCACATGCTATGACCACGATTATGAAATTTGAGCATCAACACATATTTTAAATTCAAAAGTAGATTTTATGATATATTATTATCTTACGAAACATTGTTCATTAAAAATCGAACATATTGATTGAAAAATCAAGTAATGGGCTCTAACCTTTTTTAATGGATACGGTCTCGGATATCTATTTCGCATAAGACATACTGCTAAAATTCTCACTTTAACCCGTTTAAAATATTAAGACAGTCTCTCATATAATTCAATTATATATTATTATATCATTAAATAAATTTGATTATAATAATAATTATATAAGATTTCTAACTCTTTTAATAACATGACAACATGTTATTAGAATTTCTTGTCTCTCACGATATAGGACTAGTCTGGATAATGAGATTTGAATCCGAAAATTGTAGATAAAACTCAATACATGATTGTATTGTAGATAATTAAATAAACTCAGAGACACAATACATGATTATATGATATTATAGAAAAAATAGATTCCTTAATTAATTTGAAGCTTTGCTCTATTTTGTTGTTTCTTTTTCACTCATTTAAAATTTTAAATTCTTAACCTCCCTAAATTAGTAACCCAATGTCCAATGATACCAATCTTACCGTTTACATTGAAATGACTCATGTTCCATTCACACTAGACATATACATATGTAGTCACAGTTTGATGAATAAGGAGCGTTCACACGTGATGAAATTTGCATTTCAAAGGCATCAGCCATATTTATGTGAAAATAAATTTATTTTTGATGCATTTAATATTTGTTGTGTACATTCTTTGAATAAGATTGTGTTGGTCTAATTCTATCAGATACAAGGAAAAAAAAATACAATTAAGGCGCATTGTAAATAAGGAATTGCAACAAATATCAACATAAGTACAAATCTAGCTATAACAAGTTGCGAACACAGCTTTTACAGTAAAAAGGCAGCAATAAATTTTAGAAGGACGCGTTTTTTCTAGTTTCTTTTCTTGACCAAGAAAAATTAGGAATAATGATATCGTTTTTTTCTTCATAGAAAAGTATATCACATGCGTGTCCTTATTATTTGAATTACATTTCAGGACTACTCAATTATTTTTGGTTTTTAACAATTGTCCACACAATTTTAAATTAAGATAGTATTTAGGTAAAATTTCTTCCCCAAATTTGATATAGTAGACCAAGAGTTTGTTTAGTTAGGCGTATGGTAAGCCCAGAGTAATTTTTAGATAGACTCAATTTATCATAAATATTTAAATTATTATTTGACATATACAATATAATAAAAATTATCATAAAATTATATAAATTTTTAATAATAATTTTATACATATCAAATAATAATTTAAATATTTAAAAAATAATATGATAAACTATACTTACTTAAAAATTTCTCATCAGCCCAAACATGAGTTTGAAGCATTTAAATTTTGTTAGCACTCAATTGATGATGCTTGGTAAAATTTACGTTTACCAATTTTCAACGTGATTTTAGTTTGAAATCAAGGTTTGAGCTTAAGCATGTTTTTCTTGTTTTTCGACAAATTCACGTTGCCTTTAATTTTTTATTTTTTATTTTTAAATACAAATATTTCGATTATAACTTTTTTTACTTCCACTTTTTGTCATCTTCAATGACATCTTTGCTCAAGTTTCTAATTTTTTTAATAATTTTTTATTTATAATTTAACTCTAACATTAAAAATGAAATTTTTTATATAATTTATACTTAAAAATAATTAAATAATTAAATTAAATAAAAAATAATATTAACATTGTAATATAAATCTCATATCCTTTTTAGTAATCACACATCTAAAAGTAATTTTGGTTAATATCATTTAAATAACATTCATTTTGTCAAATTTATTTTTAAAATAAAAATTTTTAAACATAAATTACGTTATTACAATTTCACTTTTAACCAAAATTAAGTTTACAAATTTAAGTTGACTCAAATCTAAGTTTACAAACTCAAATCTAAACATATACTAAGGGTTGGACATGGTGATAAGGGAGAAGCCTTCAAGATCAAAATTTAAATTTTTGGAGAAGTCAATTGTTGAAAAAACTTTTTTATTCATGATAATATCTGAATGATTAGGCTTATAGTAATGCATATGAGAATACCCTAGTAAAAAAAATGATATAGTAGAAATTAAGAGGAACATTTTGTGCCAAATAATTTTGGAACTTGTATTTTCTCAAAATTAAAAACAAAACAAGATGTTGGCGTGGACAATAATTGTATAGAGAAATAATATAATAAGACTTACTTACTATTGTATAAAATCAGGAGTTTAATGAACAAAAATGTTTAGGTAAAACAATTTGTATTCCATTTGTGCCACATGTAATATATAAGAAAAATTGTATAAATAGTATTACTTTATGATTTCTAAAAAAAAATATCTTTCATATCTCGTAGTGCACATCCAGAAAGTGTGCAGAAAACTTGAGCAATGCATAAAATATTATAAAAATTAATAAATAAAAAATCTAATTTGTATAATGCTCATCACAGTATACGTAATATTTATAGTGAAAACATTCACACAATACGTGACACTTATAACTATAATACATTTTATGTAGAATTCCATATATACTAGTAAGCGTGTCCATCATAAACAGTTAAATACTGTGTCTACACATTTTTTTATGTCTTCATAAGGGACGGTAGCATTGACCAGAGGACTAGTAGAGGCAGTTGTTATTTGTTATTAATGTGGATTTATCTTTGAATTTGGTGAAGGATTTTATATCAACTCAATAAATCTATATTAATTATAGATATAAAATTATAACATATTAAACACATTATATTTAAAAAATAGATCAAGAATGTATACATGACATGATTCTATAATCCATTGTTGTTCAGTGAAGAGATCAAGAAAAAACTCCGTGTGAGAGAAAAATTGTCCTCTACCTGGTAAGTTTTCTGTACGTATTCAAACTACTTAATGGGAAGTCAATTTTATTTTCTTACCAGATGAGAGTAGGACACTCTCAACATGCTATCAAATGAACAACCTAACCCATCACAGGCCACTCACAACAAAAGTTCAATTACAATATTCATAAATTGATCAAGTGCTATATTATAAACCATAATTCTATAATTAATATATATTAATGATTTCAATAGTATTTTAATTATTAATTAATGCTAATCCACATAACATAAATATTTGAATTAAAAAAATTAACAATTCTCCCACTTGGATAGCATTAGTCAATCATTAAAATACAAGAATCATTAAGACTAGAATACCAACTATGGTCAAAGCATATGTCAACCAACAGTCTAAGAAATATAAGCTTTAACATTGCAGAACTAGTATCCGATAGGAAAGTAGATCATATATGTTAAATGTTCATATTTCACATAAAGAATAATGAATATGGAAAAACATAATTAATTAAGAGAAATATGCAATCCAAGAATGGTCCAAGCATCTGAAAATGCTATAAGAGATATGATAATAAAAGTGACGTCATCTCATACATATCTTATAAGAATGACAATAAGTAAATATAAAATTTCAGACTCTCACTAACCCAAAACATCAAAAGACTTAACTAAACCCATATGAGCTACGTGATTCTGAAAAGCTCCAACAGTTAAGCTTTTAGTTAGTGGATCTGCTAACATGTTCTCTATAGTAAGATGCTCAATTCGAGTCTGAAACTCCAGAATTTTCCCTCTAACAAACATATATTTAATATCAAAATGCTTTAAGCGAGAAGAGCTTCTGTTGTTTTGAGAGAAATATACAGTAGCAGTATTATCGCAATATATCACAAGTGGCCTAGATATGCTTTCAACAATATGAAAGCCAGAGATTAAGTTTTTCAGCCACATGGCTTGACAAGTAGCCTCATAGCAAGCGACATACTCTGCTTCCTTGGTAGAAGTAGCTGTAAGAGTCTGTTTGATACTATTCCAAGAGATAGCTCCTCCTGCCATCATAAAAATAGAGTCGGAAGTAGACTTTCAGTCGTCAGGACAACTAGCGAAATCAAAATCAGAATAACCAATGATTTGAAGTTGATCAGACTTCTTATAGGTCAACAAATAATCATTGGTTCCCTGCAAATATCTCATAACCTTTTTTTAAGGCTTTCCAATGACCCAAACCTAGGTTGCTCAAATATCTCCCTAAAGCATTAACAATAAAAGCAATATCGGGACGAGTACAAACTTGAGCATACATTAAACTGGCAACAGCGGAAGCATATGAGACCTTTTTCATTTTAACTATCTTTATATCATTTTGAGGACATTGGAATTTAGAGAGTTTGTTACCTTTTTGAACAGGTGCAGCACATGGGGAGCAAGAATGCATGTTAAATTGCTTGAGGATCTTTTCAATATATCATCTCTGAGACAATCCAAGAATGTCACGTGACCTATCACGGTAAATCTGGATGCCTAAAACAACTAAAGCATCACTAATGTCCTTCATATTAAAGTGGCTACTCAACATCAGTTTTGTTTCAGCCAAAAGTTTAACGCAGCTGCTAGCAAGAAGAATATCGTTGACATATAGAACAAGAATTATAAAATTGCTCCCATTAGTCTTCAAGTAAATGCACTGATCTGAGGCATTTTCTTTGAAGCCAAAAGAAGTGACAACCTGATCAAATTTCAAATATCATTGCTTGGATGCCTGTTTTAGTCCATAAATGAACTTTTTAAGTCTGCAAACCAAATGTTCCTTACCTGTTTCAACAAAACCATCAGGCTGAACCATATAGACATCCTCGACTAGATCTCCATTCAGAAAAGTCGTCTTCACGTCCATTTGGTAAAGTTCTAAATCAAAGTGAGCTACCAAAGCCATAACAACTCGAAATGCATCTTTTGTAGAGACTGGTGAAAAAGTCTCATTATAATCATTACCTTCTCTTTGACTATAGCCTTTTGCTACTAGTCTAGCTTTGTACCTCTCAACTCTACCATCTGGACTACGCTTGGTTTTGAAAACCCATTTGCACCCAACGAGTTTGCAACCAACTGGCAACTCCATGAGATCCCAAACAGTATTATGAGACATAGAAGACAACTCATCATGCATAGAATTCAGCCAATCAGAAGCATGAGAGCTAGAGATTGCCTCCTTAAAAGTGATAGGATCATCGTCATCATAGAGATCAAACTCATGCTTCTGAAGATACATTACATAGTCATCTGGTATAGAAGGCCTGCGTGCTCTCTGAGATCGCCTTAATGAGACTACTTCAGCAATGTCATCTGGTTCCTATTCATCAGCTAGTGGTGCCACTACATCATCTTCTCCTCGAAGAGCCTGATCATCATTATGATTAACTGGAACCATGATATCTGCAGCAAGTGAAATAGTCGGTATAGGAACTACGATCCGATCTTCTTTAAGAGTGACTGGTCGTGGTGTATGGCTCCCACTATCTAAATCATCCTCAAAGAATATTGCTCGGTCAGACTCGATGACTCACATAGAGTGAGAAGGACAATAGAATCTACAACCTCTAGAGCCCACGCAATAGCCAATGAAGAAGTCGTTAACAGTCTTAAGATCAAGCTTCTTCTGCTGAGGATTACAAGGTCTAACTTCTGCCTTACAACCCTACACATGAAAATGTTTTAAACTCGACTTCCTTTTAGTCATCAGCTCATAGGGAGTTTTCGACACAGACTTATTGGGTACTTAATTAAGAATATACACAGCAGTCTTCAAAGCATCTTCCCAAAGAAAATCTAGCAATGACGAATGACTCAACATGTAACACCCCAAAATTTCCTATCCTATAAACAGTAATTTTGACAGCTAATAGAATTTTACTGTTTAGTAATTTCTGAATACTGTAAAATTATTTTGTTTATTCCATCAGCGTATTTGATCGTTTTGAGTGATTTACTCCGTGTTAGGAAAATAATAATTTTCGGGTCGGGAAAAATCTTTCTGTATTTATTTTTCTTAACTGTTAATTATTTTTAAACAATCTGACTTGATTTTCATACGTTTTCTAATTTTTGTGATTTTATGTGTGATTATGAAATTTTTGACTGTATGTGAGCCCATGTGGTCCTAGGTAGGCCTAGGTGACCTTACGTGGGCCCAGGTGGGTCCCGCAAAGTGAAAAAATTTTCTACGCATAGAAAAATTTGTACTGTTTAGACGGAGACAGGGGATCTTACTAAACCTGAATCCGAAAATAGTTTTAAAAAATTTGTTTTGTACTGTATTTATTTATCAAAAGATAAAAATACAGTAAATATATTCTTTCGTGGGATTTTTAGTAGATAAAAATAGAAATTATATTGCTTAAGTCAACATCGGTGGTTTGGATATCTACCATTGATTTAATTAATGGTTAAGAAATAAACTTAATAAAGAAGCATTGGATAATCACCATTGATTTAATCAATGGTGTGAGAATAAACTTAGTTAGGCAAGCTTCAATATCAACCGTAAATTTAATCAACGGTGTAAATTTGATTATATAAAGTGACCATTTACAACCATTGGATTTAGAGTTGATCAAGGGTGGAGATTTGGTCTTAAAAAGTGACAAAGATCATTTATGACCATTGGATGAAGAATTAATCAAGGGTGGAGATTTGGTCTTAAAAAGTAATAAAGACTAATTATGATCATTGGATTAAAAGTAAGAAGAAGTAATCTTGACCCTTTATTTTGGAGACACATCTAATGGCTAAAATTTAAAGGAGAAGGATCCAATGACTTAGATTTAGTCTTCTAAAAATCAAAAGTCTACCTAAATCCTAACCATTGAATTAATCAATGGCTAGAAATGCTTCAAATAATGGCCTAATTAACAAGCCAAGTAAACTAAATTAAATGTTAAATTGTTATAATCTAATTCTTAATTAGATATCCTAATTTTAATTAGAGATTATAATATATGAAATAATATGTCTAATTAATTAGTTATGTAATTAGAAAATTAGTTAAGATTGATTAGGAAACTTAATCTAATGAATTAACTAATCAATTAGCAAGTAATTATGACAACTTTGGAGTGCATGATGAATGGGGACGGTTTTGGAGTGTTAGGAAGGAGGAGACATGTTTAGACATGCTTGTATAGCCTTTTTTTAGGCCAAAGAAAAAGATGACAAAGTGGAAGACTTTGTGCATCATGTGATAGCCTTCAATTATGCCAAATGAATTCATATCTCTCCATTCTTTCACTCCCACGGCAGCAGCACCTTTGGTTACACTCTCCATATTCATTTTTCTATTTCACCAAAAAGCCTTCATCAAATCTCTCAAATTCTCTCAAAGTTCCAAGAACACAAAACAACCATTTTCCTTCCTTTTCTCACCTTATGATTCGGCCAAGCAACCCACAAGCACCATTACTCACCTATAATTTTCACTCACATCATTTCCTAAACCTAAACACCATTCTAAGAACATCTCTAGTTATGAGTTTTTCCAAAATCATTCATCTTGAGCTTCAAATCCAAGCTTCAAGTTTCTATCAAAAATAAAAAATTCCATCTTTGTGCTTCAAGAGAAACCATTCGGTCAAGACACTCAAAACCACCATCCAATCTGTTTTGATTTCATCCAACCATAGATCTTGAATTTACATGATATTCTAAGCAACTTTCATGTTGGAGACTTTCTCAAAATCATTCATCTTCATGGACTTTCTTCAAGAACAAAGTTATGGGATTTTTGAGGTGAAGTATACGAAAACTTCATTTCTTCTCTTCTTTTTCATGATCTAAACCATGTTTGATCCATAGTTTCTCTTAATCAAGCTTAGTATACTAATTTCTATGTATTTTGTTTTGAATTTGAGAAGCCCTTGGTGTTGAAGGACTTGGAAAGAGAAGCAAAATCAAGAAGCTTTGAGGATCTTCAAGAGGTAAGAGGGAGATCCATCTCACCAACCAATTATGGTGGTGGGAGATGGTCTTATATTTGATGAATTGTGAATTCATGTGAGAATTCCAATCCATGGTCATGTAATAATTAATTGTGTGTTTATGAGCTTTGCTTTATTTTCTTATGCTTTGATTATTTTTGTCTATGCTTAATATGCTTTGCATGATTTTATAGCTTTGATAGTATACTTATAATATGCATGATGAGTATATGGCATGTTTGTGATATTTATGATGAAATATATATATGTATGCTATAATGTGTGGATGGAAAGAAAATTGATCTTGGTTCCAATGGCCAAGGAAGAGCTACGATTTTGATGCCATTGATGAGGGTCAATGTTGAAATTTTTCAAGAACAAAGAAATTAAATTTTGATCCCTAGAACAATGAGAATTTCGGCCAAGACACCTCAAAATAGGTGTTTACAAATTAATATGTTTATGGAAGAATAAAATTGGATTGACTTGAGGAGTATAGAAAATGAACTAAAGGTTTATTTTTTTTAAGAAAACATGAACACAAATTTTAGAATGAAATTTTATTGATTTATTTTGTGTAAAAACAAGAATGGAATTTATTTAAGTTAGAAGAAAAATATTTCATGGTTCCAATGGCCATCTATAAGGTTTTGATAATTTAGAAAAAATGTTTTGATGCTATGAAATACAAGAATTTTCAAATAAGGATTTTTGAAAAGGGAATTAAGTGTTATAAATTAAGTGAAGTTGAATTTTCATAAATAAAAGAAAAAGAAGATTGAAAGTATTGAACTTCAAATTAATTTAAAAAGAATCAATTTTTAGAAGTGATTTAGAAATATAAAAGAAAATGTTTGTAACTTAAATTTACTCACGAAGAATTTATTTGAGTTTTGGAAAACGTTAGGAAATTTAAAGTTAAGAAACAATAATTAAAACAACTCAATATGATTTTGTAGGATTAGATCAATAAAAAGTGATTTTGAGAAAATATATATTAAGGAAAATATTTTTGACTAAGAATGAAAAAGGATTTGCAAAGAAAGTGAAAATGAATTTGAACAAATGGGTTTGGTTTTTATAACCGTCGGTACTTCGATTTTGAAAATAAAATTTTAATGGTTTTGTTTGTGTAAAATCATATCAATTTAGAAGGAAAATATTTAATGGTTTCAATAGTCATGTCCACGTTTTTGAAGACTTGTAATGCCTTGATTTTTATGAACAAAGTGATTTTCAAAGTAGAAACGTAACTTGAGTTAATATAAGAATTTGGAAATGGAATTAGAGCATTTATCACTTGAGAAATTAAGTTTTTGTAAACGAAAATGTTTTCGAACTTCAATTTATTTTGAAGAAGGTTGTGTTTGGAAATGCTTTGAGAAAAATGGAGAATATAATGGTGATTTGAGAATTTACTAAAGTATAACTTATTTTCAAATTTTGAAGTACGTGTGAAAATTTTAAGATTTGAAACATTGATTTATATCAATGAAAAAGTAATTTTGTGGATTATATTTGAAAAAAAATTTCTTGAGTAAAGAAACAGGGAAAAAGATTTTCTTGAATAAGAAAATGTGTTAAAAATGATATTGACTTATTTGAAAGTCCAAAATAATGTTTGAAATATTGAGGAATATTTTACATGATTGTAAAATGGTGAAAAATGATTTACGTATCTTAAAAATGATACTTCTACGCAATTTGAAATATGTTAAAATATTTCTACGTGATTTGAATTACGTTTAAATATTTTATGTAAGTTTAAATATTTTACGTGATTTGAAATATAGTTAAAAAATCACTATGTGATTAAATAATGATAGAATATTTTTACGTAATTATGAAAAATGGTAGAAAATTGTTATGAGATTTGGGAAGCGTTTAAATATTTTATACTATTGAAAATATTATTAAAAAATATACGCAATTTTGAAACAGTGGAAAAATATACTATTTGAGAAACGTATATTTTTACGCGATTGAAAAAGACATTGAAAAATTAATACATGATTTAAAAGTGCAACAGAAGAGCTGCGGCATTTTGAAAACGTAACAAAAGTGTTACAGTATTGGGAAAATATAACAGAAACGTTTCAGAATTTTGAAAATGTAACAGAAACATTTTGGAATTGTGAAAACATAATGGAAATGTTATGCAATTTTGTGAAAACACGGCGAAAGTGTTTTATAACTATGAAAACATGATTTGGTGTTAAAAATATAGTATAATTACTGTTGAACCAGTGTATGGACACTGTAGGAGAAAATGACATGTTTTGCCTATGATTAGCATTTGGTGCATTATACATGCATTGGAAAGATATGTCTGTGATTAGATTTGGTGCATTATACGTGCATTGAAAAAAATATGCGTTGAAGCATATGATTACATTGAACAAATGAAATTGAAAAGATTTGGCCCGTTGGGGTTGGACTTGCACTGATAAATTCGTGCATTGTATAAAAGATAGCTAATAGCTATTATAGCCTTTGTGGTTGAAGAGGAAATGAGAATTAATAGTGAGGTCTATGATGGATCTTGGGGGCGTCAAGGCGCGGTGGTCGACCAGTGGACAGCTGGCGAGTACCCTGTGCCACTTAGCGATGCAGTCCGTTGCAACGCATTGACGATACCCGACAAGAACACGATTCTTTTCAACGACTGAGAGATTGTCTTTGGGCTAAGGCTGACAATTAACTAGAGCATTCTTCTCGAAATTATGAAAACCTCCATGGAGTTGTTTTTGATAAAATGAGTCTTTGTACATATGCATAAATCTGAGCATTTATATCTATGTGATATATTAATTAGAGAATATTGGTTATTGGCTATAACAATTCTTTTGAGTACTTGGATGATGATTGAACTGATAAATGATTAGATGATGATAGTTGATTAATGCTAATAGCATGATTATGGTATAATCTATCTGTATAATATTGTTGTTTGTGTTATCTCCGTGCTGCCATGTTGGTATTGGTGTAGGTGATCTCACCTCTTTGTTATATTGTTTTTTGTGTAATCAGACTTGTTAAAATCAAATAATAGAAAGATCGAGTTGTCTTAGACATAACGGGCGATGGATACTCTGAGATTGTAGATAACAATAAGGAGTGGACATTCAGGACTCGAAGGTGTGCAGTGTTGACAAAGGAACAGATGTCTGATGCATCAAGATAGACAGAAAAAGGAATAAGTATGTTAAAGTTTTCCGTTAATGTTGTACCATGTTATTAAGTAGGACCCATCATGGGGTTTGCTACTGTCAAAAAAATAAATAAATAAGTCTGTTAATTTTATATTTTTCTTTAAATTGTGATATTAATTGGTGTCAATATTGCATAATGAATAGTTAAAATATGATTTTCAATATTACCTAATATTTTCAGTAAAGTAAAGAAGAAATTTTGAAACCCATCTTTTATAACTCAAACTTTGTGCGAACTTATTTTCAGATTATGAGTCGGAAGTCAGAAATGTGATGCCCTAGCTAGGGTGTTACATTAGTTGGTGTCAGAGCTAGGGTGTTACACAACATGCATCTCACCATATCCATAAGTGTGCGGTTACGTCTCTCTGCAACTCCATTCTGCTCAGGAGTACCAGGCATAGTATATTGAGTTTCAATTCCACATTCATCGAGAAATCTGGCGAACGGTCCTAGATTTCTTCCAGTTTCATCATATCTGTCATAATACTCACCTCCTCTGTTAGACCTCACATATTTGATCTTCTTGCCTGTCTTCAATTCAACAGCAGCCTTGAAGGATCTGAATGCATCCAAAGAACCAGATTTTTCCTGGAGAAGATCTATCCAACTAAATCTGAAGAAGTCATCTATGAAGGTAATAAAATACATATATCCACCCATGGCAGTGGGTGTAATAGGTCCACACATGTCTGTGTTAATCAACTGTAGCACATCATTACACATGTTCACTCCTTTATTCCTAGTTTTGGCAATGAACTTTGCTTTAACACAATCAACATAAGTGTCGAAATCAGAGAAGTCAAGGTCATGAAGAATAATTTCCTTAATCAGTATTTCAATTCGGGGCCTAGAGATGTGCCCCAAGCGTCTATGCCATAGTATAGAAGAACTCTCATCAATCCTACTACGCTTATTTCCAACAATGGAGTTAACAGACATATCATTCAAATTCATCATATATAGCCCATCACACAAAACTCCTGAACCAACGGCAATGGAATTAAAACAAATAACAACTTTTCCATTACCAAATTCAAAAGGATAACCATATCTATCCAAAGCTGAAACTGAAATTAAATTCCTTCTCATAAAAGGTACATAAATAGCATCTTTTAACAATAAAGTATGTCCAGAAGGTAAATACAAGGTAACTAGTCCTATTTCTTCCACTGAAACTCTAGCTCCATCTCCCACAATGATCTTGGATTCAGCATTACTTGGCTTCCTCAGGCTTGTGAACCCCTGTAAATAATTCACAACGTGAATAGTTGCACCTGACTTAAACCACTAAGTATTAGGAGTAACATCAATCACATTTGATTCAAAACAAGCTAAAGCTAGGAGTGTACCTTGTTTCTCAAGTTTCTTCTTGAGAATGTAACAATCATCCACTTTATGGCCATACTTCTTGCAATGCTTGCAGTTTCCCTTGAAGAAATTCTTCTTGGGCTCTAGGTGTAGAGATACTTTCCCTCCTTTCTTCTTATCATGTTGAATCTTGCCTTTGTAACCTTTCTTTTTCTCATTTTTAATACCAAAAGTAGAAGCAACAAACTGAACACTCTGTGATTTCCCTTTCCTTATAGAATTCTCTTCTTGAGAGACAATAACAATCATTTCATCAACTGTCTACTCATTTTTTTGAGTGTTATAAGAGGTCTTCAGAACATCAAATTTAGAAGGGAGTGACTCCAGAACTTGCTAGATTAAATAACTCTCACCAAGATCAACCTTGAGAGACTTCAGTTTATTAAAATAGTGCACTAACTTCATGATGTGCTCACGAACTCCACTAAAACCATCATATTTAGTCTTTTCAATCAAAGAAAGATATTGGCCCTTCTTAGCTTTACCAAAAGTCGTGAATTTCTCACCAACAGATTTTAGCAATTCCTTAGCCTTCTTGCTCTCTGGAATGCTCTGTCTAATTGACTTCTCCATAATGTATTTCATCACCATAAGACACACCTTATTTGAGTGCTCCTATTTTTCATGAGAAGTCTTTTCAGCAGCAGTAGACTCGATAGTAAAAGTAGCAGGCTCTTCTTCTCTTAAAGCCAAGTCCATATTAGTGATAGTTAAATAGAGATCCAGATATTCTTTTCAATCCTCAAAATTGGTCCCATTCAAAGTCTTTATAGAAGTCAATTGCATAAGCAAAGAGGCTGGCATGAAAACAACAAAATGAAACATTTAATATGCACAATGTTATCATGCAACAAGAGAATTAAATGGTTCTGTATGCTGAGCCAAACAAGTCCTTTTAGAAAAATTTCTTACTTATCATGGTCCCGCTTAAGGGTTCCGAACCATAATAAATAAGAAATATAATAATACAATGCACAAATCTTATATCACAAAAAATTTCTAATACCAATAAAGTATTCAAAAAATAATTGACATAAGCATAAATTTAACAGCACATTGTATAATAACAAATTATATTAATAACAACACACCGATAGGGTGTAATTACTATTTATGCAATAAAAATTATGATTAAAAAAATTTAATCATTCAACTCACAAAATTTGCACAATTGTACCCACGATAGGTGGACTCACAGTTATACAAATTATCAGCAATTATACTTAATAGAATATGATAAATTTATATTATGTATAATAAAATATTCAATTCATAGACCAAAAAATAATTTCATGACTATGACACATTAACATGGAGAGTATTATATACCAAAGAATCACTCGTAGAGTAAGGAATAGTTACAAAAAAAAATTTAGGCCCAAAATTTGAGAATACAGTATTTAAAATTACAAATTATTCTCAGATAAATTAATATAAAATATTTACATATGTCCAAAATTTTCAATAAAATTTCAAAACATTAAAATATTAAATAACAATGACCCATTTGTATCTTGATGTTGCACTATTTCGACAAACAGAGATTTTTTTTCTTCGGAGTCCGGATTCATGGAATATATGAACATTAAACATGACCAAAACTCTACGCTTACAGTATCAGGATATAATTATTATATAATCATTTTGGTCTCTCTACCATTGCACTATTATTACTGAAATCGGCTGCCTCAAACTTTTTAATTTTAACGCAGAGAAATTTAACTAAATAAAAAACATGTTGATGCATTAGAGCATTCAATGGAGATCAATTGGTGGTGGAAATGTATCGAAAACTGGACAGGAGTGAAAAACTCAATCGACATTCATATTTGGGTATATGAATCAACATTCATTGACAAGAAAAACCTCTAAACTAATTTCATCAATTCGGTCAAAAAAAGACTCAATCGAAATTAGGGTTCATAAATTAGGATATACGAATTTTTTATTTAATTATGGAAAAAAATATAATAATCATAATCTGTATTTAACTAGGCTCTGATACTAATTGAAAGATTTTATATCAATTCTATAAACTTAAGATCAATTATAGATACAAGATTATAGCATATTAAATATATTATATTCAAAAAATAGATCAAGAATGTGTACCTGACATGATTCTGTAATCTATTGCTGTTCAGTGAAGAGATCAAGAAGAAATCTCGTGTGAGAGAAAAATTGTCATCTACATGATAAGTTTTCTGTACGTATTCAAACTGCCTAATGGGAAGTCAATTTTATTTTCTTATCAGATGAGAGTAGGGGCCTCTCAATAGGTTACCAAATTAACAGCTCAACCCATCACAGGCCACTCACAACAAAAGTTCAATTATAATATCCATAAATTGACCAAGTGCTATATTATAAATCATAATTTCATAATTAATATATATTAATGATTTAAATAATATTTTAATTATTGATTAATACTAATCCACATAACATATATATTTGAATTAAAAAATTCAACATTTGGATGGTGAGGAATGGTTGAAGAAGAAATCAGATATGGATGCTTCATGTCCATGCTTTTGCAATTTGCATTATTACTTGTGCCGACTTTCTAGCTTGGACGATTCTTTCACCCCCGCTGAGTAGTAGACAGGTTAGAACCACCACATCAAACTTCACCATCTCATAACAAAGAAACAGCATCATGCCCCCTCTGTCCACTTTAATAACATCATTTTCCCTTTCCAAATTATCCATTGTCAATTAAACTCTCGGTTAAACCATATGCCTCAGTCCTAACTGACAACTCAACAGAAAAGTCAAGAGTTGCAATAAGGACAAAAATTGCAAAAAATAAAATGTCAAGGATAAAATCCATTGAAGATAGATTTTTAATATATCCCCACAAAATAAAATTTCTGATATACCTTAAATGACAGTTTATGTGTATCTTAATAATGGGCACCATAAATATTTCACATATAAGACTAAAGTTGAGCCCGTATAGCTTTTTACTCATATTTCATTAGTTTGTCTACGGAGATAATTTTTTGTCCAATTCAGTTGTCTGATACAATTTTGATATGTAGTGTAAAAAGTTAGATCATTTTTCAATTCCTGGACTCCTAAATTGTCACATACATAGAGTAAGACCAGAAGCAGCAAATTAAGGCCACTGGCATGACAGTATCCTAGCTTGTAGTACTTTTTAACCTCTAATCACCACACAGCGCTAACTGGAATGCAGATTTTTGTCACAGCTAATAAAACTTTGATTCAGATTCAATGACAGATATTTTAATTGCAGTACCTAAATTACTTATTGTATCTTTCAGAATGAGAGCTCCTTAAAGCCATCGAGTTTCGTTTTGTAGCTACTGTACTCTTGCAGCCGGTTTGTGGCCTTAAATCTGAGCCAACTATACAAGTTCATGGTCTCAGTAAATGTTGTCATTTACTATATTTTATAATTGTCAACTATGTTCCTCTCTGTATACAACTTAACATGTATCATGGCCAATGATATCTTATTAGGAACTAAAACCCATAAAAGACAAAGGAAAGAGATCATCACATTTGGTTGACAAAGGCCTGCTTCATATCTTGCTTACTAAGATATTTTTGTCTGCCTTAAGCCTTAACTATGCATATGAATTAAAAATTCTGCATGTTTAGAAGGATAATCAAACTATAAAAAAACTGAGGTATGCAGACCAAACAGGAGGATAGAATGTAGCTGTATTTGATGTTTACATTGTAAACTTCAGAACCTAGTTGAAGGTAATGCAGTATGTCTTATGCGAAATAGATATCCGACTATATTCATTAAAAAAGGTCAGAGCCGATTACTTGATTATTCAATCAATATGTTCTATTTTTAATGAACAATGTTTCTTAAGATAATAATATATCATAAAATCTACTTCTGAATTTAAAATATGTGATTGATGCTAAAATTCCATAATCGCGCTAGAGGAATTATAGGACTCGAGTTAGATAGTGTGTATGCCTAAATATGAAATTGACATGTGGAAAGACTGGGGAAAAAAAAAACTAACCGTCTCTCTCTTCGATTTCTGTCTTCTTCTTCTTCTTCTTCTAATCTCCATTTTTCCGCGGTTTCATTGGAGTGGTAGATTTGTTGTCTTTCTCCTCATACGGCAGCCCTTACCGTTTCCTCTGCTGGATATTAGTTGTTGCTTCTTTGCATAATCAATAATAATTATTTGCAGTATGATAGGCATGCTACAGCACTTGTGCATGAGAAGTGAATAGAGCCCTGCTTCGATGTTATATCATTAGAGTCCTATAAAGATTATAGAAAATAAAATTCTTATTTATGCCCTTGTGATGTTGACAATGTTATAAAGAGAAGGATTTGAGTATTTGCTACTTGTAAGATTGTGACAATTTATTTTAAAGCAGTAACTAGAAAAGCAGCTAGTCCTGATCTAAGTGATATCTCTTGGGTGATAGAAGTTCACTGGAAGTATGCACAAAATGAAAATATTCAACGCTGGTTAATTATGAAACTCTTTGTATAATGAAATAATACTAATTGCTGAATACTATAGTACTATACATTTGTGAATGTGAAATGGCAAGATTTTGACATATTAATGTTGACTCAAGAGGGACTAGAATTGTCAAGAATCTGTATGTACATTATCTAGGGCACAAGAGGTGCATTTATATCTATCAAAATTAAGTGATGATGTCTATATACTGATTTTGAAAAGAATAACTAGTAGTATATGGATGTTTCTGGAAGACATCAATTTATTTATTCATTTTTTGTGGTTGAAGACATAAATTGATGTTTTTTGTTTTGGGGTACGACAATTGATGATTATTCTAAGTTGATCCCTTTGTTATATGCTAGTAGGAGATATTGGATCATGGCTATCATGATGGGCTAATCCAATCAATAATAACCCATGAGTCATGTTTCAATTTAAGAGCAAATAGGTAATTTGAACTCGGGCCTGTTTACTTAAGTGGGCCTTCTTACTTGGGCCTACTACAGAACCTCCAAAAGATCCTGTTTCCAAACCAACAACCCAAGAAAGAAAAATCAGGCCCAGTTACCTAAAACAACTGTTTATAAATAAGAAAAAAAAAACCCAAGCAAGACTATAAACAAGAGCTTCATCCCTCCCGTTTGGAACTAGGGTTTGTAGCGAAGAGGCGCCGCAGCAGCAAAAGCTCGTGAATTCAGCAATGGGTAATCCCCAAAACCCTTGTTTCTTCAATTCTCTTCTTTTGCTTTTCTAATTTATGTGATTGATTGAGAATTGATGTGTGCAGCGAGGATCAAGGTTCACGAGCTGAGGCAGAAGAACAAGGCGGAGCTGTTGAACCAGCTCAAGGATCTCAAGGCTGAGCTTGCTTTGCTCCGTGTTGCTAAGGTCACTGGCGGTGCCCCCAACAAGCTCTCCAAGATGTAAAAATCGCTGCTTTACTTCAATGGGTTTTCTCACTTTATTTATTTTGTCTATGAAGTGTTTGTGTTTATGATTTTGCTTTATATTATATGGGGATTGCAGAAAGGTGGTGAGGTTGTCCATTGCGCAGGTTCTGACGGTGATTTCTCAGAAGCAGAAGGCTGCATTAAGGGAAGCTTATAAGAAGAAGAAGTACTTGCCACTTGATCTGCGCCCAAAGAAGACCAGGGCTATTCGCAGAAGGCTTACCAAGCACCAGGTAATGCTTATTTATCATTCAAGAGTTTATTTTTACCACGTGCTTCACTGTTTGGTCTGTGGTTACTTGATGTGAAAATAAGTATCTTCTTTAACTTGCATAAGTAGTTCAAATTCTGTATTTGGTTAGGACCATTTTTGTTTCTTTTCTTTTATTCTCATCGTATTCCAACATGATATCTTCAGAATTAGGATGCATACCATGGCAGGTTCAAAAATACTATTTTCATTTTTTAGTTTCGTTGTTATCTTTCCCCACACCACAATATCTTGTGAAATAGAGTACTTGTAAGTTGTAACAAGCAAACAAAGGAACTATCCCTTTTGTCTAAGGGTGCTACTGAAGTAATTGTATTTGACTTCGGAAGTTGGAATGTGTCAGTTGTACGAGAAAATTGCTGATAATATGCCAGGGTACCAGAAGTTCCTCCGTTCACATGACCAATATTATGTGTAATAGATATCTTGGTTAGGACAATTCTACTGTGTGTGTGTGTGTATATATATATCTTTTATTCTAGGATATGGTACCCATCAAACATTTCAGTGGCTGTTGGTTATTTTTAATAAAATTTTATAAATTTATTATGAAATTAGTATTCAATTAATATTTGACAACCCACCTTAGTACCGAACTCATCAGGATACTCTCCTTGGTTAAGGAATTCCTGCTTCCATATGGAAATAGATGTCAAATTGTCTATGGATACCACGAACTTTCAAATATGAGAAAAAAAAAAGACCATAATACTCTTTTGATCATCCAGATGATTAGGACTCTACATGTCTTGCTGCTTCCCTCCCCCCTTTGTTGATAGAAGGAACATAATTCCAATTTTTTTTCCTTATTTCTCATAAACCTATATCTTGTGAGATATTCATGTCCTTCGCATATTTCTTATATTAGTGCTCTTTGTCTTTTTGATGATGATAATAATAATAATAATTAGATAGAAAAAAAAGGAAATACATCTAGATTGTTCTGTTTTTAGATGCTACCGATGTTATGTAGATCTTTTTCTGCCTTTTGATAGATTAATCTCAGATTGATGTGATTGTGGGATGCTCTATTCTTTCTTAATTATTAGGCTTCTTTATTTGTAGGAGCTGGACCATATGTTTATTGTTGCTCATGAGATTTCTTCTTGTTCATGCAGGCATCATTGAAGACCGAGCGGCAGACGAAGAAAGAAACATATTTCCCAGTGAGGAAATATGCTATCAAGGTGTAGGAATAGAACCATCTTATCTTTTGATTGGACATTTACATCCTTCATAGTTGACGAGTTTTGATACATCTCAACTTGTAGTTTCATGTTTGTGTTATTGGACGTGTTAAATTTCACGTTTTCAGACCTGGGGTTTCTCTCTTTAAGCTACTAGGTTTTTGCGAAGTGTTATTCTATAAGTGGATTTCAGTTCAAAGTTGATCAACGCATTAAATATTTGCCCTTTCATTTATCAGCATTTTTTTATACAATGGTGACATGGAAGATTGAACTTATCTCTTACAAATTACTTAAACCCGTCATTCCTCCCTTAATTATCAGCATTTTTTTTTAATTTTTACCGCATCAATAAGAAGCGACAGGATGAGAAGTGGGAAGTGTGCTTAATGAAATATTTTGCTATTTTATATTAGGTATCCATATTTTCTTTTAATATTTCAATATTCGCATAATTTGATCAGCATAAACGACTAATTTTGGTGTTGCTGATGATAGTATACGTATGAGTATGCATATTCACCATTATAAATAGCTTCGAGCGAACTGAAAGGGTTTACGGCGATTGTTTTTTTTTTAGTCAATTTAATATACGGTATAGGACTTTTTATACTATTATACTACAACGTGCCACAATCAAGACAACGTTGGGAGCTTGTCAGGTTGATTTGAGTGAGCACAATTTGGCTTGGTGGTTGATGGTCAAGTCAATTTTAAGAGGAATGGAATGTAGAAATGTATATGAGTAGAATGTATGCACTCCATCGGTTTTATATGGGGGATTGGGAGAGAAAATAGGCCTGACTATTAGATTACGGTTTAACCTATTTAAGTATAGGTTTTTGAAATAACTTATTTAATTATGCAAGATAATGTTTGAGATTTTGATAAAGCATATTTGGCTTACTAGACTTATATATTTGTTATTTATATATATAATTAATAAATTATATAAGTAATATAATTTTTTAATTATATATTAGTATAATATAATATAATAATTTTGTTGAAGGTTATATTTATTTAAAAATTAAAAAATATGTACCGTCGATAGTTTAAAATGATAGTTGTACTAATATATGATACATATTGTATTTAATATTTCTCGGATGCTTTTATATAAGAAAAAGTTTCTCTAAAATAAGCTTATATTTAAAGTGAAAAATTAATAGTGTATTTATTTTTAGATAATTTAGTAGGATAAGATCACGATACACTTTATCAAATTAATGGTGAATATATATTTACTTTCTCATTTTAGAAGAGCCTTATTCTTTTGGATACTTCTAGTTAGAGGTGACAAAATGGGCCAACCAGCCCCGACTCGGTCCGACCCGCCTCAACTCGCTAAAATACGAGGCGGAGTGAGTTGGCCCGTTTTAAAAAATGAGTTAGAAGAGTCATCTCACCCCATTTTAAAGTGGGTTGGCAGGTTGGCTAGCACAAAAGATAAAATGAGAAAAAATATATGGATTTACTGGTCAACCCGCTTAAAAAATAAAAAAAATTATATAAAAAACCAAAAAAATACTATAAAAATTTTAAAAAAATAATAAACAATAATGGTAAAAAATTACAAATCACATATCTAAAAAATAATTTTTAAAATAGTCTAATTAAATATTCAAACATAAATTATAACATCAAAGAGTTTTTCATTTTATAGTATTACTTATCATTTTTTTAAAAAAAAAAAAAAGAAAAGAGCCAACCCGACGGGCCTACTCGCTCTCGCCCCGCATAATCCGCGAGTTAAGCAGGGTGGGTTATGCGAGTTGAAAAAAGAATATGGATTCAATCCTTAAACTCAACCCGCAAAAAAAATAGCGGGTTGACGGGTTAACTCGTTGGGTTGAACCTGTTTTGTCAGCTTTACTTCTAGCCTATGTCTTTCGATTATTTTTTAAATTTTTTATGATTTAATTTTAATGCACTATCAGTGTAAAAAAAATTACATTGTCATTTAATCATACATTATCACATCATTTAAAATGTTTGACTCTTATAACAATCACCTTATACGTCACACATGTGATAATGCATGATTGGTTGATAGTGTAAAAAACTTTACAATAACATTACATCAAAATTAAACTCAATTTTTAAATCAATACAAGTGAGATATCACCAAGATTATATAAATGATAGTATTTTATTATGTTTATAATGATTAAAGTTAATTTATGAAACATTGATGTCTTTATTATAATTTAGGATGTGTTTTTATGTTAGTATTATATAAATTATATATGTTATATCTTAGTCGTATTGTATCATATAATTTTTAGAATTTGTCGTATCCACATATTAGTGTCGTGCTGTATCTATATTTGTATTTATATTTGTGATCCTTAGTTAAAAAGTTTAAGTCTTTTTGCGTATATAAAGATTTTTATGTCATTTAGGCTTTTAAATATGTTTTCAAATTAGGTTAAACTTTTATGTTTTTCATAAATAAACTAAATTGAGTCCTAAAAAAAACCTATGATTGATAAGTAGCCAAACTTATATTGATATTTTACAATACAAACCTAAATCTATTTAAGCAAAACATAACCTAACATATTTTCACTCCAAATGAAGATTTAGGTCGATTTTTTAAGGTATTCTAATCAATTGAGATTAAAACTATACGAGATAGATTGGATGAGGATCGGTGATTGAAGACTTGAAGTGGCAATAGTTAGCTAGTTATTGCCGATCGGCGGGAAATATTCTAGATATTATTATATTAATTTTTGAAATTTTTAATGCAGTAATACACCACTCATATTCATCACGGCAAACCTAAAAAATAATAAATGATCAAATTAGTTTATAAAAGATACAATATAGGTTATATTAGTTTTTAAATAATAAAAATTATTTTTGAAGTTTCTGAATATGTATTTTATCATTCAAATTAATTCTTAATGCCAATTAATGTGTGAATATTCATGGATTAATTTAAATGATGTAATGCACATTCAAGGACATTATAAGTAATATTTATCATTCAAAGATTAATATGACTAATATTATATTTTTTAAGACTAATTTACCCATTTAAATTGTGTATAGCTTTATTTTATTTATAATTAGGTATAAAGCTGCATGTCTACCGAATTAGATTTAAGAAGAACTAAATTAAAAGGATCTTCATAAAATTAAGATAAAATTACTTGTATATCCATACACATCAATGTACAAGAGTTGGAACAAAGATCCTTGTAAAATGAGCAAGTAAGACCTCATCAACCATTGATGGTTGATGTAGGCCCATCTATCAATGATTAATATGGACTTACTTGCTCACTTTAGAGAATTCTTATTCCAAGAATTGAGCTGTAAGGATACCCATAGGCAACGGAAACTACAGAGAAACAGTCCCAATAAAGTGGAAGGCATCCCATCAAATCATTGACTGGAAGACTTTGAAGAAAAGACGAAGGCCTCGTGATAACACCAATTTCAAGTGTTTATTTTCTTTTTCTTTTTTCATGTTAGTTTTAAGTTTAAATTATATAAATATTATTGTTATTTATTATTTTTATGTTATTCTATTTGTTAAGATTATTATTTAATTTTATGTTATTTTAATTAATTTTATTTATTTTTTAATATTTTTATTATCATTATCTCTTTTATAGTTTTATTTGAATTTTTAATCATAATTTAAAAGATTCTAGATTAGATTGAGAGATATTAAAGATGAAGTTTTAAAGAGATTTTATCTAAAACCTAAATTGATGGTGGAAGACTCAAAATTGATTTTGATTGAATTGTTATCCATATTAAAAAATTAAGGAGTTGAGAATCCAATCGAATTAGGTATAACTCAAGTCACCAAATTAGAATAAATAAAAAACTCAACACAAGAGTGCAGAAAGGAGGAGAGTCGCACAACACGAAAGGGATTGAATGAACATTTGATTATAATTTGAGGAACTATTCTTCAAAGAGTTTTCATCTGTTTCTCTTCTTACTTTTGATGTATTCTGAATATTTTGAGATATTTATCTTCATTATATTAGACTGATTTTTCTTTTGGTTAAGGGTGATATTTAATCCCTAAGTTGATATGTTCTCTAATTTGATTTGACATTAATTTATCTTTTCTTATACTTGTATTGTTTGTAATTCTTCAAAACTTTAATGTTTATGATATATTTGAAACTCTCTTAACCTAATCATCTGAGTTTATTTTGAAATTATCTATTGTTATATTAGAATTTTGTGCTTATATGAAATTCTAATTAATTGTAACACTTGAGATTAATTGTTATGGTCAAGTAATTATTAATTTTTAAAGAAAAATTTACATAGGTTCATAAGTTCTAGGTAGGTTCATAAGATCTACGTAAGGCTGTCTTGCCTAGAACAACTTATATAACATCCTATTTTTTATAATATTTTTGTGAAAAATAAAATTTTAATTTTTAACTTGAATATTTTGTATGCTTTTATTTTACAATACTTAGTACTAATCAAAGGAGATTAGATAAAATTTATAAGAATTTAATTAGTAATAGTAGTTTATGAAATTAGAAATAAAAATTTTATTGAATAAAATTTAGCATTTAATTTTTATAATAGTAATTAAGAATAATCCTATAAGTTGAAATAAATATGAAGAGATATTTGTTAAAAAGTAATTATTAGAAAATAGATATTTAACAAAAATAATAAATGAAGGGTGGCTACATGCACCAATAATCAATGGTGCAATGTAACCAATGATGTAATGTAAAAGTTGAGTGCAACATAGCCAATGACATAATGTAAAAGTTGGATATATAACTATAAATAGGGGGTAGGATCTCGGTGCAAAAAAACAAGAAGCAAGAGAGAAAAAGTGAAATAGTGGAAGTGTGTGAGTGAAGTTGTTGACCGAGGGAGAGAAAACATAGAAGAGAAGGAGAGAAAGAGAAAAAGAAATAGAAAGAGAAAAGGAAGAAAGAAGAGAAGAGAAAGAGAAAGAAAGAAAGTAGATTTTGTATTAGGTATGATCTGAATTCTCTTTTTAAAAATAAAATTATGACTTCTAATATATTTATATATTTTATTAGTTAATTTATTATTTTAATATTTTGTGCATATTGTTATTCTTGTTAAATTTATTATGCACATGTAATGTTATAAAAACTTGATATTTGCTTAACTTTGAAATATTTATGATATTTGATAAATTTTAGAATTATTATAATTTAAGTGTTGGCTCTTTCATGAGACTAATATAATAAATTAAAATATCACTCAAAGTTTAAGTTAAATAAATATTTAATTATATTGGGTAATAAATATATGTACTTGATTTACAAGAATTTTCTTATATTTACCTTGGCTTGGGAGCAATTTTATGACATTTATTCTTACTTATATTTACCTTGATTTGAGAGCAATTTTATGACTTTTATTTTGACCTTTGCAGCAAAAGGATTTTTGTACAATGAATACATAATGCACTACCAGGACAAGAACAAATTATGAACAATGATGAGGACCTGAAAAAATATGGACTAAGATGAAAACTTGACAAAATATGGACTATGATGAAGACCTGATAAACTATGGACTATAATGTGAATTATTAAGTGAATTGTAATTTTAAATCATAATTGGTCCTGAAGAATTAACATGTAAATTTAATGATTTTAAATTTTATGAGTTTTATTTAATTGCCATGATTTATTTATATGATGAATTTATTTGTGACATATTAGTGGTTTGTATTGTTTATGTTTGTGTGTAATAGCAAGCAAATGATTCATGGAAAAGTTTGCATCTAATCGTTCAGAGGCAAAAGGATGAATTTTCTTTTATGTTACCTTCCTGGTTAGTGTAAGTATGTCTGACTTTGTTGTCACGATGTTAAAGTAACAATATAGATAAAGTGAATTCCTTATGGAAGTGAAGACTTTCGAGTAAAATGTGAGACAAGTAGACATGAACAAAAAAAGAAGAATAAAAGGTGGATTCCCTGTGATAAGGAACTTGCTTGTTGATGGTTGAATCTACTTATAATTGGTACTTGTTTGTTGATAATTGAGGAACTTGTTGATGATAATATATAAGGCTGTATTGCGTGATTTATTTAGCATTTGTTCTATTATGCTAGAATTGTGTTATTCTTATTATACTTTAGTTGCCATGTGATTTTTTGTATATCTTACAGAACTGAAATTCACCATGTGTTTTCAAATATTTTTATAATTGTTCATTTTCTACTAAGAATTTTCAATTCTCACTCAATTCATAGTGTTTTCAGACTAGCACAAGATGTATTATGATTATCGTCATTCAGATTGACTAAGCATAAACTCTTATTTCAAAGGATATTACCGGTAGTGAAATGTAATTAAGTTAATTCAAAAACTGTTAGAGTTAGTTAAGCTAATTATGGAGTTGGTTAGTTAGTTTCCTTTCCTGTTTTGTATATAAATACCCTGTATTGTCTCTTTTATTAATTCATTCAATGAGAATCAAATTTCTCTCTTTTCTCTCTGCGCTTCTCTGACCTTAATATGGTATCAGATTTTCTTCTTTCTTGATCTTCCTTTCTTCTTTCGTGCTCTTCATCTCTTGCTTCTAGCCTCTTCAATGGCGTATTCTACCTATTCTGATTTTGCCACAAATCCCTCCAACCCTTACTACATGTATCCAAATGAGAATCCCTCTCTTGTTCTTGTTACTCCATTGTTAGATAGCAAGAATTATCAAACCTGGGCTCGTGCAATGATGGTTGCCCTAATTTCGAAAAACAAATTGAAATTTATTGATGGAAGTCTCACTCCTCCTCCAGTTTCTGACATTCTCTTTGAACCATGGACTCGCTGCAACAATATGGTCATATCATGGCTCCAGAAATCGATTTCTGAAAGCATCTACAAATCCATCCTTTGGTGCAATCGAGCTTCTATAATTTGGAAAACTCTCCAAAAACGCTTTTCTCAAGGCGATATTTTCAGAATTGATGAACTTCAAGAATGTCTCTACCAATGCAAGCAAGGTAACCTTGATATCTCCACTTATTTTACTGAACTGACCATTATATGGGAGGAGATTGATAACTTTCGACCAATTAGGGATTGCACTTGTGCAATTCCCTGTTCTTGTGGTGCTGTGAGTGATATGAAGAAATATAAAGAACAAGATAGGGTGATTCGATTCCTTCGAGGCTTGAATGAGCAATATGCTCATGTTAAAACAAACATTATGATCATGGATCCTTTACCTGATTTGGATAAAGTTTTCTCTTTGGTTATCCAACAAGAAAGACAACTCAACACCCCCAGCAATCTTGATGTCACTGTAGAGCAACAATCTTTGGTAATGCAAGTGCAGCATTCCACTCCTAGACCTCAATATGGTAATAATCAAAACTTCAATAGAGGTCCCTTTAATAACAGAGGCAGAGGTAATGGCAGAGGCAATTATGGGGGAGGCCGTGGTCAATCTCAAGGGTCTAATCAAGTGTGTACTCATTGTGGTAGAACAAATCACACAATTGATACATGTTTCATTCTCCATGGCTATCCACCTGGTTATCAGCCTCGAGGTGGCAAAGGTGCTGTGAATCTTGCCCCAAATTCAGATGTTGAGCAGAATTTCTTTCAAGATAACAGCCCTGCTAATGATCCACCCTCTGCTCCATCCATAAACATCATTCAAGAACAATACCAGCAGATTTTGCAACTCTTACAACAATCAAAGTTACAAGCTTCTCCTTCTGTCAACTCTGTCATTTCCAATTCTACAGCCCTTAATACTACCTTATCTCCTCTTGTTGGTAAGAAATCTGTCCTTTGGGTCATAGATACAGGTGCAACAGATCACATTACTCATTATTTACTCCATTTTACTTCTTTCCATTCAATTAAGCCTTTTTACATGACTCTTCCTAATGGACAGCAAACAAGTGTCACCATTGCCGGCACTGTCCATTTATCTAATTCTCTTACTCTTCATAATGTCTACTACATTCCTTAATTTGCTGTGAATCTAATTTCAGTAACCAAACTTCTTCCTTCATTAGATTGTCATATTGTCTTCTATCCTGACCATTGTTCTCTTTTACAGAATTCCAACCAGAGGATGATTGGTACAACTAAGAATAATGGAGGACTGTATGTGTTAGAAGCTTCACCATCGGGTCTCTCCAACATTTCTGGTTCTGTTTGTAATTCCATCTCACAAAAGACTAATTCTGCCTCCATTTGGCATAGTAGATTAGGACATATTTCTGATAATATGCACAAATATATCTCTTTACAGTATCCATTCATTTCATACAAAAATAATACTTTTCCTTGTGATATTTGTCACTTTGCCAAACAAAGACAACTTCCTTATCCTGATAGTCATTCAAAATCCACTAGAATTTTTGACTTGTTGCATGTTGATATATGGGGCCCATATGCCACACCATCTGTTTCAGGCCACAAATATTTCCTTACTCTTGTTGATGATTACAGTAGATTCACTTGGGTAGTTTTAATGAAATTGAAAAGTGAAACTAGGCAACACCTTATCAATTTTGTTTCCTTCATTGAAACACAGTTTAGTGTCAAACTTAAGACTCTTAGAAGTGACAATGGCAATGAGTTCCTTATGACTGATTTCTATCATGCCAAAGGCATCATTCACCAAAGATCCTGTGTTGAATCCCCTCAACAAAATGGCATTGTTTAGAAGAAACATCAATATATTCTAAATGTTACCCGTGCACTTTCTTTTCAAGCTCACCTTCCTACCAATTTTTGGCATTTCTCAATCCAACATGTTCATTTGATAAATAGGATTCCCACACCTCTCTTGAAATCCAAGTCCCCTTATGGATTTCTTCACAACCAAGCTCCAAGCTTACTCCACTTGAAAGCCTTTGGTTGCCTTGCCTATGCTTCTACCTTGCAAAATCACAGAACTAAATTCCAATCTAGAGCCCGAAAAACTGTCTTTCTAGGCTATAGAGAAGGCACCAAAAGATACTTGTTATATGACATCCAATCCCATGATTTTCTTGTGTCAAGAAATGTCATTTTTTATGAAAATGTCTTTCTATTTACTAATACTTCTTCTACTACTCCTTCACCCATTACTCCATATGTTTCTCTTGACAACTCTGATCTTGCACCAACCTGTGACACCAATTCTGTTCTTATACATAATACACCACCTTCACCACCTAATATTGTCACAATTCCTGAAAATGAACCCTCCCCACCTCATAATCCTGTTACTATTTCTCAGACCCCTACACTAACCAATTCTGCTTTAATCCCTGCTATTCTTCCTCAACCACTTCCTGCACCTACCCGGAAATCACATAGAACCAGAAACAAACCCTCTTATCTTGAGGACTACCACTACAGTCTCTTCACTTCTTCTCTGCCCAAATCATCCTCAGGTAACTCCCTCTATCCTTTATCTTCTGTTTTAGACTATGATCGTTGTGCTCCATCCTATAAATCTTTCTGTCTAAATATATCTTCTAATGTTGAACCTAAGTCATACTCTCAAGCTTGTAAACTTGATTGCTGGAAAGATGCTATGAAAGCTGAACTGGATGCTCTTGCAGTCACCAACACTTGGTCCATTGTTGATTTGCCTCTAGGCAAGACCCCCATTGGTTGTAAATGGGTCTATAAAGTGAAATATCATGCGGATGGCTCCATTGAGAGACACAAAGCCCGCCTAGTAGCTAAGGGTTACACTCAAATGGAAGGGGTTGATTACTTTGACACTTTTTCACCGGTTGCTAAGTTAACCACTGTGCGAACCTTGCTTGCATTAGCTGCTATCAAAGGATGGTTTCTTGAACAACTTGATGTTAATAACGCCTTCTTGCATGGCGATCTTCATGAGGAAGTATACATGTCCTTGCCCCCCGGTCTTCCAGTTAAGAATTCTGCTACTGAATTCCCTCAAGTGTGCAAATTGCACAAATCTCTTTATGGCCTCAAACAGGCCAGCAGGCAGTGGTATGCAAAACTGTCCACTGCACTTGAGTCATTGGGCTACAGACACTCTTCTGCTGACTATTCCCTCTTCACTAAGTCTACTAGCAATCACTTCACTGCACTACTAGTATATGTAGATGATATTGTTCTGGCTGGCAATGATTTTGTAGAAATTTAGCATGTTAAATCTTATCTTAACAACAGCTTCCGCATCAAAGACCTTGGCCCTCTTCGGTTCTTTCTTGGGCTGGAAGTTGCTCGATCCAAGGCAGGCATTTTATTGAACCAACGCAAGTACACCCTCGAATTACTTGAGGACAGCAGCCACCTTGCAGTCAAACCCTCCAACACTCCCTATGACTCCTCCCTCAAGCTCCATGATTCAGACTCAGCCTTGTTTTCTGATGAATTTGCTTATCGAAGATTGATAGGGAGACTTCTTTACTTAACTACCACCCGCCCGGACATTACATTCACTATTCAACAACTCAGCCAGTTCGTATCTAAGCCCAAGGAGGTACACTACCAAGCTGCTGCAAAAATCCTTAAATACCTCAAAGGTTCTCCAGGCAAAGGACTATTCTATCCCACCTCATCTACCCTCAACCTGTCTGGCTTCGCAGATTCTGACTGGGCCAGTTGCCCCTCAACAAGAAAATCAGTTTCTGGGTATTGTGTGTTCCTTGGATCATCTTTAATTTCGTGGAAATCCAAGAAACAATCCACGGTTTCTAAGTCCAGCTCTGAAGCGGAGTATAGGGCGTTGGCCAGCCTCACATGTGAGCTCCAGTGGCTGCAATTCATATTCAAGGATTTGCATGTTTCCTTCACTAAGCCTGCTTCTGTTTACTGTGATAACAAGTCAGCCATATATTTAGCACACAATCCTACTTTTCACGAGAGAACAAAACACATTGAAATAGATTGCCATGTCATTCGTGAGAAGATTACCAGTGGCCTTATACATCTCTTACCGGTTCCCTCTTCTGCTCAACTTGCAGATGTGCTTACCAAGCCATTACTGGCTCCTTCTTTTCTTTCTCTCATCTCCAAGCTTGGCCTTTGTGATGTACACAGTCCAGCTTGTGGGGGCGTATTACCGGTAGTGAAATGTAATTAAGTTAATTCAAAAACTGTTAGAGTTAGTTAAGCTAATTATGGAGTTGGTTAGTTAGTTTCCTTTCCTGTTTTGTATATAAATACCCTGTATTGTCTCTTTTATTAATTCATTCAATGAGAATCAGATTTCTCTCTTTTCTCTCTGCGCTTCTCTGACCTTAATAAAGGAGGAGAATATAATTATTAGAAAGATTTGTATATGTACTTCTGAGTAAACATTACGACTAGTGTGAGATGCTAATTTGAAAAGTTATAGATGTGTATTATAACTTTGTGTTATCTTATATCGATGCTATTTCTTTTTATATTTTGATTTTAATTTTAATTTCTATCTGTAAATATATAGTAAGAGAAAAATCATTGACATTATTATTATGGTAATGTCTATAGCAATTAATTTAATAAGGGAGTTACAACTTATTTTATATATTTTATAATTAACTATTAAGGTTAGGAAGGAACATTTTCGTCTTAGTTATTTTGAAGGGATGAGTAGTTTACATTGGTTGTTAGCTCAAATGATAAGAGAATTAACTAAAATTGAATTAGTCAATTCAATCAATCAATCAATAAAATTTAAACACATCACTTTTTATAATTTTTTATTTTAATTAATTTAATTACTTAAGTTTAATTTTAATTGTTCTTGTATGTTTTTACTATCTAAATTAATTATTTAGTTTAATTAATTATTTTTTCTTAAAGAACAATATCTTATTTGTTATTATGCTAATTTTTTTTAAATCAATAAAGAATTAATTTGATAAAAAAATGAGTTATCACCCGGTAGTCTTCGGCAACGACGGTGTAATTGTACAAATTGCCCCAACTCCAAGAAAAGGTTATTCCTTTGCACTTTCAGAATTTCTTTTCAGTAGAAGACCAGTTCCCCACTCCGCAGGTTAATACTACAAAAATGAGAAGTATGTCAATGGTAGCTTTTTAATGAATCCTACCGTAATATGCATGTCCATATTCTTTCTCCTAAATGTTGTACGAGAAATTCTTAATGCTATTAGAATAAGAGATTTTTTTTTACTCGTAATATAGGTATTTAAATAAATTATTATTTAATATATGTAAGATTACAATGAACATATTAAAAATGTATCTATTTTTAAAATTATTTTTACACATCAAATAATAATTTAAATGCTTAAAAAATAATGTGTTAGTCCGTGTCAAGCTATGTCTTATGATTTAAGAGATGAAGAAAACTATACGAAAGTTATATAAAAGACAACATGAAGAATTGTATTGATTCTCAATCAATCAATTTACATCAGGCTGATGCCTGGTATTTATATGCAAGAAAAAGTGCAAAAGCAGGACACTAGGAATAGCTCCACTGTATTATTATTTTTGGTATATTTTGGTTGAGGTTGTTAGAAGGGAGAGGAAAGAATGATGCTGGATGGAAAGTTTGTTGTGTTGATCCCTTTGAGTGGCATCTCAATGACTCACCCGTTTTTGTTCTTTCTGCTCATGTGCTGCTCATGTGTGTTTGCATTATCACTCATTTGATAATTTAACATTCCCCCACAAGCTGGAGCATGGTAAATGTCAATCATGCCCAGCTTGAAAATGAATGGAACAAAAGAAGAAAGAGATAATGCCTTGGTAAAGAAGTCAGCTAGTTGCTCTTTGGAGGAGATAGGCAGCAACCGAAGCACACCTTCTTGGATCTTATTTCGAACAAAATGGCAATCTATCTCTAGATGCTTGGTCCTTTCATGAAACACCGGGTTGGCGGCTATGTGCAAAACACTTTGATTATCACAATATAGGACAGGTGCTCTTGTACAAGTAATGTGTAAATCATGCAAAAGATATAGCAACCATTGCAGTTCACAAGCACCAGTAGAGAGTGCCCTGTATTCGGCCTCAGATGAAGACCGGGACACCGTTTGTTGCTTCTTAGCCTTCCATGAAATCAAAGAAGTACCCAAGAAGAAGCAATAACCTGAGATGGACCTCCTAGAATCTAAGCAACCAGCCCAATCTGCATCAGAAAATCCTAGCAGCTGAATTTCTGACTCTCGTGGGAAGAACAAGCCTCGGCCAGGGCTGCTTTTGAGATATCTAATAACCCAGCAAACAGCATTGTAGTGTGTCATAGTAGGCTTACTCAAGAATTGACTGAGTTATTGGGTGGCAAATGTGATATCAGGCCTAGTCGTGTTTAAGTAGAGAAGTTTGCCAATCAACCTTCTGTAGGATGCTGCATCTTCAAATGGTTTCCCTGCATCTTGATGAAGCTTAATAGAATGATCAAGTGGTGTTTTGGCAGGCTTAGACCCAAGCAGACTTGATTCATGCAATAAATCCAGACAATACTTTCTTTGGCAAATTGAGATGCCAGAAGTAGAGTGTGCAACTTCCAAACCAAGAAAGTATTTCAATGTTCCCAAATCCTTGATTTTAAAAGTGGAATCCAGGATGCCCTTTATCCTAATGAATTCTTCAATGGAGTTGCCTGCTAGGATCACATCATCCACATAAATAAGGAGAGTTGTGAAGCTGTTACCATTCTGAAAGGTAAACAAGGAGTGATCTGCATTGGACTGTTGATAGCCTTGTCTCAGCAGCAGGGAAGTGAGTTTTTCATACCATTTTCTGCTAGCTTGTTTGAGGCCATACAAAAACTTAAGCAACTTGCACACTTGATTGGGTTTGGAGCACTTAACACCTTGAGGAACAACCATGTAAACATCCTCATGTAAATCACCATGCAAGAAGGCATTATTGACATCTAATTGATGCAAATGCCAACTGTTAACAGAAGCTATGGCCAGCAGGGTTCTTATTGTGGTGAGTTTGGCCACGGGTGAAAAGGTGTCAAAAAAAGTCTAGCCCTTCAACTTGATTGTAGCCCTTAGCCACCAATCTAGCCTTATATCTTTCTATTGAGCCATTTGTTCTATATTTAATTTTATATACCCACTTGTTCCCAATTGGCTTCACATGTGTTGGTAGATCAACTAGTTTCCATGTACCATTCTGCTCAAGGGCATCCAATTCAAACTTCATGGCATTATTCCAGCATTCATGCTTACTTGCTTCTAGGTATATGTGTGGTTCAGAATCGTGTGTGAGTGACAGTGAATAAGCATGATGTGAAGGTGACAAATTGGAAAAGGAATGAAAGGATGAGATGGATAGGAAATACCTGAGGCAATTGCATCTGCTGAACTGCTTGAAAGGCTACACACATATTCACTCAGATGTTTTGGTGGATGCCTTTGCCGCTGTGATCTCCTTATATGTTCAGCAGTGCCTTCTGCCATATCTGGTGCAGCAGGATTTAGAATAGGTGCAGATTCTGAGATTCCAGTTATAGCAGGTTTTATATGGATGGTGGTAGGTGATGTAAGCTTTATGATAGGAGTGGATGGTGGTGTAGGTTGAGGAATGAGAGGTGGAGTGTTATTTAGTGTGGAGTGATAAGTCCAGGTGGACAAAGGTGAAGGAGATTTATAGGGCAATATATGTTCATGGTAAGTAATATTTCTAGAAACGAAAATTTTCTTATTGCTGAGATCCAACAAGACAGCTCCCTTTACACCATGTTTATAACCAAGAAAAATGCACTTTCTAGCTCTAGGTGCAAGTTTTGTTCTGTGTGAGTGTAGTGTGGATGCATAACATAAGGAACCAAACACTTTCAAATCATGCAAATTAGGTGCCTGTTTGTATAAAAGAAAATAAGGTGATTTGTTTTTTAGGAGAGTGCTAGGCACTCTGTTTATTATGTAAGTAGCATGGAGTATTGCATAGGACCAAAACTGTTTTGGTAATTTTGATTGAAAAAGGAGTGCTCTCCCCACATTGAGCACATGTTGATGCTTTCTCTCAACCCTTCCATTTTGTTGTGGTGATTCCACACAACTTGTTTGATGGACTATGCCTTTTGAGGCATAAAATTGTGGCATTGTAAATTCAGGACCATTATCAGTCCTTATAACCTTAATCACTGCATTATGTTGATTTTCAACTAATTTGACAAAATTCTGGACATGCTGCCTTACTTCTCCCTTAGATTTTAACAAAATGATCCATGTGAACCGACTAAAATCATCAACAGCAGTCAAGAAATAAGAATGACCATGAATGGATTGTATGGAGAGAGGTCCCCAAATGTCAAAATGAAGGAGTTCATAAGGTGAATCAGCTTTGCTTAAACTATTATGATATGGTAATTTCTTATGTCTAGCAAAATGACATACATCACAAACTGCCTTTGGATCAACAACAATAAAAGGAAATTCAGAATTCATAGAGATCATCCTAGAAATAGACAAGTGTCCTAGTCTAAAGTGCCATAAGGCTTCTTCTGGCAGAATCTGTGTATCGGCTGATTGGATGTTGGAACAAGAGGCATGCTTGTCATAAAAATGTAAGTGATATAGCCCTTCAAACCTTTCAGCAGAACCAATCGTCCTCTGAGATTTCTGGTCCTGAATGAGACATATTGAGTCATTATAGCAGACAACACAATTCAAGGTAGAAGTCAGTTTTGACACTGAAATCTGATTTAAAGAAAAATTAGGCACATACAATACATTTGTAATGGAAAAACCAAGGGAAAAAGTGACAGTACCAGCATGCTTTGCAACAGAAAATTGGCCATTAGGTAACCTTATGCTAATAGGTTTTATTTCACTAAAAGTCTGAAAGCTTTTTAATGAAGCACATATATGGTCACTAGCACCTGAATCTATGATCCAAGAGCCAAGAGAAAAGCTATTAAAGGAGGAAGAGATGTTGACTTTACCTGATTTGTGAGTTTCAGCTGGTGAATGACCAACCCGAGTGAAAGTGCTAACCTGGTTAGCTATGGTAGCAGAATGCTGATTAATACCAGAACTTTGAATCAAACTAAGTAGTTTCTCATATTGCTCATGAGTGAAACTGGGAGGAACAGTATGCATGTCTTCATTAGTTAAGAAATCTTCCTTTGAATCCGTAGCATCATTGCAAGCATTATTTGCTATTGAGACATTTCCTTTTTGAAGATGGGGTGGAAATCCATGCTTCCTATAGCAGGTCTCCACTGTGTGTCCTGTCCTTCCACAGTAAGTACAAATTCTCCTTGATCCTGAGTTTTGTACAAAACATTTCCCTCTTCCTTGTGGCCTCTTATATTCAGCAGCATTTATAAGAACCTTAGAGTCATCTCCAATAACCAGGTTTCCTTGTCTTTCATGTTGAATGACCATAGAAAATATCTTGTTCATGCTAGGCAGTGGATCCATTAATAGGATCTGAGATTTTACTACTAAAAAATTCTCATTCAAACCAGTCAAAAATCTTATAGCATAATTTAGAGTGTGAAAATGTCTAGCATTCCTCATTGCAGCACAGGTGCATTTAACAGAACAGGAACAACATGGAACAGGCATGTATATTTCAAGTTCTTCCCAAAGTATTTTCAATTCAGAATAAAATTCAGTGACAGAGAGGGAACCTTGCCTTAGACCATAAATCTCTTGTTGTAGCTCAGAGATTCTGATAAGATCTCCTTGAGAGAATCTCTCCTTCAAATCGTTCCAAACATCAACAGCATTTTCCAAGAATACTATGCTCTGACCGATTGATTCTGCTACTGAATTCACAATCCATGAATGTATGATCATGTTGCAACGACTCCAAGCTTTATAACTTGGATCAAAGCTATCAGGAATGGATATACTCCCATCAACAAACTCAAATTTGTTCTTAGCACCCAAGGCCCGTCTCATGGATCTAGCCCACATATAGTAATTAGAGCCATTTAGCACAGGAGTGACTACTATAGATGAGGGTCCATCTCCTGCATGAACATAGTACAGACTAGAGGGGTCTTGCGATGGATCTGTATGACCACCTCCATTGTTGTTGCCAGAACTTCCTGCACGAACCATCTGAGTAGTGCAGTCAGAGAGCTTGAACGCTCTCTGATACCATCTTATGATTTAAGAGATGAAGAAAACTATACGAAAGTTATATAAAAGACAACATGAAGAATTGTATTGATTCTCAATCAATCAATTTACATCAGGCTGATGCCTGGTATTTATATGCAAGAAAAAGTGCAAAAGCAGGACACTAGGAATAGCTCCACTGTATTATTATTTTTGGTATATTTCGGTTGAGGTTGTTAGAAGGGAGAGGAAAGAATGATGCTGGATGGAAAGTTTGTTGTGCTGATCCTGCTGAGCTAGCATCTCAATGACTCACCCGTTTTTGTTCTTTCTGCTCATGTGCTGCTCATGTGTGTTTGCATTATCACTCATTTGATAATTTAACACTATGAACTTCAAAAAAAGAACATCGCACTTTTCTCATATGCTGGAAAAAATTCACAACAAAATTGGGACTGGCTGGACCATATTGAACTACCAAGTAGGCATTGGACTTTCACCTTTAAAGTCAATATCGGATTTAAAGTCAATATCTGACTGTATGATCAGCTCTGGCTATGGTAAAGAGTGTTTCATGATATACAAGTCAATGAGAAAGTCCACAAATGATGAAGGACTTTATAATCTTGGCATAGAGCAGCTCAAGTCTTCCCAAATTTACAAAATGAACTCGGAAACCTTTGAGCAGGTAACTAGGAATTGGTTGAATGCAGTAAAGATTGCAGTGAGAACCCTTTTCTCTGGTGAAACAATTCTTTGTGACCATGTGTTTTCAGCATGCCATTGAACCATGGAGTCATGCTTTTCAGAGATAACTAGAGAAACAGCAGTCAGTTTGTTCAGGCTTCCCAGCTTGTCACTAAGAGCAAGCGTTCACCAGAGAAGATTTTCAGGCTCATGGAACTCTATGAAGCTATCTCAGATCTCTTGCCAGAGATTGAATCTATATTAAGTTTCAGATCAACAGTAGTCATCAAACTGCAAGCTCATTCTTCATTGGTTAAGCTTGGCGAGTCTATTAAAGCTACTCTATCAGAATTCGAAGCAGCAATTCAGAAGAACTCATCAAAGTCTCCAGTTCTTGGTGGTGCAATTCACCCACTGACTTGATCAACAATGAGCTACATATCCTTACTAGCACAGCATGATGGAACTCTTTCCACCATTCTTGCTGGTGACACCTTACCAGTGAATTCACCTTGGCCAGAATCTTACTTCGAAAATCCAAATTCTATTGATGCTTCAACATCAGCTGTGTCAGCTCACCTAGCATGGCTCATATTAGTTCTTTTATGCAAGCTTCATAACAAAGCTGGGCTCTACAAAAATGTGTCATTGGCATATCTATTCCTTGCCAACAATCTTAGCTTCATTGTTGAGAATGTTCGTGCAACCAAATTAAAATTACCTCCTGGGTAGCTAGCCGTGTAAGAGTGTAAAACTATATGCTTCAAACTGTGAATCAGTGTGACTTGGACAAAGGTTCTCTCAGCCTTACCAGAGAAAGGTTCCAAGAAAATACAGGCAGAATTTGTCATGGCCTGTTTCAGGAAATTTAAGGCAGTTTTTGAAGATGCTTACAGGAAACAGACGTCTTGGATTGTAGAGGATGGGAAGGGATGACCTGAAACTGTCAATAGCATCCAAACTGATACCAAAATATCAGCACTTCTATGACACATATTTGGTGAAGTTGAGTGGAGAAAAAGAATTTGGAGTTATTAGCAAGGTTCTCACCAGATGATCTAGGAAATTACTTGTCAGATCTATTCCATGGGATTTCCACCTTGGTTTCTATATCATCTTACTCATTGTTTAATTCACAGGGTTTCCTACCCGCATGAAGCAATGCTAAGAGTATTATGAGAAACTATGTTTACTTTTCTTTTCTTTTCTGTTTTCTAATCGTGTGTTTGTATCATCTTGCTAGCTACTGATCTAAGCAATGCTTGCTTCTTAATTATCTCTCTATATGATCCAAATATTAAAAATATAAGAAAAAATATTGACACTCGAGTAAAGATACATGAATGTTGAATGATGATCATATTGTTATACTTGGTGTTTGATATAAACTTTTTATTATCCGTAACTACACCCAATATTTTATTTATTTTAGTTATGCCACTTAATATAATCTCTTTTCAGAAACATGAGTTTGAGTGACTTCAGTTAAAACGGTTTTTAACTCAATCAACAGTTTGAGTATAATAGGCCGAGAATGACTTTGTAAATAACACTATTTGTTCAGCTTAGTTAAATAATTTTTTTTTAAAAAAAATTCCAGTTAGGCAAGATAACAAGTGGGCCAAAAGTCAAGTAGAAAATTTAATGCTATTATATACGTGATTCAAGCATGATGGCACTTGATGAGCAAAAAATAAAAATAAAAAATACACAGATAAACAAAAACAACACCATGGCGCTTGTCTTCTTGACTCTCGTACTCGTTCAGACCTTCCAAAATTCTTCGCATAAGAATTTGGTGACACAGTGACGTACAATAAAGAGGAAAATTTTCAAGAATTAATTTATCCTTTTCAAACTATCAACTGAGAAAATGCATGACCTTATTTGCATACTTCATATCCATGGCGTTAGCGGTCACCACCGAATGAGTTGAGTGAATTTTGTAACATTTTTAGACTCGACTCATTTATCAAATTAGTGGGTTAAGGTTGAGGAAATATTTTCTCCTTCACCTCAAGTCCTCAACTGATCCAACTAATTTAAAAGTGGGTTAGGTTAAATCAAATTCATAAATATGATATATTTAAGAAAATTATTAAAATAAATGTCAAAATATGAATTTAAAATTTTGTTATACATAATATGTCTTAATTAAAAAAATATATATCTTAAATAAACTAAAAAATCACATAACTAGTCTTAAACATAAATAATAAGTCTCAAACAAGTAAAATAAACATAAAAAACTTATTAAGTTAACATAAGTCTAAAATAAACAAAAGTATATTAACAAATCCTAAAAGCCATAAACAACAACTCATATTAACTAATAGAAATCAATGTCATCACATATAACATATGAATTGACATAATCATTACTTCATTCTTAATTTTCTCAAGATATTCTGTCATTTAAACGATCTATTAGATTTTTATTGCAATGATCCGTTAGATGCTTCATGAGTTTCTCATATCTATTTTCTTAAATATGATCACAATGACTATACTTAAACTTAATTGACACAACAAAAAAGTCAAGGAAAAGTAACCTAAAATGTCATCATGACTAAAATATTTTTATATATATTTTAAAAAAAATTACATGGGTGAGTTAGATTTGTGTGGATTGACACTTTTTAAACTCGCTACCAATCCTGTACCTTATAAGTTTGAGTGTTTTCCAACCCGAATCAACCTATAGACCTAATCCAATCCGCATTTTGTGGGTTGAATTAGGTCAAAACCTATAGATTTATGGGTTGACCTAAGCCACCGGATAACCCTCCTTGTGTATATTAAGTCAACGTCAAAGGAATTTGAGAATGTGACTATATATAGGGAATTGTATATAATTCTCTTACAGTAGGAGTGAAAACAGGTCAGATCATGTTAGACTTTGCATTAAACAGGCCTGACTTATATCCCAATTATAAGGCCTGAGTCTAGCCTGTGAGCTTGTAATAGGTCGATTTTTAAGGTCTGACCTGACATTTTTAAAAGTCTGGCCTAACCTTTACAATGAGGCTTACTTTGCAATGAGGCTTTTAAATAAGCTAACAAGACAACCTTTAAACAGACCAACAGACCTTTACATAGGCTAACAGACCTACCTTTAAATAGGTCAACATGTCTTACATAGGCTAACAAGCCTACCTTTAAATAAGTCACATGCCTTTACATACGCTAACAGACCTAAACTTTGAAATAAGTCAACGGGCCTACTCAAAGTCAATAGGCTTTTGTTATAATTTAACACACACCTTCTAATTTTATAGATGTTCACCACTTTCTTACTCTAATTTTTGGTCGATGTAAGACTTGGAGATATACCAAGATGCTCACTTTCTTACTCTAGTCTTTCAAGTCTCACATCGACCAAAGATCAGAGCAAAAAAGTAGTGAGCATCTATAAAAGTAAGGAGTAAGTGTTAACTTATTATTTTCATTCTAATAAATATATTACATTGAATATATTAATAAATACGTTATTTTTATTTTAACTTACTAACTTAAGTTTTATTCTAGACTTTTATTAAAATTTAATTAAAAAATATATTAATATACTATAATAAATTAATAATTATAGTTACAATTTATAATCATTTTAATAATTATAATTATAATTTATAATTATTATAATAATATATATTAGATTATATATAATTAAATAGCCAGTGCCATATCAGCTTAAAAGGTCTATCAGATGGCCTGAGACCTAACTTTTTTAATTAAAAAGACTTTTAAAAAAGTATTGGCATAACTTGTTTAATAAACAGTTCGGTTAAGTCAGTAGCTCGTAAAGCAAAGCCAAAGCCATGCCATGCCATAGCTCTCCTGACAATGATCGACCTATTTCCACCCCTATCTTACAGTCTTGCTTGACCACCACTTGAATATGCCGCGAAAATAAAATAAAAAATAAAAAAGAGTATAAATACTCCTTAAACTTTGATCCTTTTACAAATTACCACCACGAACTTTAAAATCTTCTCAATTAGTTTGTAAACTTTAATTAATATCCTAATAGATCCTTAAGTTTAATTTGGATTCATTAATTCACTAACAATAATATTGCATGATATCATTTTATTTGTATTAATATTAATTAAGAAATATTTATTAATTTATTTATCAAAATTTAAATTTTAAATATATTTTCTTCTTTACAAATATAGATAAAGTGTTACATAATATCATCGTTAATAAATTAACAGATTTAAATTAAATAGAATGATCTATTGAGACATTAATTAAAGTTTAAGAAGTAATTAAAAAAGTTTTAAAGTTCATGGTAGTAATTTGTAAAAAAGTTAAAATTCAGGAGAGTTGCATACTATTTTTCTGAAGAAAAAAAAAAGGCATACAAGGCCTCAAAATTTAGATAAATATTCCAAAAATTGAATAACTAATGACAAAAATGAATTATGATTCCTAATAAATATAGATAACAAAAACGAAAACTAGTGTCAGACCCACAAAGTTGGCTATGTTTACAGAATATAATAATGATGCTAGCACTACTAGAATTAAAAGAACGAAAAAATTAAACCTTTTATCTAAAATTTGCTTGATGTAATGTCAATGGTGACACAAGCCAGGTGTACTCCTGCAATGCAATGAATTTTATTTAAAGACCATATGGTCTACTGGCCTACAAATGGATTGCCAACCTGTACATAATTGGAGGATTTCTCTGAGAGAATGTGAAGCGGCTTCCATTGTCCACGTTGGGTGATATTCACTAGGATGGAACATGGATTCGTCTCTGTATTCTGTTAGTAAGCAAGGCTGAGCACCATTCAGGAACATGTCTCCTTCAGATATTATAAAGCCAGACTTTTGCTCTTCCTTATCTGCCGCCTAGGGAACCATTTTTATCACAACCATCAGTAGCCATCAGGGGAGTAAAGTGCTGTGTCCAATATGGCTGGACTGAAGAGTATATACTAATTATTTACTGACATAATTTAAGATGCGGGTCATAGCACACAACAATGCATGTGCCAAAACAACATTACGAAATTGACTAATTCAAGAAGCATATCCAATTAATTACATATCTGGACTTCAGAGTAGAACTAAAGAAAAATATTCATGACTCAAAAACTGAGATACCACAAGGGTAAAATAATGGATGTTTAACACCCTTTTCTGGGGTTATATATTGAGTTCAGAGATGAAGAATGGATAAAAATAGAGTAAGTTTGAAAATATGATGGGCCATGAAGGGCCCTAATTAATGACGATAAAAAACAACAAACATAAAGTGAAGAGCAAATTATTTTACCTTCTCAGTATAAAATTCAAAAGTCTTTTTCTTAGTTCCTGCTTCAAATATGTTGCATTGAGAGTATATCTGTAAAATGATTTAAAAGAAATCAATTATTTACACAAATCTTGCAGATACTTAGAATGCAAAAAACTTTAAAATGCTAAGGATGAAAGGAGCATTCTTACCTGGGACTCAACACTAGCACAAACAGCATATATTCCCCAGTTTCTGGTGTAATTGTTGTACAGATGAACTTTTCCAAATCTTACACGAGGGTGTCTTTGCCGTGTTCCATCAAAGAAACAATGATGAATTGTCACCCGGATGCATCTATCACCAACGTGAGATGGGTCAGCTCCAATTAGCATGGTCTTGTCATGCTGCGCAAAGTGACATCTAGTGCCAAAAGCGAATAAACTTATTACAATACTGCACATTCGATGAACCATTATCGTAGCTCATTTTAAAATGGAGAAATGAACCCACCTAGATATAGTAATATCTGTGCTTTGTCTTGTAATGTCTATAAGCCCATCATCATAATCACGAAGGCTGCATCGATCTATCCATATGTTCCTAGAATTTGGTTTTATTTGAATGCCATCCACATCATGACCCCTACCACCCTCAAACTCAAGGTTGCATACAATTATATGCTCACATTCTTTCAGCCTTAAGCCCTTTCCCGTAAGTTTTATCCTCTGGCCTCTGCCATCTATTGTCTTATAAGATGACACACTCAGGTATGATGAAAGGTGAATCGTACCCGAAACTTCAAAAACAATCCATAGTGGCTCATTTCTACGACATCCATCGCGAAGGGATCCAGGACCATCATCTGAAAACAAAACATGGGTAATCGATGATTACAAACAACAATTCAATATAGCAACTCAAGACTTAAAAAACTTCACATGTTGTGTAGCATCCAATGACATTAACAAATAAATCAGCACAGGCACCTGCACCTGCTCCCCACAAACATGAAAGGCACAAACAAAGGTTCAACACTTTCATTTCCTTCCACTATACCATTGTCTATTTCTATACATCTGTGTCAACAGAACCTGTTCTCTCTCTCTCTTTTTTTTCATGATTAAAATAGAGAAATTGCAAGTCTCCAACAAACTGATTCTGAAAATATAGTTTAACAATTGCATCCAAAAGTCCTCATTTTTGCAAACAATATGTGGGGTTAATTCCCTAATAGCATACATACAAATGATTAAAATCCTAATTTGAGCTACAAATACGGAAGCAACTGGAAAACCTAAGAATACCCTTTTCTAAATGCATAAAAAAAGAGTATAGCTTTAGGAAATGCAACAAGACCCATCAATTGAGAATTGAGAAAAGAGAATTGAGAATGATTGGAAGAAAAGGATGAACCTGCAAGGGTGGTGACTAAATAGAGAGGACCGTGGAGGCCACCGATGGAGAGGCGGCCGAAACCCTCTGCACGACCGGCCATGGCCCTTAAGCTGGAATCTACATCAGCGTATGGTAACACCGACGCCATGTTCGCCTCTGCTTCAGCTTGCATTGGTGCGCCTGTTGTGTTGAATACTTCAACTACATAAAAGTCAAAATCTCTGATCCGGCTTCTCTCCTGCAGGGAGCTGTCCAGCCTGTCCAGCAGTTCCCTGCTGTAACATCTACACCGTTTATTTTTCATTGAATGATTAGTATTTTTTAATATTAAAAAATTTTTAATATTAAAATTTTAAAAAAATAATTCTGACCATTTGATAAAAAATAAACGGTCCAAATTTTACCACACTCAGCTGCTTGCGGGAGAGAATCCGGATTTAAAATGTCTTTTGCACTCATGTGTGTCCCACATCGAATAAAATTCTCTCCTTTTGTTTGTAACAAATTTTAGAAATCTATTTGTTGTAATTTTAGTTATACACGTTACGTATAGATAAGATTTTATTATTTTAATTTTAATTATTTAAATTTGTTTTTATTAGTAAAGATTATTAAAACAAATAAATTAAGACTACGTTTAGTAGTGCATCGTATAAAGAAGACATAATAGTATAAACTAATACTATCAGATCTTATTCAATATTTAGGTTACGTTTAGTGTACCGTATAAAGAAGACATGATAGTATAAGTTAATACTATCAGGTCTTATTCAATGTTTGATGCATTTAACTGATAGTATAATGAAATCAGGTCAAGTCATTTTATCCTATTCAGGTGATAACTCTATCCTCTCCCCAAGATACGTGATAAGACGTGATGGGATTTCTATTCTAATCTTATCCTCAATTTCATTTTTATCACTCCTCTCTCTTACGCCACCACCACCATCACCATCACCACTACCTCCACCACCGCCACCACCACCGCCGCCACCACCGCCACCATCAAGCACCGCCAGCCATCACCACCACCACATTGTCGCCGCCACCACCGCCACCATCACCACCACTACCACCACCACCACCACCACCATCAAGATCGCTGTCGCCACCACCACCACCACCACCATTGCCGCCGCCACCACCACCGCCGCCACCGCCACCGCCACCGCCACCACCATCACCACCACCGCCACCAACCGCCAACACCACCACCGCGTGCCGCCACCACCACTACCACTATCACCACCTCCACCACCGCCGCCACCACCATCACCACCGCCGCCACCGCCGCCACCACCGCCACCACCGCCGCCGCCACCACCACCACCCCCCCCCCCCCACCACACCACCACCACCACCACCACCACCACCACCACTACCACCACCACCACCACCACCACCACCACCATAAAGCTTTTTTATTATTATTATTTAATTATTTTAACTTTTATGCTTAAAGGATATTTTAGTCTTAAAAAAAAATATTATCAATTAATTTATCCTTTTGTTATCAAACAAAAGATAGGATTATGCGATTATCTTATTAATTATACTATCATACCTTATACTATTCTATCATCTTATATTATACTTATACTATCGTGTGCACCAAACATACCTTAGTGATTCAATCTGATAAGTATAATGAAATCGGTCAGTCATTTTATCCTATTCAGGTGATAACTCTATCCCCCTAATACGTGATAAGATACACGTGATGGGATTTCTATTCCAATCTTATCTTCAATTTCATTTTTATCACTCCTCTCCGCACGCGCCACCACCACCACCTCCACCACCGCCACCAACGTCATCACCACCACGACCACCGCCACCATCGCACCACCGCAACCACCACCACTACCACCACCACTACCGCCACCACCATCACCACTACCACCACCACCACCGCTACCATCACCACCGCCGCCGCCACCACCACCACCACCACCGCCACCAAGCACCACCATTGTCGCCGCCACCACCGCCATCGCCACCATCACCGCTACCTTCCCCACCACCACCACCACCGCCACCGCCACCACCATCACCACCACCTCCACCCCCGTCATTTGTCACCACCACCGTCGCCGCTACCACCACCACTATCACCACCTCCACCGCCACCGCCGCCACCACCGCCGCCGCCGCCACCACCACCACCACCATCGCCACCACTACCATCACCACCACCACCACCACCACCACCACCACCATAAAGCTTTTTTATTATTGTTTTTTAATTATTTTAACTTTTATACTAAATGATATTTTGGTCTTAAAAAAATGTTATACAATCAATTTAATTTATTCTTTTGTTATCAAATAAAAGATAGGATTATGTCTTATCCTATTAATTATACTATCATACCTTATATTATCCTATCATCTTATCTTATACTTATACTATCACGCAGACCAAACATAGTCTAAACTTTATTTTTAATGTGTCAAAATCAAATTTCAAAACACAAAATTAATAATAATAATTTTTAAATGTAAAAATTAATTTATAAATTAAATTAAATCAAATCAAAATAAATATTTTTTATTAAATACTCAATCTTATTTTTGAGAAAAATTTCACTTTTTATATTTAATTTTTGAAAATAAAAAACCATTAATTTAGTTTTTCAAAATTTTAAAAATTAAGTCAAATTAATCTTGACAAAGATTAAAGTATCTGACAAAAAATTATTTAACTTAATTTTTGAATTTTTTTTATGTTTTTAATGATTAAATTAAATTTTTTCATTCTTAAAAAATTAATATGGATGGGTAAAGTAAGATTGAATATTTACTCTTATTTTTTAATGATTTCAAAAGCAGTGGTTAATACCTATGAATGACGGACACGTCATTGTTAAAGCGTGTTTGTGTGTTAGACATGTGTCCGTATTAGATATATAAGGACATTTGTATGATATATGTATTTTGTGTGTCAGAATGTGTCTAATTAAAAAGATTATTTTTTTCAATTTAAACATGTCTTAGACACGCTTGGATATGTCTCAGATACGTTTGGACACGTCTAATATACGACTTAGACACAATCTATTAATTATTATTTTTTGAATAATTTCCATGATTAATGTTCAATTAGTAAACCTGTAACTCACTCAAACTCAATCACATAACTAACGTCCCAAATTACTATTTTTACACATCAGTATTTTAAGTTTTATCTTTTTATACATCACTATTAGATTTTTAAGTTTTATCTTTTTATACATCACTATTAGATTTTTAAGTTTTATCTTTTTACACACCACTATTTTCATCTGCTCCTTCTACTTTTACTGGTACCAAATCGTCCACTTCGTCATTACTGAAGCTTACTTCATACTAATATTCCCTCTAATTAATTTTTTTATGCACATATACTTATTTACAGTTAGTTCTATTAAAAAAAGTTTGTTTAAAATTTTTTTTAGAATATATCAATGAAAATTATGTTCTATATTTTTTAAAAAAGACTTATTAAATAATAAATATTAAGTACATATAATATATATTAAGATATTATAAATTTTTAAATTTATAAAAATAATATTAATAAATTATAAATTTTTTTACTTAAATTTTATAATTATATATATATATATCATATTTATATTTTATAATTTTTAAATTTAATATATTTTTGTATCTATATTTATATAATATCTTGTATATGTGCTTCATAGCTTAATACTTACATCCGACTTGCGCACTTTTGGTGGCCATGATTCAGGATCTCCTTTCCTTAGTCAGCACGGCACAGGGATAGCCGTACAGGAAAGAGGGAGGATAGCTGATGTGACGGATAAATATTTGTATAGAAATTATTTTATAAATTATATAAATTAGACTAATTAATAATAAATATATTATTAATTTTAATATAAGATAATTATATAATTATTTATATAATTATCTATACAATTATATAATTATTTAAAGATTAATTGGTCAAACATATACAATTATATAAGCATGGTTTACATAAATATTTCTTTGTGCTGACCTCTTGCCTAACTAGCCACATTTCCATCCCGTGGACTTCCAAGTTCTTCATTGTATTTCTCTGTATGCTTTTGAGTTTTGAGAGAATTGTTGCTTCTTATTTTAGGCCCCCAGTTATTAATTAAAAATATTTCTTTTGTATATTTATTAAAAATTCTGATTCAATTAATAAATAAATACGATATCAAAATAAAATATTATATTTCTATTAATATTTCTAGTAAAAATATTACAATTTGTTTATAAAAATAGAACACAATTATAATAAAATCTTATGTTGTGTTTGGTGTATCGTATAAAGAAGATTTGATAGTATAAACTTATACTATCAAGTCTTAGTATGTGTTTGATACTGACACATGATAGGATAATCAAAGTCGGTCAACTATTTTTATCTTATTTTTACAAGATAATCTATCATATCTCTCATCCCATGATAAGACCTGATAAAATAACTATTCCAACCCTACCCCTTATCTTCATCTCTATAACTCCAAGTCCAAAATCTAATCAACCACCACACACCACTTACACAAATCCAAACATCTCTGCTCCTTGAAATCATCCTCAATCGATCATCCTAACTCAATCGTGTGTCGTCTAATCCATAGAACTCGCAAAGTCACTGCCATTGCTTTTAACTCTAGAGCTGGAACTCATACGTGAACCCCATTTGTTTTGAACCCAGAAGTTTCATCAAAGTAGAACCCACATCACTGCCAGCTACCACAGTTAGGGTCCAAGTTGCTTTGTCACTGCAAGTCGCCAAATGAGCTGCTGTTTCCTATTCTCAAACTATCGTGCGCAAGCCACTGTGCGCAGTGTTGCCGTTTGACCAAGCAAACCCAGACTGCACACCTACCTCGACATCCACCAGTAGTGTCGCTCCTAGGCTCTGACTTCCATCCATATGCCACTATTTCAGACTAGCTAGCGCCAAAGGACATCTACCATGCCAAGAGCCCTCGCTCTTCCTAAAGAGAGAGACTTGTGTTCTAACTTGGATGGTTAATAGAGTTAGCGTAGCTTGGGTTCTGTGGCTCTATAGAAATGTGATGGGTAGTATGTTCATAATAGATAGTTACATATACTATCAAGTTGGTTATACTATTTATACTAAATGTTTGATAGTATCAAAACTTATCAGTTTGTTTATACTATCAAACTTTATCCTATTGTATTATATTATATATTATGTCTTATACTATTAGATACATTAAACACAGCCTTAAGTTTTTTTTCTTTTTCAACTGGGAAATAAGCTTCATTACTTAAAAGGCAAGAATATCCAAAAAGGCCAAATGAAAGATAGTTTTAGGTGCATCCTCTGCCCGTACATTCTCTTCTCCGACAGTAGCTAGTTTGGCTAATTCACGAGCCACTAAATTGCCCTCTTTCCACATATGAACAATCTTAAGTTTTTGTTATGATAAGTAATATAAAAATATTAATAAAAAAAATTTAAAACAAAATATTATAAACCATTTTGTACACTACCATAAATATTTCACACAAACTAACAACTTCAGAAAAATTAATCACCAAAAACTACTAACAAATTCCCATCCTTTATTTACTTAAATATTTAAATAAGTAGAAGTTTTTTATTTTATTTTATTTTTTTCAAGGACCAACATTGTAAACTTTCACACAATAACCTGTTGAACAAGTTGCAAGTCATCATATCCAGTCATTAATGTAGAAGTATTCATAGAGAAATTTTTAGGTAGACACAATCTAACACATTATTTTTTAGATATTTAAATTATTATTTAATATATATAAAAATATTATTAAAAATTAATATAATTTTATAATAATTTATTATATTATATATGTCAAATAATAATTTAAGTGTCTATGATAGATCGTATCTATCTAAAAATTATTAGTATTCATAATCAATGGCTCAGTGCATGGATACACCCATTTGTTTTGGTTGCATGGAAGACAAAGCCATGTCCCCTCATCAACATTAACACACGAATCAGCCACGCAAGGAATTCAAGCGTTACAACATGACACTTCACAAGCATGATTCAGAGTGGCCTAGCAAGTTGATACGTCTAATCACAAATTAACCTGATTCAACTATTATTCAGGACAATCAAATAAGGTTGAAGGAAAAGAACTGCACTCAGAACCGCATTAATTATAGTTATCCTGCTCTGTCAAACGCAGACTAACACTAAGAATTCAAAAAGCAAAACCCACCGTACAGGAGGAGGGATGAAAGTTTTAAATTATTTGAAGGCAGACAACCTTAATTCCCTGCATTTGTGCAAATTTTCATCTATATATGTTGGGCGTTTTTACTAAACTGTAACTTTTAGTAAAATTATTTATTAAAATATTATTTTTTTTAATTATTTATCAAATTATTATTTTTTAACTATTTATCAAATTATTTTTTTTAATTATTTATTAAAATGTCACTCTTTTGAAACTATATATCAAACTGACACCCTTTTAACTGACGTGACATTTTTTAATATTTTCTGACCAACCAAGATGCGCCACGTAGGATGGCGCACACGCAGTTGCGCTTAATACGCTGGCGCAACCTAGTGGATGCGCCATCCTACGTGGCGCATCTTGGTTGGCCCTAGAACTAAAAACGTCACCCTTGATGGCGCAACCAAGTACAAAACGCCAACAAGGGTGGCGTAACCCTACGGCTACACATGCTGTTTATATAGCCACCTGGGATAGTCATAGGGAGAAGCTTGTTAGGGGAGTCCCATTGGTCGCACCCTCAGTTCGCGTTCTCATTGACATTCTGAGAATATATTTATTGACATTTAGATAATATATTTATTGATTTGGTGTAAAATACTATTGAGAATATATTCTTGTGAATTTGGTACCCTAATTAGATTACACTATATATACTTTTCGCACTGTTTTAGATTTTATTAAATATTATGGTAATCGGTTGCATTAAACAGATCATTGGCTTTTGGGGAGATCCAACATTTAGGAGAAGCTCGTTAAATTTTTACTAATTCAATTACTAAAAATTTGAGAGAAGGATTATTCGGATCGAATTTTACTCACTATCATCCGAATCCTACTCAACAAAAATTCATTTAAGTGATACGCCTCTTCTACAGGATATACCATTTAATTTTTATTATATGTTGTTTAAATTATTTGTGTTAAAATAAATAAATATATTCAATAACTTCAATAATAAGATATGTACGTACATTTGATTAGATTATTTTTAAATTTATTAAAAATCATACATAAAGACAATTAAAAGCAAATAATTAATACCTCAATCGCTTTTTTAAATTGAACAATAAATTGAAACAATAAATTTTTAAAAAATAACAAAAAAATAAACATATGTGTTATGTAATTAATAAATCTTCATAATAACTAAAATAATATTCAATATTACTAACATATTAAATTTGTCACTTTTTTATTTTATATTATATATTTTATTCTCGTAATTAGTATGAATTCATTAATAAACGTTTATAAATATTTATTAAGTATTTCAATTAATTTTTAATTAATTATTTAATTTTAATAGCTTGCGCCAAAAAGGGTGGCGTTTTTTGTTCCAAGGCCAACCAGGATGGCGCATCCACGAGGTTGGCAACCCACGTGGATGCGCCATCCTACTTGGCGCATCCTGATTGGCCAAAAAATATTTAAAAATGCCACATCAGCCAAAAGGGTGGCAGTTTGGTATATAGTTTCAAAAGAGTGGCATTTTGATAAATAGTTAAACAATAAGGACAATTTGGTAAATAGTTAAAAAAATAATAATTTAATAAATAATTAAAAAAATGACATTTTGATAAATAATTTTACTAACAGTGGCAGTTTAGTAAAAAAGCCATATATGTTGCCCTAGTTATACCAACTACTTCTATGAGAGTTTGTTCATAGTCGTTGGGAGCCTCAAATCCATGAAGATTCATCATAGTTGCAGCAACATTGGCCAGCCCGCCATTGGGAAGATCATTTCGGAACCTGACACCAGGCGACAGTCCAGAACCTCCAATTGCAATTGGCACTGGCTGAAGAGTGTAAGAAGTAAGAATCTGGATATTTCCATTCTTGTCAAGAAGAGGTTTTCCAGATTTATCCTCTTCACCATGTCCTGTGCATTTCCGTGGTCAGCAGTGACAACATAAATTCCATCCACTTGCTCTATTGCATCAAGGATCATCTTAACAGCATCATCAGCTGCCTTGCATTGCAAGCCACAATTGTTGCTTCAATGTCACCTGTATGCCCCACCATGTCACAATTTGGTAGGTTGACACGTACCTGATCAAATTTTCTGGCTAAGAATTGCATCCCTTGCCTTTTCAGCAATCTCCAATGCCTTCATTTTTGGTTGGACATTGAATGTAATTCCAGAGTCCAACCCAGCTTCTCTCTAGCAGGGAGCTGTCCAACAACTCCTTTTAGCAAGATTTTGACCCTTTATTTTTATCTAATGATCAGTATTTTTTTTTTACTTTATAATATTAAAAATATTTTTTAAAATTAAATTAATACTGACTATTGGATGAAAATAAATAGTCCAGATCTTGTTAGAGGGAGTTGCTGGACAGCTCCCTACTGGTGAGAAGCCGAATCCTTCCAGAGTCACTAGGAATTTCCACATATTCGTAACTCTTCTCCATCTTCTCCATCTCTTCTTCACTAGGAATTAATCTTTCCTAAACAAGCTCTAAATCTACTAAAATCCTCTTTATGATGTTTTTAATCTTTGACAAAGAGCTTGTTTGGGAAAGCTGAATAATTTCTTATTCAGCTATTTTTGGAGGATTAAGCTGTTTTGTGAAATAATTATTATGTTTGGATAAAATAATTATTTTTTAAAAATAATTTTACACAAAATTCAATGTAAAATAAAAACTTTTTAAAACTAATAATCATAAGCTGAAGATTGAGAGTTTGTTTGGTTCAACTTATTTTACTGAACCAACAACTTTTTTCTTGCTTAACAACTTGTTTTGCATATTCCATCATGTTTGGTTGCCAAACATAAAAGCTGTTGATTAAATTTTTTTTATCATTAACAACTTTTTTTCAAAAGTAATACGTCGGGCATTTTGCTTAAAAGTTTTTTATTATTTCTTACACTTTGATATGTAAATATTATTTTATCTTTAATTAAATAATTTTTTTAATTAATTAAATAATTTTTTTAATCATTCTATACTTATTTTGATAATTTAATGCATAAATGTAATTCTTTTTTATATCATTCAAATAAAACAGATTAACTTAAAATCACTTTTCGCCTAACATATCCAAACATAAAATCGATTCTATTATAATTAATTATAACCAAAAACTTTTATACAATAATTAATTATTAAAATAATCAAATTTTCAAATTTATCTCAAATACATGACTGAAACTTATGATTTTAATTTATGGATTATTCCTTATACTTTGATATACAAATACTATTTTATCCTCAATTAAATAATTTTTTTAATCATTTTATATCTATTTTAATAATTTAATGCATAAAAATAATTCTTTTTATATCATCCAAATAAATTATATTAACATAAAATTACTTTACAGCTAATACATCTAAATATAAAAATAATTTAATTATAATCGATTATAACAATAATCAATTATTAACATAATTTATTTTTTTTAACTTTCTCAAACACACTCAAAGTATCCTACATGCTTTATATTAACCTTTAAGGACGGTTCCTGGTCCTCTTTATGATGTTTGAACTTTGAATATGTGTTTCCAGCTCCCTACTATTTTTTCTTTTTTGGTGCAACGTGCTCCCTACTATTTTTCTTTCAAAGCAAACTAACATATTTAGGATATGTTGATAAATAAGTACAAAAGATACTTTTATTAAAAAAAGAAGAAGTAAAACTACGAACTAAGGGCTTGTTTGAGAAAGCTAAAAATTATAGATTATGTTGATAATTGATTATTGTTATAATTAATTATAATTGATTTATTTTTATGTTTGAATGTATTAGCTATAAAGTGATTTTAAACTAATATGATTCGTTTAAATGATATAAAAAAAAATATTTTTATACATTAAATTATTAAAATAAGTATAGAATGATTAAAAAATTATTTGATTGAAGACAAAATAGTATTTACATATTAAAGTATAAAAAATAATCTATGAGCTAAAATCATAAGCTTCAATTTTTAGCTTATGATTATTAGCTGTAAAAAATATTTTTTTGTATTAAATTTCATGTAAAAATCTTTTTAAAAAATAATTTTTTTACTCAAACATAATAATTATTTCACAAAACAACTTAATTCTTCAAAAACAGCTGAATATAAAATAATCCATCTTTCCAAACAAGCACTATGTAGCAACACAAACATGTTTGGTTTTGCGTTGAAACATCTCAAAAACCTGTTTAAAAAACCTGTTTAGCATCATTTCAAGCAAAATCACGTTTGGACGATCAAATGAAATTCTAACATTTGAATTGTAAAAGTAACATTTTGTTACTTTTGCAGTCAGAAAAACGCATTTAAGTGTATTGACAAAAATATTTTTAAATTTAATATTATATCACTATTTTAATCATATTTAAATAAGTAGAAACCATTTTAAAATATTATAATTATACTCCAAATGCGAACACTCAAACAAACTTAAATTTCAAAATAAATTCTTTCACTATTAATTTATTTACAATCAAATTTTTAAAATCTTTTGTATAACTCATGTGACAAACTCAAATTCCTTTTTGGTAATTACACATCTAAAAATAGTTTTTATTCACACAATTCAAACAATATTCATGATGTCAATTTTTTTAGATAAATGTTTCCAGACATAAAATTTACTCAAACCTACTTTTAACTAAAATCAATTTCGTAAAATCAAGTTCCTTCAAAATAAAATTTGTAAAATATACCTAATTCAAACACACACCTAGTTTTCATAAAGTTTGAAATGATCAAATCTTAGGAGTATAAAATTCAATGTTATGGCGTGAATTTTTGGATAAGGAATCTAATATAATGACTTAATAAGCTGAACATATTAATGAGAAGATGCAATTTATTTTCTTTGATGGCATATGTTGATCGGTTTACTTTCATGTTGAATGTTTAATCTCCATGAATACTGTCCTCTTATTTAGTTATGCAATTTTTCTGTGAAAACTTTGACAGAGATCAGATCAATTATGAGGGTTAGAAAGAGCCTATGAATTTCATTATATATAGCTATCACATATCATAGTCTAGCTATAAATTAAAGATATTAGGCGCTTACTAAGCCTTCTGAAAATTAATGCTTTTGAATTTTGATGTTGAGAGGGCTCCTATGTAAAAAAAAAAAACTCTTGGAGTATGTCTTAAAGGTTATGGTTATGAAATTTATCATGGAAAAGTCAACTGCGCAGTTTCTTAAAGCTGTCGATACACAACTTACAATATTTGATAAAAGCTCCAAACGAAAATTTATGAAGCATTCTTTTTCTTTTCATAATATTTCTATTTGATAGATGATAAATTAATCTTTTAAGGTATGTGATGTACAAAAGCAGATATTATTTTTAACAATATTATTTTTATATACATGAACCACAAAATCAAACTCATAAATCACATATTTAATTAACTCGAGTTCCTTTCACTTTAATCAACACATATTAATAATTATGAGGTATTCTTAGTAAGAGTAATATTTTCAATGACTAAAATTAGATTTAAAATTATTAAAAAAATTTAAATTTAATCCAATACCCTATATGATTCTATAGTTGAAATGTTATTACTAAATTAAGGGTAATACTCTCATGCATAAAAGCTTTTCACTCAAATTTAAAAGCACCAATACTTTTTTTTTATGAGATCACGAGACATTTTTACATATTCAATTAATTTAAATTACTTATGAAACTAATTCCTATTCTATGGTGAGAATACAAAAATTATGTAATTTTTTCACAAAAATTATTTTCTTAAAATTTAAACTCGTATATTTATCTTAAAAAGTCAAAATTGCTTCTTATCTCGACCCACCATCCTTAGGTGTCCGAGTAGAGTGAGCGAGCATATCGTGATATCGTGAAGCGTAACAATTATGACCTTAACAAACTAAAATCCATGTTGAGTGAAAGTTTCCTAACGTTGCAGTAATTTTTGGGGTCTCTCCTTCCTTAAATTTGAAGTTCTTAGGACCACGCAAATGAATGGAGTAAAAATTATTTGATTCCATTATTGGTCACGAGGAAGAATCAACGAACAATTAGTGAAACTGTGAAAGGGAATTTCACAAGGTAATCAAGGGAAAATTATCATGGCTTTATATAGCCTTATAAAAAATACACACATATAATATTAAACTGCCATTATTTATTTTTTAAATCTCAACGAAAAATTGCATATTTGTTTTTGGAAATTTGTTGGATCCCTCCATTTTTAGGTTTTAATTAGGAAGAAAACCTTTTACCAAAGAGAAGGATATATATATATATATATATATATATATATATATATATATATATATATATATATATATATATATATATATAATATAATATAATATAATATAAATTTAAAGACAAAACAAATCAAATAATCACATCTAAAAGTTTTTTTGTTTAATTAAATGCATGGCGTCTAGCAGTTTAATCCTTAGATCTCAAGACAATCAATAAAATCATTAAATTCAACAATTTAATCATTGTAAATTTGCCTTAACAATAATGGCATATATGACAATTGAGAATTAACCCTCTCCCTCTTCAATATTTTTGTGTTTATTTCTCTCTCGATACTCTCTTGTCATGAGAGTAATGTAAAAAGTTCTCATAAAATTAATGATCCATTTCTATAACAATTACTTAATTAGATAAATAAAAAGACCTTGTCACGAGTTTGAAATTCACTTATATCAATTTCTTAAAGTTATATCACAAAGAATATTTTTATGAATTCTTTTAATTTTGACGTGAATGTTTTTCATTTGATCGGATCAAGAAGGCGAATTAGCAAAAGTATACGTAAGCTTACCCAAATATTATCCGATTGGAATAAAGAAAAAGATAGTTGAAAAGAGCAATATCAATTAAAAGAAAACAAAATGAAATAAAACACAGTTTCGCTGGGAATAGCTCCTTTAATGCCAAAAAAAAGGGGAGAAAAAATTAATCTCAAATTGGTGTTTTTCAGGAAGACCCACTCTACCTATTTTGGTGGATTAAATAGCACAAATTTATTCTATATAGATCTTACATGAAGTTTATTGAGTCTACATAACATGTATAAATCGTTGAGCTTACCTGTCTAAGTAGATTGGGTTTACCCAAAAAATTATCCTTATTAGGAAGCGCCTTTGACATTGAGTTAATTATAGTTTTTTAGAATTGAACGACTAATACATCACATCTAATTTACAAGCTTTGTTGGCTGTTGGCCGTTGGCTGTTGGCTGTTGGCTGTTGGCTGTTGAGTGTTGACTATATCTTTTTTTTATTATTATTCTGGTCAATTGATGTTTATGCCAATTAACTTTGACTAATTCGTTTATCCGTTTTGTTTAAAGACAAACGATTTTGATAATGACACGAGGATTCATATAAGAATATTGTTCCTTAATTATTATGAACTTATCCCAAGTAATTAACATATGTAATTATCATATCTAAAATTTAAACGTATTATCTATATCCAAAGGATATGATATGGATCTCGATCCTTATCTTTATATCTTAAAATGTGAAGTTGGTCTTGTCAATGCCCTCCTAGCTACGCATATGTGGTTAAGTGAAGGCATTAATTTATTGGATATTTTATTTTGGTATAATTAATTTCTTGGATTTCTAGTCATTTTTAAATCAAAATCAAGAACCCGAAAGCTTGCAATAGTACCTGACTAGTCAGTTTCAATAACAAAGAAAACTACATCAATGGGGGATATGGATGCTGCTAGCTTATTCTGAGCAAATTGACAACTGGGAAACCTACCCATGTAGATCTTGTCCCTTTCAAAAATAATTTTTGTACACTTCAAATATGACATTTTATGAAACACTGTATTCGCATGTGAGTATAATTTTTTATTCTCGTATATTGTGTATACGATTTGAGATCTACATCGTATTCACCTGTGAATGAAATGTTGTAAAAGTCTCATATGATTAAATAATGAAACTCTTTTTGAATCCAGCCTTTAAATCCCAATTTTTTTTTATGGCTCTTGTCCATCTATAGTTTAAATCTCACAAGTAAGTCATCTATATATCTGTAAGTTCATATTTAGGTTGCTATCCAAGATTGTTATAGGAATAATATATATTACGAAAATCAACATTTGGATTAATTGTTGTAAAAGTGCCTCAGACGAATGTCCTTTAAAATAGTAAAACGAGCGTACAATGCTATTTACTTTGCTTCAGAGGTTTTAAATTTGTATTGCCTGCTGTTACAGTGGCAATAAAAGAGCACTTAGAGCAGTGTGATGACCCTTTATATATATAATTTTTTTTTATTGCTGTGTTGGATAAGCAAGAATGCAAGATAATAATCATATGAAGTTAGTAAAATTGAAAATTTAACATGACTGAGTAAAATTTTCGCTGAAATAACCTAATAAATAGCATTCAACACAAACAGATGGACTCTTTAATGACTGGACACGACGAGCTTTCACATCTCATCTTTCTGTCAGACACAATATCAATGAGTGCTGTAAACATTAACGATGAACAAAAATTAAGGAGTATATTATTCTTAAAATGCCAGGTCTAAGATTCCCATCAAAGAAGAAGATATTTGGACTAAATAGAAGCATCAAAACAAACAAAAATTACTTTCAAGTTTCATACAAAGTAAATTAAGCTTCAATGAAGCAGTGTTAAAAATTCACAAAAAGTATTATCAAATCTGATAATTTTTGTATTGAATGAAGAAGAGAAATCATTTATGGGCACTGATAGTGTGCGTAGCTCCAAAACTAGAGAATAATGGTGGAGAGAGGAGCAAGAGATAGATGAGAGGTGTGACGGCTAAGATGTTGACAGTATGTAATCTTCAGACAGAAAGTTAATTGAATTCAACTAATGCAAATTTGCAATGAATGATGATAGAGAGGGTAAACAGTAGTACATTTCAAAACTCAAAATATGAAAGAATCAGAATACAGCCCCATACGTTTATTGTCACTAGTTTGCTCAATAATGAACAAGAAGATCTTAAATGCAAATGCATAATTCAACGACTTAGCTGCATGTTGCTATCCTCTTCTTGAATCCATTTGTCTCTAAGTAGATTATATATATTGCCTATTACAATAATTTATTATCATATATCGGTCTTAAAAAATTATCATGATATATCTATACCATTAAAATCACATTCCCATAGACCAAAGTTGATTTCACACGGCCAAGTTTTCGATTGAAACTGACAATTTGTATTCATGACTTGATGTAATATATAAATCAATGTGACATCTTATGAAACTCCTATTTACGAATCCACATTTAATATTAACCATTCATAATTTTATTTTATTTTATAAAATTATGAGTAATTAATGTGAAGTGTGAATAAACAAATAGAAGTGTCAATAACCTCACCATTTAACTATAAGATGTTTGTAGTGATTCCTTCCAGCAAATTAAAAAATAAAATTCGACTTTGATTATCTAGCAATTTCTAGGTTGAAAACAAAGTTCATAATTTATAAGGAGTTAATCAACTTGTTGTCTAGTGATACTCAGCTTTCTTATAAAACACACTTGATATTTGATATGATCGTCAATGAGTTTCGACATGTTTAGCCTTTCTTTATCATCGATCCTCTCACTAGCAACAAACTTATGAAGAAGAAAAAAGCCATGAGAGATGAGAGAAATTAAAAAAATAATAGAAGGAAAAATAAAGAAAATAGAAAAAATGTATGGTATAATTATTTAAAATAATCCATTTCTATTTTTATTATTCAGTTAATTACTTATATATATTATTGAAATTTCGAAACAATATGTAGGAAAGTTTTCAATATTGTTTTATTAACAGTGAAGATATATAGATTTAACTCAAATACTTTAACAGCATATAGACAATAAGATCATTAAATATATTTTAAAATAGTTTTTTTTATCATAATCAAGTGATGTTCAGATTAAATATTACATACCTCAATTAATAAACATTTTTAATTTGGTTAAAGACAAATTATCCGTGTTAAAATTAAAAGATTCATATAGATATTTTTTATAATTTAATTGTAAGTACGTAATTGACAGTTAACATTGGAACATCAATATTGTTTTTCTGAAATGGAACACCAGTATAGTTTTAATCTTTGACTAAGACAAAAGCATTATTTTGCTTTGTCTATGACTCTCACAAAGTCACCATGCTACACTTTGGAAATATCAACTTGATAAATTTGATAAAGAAATCTACAAAAGTATTTTTCTTACATTTAGGATTAGACACCTAGGTGGATACCTATTCTTTTATGAGTGTGGTTGTATTTTGTCTTATACCATATGAGCATATTATATATAAATATAGGAAAATGATGTTTATATATCATTTTTTAAATACTATTATTCATATTTTTTGTGAATAGTGATGATTAAGTGAGAGAAAGTGATAAAAAAAGTGATGTAATCAATGATATTGAGAGATGTATAAAAAAATGTATGTACTATTTGTAGTAAGAATATCATTGTTGATAAATATAAGTGAAATATTATCTAAATATTATATTTTAAGTGTTTAAATATGAGTTTATAGTAAAAAAAGAATTCTATTAACAAAGTTCTCTCCTTCGTGAGAAGGTTTCTCTCCCTGTGAGAAGTTTTCTTTTCTATCTACCTTAGTTTTTGAGTGCTCGTGTTTCTTTTCTTACGATTTTTAAGTGTTGTGAACATGGAAAACCTTTCCTTAGAGGAAGATGAAATTGAGGACCTGGAGGTTCCGGAGAGTGGTGTGCAGGGTGTAGGAGCAGATCCTTCTCTTTGTCTATTGGGAAGATTCCTGACTACTAGGCCTATCAGAGTTCACATAATGAAGGAAAGAATGGCTGGTGTATGGCATCCAGCACACGAGGTTACGATTAAAGTGGTTGAACTGGGGGTATTCTTATTCCAATTTTATCACCAAAAGGATATGCAAAGAGTGCTGAAACAGGGACCATGGTTGTTTGACAACCATCTTCTTATTCTTGGGGTGATGTAGGAGGACGATATCCCAAGCCAGGTGCCTTTGGTTATGGTTCTATTTTGGGTGCAAGTTCACAATATGCCGAATGGTCTCATGTCAGAAGCTGTGGGTAAGCAACTTGGGAATTTTGTTGGCGAGTTTCTGGAATATGATGTGAAAAATAACACCAGTATGTGGAAGACCTATATGCGAATAAGAGTTTTGATTGATGTTCGTCTTCCCCTGAAAAGGCTGAAAAAGGTACGGCGACGGGGAGGTGAGGTGAAGTAGGTCCGTTTCAAGTATGAAAGATTGGGTTATGTTTGTGGTACTCTAGGCCATATTGAGGACCACTATGATATTCTGTTGGGCATACCAGAGGACGACGGGACCCGTGGTTGGGGACTGGAACTGCGTGCTGAGCTGAGGAAAAGTTCAGGTATGGGAGGAGGGCGGTGGTTACAGAGGAGGGGGTAGCTTCGTGGGTGGCGCCGGGAAGAACAACAAATTAGTTACAGTATCCTATAATTAATGCTGTAACCAAAAATATTGTAACTGATAACGACAGGAATTTAAATGAGGGGTGCGATACTAGGAGTGCAATGCTGGCCAGTATTTTTAGGGACCCAAAAATTCTCTTCCCTAATAATTCTAATATCCACGTGCAGCAAGAGGAGAGAGAAGAACAAACCCCTATGAATGAGGATAAATATGAGGAAGTTTTGATTGCAGCAGTTAAAAAAAGGAGTAGTGATAATCACATATTTTATTCATTAAGAAACCCTTATGTTTAGTCATTTACACTCTTTATATTCTTAATTGATTGAGTTTGATATGATTTTGTGAGTTTGAGCTCAAATTGGTCCTAATTGAATATTTTCAGCATTATTGAGATTTGACACTGTTTCTGTATTTTGGCCATAACTTGAGTTCCTGATATCTGATAATCATGAATTTTACCTTGTAGGAAAGCTAAGAGGAAGCTCTACAACTTTGATGAAGAGCTCGAAGTCCTAAACAGATGTCTAAGGGACCTAAGTTTACATGGAAGTCAAAATACGGGTTCTGTCACTAAAATCCGAACGGCGTGCACTCATAAAATCATATCTCAAGCTGTAATAATGGAGATGGGCTGAAATTTGGATAGTTGATAGTTAAGATCCAAATCAACAACTTTCATGAAGAACACTTTTTGAAAAAATGAAGTCTAATGGGTCAGTTTGAGCTTGCAAGTCGGAACAGAGGTGCTGAAGTTGGGTTTGAGTAACCTGTGGTATTTGGGTCATATCTTGGTCTGTAGGAAGCCAAATTGGACGATCCAGATATGCATGTTATAGCCAAGACAAAGATCTACAACTTTCATGAAGAGTACTTTTCATAGGTCTGAAGTATAGTTGGTCGTTTTTGGCTTCCAAGTCAGACAATAAATTTTCGTCCTCAACAACCCACTCAACTACTTCACTCACCAACCCACTCAACTACTCCACTCACCAACCCTCTCAACTACTCCACTCACCAACCCTCTCAACTACTCTACTCACCAACCCACTCAACCACCCCACTCATCCACCCACTCCCCTTTGTCATTTTATTACCCTAGACTTCTATAAAAGGCACCATTAGTTATCATGAAAGCAACAAGTTGTATTCTCCTTCATTTCTCATAGTTTCTTCTTGTTTCTTCATAGTTTCTCATAGCTTTTGTATATTTTGATTCTCCCCTTCATGGTTATAGAGGGCTAAGCCACTTTCAGTCAATTTAGAACTCTTGAAGAGATTGTGGTTTGGATTCTTGAGACCTTGGTTATGTATTGTATTTGATTTGTAATTGAATTCCTCTTTTCTTCTTCTGAAAAAAAAAATTGTTATTGTTTTGTTTGGAAAGTATGATATGATTGTCATGAACTTATTAAACCAATTAGTGATGGCAGAGTAAGGAGTAATTTTACTCTTGAGACGCATCTTAATTGGTGGCAGAGTAAGGAGTTTTTTAGGTAGTAATTAATTAATATTAAATTATGGAAGTACTAAAATTTTATTATTTGATTTCTTTTCGTGGTCGATCGATACAAAGACTGACAAGCAGTGTTTCTTTTTCTGCTTAGCGTTGATTCACTTCTTATCAGGTTGTGTTGCTCTTTTCTATATCTCTCTTTTACATTGAGGGCAATGTTATATTAAGTATGGAGGAGAGATTTTAGTATTTTTTTTTGTTTTTTGTTTTGTTTAAAAAAAAAAGAGTTCATTGCATGATTGAATAACTTTTCTCCCTTCTTGAACTGATATGCTTAGTGATGGAATGATTGAATTGATAAATTGAGTTTGATGGATGCATACCTTGTGAGATTTTGAGCCTAATGGATGGATTTAACATTTATGCCATTCTCTTCTTTCTTGTGTGATTTTCACTCATGTTAATGACCACTCTAGAACTTGCTTTGATTCTTTTTGAGGCTACATTTCACTTGCATGCATGAACATGATTGAGGCCCTCTTTCTTAATTAGCTAGTTTAACCGAATAGCCAACCTTGTTTTCAATATGATATTAAGCACTCTTTTGACTTCTTGAAAATTCTTTGATTCCTGCCAACCTTGTATATTTTCCTTTACTTAACCCATTTGAGCTTATTTGACCATTCCTTATTTCTAGCTCATTATGTGTCTTAAATGAAAAATCGTGTTCTTACTTTACCTTAGGGAATAAAAGAACATTAGCTTGGTTAATGGATGAGTTTTTGAACAAGTGTGGGGGTGTGTGTACAAAATGGTTGTTGAAAAAGGAAAGAATGCCTAAAAAAAAAAAGAGGAAAAATGTATGTATATAGTTATGTTCATATATATAAAAAAAAAAAAAAAAAAGAAAAGAAAAGGATTGGGAAATGAATATGTAAAGGGATATACATTAGAGTTGGGATGAACTTTTATGCTTGTTATTTGAACTCAGCCCTCATTTGCTTTTATTCCCTTTGGTATTTATCTTCTCATATCCATTTTATCCTCTTCTGTTACCTTGACCTCACTACAACTTTGAATAAAGTCCTCATAATTTGTGTGTGCATGTGTTTTGAGTAGTGGAGAATAGAAGATAAGCAAGCTTATGGTAATGTAATTTTCATGGATTGAATTGAGTGAAATACCTACCTTTTAAACACTTGAGAGATTGAAGGAGAATCTTGTGAAGATTTATCATTCTCGATTCATATTGAAGATACCTTACTTGTTGGTTTGAGATATGGAGAATTGTTAACTCATGAATGTTTTGATCCCTTGAACCTTTGGTTAATCTTCTTGATTTTAAAATTTTGGGCTCTTGAATGTCGTTGAAATTTAAATTTTTGTTAATCTCTTATGTCCTTGTTTTGGTCTTGAGTTTTGCCCAGGAGTGCAAAAAGTTAAGTGTGGGGAAATTTGATAATCACATATTTTATTCATTAAGAAACTCTTATGTTTAGTCATTTACACTCTCCATATTCTTAATTAATTGAGTTTGGTATGATTTTGTGAGTTTGAGCTCAAATTGGTCATAATTGAATATTTTCAGCATTATTGAGATTTGACACTGTTTCTATATTTTGGCCATAACTTGAGTTTCTGATATCTGATAATCATGAATTTTACCTTGTAGGAAAGCTAAGAGGAATCTTTACAACTTTGATGAAGAGCTCGAAGTCCTAAACAGATGTCTAAGGGACCTAAGTTTACATGGAAGTCAGAATACGAGTTCTGTCACTAGAATCCGAATGGTGTGCACTCATAAAATCATATCTCAAGCTGTAATAATGGAGATGGGCTGAAATTTGGATAGTTGATAGTTAAGATCCAAATAAACAACTTTCATGAAGAACACTTTTTGAAAAAATGAAGTCTAATGGGTCAGTTTGAGCTTGCAAGTCGGAACAGAGGTGCTGAAGTTGGGTTTGAGCAACCTGCGATATTTGGGTCATATCTTGGGCTGTAAAAAGCCAAATTGGACGATCCAGATATGCATGTTATAGCCAAGACAAAGATCTACAACTTTTATGAAGAGTACTTTTCATGGATCTGAAGTATAGTTGGTCGTTTTTGGCTTCCAAGTCAGACAAGAAATTTTTGTCCTCAACAACCCACTCAACTACTTCACTCACCAACCCACTCAACTACTCCACTCACCAACCCTCTCAACTACTCCACTCACCAACCCTCTCAACTATTCTACTCACCAACCCACTCAACCACCCCACTCATCCACCCACTCCGCTTTGTCATTTTGTTACCCTAGACTTCTATAAAAGGCACCATTGGTTATCATGAAAGCAACAAGTTGTATTCTCCTTCATTTCTCTCATAGTTTCTCATAGCTTTTGTATATTTTGATGCTCCCCTTTATGGTTATGGAGGGCTAAGCTACTTTCGGTCAATTTAGAACTCTTGAAGAGATTGTGGTTTGGATTCTTAAGACCTTGATTATGTATTGTATTTGATTTGTAATTGAATTCCTCTTTTCTTCTTCTCTTTTTCTTCTTCTTGATCTTGAATGCATGAATGGTGATTCTATTTATGTTGATCTGATTTGATCTTGGTTTAAGATTAAAATTTGTGATGAAACTTAGAACTGATTTATCTAAACTAATCACATAAATGAAGATTGAGATTTGTGATGAAACTTAGAACTGATTGATCTAAATTAATCACAGAATTGAAAAAGTTAGGTTACTGATTTGTGCCTAAGTTAATTGAATTCGGTACTTGAAATTAACATAGATCTTCATGAATGGTGTGATTGCGGACTTGTGTTTATCACTTGTTAATTGAATTTTAGACGATTGTCTAGTATGAATTCTGGATTTGATGCAGAGATCTCGGTTAGATCCAAATTAACAATTCAATTGCGCTTCAAGTGTTCTATGAAGGGTCTATAATTGAATCCACCCAATCTTGGATAGGTTTCTAAATTGACTGCTCTTTAATTGTTATTTCTTCCTTTAATTTTGTTAAGTGCGATCTTAAACTGTCAAACCTCCCTTTGCTAACTTTCACTTGATTTGATTAAATTGCATCTACAATCCTCGTGGAGATGATCCGGTGTTGTCACTGTGCTACAAGCTTAGGTAATAACTTCGGTTATAATTTTGACTGAGTTCGGCGTTCGTCAAGTAGATATGGGAAACCAAGTGATGAGGATTCAGTGGACATGAATGCACCAATTAATGAGGAAACCAATGAATCTGGATAAGTGAAATCAAGCAGTAATTTTTTATTGGTGGGCCCTGGAAACCAGACCTACCAGGGATCATGAGTATTCTCAGTTAGAACTGTCGAGACTTGGGTAACCTGAGAGCAGTTCTAGTTTTGATGGACCTCATTCGGACAAACAAATCGGATGTTATTTTTTTGTTTGAAACACTTATTAATGCTAATAAATTGGAGGAGGTTAGGAGGAAAATAAATTTTGATAATATGTTTATTATTAACAGAAGTGGCAGAAGGGGCGGGGTTGCTATTCTTTGGAATAAGTCTATTACTTGTAATATTTTGAATTATGCCAATAATTTTATTAATACTGACGTTGTCATGGAGGGTGGGAGAAATTGGAGGCTCACTGGTTACTATGGTTTTCCGGAGAGAACAAGAAGAATGGAGGCTTGGTGTATGCTTCGTAACTTAGCAAATTATTCTAATCTTCCTTGGTGCATAATAGGAGATTTTAATGACTTGCTTTCTAATGAAGATAAATGTGGGAGACATGATCACCCAAATTGGTTGCTCAGTGGTTTCCGGGATACTATACTTCAGTATTCTTTAGCTGCTATTCCTATGGTAGGTTACCCTTTCACATGGACAAATGGTAGAGCTGCTGATGACCTTGTTGAGGAAAGGTTGGATAGAGCCTTTGCAAATGAGGAATGGTTAAATATGTTTCCTAATTGTAAACTGAAAAATTTATTTGCATCTATCTCGGACCACTCCTCTATTTGCCTTCGGTTAGTAGAAACTCAGAGGACCTTTTTTCGTAGAAGTTTCAAGTTTGTGAATGCTTGGTTGTTGGAACCAGATATTGAAAATGTCGTGGCTAGTGGCTGGAGTGGTAGCAGTGCTAATAATTTAATTGACAAAACTACCTACTGCATTCAAGAGCTTGATAACTGGGGAAGGCTTTGCACTAAACATTTTTAAAAAGAGCTTTCCAATTTAAGGACTGAAATTGATGTGCTCAGGGACAGAAGGGACGCAGACTTGGTTTAAAGGTTCAATGAGGTAAAGCACAAAATTACCTCTCTGCTGGTCCAGGAGGAAAGTTTTTGGAGATAGAGATCAAAGAATTTCTGGCTAAGGGATGGAGATGCAAATACCAAATTCTTTCACACTGCAACTTCTTCTAGAAAAAGGAAGAATACAATTTCAAGTTTGGTTGCAGAGGAAGGAGATATCGTGGAAAGTCAAGCTGGTCTATGTAATTTATTCCGCAGGTATTACGATGATTTATTTACAAGCCAGACAAGTATCATTAATCCTATTCTTGAGGTGGTTAGTCATCGAGTTTCAAATGAGGACAATAACAGGTTATTAGCCCCTTTCCTTGATGAAGAGTTCAGAATTACTATGTTCCAAATGCACCCTGACAAAGCTCCAGGTCCTGATGGCTTGAATCCTGGTTTCTATAGAAGGTTTTGGAACATTTGTGGGTAAGATATAATCGCAGCTTGTAAAACATGGCTCGAGGAGGGTGTTATTCCTCCATCCATCAACGAGACTAATGTGGCTCTAATTCCTAAGTGTGATTACCCAAAAACGGTTAGAGACCTACGACCAATATCTCTCTGCAATGTGGTGTACAAAGTTTTGTCCAAGGTACTTGCTAATCATTTAAAACCTTTACTTCCTAAATGCATTTTTGAGAATCAATCTGCTTTTGTTGAGAATAGATGTATCATTGATAATGCTGTGGTTGCTATGGAAATTACTCATTTTTTGAAATGTAAGACAAAAGGGAAGGTAGGTGAGATGGCTTTAAAAATTGACATTAGCAAAGTTTATGATAGAGTTGATTAGAATTATTTAAAAGGCATTATGGCCAGAATGGGCTTTCATGATAAATGGATTGGTTGGATTGCTATGTGTGTTGAATATGTTTCTTACTCTGTGTTGGTTAATAATGATCCTGTTGGTCCTATTTTTCCTGGTAGAGGTTTGAGGCAGGGTGACCCCCTTTCCCCTTATCTCTTTATTTTGTGTGCAGAAGGCCTTACATCACTTATTAATAGAGAGGAAGTAAAAAGAAACATTCATGGTATTAAGGTGTGTCGTGGTGCACCCATTATTAGTCACCTCATGTTTGCGGATGATTGTTTCATTTTTATTAGAGCAAATGAGAATGAAAGCCTTACCATGAAAAATATTTTGGTCACCTATGAGCAAGCTTCAGGCTTAGCTATAAATTTTAGCAAGTCTGAAATTATTTTTAGTAGAAATGTCCCACATGATAAAAAAGCTGCTATTGTTAATTGTCTGAATGTGAGAGAGGGTATGGGCTAAGGAAAATATTTAGGCCTCCCCTCTATGATTGGTAGGAAAAATAAAGTTGTCTTTGGTTTTTTGAAAGATAGAATTTGGAAAAAAAATTCAATCGTGGAGTGGTAAATGTCTTTCAAGAGCTGGTAAAGAGATCCTCATTAAATCTGTGGCACAATCTATTCCTTCTTACTGTATGAGCATCTTTCTTTTACCAATCACTCTATGTGATGAGATTCAGAAGATGATGAATTCCTTTTGGTGAGGTACAAAGAAAAATCATGGTAGAGGAATGAATTGGCTAAGTTGGGACAAACTAACCGTGGGTAAGAATGTGGGAGGTATGGGCTTTCGTGATTTAGAAGGCTTTAATTTGGCAATGCTAGGGAAACAAGGTTGGAAGTTGCTTACCAACCCTGATGCTATGGTTTCTAGAATCCTCAAAGCTAAATACTATCCAAGGGGGAATTTTTTAGAAGCTAAATTGGGTCATAATCCAAGCTTCTCTTGGCGTAGCATCTGGAATTCTCAAGTTTTGTTAAAGAATGGTCTTCGTTGGCGTGTTGGTTCCGGTTCCCATATTAATATTTGGAGTGACCCTTGGCTTAGGGAAATTAATGATCCCTACATCCATACTGCTCATAGTCATTTTATAAATATTTCGCATGTTAATGAGCTTATTTGTCCATTAACTAACTCTTGGAACTTGCAGCTTATCCGCAATATTTTTGTCCAGTGAGATTACCAGGCTATTGTAAACATTCCATTGGTGGATGTGAATGGAGAGGATAAAATTGTTTGGAAAGCCAGTAGAGATGGTAACTACACTGTAAAATCATCCTATTGGTTTTGCATGAACTCCCTTAGTGATAGAAGCTCGTTGGCAATGAATGGTAATTGGAACATGATCTGGTCCCTTAAGGTCCCTGCCAAAGTACGTGACTTCTGTTGGCGGCTTTGCCGTGATACACTTCCCACTGGTATGAATCTTAGGTCCAAAGGTATGAATGTTCATGCTACTTGTTTGCAATGTGGTGCACATCATGAAAATAGTTGGCATGTGTTTATGGATTGTGAGTTTGGTATTTCTTGTTGGAGAAGAGCTCAACATTGGATTGCCATTGAACTTATCCTACTGCAAGCCGAGTCTTTTGCTGAAGCTTTTTTCACACTGCTGGGCTCTTTTGACAGCAACTCTTTTGACAGCAACGTGAGATGCTCTTTTGTGATAATATTATGGAGTATTTGGAAGAGGAGAAATGATAAGCTTTGGAGCAATACTGAAACACCACCATCACAAGTTGTTTACGTTGCCAAGGAACTACTTTTCGACTGGTTGCAAGCAAGAGAATTCAGCCCAAAATTTGAGTCTGCTAACCGTGATAATGCTGCTGTGGCATGGGCCAAACCCCCATTGGGGTACATGAAATGCAATATTGATGCTGCTTTTTTCTAGGATGTCTAGTGTTTTGGTTATGAAATGTGTATCCGTGATCATCATGGTCAGTTTGTCAAAGCTCATTGTGGGTGGAGATATAGCTACCCCCTTGTTCATGAAGGTGAAGCTTGGACATTGCTTTTTGCTCTCCAATGGCTCCTCACTAGCGATTTTGAGAAGGTCATTATAGAGTTTGATTGCAAGCTTGTCCTTGATGCTCTCCATCGTTTCAAAACTGATCATTCGGAGTTTGGTTTCATTATTAAAAAATGCAAGAATATTTTATCTAATAAAGCTTTCTTCAATTGCTTATTTGTAAGGAGACAAGCTAACTCAGTTGCTCATACTTTAACTAGAGCTTCTAAGTTTTATGCTAGCTCCCATGTTTTTAATTTTGTTCCTTATTGTATTTTCTCTTTGGTTATCAATGAAATGAATTGAGTTGGGTTTTATCAAAAAAGAAAAGAAAAGAAAAGAGTTTATAGTTATACAAAGTATTCCGGTCCGTAAGTGGGTAGACCGTAGCTTTCGATATGCTTTTTGCGTCATGAATGACAAAAAATTAGTAATTGATAATCCCGAGCCATACGCATCATGAAAAGATTTGTTGTCTACAAGACTTCAATGCGGTGGTATCATCACAAAACAATCTATCGCATTACATAAGATAAGTTGATTTTTTTTTTAAAAAAGTTTTAAGTAAGAAAATATTCTGTCCATTTAAACGATAATTTACAATAGTGAGCTAACCTAATTAGCTAAGATAAGTTGATTATTGTTAAATGACAACTAATTTTTCCCCCCATCACAATGGGTTATACAAAGATAATTCTTTCATCTTATTAAAAAAAAAACTCTCATAATTATTAAATCATACATATATAGTAAGGATAATAATTTAAAGTCATGTAAAATTTTAAAATAGTCATTGGGCTTTAAATAACTTTTATTATTAATATAAGATTGAATAATTAAGATCGACTTCTCTCATCTCTAATAATAAGATTAATAATAAAAATATATTGAACAGTAATTATTACAATTATCTACTTTTTCTATTTTTGTTTCTGTCTCGTTAATTTTTTTCTTCACATCAATGTTTGTGTATTTTCAATATAGATGATATATATATAATGAGTAATTTTTAGATAGATATTATTTATCATAAATATTTAAATTATTATTTGATATGTATAATATAGTAGAATTATCATAAAATTATATTAATTTTTAATAATATTTTTATATATATCAAATAATAATTTAAGTACTTAAAAAATAACATGATAAATAGTATTCACTCAAAAATTTCTCAATGTATAATACTATAATCTAGTGATCTAGAGTTGCTTGTAGACTCTCACAATTAATATGTTCCCCGCTATAAAAATTAAAAGAAAAAACAATCCTTTTACATAAATTTGAGAGATGCAGGTGCCGCAAACCTAATATATTAAAAAATAAAATATTTATTTTCTTATCACCAAGTAAGAATTAATGGATGACAGTGAAGCAACTCAAGGATTCTCAAGCTATGAGATTTGGGAACATTCTTTTTACTTAGTTTAATTTGTAGTTTATTTAGTAATCTCATCCATGATTGCAGACTACATTCTGGCCTTTTCAACGAACCTCAGAAAATCTCGTCATGTGAGAAACCAGTTGCATCAAAACTTACTGCAAATATACGGCTTGCCATCATGCCATGAGTCCATGAAAAGGCAGACATTAGAGCAGTACTTGACAGCTCCCACGCTTATTCAGTCTCCTTCCTAATATCATTTGAGTTTATCAAATCTATACCCTCCAATTAATCAAAGGTTTCCTGAGAAAATATCACAGAAATCTCCTTATTTTACCAGTTGGTTTTGCAGCCCCAGACGTCTATATCTTGCTTCTTACATTTTCCATTTTACATTGGATCATTTTCGTCCTCAGATTTAGATGCTTGTCTAGTGAAAAATAATATTTAAATACTTATATATATATATATATTCAGAGATCATAAATGGTTTGTATTGCAAAATTATCTGAAAATTTAAAGGTGATGTGAGGCTTTCCTTATTTGAAGGTTAGGCCAAACCAATAACTCTAAGGAAAATTCACGTCGAATTTAATTAATTCATGTAATTGTTATAAACTGAATGTTCACTTGATGACTTTTCTTCTGTGTATGCATATAGCTCATGATTAATATTTCCGTAATGTACAGGGTGTTTCACCCAACAAAGAAAGCATACGCTGTATAATTACTTGCCTGGTGATTCTGGTGCCTAAGACAAATATTGCTAAAGTTTCTAAACAAAGAAAATTTCTAAACTACTTATGATTGGTTGCTGAAGTTTGGCCCAGTAAAATTTTATTTGTTAGATTAAATTATACAAGATCTCTTTCAAGTTCCAACAGAATTAGTTTATGTGTAATTTATTTTATAACTCATGAGATTACATCTAAAATTCGCTTGGATACATAATTAACTACTATTATGAACAACTACTGTTGGGCATTTTCTAAACTTAATTATGATATTGTGTGATTTAGATACTTTAAATGAAATAACATGTAACCAAAAAAAAAAAGAAAAGAAAAGAAATAACAACAGAAATGGTGATTTATATGTTATCTTATAAGTTTAAGGTGAGATCAATTGAAACTACTAGAGACTAAGAACTAAGAAGTGATTAAATTATACCACACTATTTTTTTATTGAGTACATTGAACACAATTTTACCACCATATGTATAGCGGAACTCCATGCATCAAGTTAGTTTTGAATTTTGAAAGACCGTAACTTGAGAGTCATTAAAGTTTCTCAACCCCAATAGCGGATGTTAGTTAAATTATGAATCTAAATTGTCTGTAAAGAAGAAGTTAGGAAATTCAGTGCTTGTGTGGCTCTTCGTTGGTTGGTCCACCAAGAATTAATGACTTTGACCTACTCCAACGATAATCCTGCAGCATGAATAATAACTAGCCGAAAAAGGTTGAAAATTTTGCCTAGACATTTGATTTTATAGAGTAAATAGAAAAGACCAGTGATCAGTCACGGTGTCTCACCAACTTGAGACTGGATATTTATTGGTGGTTTCTCAGCTGTACATAAAATGAGAGGATTTTGGTGTTTTTTTTACATGCCACAATCACATTTAAATATATAAATAATTTAATAAATAAATATGTTTATAAATTCATTTACTAAATAAAAATAAATAAAAGTAAAATTTATTAAATATGTGTAATTTAAAAAATAATTATTAAAATAATATAAAAATCATGACTTACATCTGAATTTTTTTTTTAATACTAAAGTCATAATTTTTTTTTTAAATTTAACATAAAAGTCGTGACTCTCGATTCACGATTTCAATGAAAAAAAATTTAAATGTAAATCGTAGTTCTCAATTAAGACTTATAATATTTTGATTATTATTTTTTAAATTATACTTATTTAATAAATTTTACTTTTATTTATACTTATTTAATAAATTATTACATAATCTATTTATTAATGAGGAATATATTAATCATTTTATTTACTGAATGATTCTCAAAGATTTATTTAAATTTTTTTAAAAATCTTAATCTCTGTTCCTTTTAAAAATAAAATTACATTAAAATTTAAAAATTAAAATCATAATAATATCCCTAAATCACAAACTTTGAAAGAACTCTAATCCTAATTGGTAGGTAATTCACTAAAAAGGTTGAAAATTTTGTCGAGACATTTGATTTTAGGAAAATGATTTATCTTCCTATTAAATTTTTTTATTAATTCTCCTAATTATTAAATAAAAAAAGTATTGAGCGTTTTTATGTTATATTAGATATATTTATTTTTTTATTTTATTTTTTATTTAATATTAAAAAATTATTAAAAAAATTTATAAAAAGATATAGAATTACTCAATCATCAGTGATCAGTCATGGTGTCTCACCAACTTGAGACTGGATATTTATTTGCAAAATGTAACAAGCACATTTTATTTTATTTTTATTTTTCTAGAATGATAAACACCAGTCAGAAGTCAATATCGTCTGGTTCGGAGTTGTCTGTAGGGCATATCCACAAGCCTCATGCAACTTGTTCATGTGATGTACAACTTTGCACACATTGTACAAAAATGAGCTTATGTGTGTGTATATATATATAGGTACTTTGCACTTGAACCAATCACAAATATCCACTTCCTTCTAAGCCATGGATCTTTTGCTCTTTTGCCTCTTCCTTCCCTTATTGTATTCCTTGTTTTACCTTTCCAAGTTGATTCTTAAACGTAGAGGCCAATCCTGTTATATGTTAGCTTATGAGTGCTTTAAACCCCCAGAAGACACGAAACTTGACACAGATTCATGTGCAAGAATCGTCCTTCGTAACAAAAATCTGGGGTTGGAGGAATACAGATTTCTCCTGAAAACCATTGTCAGCTCTGGGATTGGGGAGAACACTTACTGCCCAAGGAATGTTCTTGAGGGGAGAGAGGAATGTCCTAGTCTTAAAGATGCCTATGATGAAATAGATGAGATAATGTTTGACACACTTGACAATCTGTTCAAAAGGACTGGCTTCTCTCCCTCTGAGATAGACATCCTTGTGGTCAATGTGTCCTTGTTCTCCCCAGCTCCTTCTCTCACATCTCGCATCATAAACAGGTACAAAATGAGGGAGGACATTAAGGCCTTCAACCTAGCAGGAATGGGTTGCAGTGCAAGCGTGGTTGCTATTGATGTGGTGCAGCAGCTGTTCAAGACGTACAAGAACACCCTTGGAGTTGTTGTGAGCACAGAAGATCTTGGTGCACATTGGTATTGTGGGAGAGACAAACAGATGATGCTTTCCAACTGCCTCTTCCGCTCAGGAGGCTGTTCCATGATTTTCACAAACAAGCCAGCGCTGAAGCACCGTGCTATCTTGAAACTGAAGCACATGGAGAGAACACAGTATGGTGCAGATGATGAAGCATACAATTGCTGCATACAAGTGGAAGATGATCAAGGGTATGGAGGTTTTCGTCTAACCAAGAGTCTTGTGAAGTCTGCTGCTCAAGCCTTAACAGTGAACCTCCAAGTGATGGCCCCAAAGATTCTGCCACTGTGGGAACTGGTACGGTTCTTTACTGCATTTCTCCGCAATAGTATGAAAAAAAGGGAACTGGTAAGGTTTTTAACTGCATTTCTTGGCAATAGTAAAACGAAAAAGACCACATTCAATGTGTTAGGGGGAGGAGGTTTGAATTTCAAGTCTGGAATAGAGCACTTTTGTGTGCACCCTGGTGGGAGGGCAGTTATTGATGGGGTTGGTAAGGGTTTAAGGCTCAATGAATATGATCTTGAGCCTGCCAGAATGGCACTTCACCGGTGGGGTAACACATCTGCTGGTGGTCTTTGGTACGTTTTGGGTTACATGGAAGCCAAGAAGAGGCTCAAGAAGGGTGACAGGATCCTGATGATCAGCCTTGGAGCTGGGTTCAAGTGCAACAACTGTGTTTGGGAGGTGATGAAGGATTTGTCGGATACTAATGTGTGGAAAGACTGCATAGACAGTTATCCTCCAAACTCACTCACAAACCCTTTCAAGGAAAAGTACAATTGGATGCATGATGAATATCTTAACTTTGTGAGGTTGGATTTTAGCAGGATGGTCTTTTAGGGTGGAGGGGATCATATAAAGAGAGAAAGATATAGTTCAGTAAAATAAGCAAGAGAAAGGAAAAGAAAATAAACCCTCAAACTATACAGGTTTTAATTAGGAAGTTGTGTCATGGTTCCAACTTTTTAAATATTTGTTCTCGTCCATGTTGAAACATATAGTTATATATAATTGGTTAGAGGAAAAGCAAGTGTAGAGTTAATTTGTTGAGGTAAAGTTCAAAACCCTGTGTATTGTGCTATTGATGAAATAAAGTTCATGCCATTAATGTTGGTATGATTGTTCTTGATTGGAGTTATAGTAGTAACCTAAATTTCTGTATATATGGCTGTCGCTTACTGCAACATTTTGTTTCTGCTTGAGTTTTGCTATAAACTATATCTATCCTTACATAGCAAGAAAACAGACGAAAGGAAATTAGAAAAAGCTGATTTTCTCTCTTGTTTATGGAGAAAGGAAACTATATCTATCTCTTGATTATCCTTACAATATCTAAACTTGTTTTTGAATTCTTGCTGCATGCAAATTATGGTTCATTACGCTCACGTGAGGTGCTGCGTGCATTCAAACTCCCTCATTACTGCCTTACCAAAAGATAGTAGAAGCATTAATTGGTTACGTCCTTATTAGCCACTAGAAAGATGGGAAAAAATGTAATTGTATTTATGTGTGTGGACCCTATGAAGAAATCAAAGTCAAGGTTGCACCAACCTCTGGAACATTTATTGCCTTGTAGCTTTCTCTTTCCAGTTGATTTATGTATATCAGGAAAAAGGCTTTTACACTAGATCGCTGTATTATTTTGACATAGATTCGTCAGAACGTGACCATTTAAGCATATGGAGTTGAATTGGTTTACAACTTCACATGTCATGACTTAAAAAGCAACATTAAAGAGAATCTAATGGCTTCAACAGGTGCTTTATATATGTATTGGTTGGTACTGGTTTTGCCCAATTAAAAGAAATCTGCTATATATATCAGCTAAAAAAAAAAAATCTGCTATATATAGGTAATTTGGTCATTGTCTTCGCATTTCGCAAGAGCTGAAGATAACACTAATCTCATGTAGAAATTGTGGGGCTCGGAGCTTGGGATAGCATGGGAGACCATCGCTACCATTGTTGCCCACTTTAATGTTTTGTACTAAGGACAAAAACAAAAAAGAAGAAGAAAGAAATCGTGTTGTGTGTATACATTGATTAAACTTAAAGCAGCGCTATAAATAGATACAAAACTAATTAGGAGCTCCCAATACATACATTTGCAAATTAGATATGTAAATGAGTTGAGTTAATGAATTATTTGAGTTTAATTTATTAAACGCTTGATCAAATTTGTTTTTTTAACTAAATAAACAAATTTAAATTTGCTTATATAAATAAGTCAACACAAATTTTATAAGCTTAACTTTAAATCCTTGTGAGTAGCTTGTGTATATATATATATATATATATATATATTATTCATTTCGTATAAATAGTGAAAATTCAATAAAAAGTTGTAATTTTAGATAAGAAAAATGTATGGATAATATCCTAATAATAACTTATTTGCTGCTATTACTTTTTTGGTACGTGTTACTAAAAGTTTTTATAGAAATATTATGAAATTTTTATGTAATGGATTGTGAAAAAAACTTTTATTTCATTTTTTAATCTTCATCTTCTAGCATAAATATGATTAATAAATACTAATTAAATTAATAAATTTTAATATTTTAAAGAAATATTTAATAAAAGAAAGAAAAACAAACTAAGCTTAAGTTTTATATTTTTAAACAAGTTAAATATAAGTTTTAAATCTGACTCGTTTAAATAAATGAGCTAAATTAGAGTGCTTCTTTCTTTCATAAACTAAACTTAATTTTCAAGTACTCGTTTACACCCCTACATGCAACAACAACATATTTCACTCTTCGATTTCTTTCAATACCAACATTATATGCATGTATTTATAAAAAATATAATATTTGAATTAGAGTTTTGTGAATAAAAAAAATTAACATTGGGAGAGCATTTATATTTTTATAATTTCACCTGATTCGACTTTGGATTACTCGAAACCCAATGCAACTTTTGAATATTGAAAGATTTATATATAAAAAATAAAAAAAGTATTTATATATACAAGTATAATAATAATTATTTTTAATTTGACTAAAAATGATTCAGGAAGAAATTAATTTTAGAAAATGTAGGTGGACAAGACAAATTAAAGCACCACCTAAATTGAGATCCACTGGGCCATGATCACAATTCACAGCACAACAAAGTGGGATCTCATGGATTGCAATTGAAGACTTGATGATGCAGAAAGGCCAGTTGGGAATACATAATGATTGTGAGAGGTACCATTATGAGAAACAGAATGCATGGGACAAGATCGGGGTGAGATGATGTCATTCAAGTAGCGAGGGACAAAGAGAAAATAACCCAAGGTAATTTCAGTGATGTATAATAAATTAAAATTATTTATCATTTTGATAATTTAAAATTTTATAAATAATTATATTATTTAAGGATTTTATCTTTTTATATTTTTAGAGATTTTATCTATTTTAGTTATTAAGATTTCAATTTTATTAGAATTTTATCAAATCTTAAATCTTATATTTAGTTAATTGTATTTGATTTATATTTTGTTTGTTTTGTTTGAGGGTTATAAATACTCCTCCTACGTATTTTGAAAGTTGTTGATTATTGATTATTGAATTTAATAGATTATACTCCTACTTTGAGACCAAGTCTCTTGGCACTGAATGTCTTTAAAACCTTGAGGATTTTTTGTTCCTTTTCTCCATTAGTCCTACATCAATATGACATCTGAACCTTGTTAATCTCCACGATTTGAGCTATTTGAAAGCAAAAAAAGTTCACAACCAAAGTTGTTCTGCTACTTACCGCTCACACAACCATATGGACGTCTTCAGAACGCTATCATCCAGACATTTTTTTTTGGCTGTTTCATTCTCTTTTGCTTCATAAAGGTACAATTTTCCCAATTAATCTTGGCTCTTAAAATTTTGATCTTTATTTGTATCTTTAGAATAGTTTATAATTCTCACTACTTCGTATCTAGTCTATTAGGACTTCTTTTATTTGTTATATGTCCCAATTATAAAACATAAACAATTTATTGTCAAATCATAATAATGTTATAAAAGTGCGTTTGTAAATCTCCTATTTATGATGCATGGAAAACTGCATTAAATGTGAGAGTAAAACTTGTAGTCTAGTCATTAATAATGATAGCATATTAAATGTGATTTCTAAAAAAGGTGTGATTAGATGTGGTTTAAACCTAGAACCTCACCCATAACCTCTTAGGATATCTTGGGTAAATGATACTTATCTAAAGGTCACTCACAAGTGTAAGGTCTCACTTGTATTAAGGTCTTATGTGAAAAATGTTTATTGCAATGTTTTACCTATGAAAGTTGCTTACATTTTGTTAGGTCATCTCTGAATATATGATAATGATGTGACCCACAACGATAGGGACAATACATATTCCTTTTTCTTAAGATTGTGTCGTAGAAGTATTGTCTTGAAATCTATCTATTCTAGTAAATATTGTGCAAAGGTAAAGGTTAGAGATTCTAAAGAAATAACCACTATCAAGAAAGAAAATATTGAACTCATTGATCTTAAGTCCATACCATCAGATCTTAAACATCTTAATTCATCTAAGATAATTATCAATCATATCCTTAAATTGCGTGTCGTCATTAGAGACCACTTTGTATTAAGTAGTGATAATTATAAATTGAATTCTAATGTGCATTTTAGGGATCATAACTTTGATGTTGATGATTTGCTTCCTTCTAAAGATACCTTTGAGCCTTCTATGTCCTCTTTAGTTGTTGCTATATAGATCATCTGACTGCTTGGGTGCCTAAAATTCCACCAATTCCACCATAAAATATCTGGATGAGACTGCTTGCATGCCTAAAGTTTCGCCAATTCCACCGCAATGTCAAGACCAAATTAATACAATGTTGTTTGTGGATGATATAATGCTAATTGTGGATGATACATTGTTGACTATGAATTCTTCTTTTAATCATAATTGTCATTATCTTGTGAAGAAGGAGAACTATGTTGATTTTGTTACTACTTCAATTTTTGAAGATCATTCATACCATATTAGTCTTGGATGAAGTTGAGATTTAACTCTTTAAAAGCGAGTCCTCTAAGAAGGGGAGAATGATGTATAATATATTAAGATTATTTATGATTTTGACAATTTATGATTTTATAGATAATTATGTTATTTAGGAATTTTATCTTTTTATATTTTTAGGGATTTTATCTATTTCAATTATTAAGATTTTTGTTTTAATAGAATTTTATCAAATCTCAAATCTTATCTTTAGTTAATTGTATTTGATTTATATTGAGTTTGTTTTGTTTAAGGATTATAAATATTCCTCCTATATATTTTAAAAGTTGTTGATTATTAATTATTGAATTCAATAAATTATATTCTTACTTTAAGATCAAATTTTCTGATATCGAGTATATTTGAAATTCCAAAAAAAAATTATTCTTTTTTTTCATTGGTTCTACATCACTTAGATGGATGCATACAAAGTAAAAGGGATATCAAAAGGATTTTTATCTAAAATTCTTGAACCTGAACATATCAGAAGTTGCATTATCAAATGAACTAGCGGCGAAGTTCGGTCCACATGTGTAGGGATGGCAATTTATTTTACGCATGCACCGTAGTAATACCGTGACGGGGCGGGATAATACGTCAAATTCCCGCGGATATAAATATTGTTTAGTATTATCCCCGTTTAATAACGGCGTAGTGAGAGTGGTTCCTCCGACCATGATGCATCGCAAAAATTTTATATAAATATTTTATATGAAATTATTAAAAACTTAATTATATAAATTAAAATATTGTAAAGTTATATAAATTAAAAGTATTTTAGGTGTTTGACATTATTTTTAAATTAAGTTGTGTTGGATAAATTTTAAAAAATTATAATATTATACTTTTTTTTTATTTTTCATTTTATTTTTTAATTTTTTAAATTTTTTATAATTTATCGATGCCGCGGATATTCGGAGATATCCGTTTACCCGCGAGAGAAAGATAAACGGATACTCGCATGGATATGGAGGTGGGGGCGGGGGTGAATATTATTCGCGGGGACGGGGGACGAGGGACTACTACCCGTCCCCGCCCCACCCCGTTGCCATCCCTACACATGTGAGTTGGTTGAATACTGATCAGGATGTTAATTTAAATGAACTTACAAATTATCTTCCAATGAAGGACCGCCCACATTAATTGAACTCCTGTTGAGTGAGCCAACCCTCTAATTCAAATTTTCAAGTCGTGGGGTGTGGTGATAATGTATCTCAAATATTGTTCTCCAATCAACTCATATTGTTTTTCAAACATTGGGCCACGCCCAAGCCCATCTGGAAGTGCTAGTCACCATCACAAAGTGGTTAGGCCTTAGAGAGAGAAAGAATAGAAAGAAAAGAAAAGAAAAAACTACAAAAGAAAAGAAATAGCAAATATAGTGCAAAAGAAAGAAAAAAAAAAAGCAGAGGGAGAAATGAAAACACCGAATATTATGGTAGAAGAAGAATGATCTCAAACACAGACCCCGTAGAACCTGCCACCGCTGCGGCCACCGCCGCCACCGCAACAGCCTCCGCTTCCAATGACAATCAGCCCGCACCGCCGGCAGCACCGAACATTGTGATGTCCTCCAGGGATCACGATTCTCTCTTCAGCGGTGGTGGCATCAGGTGGGTCCCTCTTTTCGATTGATTTCTTGCTTGCTTGATTGAAACAGTTTCCATTTTTTTTTCTCTCTTTTGAGGCTGTTCCACTTTTTCTTTGAATTTTCTACTTTTTTGGGGTTTTAATTGAAGTTTTTATCGGGAAATTCATGATCAAGATGAACGGCATCGTTTTTTTCCTTGATTTTGTTTCGAATATCATTGTCATAGACAGTATGTAGAAAATTTGTGCTCAGAAATTCATTAATTGATGCGATTAGATAAATTGAAATCATGCGTTCTTAACATGAACGAGAAATTAAGATAAGTGATTCCTGAAATGGAAATTCCAACATGTTTGTAATTTGTAATCATAATTTATTGCATTGTAATTCCATCAGTTAACAATTATATATTTATATAATATGATACTTCTGTGCAGACTAAGGTAGGTGCCTATCTCATACTACTTTTTGAAGGATTGGCATTTGGATCTGCTTCTTCTTCATATTTAAGCTTCTGAAAAATGTGGGGAAGGAAATTTTAATTTCTATATGTCTGTTACTCTCAGTTAGATAGTTCCTTAATTGCTTTATCTAAACTTCTATAATATTGTGCTTACTGTTATAAAGGGATTCTTCCCCCACATGGTGTCATTTTTCCTTTTCCTAAAAACGCAATGTTTTGTTTTTAAGAACTTGTCATTACAACAAACCACAAAGATCGATCACTTGCTCTCGCTACTACTTTTAAGGAACTTTTTTTAAAACTATTATTCATATGTTACAGTTTATATTCTGACGTTAGTTTATAAATTTAAAAAGAGAGAAAACTGTCATCAACAACAACAACAATAATAACAACAACAACAACAATAACAACTAAGTCTTTTCCCACTAGGTGGAGTCGGCTACATGGATTAAACGACGCCATTATGCCCTATCATAAACCAAGTCTTCAGATATGCTATTCAAATCTAAATCTTTTTTAATCGTTTCACCTATAATCTTTCTTGGTCTTCCTCTACTTCTAGCTATTGGGCTATTATCTACCTGATCTACTCTTCTTACAAGGGTTTCTAAGGTTCTTCTCCTTACATGTCCAAACCACCTAAGGCGAGATTCTCCCATCTTTTTCACAATAGGTGCTACCTCTACTTTCTCTCTAATGCATTCATTCCTAATCCTATCTAGTCTTGTATGGCCACACATCCAACGCAACATCCTCATCTCCGCAACACTGATCTTATGCTCTTGTTGACTTTTTACCGCCCAACATTCAGTACCATACAATATCGCAGGCCTTATAGCTGTGCCGTAAAATTTACCTTTAAGCTTGAGAGGCACTTTTCTATCACAAATAACGTCTGAAGCACTCCTCCATTTCATCCATCCAGCTTGAATCCTATGGTTTACATCTCCCTCTATCTCTCCATAATTTTGTATGATAGATCCAAGGTACCTAAATTGTGTGACTTGTGGTATTGTATGATCTCCAACTTTCACCGCTAAGCTATCATTAACACGCCTCTTACTGAACTTACATTCCATATACTCCGTCTTACTCCTACTTAGACGAAGACCATGTTTTTCCAAAGTTTGTCTCCATAGCTCTAGCTTCTCATTTGTTTCCTCTCTCGACTCTCCAACTAAGACTATATCATCTGCAAAAAGCATGCATTGAGGCACCGGCTCTTGGATATGCGCAGTAAGCACATCCAAGACTAAGGTAAAAAGATATGGACTCAAAGCTGACCCTTGGTGCAGTCCTATAGTTATAGGGAAATCTTCTGTAGCCCCACCCTGTATTATCACACTAGTTTTAGCCCCATCATACATATCTTGGATTGTTCGAATATAGACGATACGAATTCCTTTCTTCTCCAAAGCCTTCCACAAGACCTCTCTCGGTACCCTATCGTAGGCTTTTTCCAGATCAATAAAAATCATGTGTAGGTCTTTTTGTTTCCTCCGATACCTCTCCATTAATCTTCGTAGTAGATAGATTGCTTCCATGGTTGACCTCCCAGGCATAAAACCAAATTGATTCTCTGAAATATGAGTCTCTTGTCTTAATTTTCGTTCAATTACTCTTTCCCATAACTTCATGGTATGACTCATAAGCTTAATTCCTCTGTAATTTGCACTATTTTGTATATCTCCCTTATTCTTATAAATAGGGGTTAAAGTGCTTCTCCTCCATTCATTTGGCATTTTCTTAGACCTCATTATCTCGTTAAACAGCTATGTGATCCAACTTATACCTTTCTCTCCTAGGCACTTCCATACCTCAATAGGTATATTATCCGGTCCGACCGCTTTTCCATTATCCATCTTCTTCAATGCTTCTTTTACCTCAAATTCCCTGATTCTACGATAAAAAGTTTTATTTTGGTCCTCCTCTCTAGTGTTTAGAATGTCCGAGTCCCCTAATGTCCCATGTTCCTCATTAAATAACTTGTGAAAATAACTCTTCCATCGATCCTTAATGTCTTGTTCCGTAAACAAGACTTTACCCTCTTCATCTTTAATGCATTTCACTTGATCCAAGTCTCTTGTCTTCCTTTCCCTACTTTTAGCAAGCCTGTATATATTCCTTTCTCCGTCTTTGGTGCCCAACGATTGATATAACTCGTTGAACGCTTTAGTTTTTGCCTCGCTCACCGCCTTCTTAGTATCTTTTTTAGCTGCCTTATATTTTTTCTAATTTTCATCATTTTTACATACGTGCCAAGCTTTATAACATTCCCTTTTAACCTTAACTTTATCTTGTACACTTGTGTCCCACCACCAAAATTCTTTATCCTTGAGTCCGAAGCTTCTTGATTCTGTCATGCTTAAAAAAAAAAGAATTTTCTTTACAACCTCATGTGACCTATTCTAGTTGGTTAGTGTTGAGGTTGTAAAGTAGTGGTTCTTGTTATCCCTTTAATACATATTTTTTAGAGTAATGTTAGTATTTATTTCTAAAGCATTTTAGGCTCATTAAAAAGCCCTTTCAAATTTGTATCAAATTATTTGGCTATGCCTGTGTGGAAACTTCTGTTTCTTACCAAATAGCCAAAGGATTTTGAGAAATATGGAATTTGAAAGAACATTGCTTTTCCATATGCTGTTGTTTTTCTTTTCCAATAAAATAGTTCCTTTTAACTAAGCCTTTTATTTTTTAAAAATAATATCCATGTTAATAACTTTATATATTTTTATTAATATTCCATCTATTCATGATTGACTGAGTTCAACCACATCCTGTACTAAGACCTTTTTTATTTTTATTTTATAATTTGAAAAGTTCCTTGAAACATAAATGAATGCCTGTGGGGTACCTCTATGCAGAGAGATAGCTAAAAAGAACTAAGACGAAGAAATTGGGGTTCACACCAGGGCAGCAGTATACAACAGTCTTCTGCCATTTAAGATATCTGTTTTTGACGTCCCTCTTAGAGGACCACCACATAGAAACCCATTCAAACAGGATTAGTTAGAAGTGCATCTTTTCAATAAGTTGAACCCCCTATTCCTTGGAAGACCCTATTATGTTTCTGTGTAATATAATTCCTTGAGACTTCTAACACTAGCCATTTGAGGAACAATGATTCACAGGTCAATCCCTCAAGTGAAAAATTGATGCTTAAAAAACCAAAATCTCTATAACTTTCTATTTAACATACCAGAAGTATTTTAGAGGTTTCTAGAATTGAGGGGGTTGCATTGCCAAAATTAGAAGTTGAGGGTCTATTTGCTGAGGCCTAAAAGGTAAAAGTGGTTCTATCCATTTTCCCCCTGCTTCGTTATAAATTATTTCTTTAAATATAAATCTCTTGTTTATATTGATAAGTTATCACAATAGGAATGCATTTAAAAAATGTCTTCAACTCAATGACTTTCAAACAAAAAATAAAGGATAAGAGAGGAAATTGAAATCTTACTTTTTTTGCTTTTAATTTTTAAAATGAGATATATAATTCGGAATCCAAAATAGGGAAGTGAGATGTAAAAAATCGCAAAAGAGAGGATTTAGTAAGTGTTCAAGTGAAAGAAAAAGATAGACCATGTACTAAGTAATTTCGGGAAATGTTCACCCAGTTAAATGCTATTTGACCTGTACCTAACATAATCTTGTCTGAACAGAGCAGATATTATGGAAAAGTATGATAATGACATAAATTGCTTGTTTATTTACTGTCAATAGCAATTCTTTTACTATAAAAAAACAACATTAAAAGAAAAACCAGAGATTTGTGAAATCTAGTTGAACTTTGTTTCAAGCATCCTTTTTATGTTTTTTAATGGCCTTCCAACTGTCAAATATTGAAAATTTTGAAAATGAGTAAATTGCGCTGATTTCTTTCTAGTTTTCTCTCTGGAAGTCGAAATGGAAGGTTCAGCTATGGATATTCCAGTTTCAAGGGTAAAAGGTCTTCAATGGAGGATTTCTTTGAGACCAGAATATCAGAGGTTGATGGTCAAATGGTTGCTTTTTTCGGTGTTTTTGATGGTATGTATGAAGTCTTTGTTCTGTATCCCTTAAGTTAATCCTATCTTCCGCCCCCGCCCCCTTTTCCCCCTTTTTTAATGGTTTTGCTGATTTGGTGAGCAACATAGCCATTTTACAATGTTATTACGATGTTTGCTTGTCGGGCATAACATTCAGAAACTGGTGGTTCTGTTTTCTTTTAATAACTTATCTGCTTTCTTTCTTGTCTATGCTATTGGGTTTACTCTATTGGTGAGATGCTTTTTGACATAGGATCAATCTGCTATGGGCTTTTGGTGGGCTTTTACACTTCGAAAGTAATTAGATAGGTTTTGAATTTGTTAAGAAAGGTATTTAGGGTTCAGTTATTAGGTTAGAAACTTGGCATTGACAAAGTCAAGCACCAGAAATGGGCAAGGTGGATGATCTTCTTCTATTCACCATATGGAATTATTAGTCAGCAGCAGAATTAGGACTTGTAGGATGGTTTAGGTTATGGTTTAATGGAGCAAAAGGAATATGTATATTATCAGAAGACAAGGCTCATGATTCCTAATTAGACTAGGATTCCTATAAAATTAGGAGTAACAATTAAACTACTCAAATTGAAGACTATATGCAAATGATTTTAACATTATTAGATCAATAGAAAAGTCACAAATGCTCAATACAGCAAAGAGGGAGTATGTAAATCGTAATACCCAAAACTTCTTAAGCTTGATCTGACCATGGCTTTCAATTCTGTACTAGAATTGAAAATAATGTAGGATATTTTTTATTGAATTGTCCTTTTAATGTATCTCATTAAATTTTTTTCTTTTTTTCTTTTTTTCTTTTTAGGTCATGGAGGTTCCCGGACTGCAGAATACCTGAAAAATAATCTGTTTAAGAATTTAAGTAGCCATCCTGACTTTATCAGAGACACAAAGACTGCTATTGGTATGAACTTCGTTTAATTAGAATTATAGGGTTTAGTGAAATTCTCATATCACATTATAGTGGTTTGGTTTCTGCCTGGATGGTCTCTTAATATAAATACATTTTTTGTCTAATAATTTGTCTTATTGCAGTTGAAGCATTTAAACAGACAGATGTTGATTACCTCAATGAGGAAAATGGCCATCAAAGGGATGCTGGGTCCACTGCTTCAACAGCTGTGTTGTTGGGGGACCGAATTCTTGTTGCAAATGTTGGTGATTCCAGAGTAGTTGCATGCAGAGCTGGTTCAGGTTGGTGCTATGTCAGTTATATGTGGAACGAATTAGGTTTACATTGGACAGGATCTGCATTTTTTGAATATGGTGATGAATGAAGGGAATATGCAGCATATTTCCTTTCCCCGTGGTACATTGTCAAGCATTGGTTTTTGGTAACTTCAATTTTGCTAAGTTTTGGGTGTCATGATTTTCAAATATATAATAAATTTCTTTGCAATTTGCTTATACTAGTCCAATGTACAAAATAGCTCAAGAAGCAATACAATTTCCTTCCCTTGTCCTCCTTTTTTCTTCTTTTCACTGTTATGTGAATGTTTATGTTTTACTGTAGCTGTCCCTTTGTCTATTGATCACAAACCTGATAGATCTGATGAACGCGAAAGGATTGAACAGGCTGGGGGATTCATAATTTGGGCAGGTAATGGTTGTTGCAATGTATTTTTGTTTTTGGGGTCATAATAAATTATTATTATTTTATATAGAAAAGTTCATAATAAATTAATGATAGCCATAAATAGCTTACTCTGCTGCTGATTGATCCAGGGACTTGGAGGGTTGGTGGTGTTCTTGCTGTTTCCCGTGCATTTGGAGACAAACTTCTTAAGCCATATGTTGTTGCTGACCCAGAAATTCAGGTTGTCTAAAATCATTAGTTTAACCACCCATTTGCTATATCAGTGTTGTTATACATCTTACGTCTGCTAACTTTTTACCCTTGTTGGTACTGTTATGGCTTAGGAAGAAGAAATAGATGGTGTAGATTTTATAATAATTGCCAGTGATGGTCTTTGGAATGTCATATCAAACAAGGTGAGTCCATGTTACAAGTTAAAGTTGGCCTTAAACAACAAATATTTAATTTTCTGTTTTCTAGATTTTTGGAAGAAAGATAATCTTGTGAACTTATATTTGTTTATTTTCAGTCTCTCTGTTCGAAAATTCTCCTATAATTTTACATGAGGAGTTATTCCATTCTCTGCTACTACTTTATACCAAAGCTGATCTAACTTTGTTGAGAATGGATTATCTTAAACATTGACCTTCAATGGTCAATGTGGACCCCATACCTTTTTCTTTATTTATAAAGCCGTTACTCATTAGTTAAGAGCTAATTTTTTTCCATTATATATTAACACTTGCATGTTTCATTTGTTGGCTTTTTCAGTGTACTCATCTAACATATATGGATCTTTTACTCTTGTACTTGATTGTCTTCATGCTTGATGTCTTCATTGTATGTCCTTTTTATATTGCCTGCAACCTTGGTAGTGCAAATATACGTGCAATTTAAAACCACTTTCTTTTTTTCTTTCGCTTTCATAATTGATACGATTTGATGTGACAATCAGCCAAATTGTGTAGTGTGTTCATAGTGAGTGAAATTGGTCATTTTAAGGTTCATAACAGTTACATGTATGCACTTCTAACAGCCATTTGTAGAAGCATCATTCAAGGGCCTTGCTTCTTGATTTTAGAGGGAAGATGGAAGGGATATGTTTTCATCTATCTAGGAAATGCTAGATATTGGCTGTTAGTCCCTTGGGAGTTGAACTTGACTTGGCTTTTGACCTTTCCTAAACAGCCAAATGTGCAACATAGCATCCTGTCCTCTAAGGTGTCAATGCATGAATTATTACCCCGGCAATTTTGAAACACTTTAGATTCTTCATCTGGAACATGGATTTGTATTAATTTGAATTTGGGTTTAGTAGTTATTCTTTAGCCCTATGAATTTTGACATTTTATGCCCACCTGCAATATCGTGTTGGTAGACCATTTTGGCAACGAATCTTTGATGGAACCTGAGCATCTGATTATGCCGTCCGTACTTTTTCAGGAGGCTGTGTCTTTAGTACAAAATATCACAGATGCCGAAGTGGCATCCAGAGAACTTATTAAAGAAGCTTATGCACGAGGAAGCTCAGACAACATTACTTGTGTTGTTGTTCGATTTGATCTATCTTGATGTAGCTCTATGCTTTATAGTTATCTGTCATTTCTAACAACTGAAAATCCAGAGCATAGATGTCACAAGTGGGCGTGAAGGCTTATCTTATTTTCAAGTGAAGTATTTCTATTGATATTGCAGTTTTCTAAATTGTTCTAGATACTCCTATCTAGAAAAAAAAAGGGATATACTTGTAGATGCATTTGATTTACCCCTCTCTAGGATCCAGCTAGTTAATGTGGTCTTCTGACAGCTAAATTTCAGCCCCCCATTGATATCAATGATCTTTTATTTGTTTCGATATGTTGTTATAGTCTTAAACTCCCAACCCCAACCGCCCAAAATGGAAGCTTGGTACTGTTGAAGTCTACATGCTCATACCTAGGTATTTATTCATGTTTGTTGCGTTGCATGTAAATCTGAATGGAAATTTTGCTTGTCTCGTATTCTTTAGGAGTATTGGACTGTAGATATGAAGATCCCTACGCATTGTACATTTTTAGGAGTATGACTTTAGTGAAATTTACTAAGCATAAATGTTAAATTCAAGTGTTTCATAATTTCTTCCTGATATATTTCTTAAAAATTGTGTTTTATTGTGTAATACTTATAAAATATGTAATGAATATTTAAAATTATTTGTTTTTAAAATTATAGATATAAATATCTATTAAAAAATAATATTAAAGTCATCGGATTTTGAGGAAAAATATTATTTAATAAAATCTTTTGAGAAAATTATTTTGCGTATAAATATCTATCTATTGAAAAATAACATCAAAATCATCATGCTCTTGAAGAAAAATATTATTTAATAGAAATCTTGAGAAAATTATTTTGCATATAATGCTGCGTTTTGAATAGTTGTGAAAATTAGATTATTTTAATAATTGATTATTGTATAAATTTTTTTGTTATAATTGATTATAAGAAAAAAATTATATTTGGATATGTTAATTTGAAAAATGATTTTAAGGTAATTTTTTTTGTTTGAATTATATAAAAAAGAATTAATTTATACATTAAATTATTAAAATAAGTATAGAATAATTATAAAAATTATTTGATTGATTAAAAAAATTATTTAAAATTGATAAAAAAATAATATTTACATATCATTTGTTGAGAATAATATCAATAATTTGTTGACAAAATGCTCAAATTATAGATTATCATCGTCCATCAGCTTTTTTCATGTGAAAAAAGTTGTTGATTTTTTGGCTTCAATGATACGTTTGATATAAAGGATATGATAATATTTGATAATATTAGATCTGATAGTATAAGGTCTGATAGTATAAAGCTTAATACGTAAGGGTTTAGAATATCGAGATGTTTAAAATTATAATGAAATTTTTTTTATAGAAACTTATATATCAAAATTTAATTGGGCTTAATCACACCTCTTAAGACTTGATTAAGGTTATGTTTGGATTGGTAAGATTGAGTGAAATGGAATGGAATGGAATGAGGATAGGTTCCATTGTTTGGTTATGTTAAAAAATAATGAAATGAAATGGAAGTGAGTAGGATGAGATCCATCCCACTTCCCTCAATTTGAGAGGTATGAAATAAAATCATCTTTTTTATTATAATTATAATTAATATTTTACTATATTAACTTCATACCTTAAAATTAATGTGTTTGCAATAAGGGTAATTTAGAAAAAATAAAATTATAACTCTCACCATTCCATCCATTTCTTAAATAATGGAATGATAACTTTATTTTATTCCATCTTAAAATATCCAAACAATGGAATGATATTTTTATCTCATTCTATTCCATCTCATCCATTTCATCCAATCTCATTTTATTTCATTTCATTTCATTAGTTACTAAATATCCAAACACAGTCTTAATTATTCATTATTTTAATGTATAAGAAGTTTGATAGATAAATTTATGTAATATAATATTTGTACCAAATAGTTAATAAAATTATAATGTATTGTATTAATTTATTCTATCAGACCTAATATAACATATCAAACAAATCCTAAAATGTCAAACACATTAATTCTAAAGCAATAACTTAAAAAGTGAAAAAAAAGCTGTGGATTAAGCTTTTAAGCTGATACAAACATGCGCATAGTATCATTTTGTGCACCTTTACTTGTTTTTTAGAGTGTTTATGGCACCTGCAGCTCTTGGTTTTTTAAATTTTTTTTTATCATTTTATATAGAATAAAATTTTAAAATATAGTCACTAAATATAAAATTGGTATGATTATAAAATGTGCACATTCGATTACCATATTAAAAAGCGCATGGCCACATTTTTTCAATTATTCCTTGTTTTATCCTAAGGAAATAATTAATTTTTTTAATAACTGATTTTGTTCAAATAAGATGATAATGAAGAAACCAATGACAAATATTTACCGAGCATTATGAAATAAATCAAGCCGTATTTAAGTCGTGAGCATGGAATCACGACGTCAACGCTTCCATTAGGGCATGTGTCAAAATAAATCAAATAAATAGACAATAGTAAAGACTTTTCTGTTGTGACGGCACAGATAAACCCACGTAAAATGGATTATATTTACGTTGAAGGAAATTTCATCAAACTCGAATTAGAAAGACACTTTCATTGTGAAAAAAAAAACTTTAATTTAGATTTTTTTTGTTATTTTTATTCAAGTTGAATAATTTATATTATATATATATATATATATATATATATATTATCTATCTAGGTAACTAATAATTAAGCGTGATTCAAAATAATAAAAGATCCAAAATTATAAAAGATAAAAACACACAAGAACACATAAAATTAATAGGGAAAAGAGATAACAAAAACACGAATGCAAAATATATTAATGATGTAAATATACAAAATTAAAACACTAATCTTATGACTTCACTTAATTTAATAATATATCATAGACGAGTAGTTTTGAGATTTTCGTTCTAATTTATTTATAGTCATTTAATTAATGAGAAAAATCTCTTAATTAATTAAAACTCAATTTCTTAATGAGTTAATTCTCTTTAATTATCAATGCATAGTCAATTCATTGATCTAAACCCTAACTTTTAAAAGCATGATCTTCACTTTATGTATTCTCATGGAAAATACCACAATTCTCTCACACAACATGTAACCGTTATTCCTAAATGATTATAAATTATGACACTTATTATTTATGGTCTAAATTATATGCAAACTTTCTAACTCTACACACATCTCCCTAGATCAATTTATGAGTGCTTAATTCATAAAGTTTTTACATTAAGAACTATAATAAGCACTTAAATTGAATACAAAATAAATTAATTAAAAATTCAATCTTAATACATGATTAAATCAAGTTACATCTTCTCCTTAGAAACACACAGATTTAGCTACTCATGACAAAAAAAAAGAGATAGGAAGAGAAAAGAAAATTCATCATGATAGAACCGCAACCAAAATGCATTCAATGGTGATTTGATCTCTAGCTCCATGAGAATTTCATGACTGCTCTTCTTCATCTCCTAAGACTCGTCCTCTCACTGCCTTTGACCCAAAATTCTATATTTTTATATATTTTTGAATAAAAAAAGAGCTCTTGTAGCATCGCAATAAAATTTTTACTATACATATATATATATATATATGATAAACATATTAAAATAAAATAAAAATTGTTTTATATTTTTTTAAGACAACGAAGTGTACGGTTATACCCATATTTAAGTAGATAAATATATCGGACAAACAGGTAAACCATTAGACATCTGCACAGAGAAACGCAATGAAGTTGACGGTTTCTAACAAGCACCTGAAAAAATATAGTATATGGATGCATCAAGTGAAAATTACCTTTGACTTATTATATAAAAAATTAATGGTTGTGATGCCTTATTTGTTACCTGTTAGGGAGATAACATGAACTAAGTAAATTCAAGGGCTATGATCCTTTTACTTGAACCGCCTCTCAGATATGTTTGGGTGGCAAGACTCACGAAGCACACAACTGAACATCTCAGATGTGTTTAACTGGTATGAGTCTCATGGCTGTCTACAATTTTCTTCTGGGCCAAATTAGAAAAATGTTGGTTTGAATAGCTCTAAAGATACCGCACATGTGTGCCACTTGGGAATAATGCCATCTTGAATGGGACACAAATTCATGTACAGGTGCCATATTTGATGACCAAAATTAAATTAAGCATTTGAATCATTATTTTAAAATAAAAAATAAAAAAATTGAATCTGGTACTATTTTGGAACCCCAGAAAAGAAATTAATCTCCCCCAACGCATCTCCACATCTCCTCCATGAAGCCATGCCTCTGCACTCCCACAATACATTTTTTGGACACTCAACAATTTTCATCAATAACAATTTCTTCAGATTTTTTCTACATCAAGAGGCTCCAGAACATTTCTGATATGTTTGGCTGGCAAGACTCACGACCTCTGATCCCACAACCCATGGTAGAGATCGATTGAGGTTGCAGAAGCCATAGGAGATGGTATGGCGGTTGTCGCTTTCCGTTCATGGCAGCCACACTTCCGAACATAAATCAATTGCTTTGGTCCTTCAATAAGGAAAAACTAAATTGTAATAAAACAAATTTAATGGGTTAAGTTAAAAATATTACAAAGACTTTTATTAATATTTATTTCATTGAAACCGGTAAAAACACTTTTAACTTATTATATCAAGTAAAAGACAAATTTTTTGGTGCATCATAGAAGCCACTAACAAATTCCTACCCCTGGCATCGTGTGGGAAGCCAATTGCACATTTCAAACGAATTACTTTCATTCTCATTAAAAATAAAAAAGTTCCAATATTGCCTAAGGCTTCGGTCATTTGTTAAAAAAAAAGTGTGGAATAATTAAAAGTGTTTATTAACTATACAGTTTCATTATTTATTTAATTTTTATACATTTAATTTTGTTAAATTTATTCACAAAATTTATTTTATATTTTATGAAAATAATATAGTTGTATATTACATTAATTTTATATCATTTTTTTACATTAACATACAATATAAATATAATATACAAATATAAAAACCATATGATATAAATATAAAACATTAAAAATTTTAATCATTCACTAACGTTAACAAAGATTAAGTGAAATAGCAAGTGAATTATATTATCAAAGAAAAGACCAGAAGTTTAAAATTTAAAAAAGATAGTTATTAAATCCTAATCATAACATTACCTCGTGATATACTTTATTAAAGACCAAAAAAATATTAACTATTTATTCATACTTTTATTATTTTTAATAATATTTGTTCATATTATTCATAAATAAATAGAGATACAATTACAATAATGATATTTTTATCATATTTTTTATATTACTTTTTATATTATTCTTCATATTATTAATTGTATTATTTTTATCTCATCATTTTCTCTCATTTAATTACAATTATAAAAAATATAATAAAAAGTATGATAAGAAAAAAATATGTTAAAATTAATATTTTCCATTATCTAAAAGCCGTAATTCAAGTTACATTATTTTTTAAAAATAAATTTAAACCCGAATATTTTCATAAAAGGTAGTAAATTTCATTTATAATTTTTAAAATATGAAAAAGAAAAAGAAAGGAAAAATCCAAAATGCGTTTTCTTCCCCTCTCTCTCAAAAGAAAATAAATGAAAAGAAAGAAAAGCTAGTCTCCACTTTCCTCATCTTTTGCCTTTAGAAAATATTTGTCTTACATTTATTTTTATTTTTATGAGTGTAAGAATATTTACATCTTTTTAAAATAATATAATTAAATAAAAAAGATAATAAAAAATATATATATAATAAATAATATTATATAAAATATCAAAAAATATATGCATGATCTGATGTAAGAATATTATTGTTGCTCCCCTTTATCGTTTTTAGTTTCCATATATCATCATATAATCAAAGCAACTCTTCCTCCTTCACTTTTACTTTCTATATGAGCTGCTAAATGCTATAGATTGACAGATCCACACTCTCTGCTCTTCTTCTTCTACAATTTCCATGGCTTCCCACCTTAACTCACCAGGTTCTCTCTCAATCCATCATCTTACTTCACTGTAAATTTCCTTGCTTTTCATTATTTGTAGCTGTCCCTTTATATAAATTTCCCATTTTTTTTATGATCCTTTATCTGCTTTGTTTATGTGTTGTGTTGTGTTGTAGGAGCTCAAGCTCAAAGGGACATTGAAAAGGGACCCATGACTCCAACCCACAACAACCCACTTTCCGAGATATCGCCGTCGCCGTCGCCGTCGTCTGCGGCGGCGCCGGCGCTGGTGTTGTCGAATTCCGGCAAGCGAATCGACCAGGCGGGAAAGAAGAAGTACGTGAAGCAGGTGACAGGGCGGCACAACGACACGGAGCTGCACTTGGCGGCTCAAAGGGGCGATGTTGGTGCGGTGAAGCAGATCCTGCTGGACATTGATAAGCAGATAAGGGTGACTCTGAGCGGTGATGATGATGATGATCTCATTGCTGAGATTGCTGAGGTGCATGCTTGTGTTGTCAATGAAGAGAATGAGCTTGGAGAGATCCCTCTGTTCACTGCTGCTGAGAGAGGCCACCTTGATGTTGTCAAGGAATTGTTGAAGCATTCCAGCAAGGACACCGTTTCCAAGAAGAATAGATCTGGGTTTGATCCCTTGCATATTGCTGCTAGACAGGGCCACCATGGTGGGTACCTAATTGTTTCTGATTGTCATATTTTGTGAATTTGATTATGTTGTTCTGGTCCAAATGGTTAGTCCAAGGAGTCAGTTTTGTAGTCATTTTGGAAGATGTCATTGCTATGAACTAAGTGGAAGAAACTTAGCATATGAGAGTAGATTTGTCATTTATCAAGTAAGTTATATGAGCTGTTATGTCGTCGGTCAAGGTATCAATTAAAGGAAATCAATAATTATGCTTTTGATGAAAACCTTGAGAGGAAAATTATGAAACAAGAGAATAATAGGAGGGAGGAGATGTGTATGAGGTCACTGTTTTATTCATCGTCAGTGGAGTTATAATATGTAGACAAACCTGCCAAATGTTTGAGATAGAGGAACAATCTTTGTTTTCTCTTTTAAGTTTGTTATGAGGTAATGGAAGAGAATGAGCTGAAGCCATGAGGCATAATCTGCCCAGGCACTCGTATATATATATTTACATAGAGGAGACAATACAAGAGTGATTGAGGTAAATTACATCAAATAAGGAAACAAAATATTCTATCTTAATGACTAAATATTCTATCCTAATTAACACCAAGATATTATCCGTAACACTCTCCCTCAAGATGAAGCATAGATGTCAATCATGCCCATCTTGTTACAAATCTGAATGACCTTATTCCCAGGCAAAGCTTTGGTGAACACATCAGCTAGTTGTTCTCCAGTTTGAACATGCCTTAACGAGATTAACTTTTGCTGAAGTTTTTCTCGAACAAAGTGACAATCAATCTCTATATGTTTAGTGCGCTCACGGAAGACTAGGTTATTAGCAATGTGTATTGCTGCTTGATTATCACACCATAGCTGCATAGGGCACGGGCTAGTCATGCTAATTTCTCCTAGAAGATGATAAACCCATGTAAGTTCACATGTAACTTGTGTCATTGCTCTGTACTCAGACTCAACACTAGATTGAGCCACCAAACCTTGTTTCTTTCTTTTCCATGCAATCAGATTTCCCCCAACAAAGACACAATACCTAGTAGTAGATTCCCTATCATCTGGAGAGCTTGCCCAATCAGCATCTGAAAAAGCTTCCACCCTACAATGCCCATGATTTTGGTACCAAATCCCACGCCCAGGTGAATCCTTGAGATACTTCAGGAGGTGAATAACAGCATCCCAATGAGCACTTCTAGGTGAAGACATAAACTGGCTAATAATACTGACAGAGAATGCAATATTTGGCCTTGTCGCTGTAAGATAATTGAGTTTCCCAACAATTCTCCTATATCTCTTAGGCTATGTTAATAATTCTCCATCATCTACAGTTAACTTTATGTTTGGCATTAGTGGAGTCTCACATGGCTTTGCTGCCAACAGCCCAGTTTCTTCTAACAAGTCAAGAACATATTTTCTTTGAGATAGAAAGACCCCCTTGTTGCTTCTCAGGACTTCAATCCCAAGGAAGTACTTAAGAGCACCCAAGTCTTTTGTTTGGAATTGACTCTGAAGGAAGTTCTTGAGTGCAGTAATTCCCACATCATCATTACCAGTAATGACAATACCATCAACATAGACTACTAGAAGGATGCATCCAAAATTAACTTGTCTGAAAAATATAGAATGATCATATGCACTCCTTTGTAACCCAAATTTGATGACCACTTCACTAAATCTCCCAAACCAAGCTCTCGGGGATTGTTTCAAGTCATACAAGGATTTACACAGCTTACACACCATACCTGACTCCCCTTGAGCATCAAACCCAGGTGGTTGCTCCATATACACCTCCTCTTGAAGATTACCATGCAAGAACGCATTCTTAACATCAAGTTGGTGAAGATTAACCATTAGAAGCAGCCAAAGAAATAAACTACCATACGGATGCGAGTTTAGCAACAAGAGAGAAGGTTTTCGAGTAACCCATACCATAGACTTGGGCATAGCCCTTAGCAACCAATCATACTTTTAATCGAGCAATGAAACCATCTGGATGCATTTTGACAGCAAACACCCACTTACAACCAATGGCTTTCTTTCCCGGAGGCAAGGAAACCAAGTCTCATGTGTGATTATGCTCAAGAGCACTCATCTCCTTTTCCATGGCAGCACGCCAACCAGAATGAGAGTACGCTTCAACAACAGTTTTAGGCACAACAACACTGTCTAAAGAGGCAACAAAGCATTTGGAAGAAGGGGACAATGCATTATACTGGACAAAAGAAGATATAGGGTAATGACAAGACTGTTTACCTTTTCGAAGAGCAATGAGAAGATCAAGGTCAGACAAGGAAGGTGTTGGATCTTGAGCCGAAGAACTCATAGGCAGAGGTGGCAAATCAGGGGCAGCAGGAGCAACCAGGGAAGCAACCAAGGCAGGAGGTCGCGATCGCCTAGTAAACATCTTTGTGATGGATGGTCGAGCACACACCTATGGGATGGCAAAAGTAAACAGTATAGACAAGAAAATCATCATCAGAATCAATGACAGAGGGAACCGAAGAAGTAACAAATAAAGATGTAGAAGGACTAGTACTAAAGAAGGGCGTGGATTCAAAGAAGGTAACATCAGCAGACACTAAGTACCGTCCGAGGTCAGGAGAGAAGCAACGGTATCGCTTTTGAGATCGAGAGTAATCAAGAAAGATGCATTTCAGGGATTTAGGATCAAGTTTAGAGATCCGAGGACAAATATCTTGAACAAAACAAGTGCAACCAAATATGTGAGGGGGTAAAGGGAACAAGGAACAAGAAGGTAATAAGGTGGAGTAAAGGATCTTACCATGCAAAACAGTTGAGGGCATACGATTAATTAGATGACACTGTGCCCAAAATACCTTAGGAACCTGCATATGGAACAAAAGTGTTGTAGCTGTTTCTAAGAGATGTCTATTTTTTCATTCGGCAACCCCATTCTATTGAGGGGTGGAAACACAAGATGATTGGTGAATGATACCATGTTGGGACAAGAAGGCAGTGAAAGGAGCAGAGAAGTATTCTTTAGCATTATCGCTTCTTAAAACACGAATGACATAATTAAATTGTGTTTTAATTTCAGCACAAAAACCATAAAAAATTGAAAACAACTCAGATCGATGTTTCATGAAAAATAACCAAGTAACTCTTGAAAAGTCATCAACAAAAGTCACAAAATAACGAAAACCAGATTTGGAAATAATTGGACAAGGACCCCAAATATCTGAGTGTACAATATCAAATGGGGACACAGCCTGCTTATTTTCTCTAGGGAAATAGGAGGTCCTACGATGCTTAGCTAATTGACAAGACTCACAATCTAAAGTAGACATAGACTTCAAACTGGGACAAAGAATCTTCAGAGCCGGAAGGGAAGGATGACCAAAGCAACAATGAAGTTGATAAAGAGATGAAGCAACCACACTAGTGCATGCAATAGGATGTGGCACATCATCAATAGGAGTATCTAGTATGTACAAACCACCAGATTCACGACCACTACCCATTATCTTCTTCGTACCAAGATCCTGAAAAACACAATGACTAGGAAAGAAATTAACATCACAATTAAGAGATTTTGTAATTTGACTAACAGAAAGAAGATTAAAGGGAAATTTAGCCAGACAAAGAACTGAAGTAAGATGCAATAAACCAGTGGGCTGGGCAGTACCACAGCCTGTAATATGGAACGTGGAACCGTCGGCTAGAGTAACATGAGAAAAAGTGGAGGAGAGAATGAAGGCGAATAAGATACCTGTGTTACCAGTCATATGATTTGTGGCCCCGGAGTCAATGACCCAGCCACGAGGGGTAGTGGAAAGGCAAGCGGTGGGGTTACCTGTTTGGACTAAGGTGGCTATGGAAGGCTTAGCTGGTTGCTGTGAGGCATAAAACTGATGGAGGCGTGCATACTCATCAACAAGGACAGCTACAGTGACTGGGGCTTCTGGTGGAGGCGGTGTAGGGGTAGGCAGCATTAGCAAACTTAGGAGGAGGAAAGGAGGATGGCTTGCCATGGAGTTTCTAGCAAGTTTTTTGTATATGACCAGATTCCCCACAATGATGATAGGTGTGGGAACCAGGTCTGCCCCCTTCACGTCCTCCACCCCTACCACCTCTAGTACCACTCCGTCCACCACGAGTATTATCGTGTCGTGAGGTGGAGCTAATCAGGACGGTAAGTTCCCCTACAGGAGCCTCCTTTCCTGCATCTTTACAAACTCGTTGGAGCCAAGAAAAGACTTCAGATAGCTTGCTTGGAAGTTCGGAGCTCGTGAGGAGTTGGGTGCGAGCTACCTCGTACTCAGAATCTAGGCCAGCCAAAAAACACTAGACAATGATTTCTTTTCGCTGTGCTTGCATTTGTTTGATGTCAGCCATCAGTGAATACAGAGTTTTCATTTCTTCGGGTGACATCAGAGTAGTATTGGAGCAACGGTCTCCCTTTTTGTGCTGCTCTATACAACCCTGTTAGCAACTCATGAACATGGAATAGGTTATGTTTACTAGCATATAAAGATTCAATATAGGACCACAACTCTTTTACCGTACTACAGTGCCCAACCAAATCTTGGATATGGTATTCCATGGAGTTCAGAATCTGATTTAGGAGTCTGTCATCATCCTTCATCCACTTGTCTTTGGCACCAGCCTCGTGTGGCGAGTCAGCAATGAGGTGACTGCCCAGGTCATTACATGAGAGGTGTCGCTAAACAAAGCCCTTCCATAACACATAGTTGGTGTCATTGAGTTTCCGATAGTAATTCTGGAGTTAGCGGAGATGACCTCAGTGACAACCTTCTTTTCATCTGCCATCTTGTGACATAATCAACCAAAGAACCAGCGCTGCACCACCGTGCCCAAAACAAAGGAGGAAACAGAACGGAGAAAGCAGCAGCATGAAGATGCGGCACCCAAAGGCTGAAAATAGCACCACCGTGTCTAGAACAAAAGAGCAACAGCAAAATGAAAATAGCACCCAGAGATCGATACTGACACGGAGACACCACCTGGGTGGCGCAGCGCTCTAGACATCAACCCAAAGACTGATTCTGACACAGAGACAACACCTGGATCCTTCTGTAACCCAAGCTCTTTGATACCATGTTATGAGGTAATGGAAGAGAATGAGCTGAAGCCATGAGGCATAATCTGCCCAGGCACCCGTATATATATATTTACATAGAGGAGACAATACAAGAGTGATTGAGGTAAATTACATCAAATAAGGAAACAAAATATTCTATCTTAATAACTAAATATTCTTTCGTAATTAACACCAAGATATTATCCATAACAAAGTTAATGGCTGGCTATTTGGGTTCTGACTGTTAGACCTTGATAGCTTTTGGCTAATCCTTTATGATGAGTGGCTTCAATTTGTTGGTGTGTAATGTTCTTATGTCCTAATGTCCTAATGTAATTTAATGTGAGTACTTTGTTTTCTGCTCATCCCTGTAATTCATTGTAAATTTTCATTTGCAGCCATCGTTCAGGTTTTACTAGATTATGACCCAGGATTAAGCAAAACAATTGGTCCATCCAATGCCACTCCACTTATAACTGCTGCGACAAGAGGGCACACGGAAGTGGTGAATGAACTGCTGTCAAAGGACTGTAGCTTGTTGGAAATTGCTAGATCCAATGGCAAAAATGCGTTGCATTTAGCTGCTCGTCAGGGTCATGTAGATATTGTGAAAGCCTTGCTCAGTAAAGATCCACAATTGGCACGGAGGACCGACAAGAAAGGGCAAACTGCATTGCATATGGCTGTAAAAGGGCAGAGTTGTGATGTGGTGAAATTGCTTCTTGAGGCAGATGCTGCTATTGTTATGCTTCCTGACAAATTTGGTAACACGGCATTACATGTGGCAACCAGGAAAAAGCGAGTAGAGGTATGTCAACAGTTGCACAGCATTACGAGCACCATACATGTATAGATGAGGCAATAAGTTACTTGAACAAATGGGGTATACACCACATGGCTAAAGATGTCTTATCTCTAGTAGTAGGATACTAGAGTCTTATATACCTCATAGCTGTTTACGTACTCTCCCGGTGTTGGACCTAGACTACTAATATTATATGCTAGTAGTATGCTACTTGAAATGCAAAAAACTGCTGATTTGGTATAGTTGAACTTAAATTTTGACCAGAAGTTTAGGGCCTTTGGTGTCCGAGTTTTCTTAATTTACATACATGCAACACCCCCCACCCCCCCAAAAAAAAAACACACACAAAAAAAGGGATATTTTTTAAGCATCCATTATAGTCCCTGAAATTGAAAATCTAATATTGTGGCTTCTTATTTTCCTGCACAGATAGTGAATGAGTTATTACTTCTGCCAGACACCAATGTTAATGCGTTAACCAGAGAACACAAAACAGCCCTTGACATTGCTGAAAATCTTCCCCTTTCTGAAGAATCGTCAGACATAAAGGACTGTCTTTCTCGATACGGGGCAGTTAGAGCTAACGAGCTCAACCAACCGAGGGATGAATTGAGGAATACTGTTACTCAAATAAAGAAAGATGTTCATACCCAGCTTGAACAAACCAAGAAAACCAACAAAAATGTTCATAATATATCCAAAGAGCTAAGGAAACTCCACAGGGAAGGAATTAACAATGCCACAAACTCAGTGACAGTGGTGGCTGTGTTGTTTGCTACAGTTGCTTTTGCTGCTATATTCACTGTGCCTGGTGGGGATTTTGATAGTGGCGCAGCAGTGGTAGCAAATGGTGCTGCTTTTAAAATCTTCTTCATCTTTAATGCTATTGCACTTTTTACATCTTTGGCTGTTGTGGTTGTTCAAATTACCTTGGTTAGAGGTGAAACTAAAGCAGAGAAAAGGGTGGTAGTGGTGATTAACAAACTGATGTGGTTGGCTTCTGTATGTACTTCAGTGGCATTTATTGCCTCTTCTTACATAGTCGTGGGTCGGAATAGTGAATGGGCTGCCATTCTGGTTACAGTTGTTGGAGGAGTGATAATATCTGGAGTTATTGGTACTATGACTTACTATGTGGTGAGGTCTAAGAGAAGCAGATCAATGAGGAAGAGGGCGAAGAGTGCTAGGAGGAGTGGATCCAATTCATGGCATCATTCTGATGATTTCTCCAATTCCGAGGTTGATCGAATTTATGCTCTTTGATTTTGAACTTACAACCTTGGGGGATCATGAAGACCAAATTATGGTGAAAAAGATGACAGCTGTTTAGAGTTGCTCTTTCACATATTGCTTTAAGAGTTCACTAAGAAACTCTAATGCTACATATTATGTACACTCTACAGATTTGTTTATTCTCTTAGCTGCTGCTGTAGGATCATGACAAATTGGATGAAGCCATCGTCATCATTGTAACCAATAAGTGGTGCAGGGCCTGAGTAATTAAAAGTTAATCCCAAGTTGTGATTTGCGGGAACAATAAATCGAACAGTGCTTTAATTCTCAATTTATGTATTAATATATTATCAAAATATGCCTGCCATCCCAGTTTGTTACTGAATTTTTTGTTACTAGAAATGTCTTGGGTGGCTAATCAACACTAACTGACCTGGAGTACGTACTTGACGCTTGATAATGATGAAAGCTGACAGAGAATGAGATAATAATACGTGTTAATTGTAAATTGGTGATTTGAGGAAATGATGAATCAATAAAATAAAAAGGGTCATTTGAGGAAATTACATTACAGTACAGGTTGTGGTGGTGAATTTTCAATAATCAGCATGTGATTGTTGGAAAATTCCAACAACATAGACATAATGACGGCCTAGCTGAAAACAGCAACACGTGCATCCACAAAAATGGGCAAACCAATGGCAATGGCATGGGCTAAACCGAGCCAAAAACAACAACTTAAACTCAAAAGCTAACACACACAAATTTATGAAACTTATCATCTTATTTGGATATTTTTTCATTAATAAAATAAAATAAGTAAAAATAGATAATAAAAAAAGAATGAAACATAATTATAATTATTTTTTATTTAGAAATTTCATTAAGACTAATTTAGTATTTAATAATTAATGGAATAAAATGAAATAGAATGAAATAAGATGGGATGAGATAAAATAAAATAAGATAAAAATATCATTTCATTGATTGGATATTTTAAAACAGAATAAAGTAAAGTTATCACTTCATTGTTTGAGAAGTGGATAATTTTTAGTGAGATGAGATGAAATCCTAATTATAATAATAATAAAAAAGATGATTATATCTCATAACTCTCAAATTGGAGAAAAAGAAAATTAATGATTTTTTATGAGATGGGATAGAATTCATCCCACCCACTTCCATCTCATTCCATACATTTTTAACATATACAAACAATAAAACATATCTTTATTTTATTTCATTTTCCTCCATTTCGCTTAATCCCACCAATCCAAACATTTCCTAACAGAATGAAACGAAACTTCATTATTCATGTGTTCCTCCTATTTCACTTCAATTTTAAAAAAAACAAAAGTTAGACTTTTGAGAGAAAGAGAAGAAAAATAATTTTTTATATATTCCGTTCTCTTTTCATATATTTTAAAACTATTAAACAAAAGAAGTTATTTCCTTTTTCCTTATTCTCATTCTCTTCGTTTCATTACATATTATCCAAACACAGTATTAGACTTCAATCCATCCATGTAAGACCAAAAAAAAAAAAAAAATCATCCATGTTACTGTTTTTTTTTCCCCAATCTTTCTCTTTGCTGGTAGCGCCCGTTTCAACTTTCCTCTTACTAAGGTTTAATACTTTCATTAAAAACCAAAAAACAAAAAAAAGTGAAAAAAAAAGAAAAAAAAAACATTCCCACCACTTCCACATTTTTATATTAAGAGCATGTTTAGAAAAGATTAAATCTTTCTCATTCAGTCATTTTTAGAGAATTAAGTTGTTTTGTGAAATAATTATTATGTTTGGATAAAAAATTATTTTTAAAAAAATTTTTTTACACAAAATTCAATGCAAAATAAAATTTTTTTCAGCTAATAATGATAAGTTAAATATTAAAACTTATGATTTTAACTTATAAATTATTTTTTACACTTTGATATGTAAATAATATTTTGTCTCAATCAAATAATTTTTTTAATCATTCTATATCTATTTTAATAATTTAATGTATAAAAATAATATTTTTATATTATCTAAACGAATCATATTAGTTTAAAATTGTTTTATAGCTAATACATCTAAACATAAAAATGAATCAATTATAATCGATTATCAGCATAATCTATAATTTTTAACTTTTTCAAATAAGCCGTAAGTGATGAATGATAGAGTCAAATAGCAGAGCTTTGTAGAGATAGCTAAACTCCCACTTCCATTGAAATCTGGCACAATTTAAGAGCAGAGGAGAAAAGTGTGAGGGGATCCATCCACCACTTTGTTCCTTAAACATCTTTGTTTGGCATTGATTGAACTGTGTATATAACTGGCTATTGGCCACACCCCAACATGGCAACGTGGTAATGCGGTTCTCACGCTTATCTGCTCTTTGTTTTTTATTCTTCCCCTCTGATCAATGCCAACAAAATAGGAAAGGAAAGTTTTGATTTTTGAACGATATGACAATTGTTGGTAGGGTGGGGAGCTGATTTTCTCTCGTTGTTTGATGCGAACTCAAGCTTCTTTTGGTGTTTTGATAAATTATTTCATATCGGTTCTGATTGATTCTCCCGATAAGGAAGGATACCCATGTGGCAGAATAGTATGACACGTTTGTTTTGATCTGGTTTTGCCATGAAAGTTGAGCTTTTTAATGTGTTTTTGAGATTTGATTGTGTGTGAACTGTGAAGTCACTCGAGTATCAAGATCCTAAATTTGATTGGCACAGAATAAAGGAAAAATCATGCAGTCTTGGTTGGAGGAAGGGAAGGAAGGACCCTGCTGCCACTACTACTACGTTAAGAACTACTACCTCTAGGCCCTTCCCTTTGAGACTTCTGCAGTTCTTCTTGCTCTCTTTGGTTATTTGCCTCGGTGCTTCGTTTCTTAGCATCTATATGATTCGGCATTTATCACAATGTCGCTCTGGTGTAGTCTACGTTTAAGCCTTGCTTTCAGCAGCCAGTCACCATTGAAAGTTAGATTAGGCCCCCGTCCAGTTTGCTGCATACCATGAATGACACCGAACTCTTCTTGAGGGCTACTTTTGTTCCAAGGGTCAAGAGGTATCCTTTTAAAGAGTTCCCAAGATGGCCTTCATGTTCTTGACCAACGGACCCTTGCCAATGGCACCACTCTGGAAGAAGTTCTTTATGCTAAATGGAATAAAATGAAATGGAATGGAGTGAAATGGTATAAAGTTTTCTTACCATTGTTTGGACATTTAAGGATGAAATGAAAGAAAATTTTCATCACACTCTTTGGAATGGTGGGTGAAATAGAATAGAATGACAAGAGTTATAATGTTTTTGTTTTTATGCTATTCTATTCCATTCACCCCCTTCCACCTATTTTGGGAGTTGGGTGGGGAAGAAAAAGCGGGATTTAGGATGAAATAAATGTCATCCTATGCCTTTCCATTTCATTAACTTGAAAGAATAATTTTTGAATAATGTATTGCTTGATTAAAATTATACAGGTTGATATACATTATATAAGCTAATTATACTAATTACTTGTTTAAAAAAATGACTAAATTATAAAAAATAAATATGTCCTAATAAAAGAATAAATTTGTACAATTAAAATTAAATATGTACAATAAAACCCAACATTCCCCCTCAAGCTGGTGAATGAATATCTATAATTCTCAGCTTGTCAGTAAGATCTTGAAAGTGCCCTGTGGGTAGTCATTTAGTTAATACATCTGTCAATTAATGTCTTGAAGGAACATATGTTGTGGCTATGAGCCCAGTATCCAATTTCTCATTAATAAAATGTCAATCTGTATCAATGTGCTTTGTCTTGTCATGTTGAATCAGATTATGCGCAATGCTAATGGTTGATTTGTTGTTACAAAACAGCTTCATAAGTACATCATACTTTATTCTCAAGTCATCTAGTATGATCTTCATCCATAGCAACTCACAAACTCCTTGTGCAATGACTGGAAACTCAGCTTCTACACTCAACCGTGCCACTACATTCTATTTCTTACTTCTCCATGTTACTAGATTTTCACTCAGAAATATACAATAACCTGATGTTGACCTCCTGTCAATAATCGAACCTGCATAGTCAGCATCTGTGTACACTCCCATGGATGAGTTTCCCTTTTTTTTAAATAGTAGTCCTCTTCCAAGCGTGGTTTTAAGATACTATAGAATTCGATCCACGGCCTGCATGTGTCTCTCCCTCGGATCATGCATACATTGACTAGCAACACTGACAGCATACGCTGGATCTGGTCTGATATGTGCCAGGTATATCAGTTTCCCAACTAGTCTCTGATATTGAGATCTATCTATCTTGAAACTCTTTTTATCACCTTTCATCTTGTGATTCTGCTCAATTGGTATACCAGTTGGCTTACACCCGAGCTTTCCAGTCTCTTTGAGAAGATCTATGACATATTTCCTTTGAGAAATGAAGATAGTTTGCTTAGAGTAGGCAACTTCAATTCCAAGGAAATACTTTAGTCTTCCAAGATCTTTCATTTCAAACTCAGTAGCCAATTTCTCCTTTAGGAGTTGCTTCTCAACTAGGTCATCACCTGATATAATGATGTCATCAATATACACAAGCAAAACTTGAGTTTACCTTCTTGTGAATGTTTAAAAAAAAGGGTATGATTACCTTGACTTTGTCTGTAACCCAGGGACACCATTATTTTTGTGAATCTTTCAAACCAAGCATGGGGAGATTGCTTCAACCCGTATAACGTCTTCTTTAACCTGCACACCTTGTTCCTTCCATTAATGAAATCATATCCAGGGAGAATTTCCATATAAACTTCCTCCTTTAAGTCTCCATGTAAAAAATCATTTTTAACATCAAACTGGCGTAATTCCCACCCAAGTGAGCAGCAAGGGAAAGTAATCCTTACAGTATTCATCTTGGCTATTGGCTCAAATGTCTCCTCATAATCAATTCCATAAGTCTGAGTGTAGCGTTTTACCATCAACCTTGCTTTATACTGGTCTAGTGTACCATCAGACCAATATTTCAAAGTATATATCCATCTGCACCCAACAAGCCTTTTGTCACCCGGCTTCTCAACAATCTCCTACGTTTCATTCCTTTCCAAGGCACTCATCTCCTCATTCATGACTTGAATCTAGTTCTTATCTTTCAATGCTTCTTGTAATGATGTTGGGACTTTGATAGAATCTGTGACTGAAATGAAACTCTGGTGCTGCAGGGAAAGATGTTTAGAAGAGACAAATTGAGAAATATGGTACTTGGGATTGGGACAATGTCTTTTCCTTTTCCTTAATGCAATGGGTAAGTCATCTAGGTCAGGTTCACAATTATTCAAAGACATGTTATCAGGTTCAGAAATAGTATTATCTGGGTCAAGTTCAAAAATAGGAAATTCAGAGATAGGAAAACTTATATCTTTAGTACTTACCATTGGTTCAGATACTTGAAATTATTGTTGGGCCATTTCTGGTTTCCTTCTCCTCTGATACACCAATTTTGGTGTGCTAGCCTTGGCCTTGACTTGAACTAGTTTAGGTAAGGTGCCAGAAGAAGATGTCAATTCCTATGTAGAGTCAGATGGCAAAGGAAGGAAGGACCTAGGAGAGAAGGACTCATCTTCAGCCTCAACTTCCAAAGTGTTCTCCTCCTGAAACTGACAACGAGGAAAGAATGGCTCATGTTCATGAAAAGTGATATCAATGGAGACGAAAAATTGATGACTTGAAGGATGATAGCTTTTATACCCTTTCTTGTCAAAAGCATAACCCAGAAAAATACATTTGACAGTACGGGGATCAAGTTTGCTGCGATGTTGGCGGTGGACATGGACAAATGCCACACAACCAAAGACATAAAACTGTAGACTCTGCATAATAGGAACTGAAGGAAAGTGAGAGGTCATGAGTTAGATAGGACTGACATTACCTAAGACACGAGATGGTAATTGATTAATTAAATATGTAGCAGTTAAAACAACTTCTCCCCAATATGAGGTAGGAACAGACATTTGGAATAGTAAAATTCTAGTGATTTCAAGTAAATAGTAATTTTTTCTTTCTGCAACACTATTTTTCTTAGGAGTATCAACACACGTGAGTTCATGCACAATACTATGCTCTTTAATAAACTTTGAGAAATTTTGGTTGACATACTCCTTACCATTATCAGAACGTAAACATTTAATGGACTTTCCAAATTGTATTTGAACCATGTGATAAAACTGAACAAACAATTTGAACACATATGATTTGTCTTTCATGAGAAAAAGTCAAGTTACTCTAGTACAATCATCAATGAATGACACAAATCATTTAGTGTCAGAGATCTTAGAGATAGAGGTAGGACCCCAAACATCAGAGTGAATAAGTGCAAAATGTTCAATACTTTTATTAGAACTAGGTGAAATGGTTACACGATGATGTTTAGCGCACTCACAAACATCACAATGAAAAGACTCAATAGATTCTTTTAAAAACAAAGATGGAAACATAGACTTAAGTAAAGAAAACGGAGGATGTCCAAGACGCTTGTACTATAGCAAAATTTGATAAGTAAGAGACTCAGAACTGGACTGATGACAGGAAGGTAGCAACTTCTGACCACCATCAGCTTTCAAATTAAGGAGATATACAACCCTCCCTGTTCCTCAACAACTTCAATCATCTTCCCCGTGACAAGATCTTGAAAGACACAATGAGAATGGAAGAAGGTTACAGCACAATTATTATCTTTAGTAAGTTTATAAATAGAAATAAGATTATTAGAAAGTTTGGGAACATGGAGCACATCGTTCAAGTGTAGGGACGGCTGGAAAGCAATAGTACCAAAACTCGCAACTGAGGTGTGAGAGTCATCAGCTATGGTTATATGATGTTTACCGGAAGAGGGTTTTTATAAGATAACAGATGTGGAGAATAAAAAGTCATATGGTCAGTTGCTCTAGAATCCATAAATTCCCAGTATCAGTACCAGAAACATTAAAGGATTAAAAACATAAATTCTTACTAATCATGGTTAGAGAACAAGAGTTAGAAGGCGTACTGAGAGAATCAATGAGAGTCCACAGGCGCTCTAGCTCAACTTTACTAAGGGTTGGAACTTAATCACACACTTTTGAGGCTTCACCTGGAGGTATAGACTCAAAAGTGGTCATGTTTTCTTGACTATGCTGTATACCCTTGAGCCCTCCTGAGCAGCTAAGAACCTGGTCTTTCTCATAGAGTCTGAAGCAGTTCTCCTTGATGTGACCAAATTTCTTACAATAGGTGCACCAACAACCCTCTCGATTTGGTCTGAATGAGGAAGAAGAAGAGCCTGGTTTAGATGTCTTACCCATAGCCAAGGCTGACCCATCAGTGGGCTTGTCATTAAGCATGAATGCCCTACGACTTTCCTCTCCCCGAACAGTGTAGAACACCTTAGACAGGGATGACAACTTCTCCTTGCCCAAAATATGAACCCGAATAGGGTCATATTCAGAATTCAGGCCGGAGAGGAACTCAAAGATCTGGTCCCTTTCCACAAAACTAGCTAACGTGGAAGCATCCTTACTACACTCCATTTTGAGATTTTAGTGTTGATCCAACTCAATCCACAGGCCATTAAGGGTCCCATAATAATCAATAATTGATAGGGCCCCCTGTTTAGTAGCACAGATTTTGGTCTTCAACTCATAGCAAGTTGCAATGTCCTGTTTCATAGAGAAAGTATGACGAAGATTATCCCAAATTTCATGAGAGGATGAAAGGAACATACAGTTTCTGCTTATCTCAGGAGTCATGGAATTCCAGAGTTCCATCATAATAAGAGAGTCTTCATCATCTCATGTTGCAAAATGAGATTCATCTTTTCCAAGGGCAGTCCCTTCAATGTGGTTTAACTTCGGACGACCCTTAAGTGTAGTACGAATAACTTGGGCCCACTGTAAGTAATTTTTCCCATTAAGTTGATAAGTGGAGTGCAAGACTGGAAGATCATTGGGATTCAGAGGTGTGGGTGGTACAGTGCTGGTTGGTTGGACAACTTTAACAGTATCGTTGTTCGACATCCTCATGGTCAATGACAAGCTTGCTGGGAAAGGACCTTAGGTTGCAATGACAGGGGGTGAACCAGGACAAGGGGACGCCGGTGACCAGAACGAGACCACCAGCAAGGTGAACAGAGGCTTGAACGGTGGTACGTGGCTTACACGCGCCGGTAAATGTGCGTGGGCGTGGAGGCGCGTGGTTGGGTTTCTGGTGGCGTGGCACTGGGAGGTGGCTGGTCGGGACCTGGGTAGTCGTCTGGTGTCTTTGCTCTAGTGATCTGGATGTGGAACAAGGTCTGGGCAGTAGCGGCACAATACGTACGTGTAAGAAGAACAGAGATAGCAATGAAGGCTGAGGAAAAAAAAAGACCCAGCAATGAAGGCTGAGTGAAAGAAACCCAGCAATGAAGACTGGATATAACGGAAACAACAGAGACTTCCAGCAATTAAAAAATGTGTATCACCAGTGGCATCCCACCTTCTCCCAATGTTGTTTTAACACATAAGTAAATAAGTCCAAGTCATCAATCCATGTAATAGGGGTATTTTGCAAATTTTTCTTTGCTGGACTCCCCTTAAGGGTTGTTTTGCAAATTTGTAAAAAACAAAACATATTATCCTTGTTGATAATTATAATTTACAAATAAATATTAATTATTTATTATTAACCTTTTATAAAATTTGATTCATTTTTTTAATTAAATTTTGGTTTTAATATTAATTATATATTTTCTAATTATAAAAACATAATACTATCTTTTTTAATTTTAAATTTTGATTTTTCACGCACAAAATACTCGAGGATAAAAACACTTAAGTGTTTGATAGCAATCTCTATTCAAGTGTAAAAATAATATTAATGTTTTAATTAATATTATATTACGTACATGATTGATTTGTAATTTTCGACTTATGATATCTAAATAAGTGTCATGTCATTTCAAATTGGTCTATAAACATCATTATAATCAATATAAAATTATTTTTAATTAGAAAATGTGAATCAGATTTTATAAAAGGTTAATAATAAATAATTAATATTAATTTTTAAATTATAATTACCTACAGGAATATATGTTTTATTTTTTATAAATTTATAAAACAACTTTTAAAGGAGTTCAATAAATAAAAATTTATAAAATATCTTTATTACATAGATTGATGATTTAGACTTATTTATTTATATGTTAAAATATTATTGAGAGAAAGTAAAATGTCACTAATGACACATTTTTTAATTACATCAGAACAATCACCTACAATTTTTTTTTAAGGTTTCCACCTTAAAAATGAAGAGTTGGCATTGTTTAGAGGTGACACGTGGCCAATTGGATGGTTGTAACCTGACAAGGTGGGTACGTTGGATCTTCTCCCGTAACATTGTCATAAAATTATCCTATTAAAGAGAAATAGACACAAATTCTAATGTCTCTGAGCCTGTTATTGTGATGAGTTTTAGGGTTTTGCATTTTTATTTTCTCGTCACACTATCATAGAACTATTATGAATTCGTATTAAAGAGAAATAGATACAAATTTTAATGCAATGAAAATTATAAAACTCTACTTTTCATTAAACATTTGTTAACAAAATTCTTATATTTAAAATTAATTGTGTTTTATCTAAAAATAAATAATCGCAATAAAAGTAGATCGCAATTTCAAAAGAAATTTATCTGTAATGTCAAAGGTTTGAATATTAAATCTTCCACCTTGAGAAGGGCTATGATAGCAATTTGTTACAAAATAACTAACGGTGTTTTTATATTTATTTATTTTTATAAAGTGTTTTTATCTTTTTAATAGGATACTCAACTGTTATTCAAGATAGTAGAGAATACAGATTCGGCAACGTTAGTATCGTGTTGGTATCAGATTATAAGAAGCTTCAAGTTAAATGACTCTCCAACAAAAAGAATAAAAAAACAACATTTTCACCATTAAAATCATGAGAACGAATTGAAACATGAAATACTAGGAGCAGCTCGCATTTCAATAACATTAACAACACTAAAAGCTCTATTTGCAGAACAAAGTAACACTCACACAAACTCAGACTCACATGAAAGCAAAAAGGAAATTATGCTGTGTGCTTAGTAAATATGCTTCCCTCTTGCTTTGAGCGAAATACCTCCCACAACGTTTTGACATAATACAAACATCCCCTAAAAATAAAGTAAATTACGAAGACCCCTCCTCGAAGAGAAAATTAAAGCAGAAGTTGTCATATTAAAATTCCCATATAAGGGACAACATGTTACATTAAAATTCAAAATAATAGAGGTTCTTGTGATTTACCATTCGGAGGAGGCATTTGTACTAATTCAAAACCTGAGCGGAGGTATATATATTTCACTCTTTTGCTTTTGCTTTCTATAGCTCCAAAATTGTCAAACTTCTGGTGACATTTTCACTTAGTTTAAGGAATGGTATAACCAGTATACCTGTAAGATAATCAAAATATAACCACCTGAAAAGCTGTTTGTCACTTTGTCTGCACTTAAGGATTTTTTTATATTTCAAGTGTGATTATTTTAGCATACTCTCTTCTACGTATGAAGTTAGCTTCCTCCTAACTCTTCCTTTCTTTTTCCTTTTCCCCCCCTTTCTTGGTCACTCTGACAAGCTTTTTCCAATATCATAGAATAAGCTCACTTTAATGATTCAGGAATTTTCTTCACAGAAGAATTAAAGGCAAATGTCTTATAGTTGCCAAGGGAGGAAGACAGGTGGGTTTCCACAATCATGATGACTGTTACTCTCAATCTTTGATGATTAGCAGGGACCTAACAAACATTATGTATTTTAAAAATTTAATTATTCGAGAAAATCGGTATGTGGCAATTACATATTCATTAAGGAAGTGATTGTGGCTCATAAAATTGATGGCAAATTTTTTGCTCAGACTTGACAGGTAAGCAAGTATAATTCATTAGAAGCATGCCACGAAAAGTTACCCATATTTTTTTTCAGGGTATGGTACCCATTAGGCATTTCATTGGGTGTTAGTTATTTTTAATAGAATTTTAAACATTTATTATAAAATCAACATTCAACGAATGCTTGTATCTTACCCGTCAAGGTACCATAGAAACTCCCCATCAAAACATTGGTTCTTTATTTCTTGCCATCATTTGAACACAAAGCTGAATTAGTATTCCTTGACAGTGAGCTTGGGGATTGCATTTGTAGATAGCTTTATGAAAGATGGTCTCCCCTACTTCTCACTAATTTTCTCATTCGTTTTCCAAATTGAATTTGTCGATTTTAAATATTGTGATGTGCCTGTTCTCAATTTAATAGTTGTAGATATTGTATTTTAAATCTATACGAAAATGCTTGATATATAATGATGCCTATCATAATATACTAATTGATTGTTATAGTTGATTTACAAGTAGGTGAAAAACCGAATAAGTGTTAAGTTGATCGAGTTCAAAATAACATAAAAAGATTAAAATAAAAACTTTCAGTGTGCAGGTTGTTTTAATTACCAATTGATTCTTGGTATATTGGGGCAAGGTTTTGGCTTAGAAAGTGGATAGTACAACGTTGAGTTTTTAACTTTTTATTTTCATAACAACCTCATTATCTACTCATCATAATTTGGTTAAGGACCAAAAGTTTAAGTCTTTATGTAGACAAACTTCCACCAGATTTTGATGCTTTGGTCTAAATATCCACGAACACCATGAGTGTTTCTAAATTTGTACTAACTAGTGAATTAGAGCTATCTTTCATCAAAGTTACTTTTGAATTGGAAAGACAATGTATGAACAAGACAACATAGGTAAAGCAACTTTTTTCATTCCCTATCAACCCCTGCAAAGTTCTGCTCTTTCTTGATCCTCACAAACTGAGGTTCTGGATGCAGACAATGAGTAGAATCCTACTTCACTTGCAGTGTTCTTTGAAGAGAACATTTGCTGAGACTTCTTGCAGTGTGCAATTGCACCCTGGATTGAACTTTCTATCTCTGAACTTGCACTGCTGCACCTTTTCAGAAGCTGGCGGGCTTGACATCCATATGACTTGTTTGAATGTGAAAATGAAGATGAGCCAGACAGAGATGAAGATGATGATGATGATTTGTTTCCTGAAAGCAGTTTGATGCCAACCGAGAATGACCTCCTGTGCTGGTTACTTCCATACTCACTGGTCTTTTCTTTGTAGCACCTCATGACAGAATTGGAGGACTGGTATCTGTCCCTCTGAATTTGACCATATGGGTTTCTCTTTGCCACTTGCACATGCTTATTTAAATTTTCCCTGGCTTTTGAAACTGAACCTTCATCTGCAACTTTTGTTGAGGTTGCATAGGTTTCATAAGAGCAACCAGATTTTCCAAACCAAGACCTGAGATAAGCCCTTGAAGCCTTCAACTTTGAACCTAGTGATGACTGCTTCAGTTTCTTGGTCCATGACTTCTTCTGGTTTTCAACAACAAATCCACTCGCATCTGTTGGGTAGTCAAGATTATACTCTTCTGGGTTTAGTTCTCTACTAACTTGGCAAGACTCAGATGGCGAGATATTGCAGGATTCAAATGGGGTGCCTGTAATTGGTGTTGTGTTGGTAGTGGCTAGTGGAGTGCTATAGAACTCTTCAAAGGTGTCTTTTTCCTTATCAAAAGGAGTGTTGGAGTTTTGCAGGAGTTTTTCAACCATTTGTAACCGAGGGGGAAGGTGAAGAGGGAGGAGCTTTCCTTTGTAGAAAAGCTCATCAGCTGGGGAAGTTGTTGGTTCTTTCTCTTGAATGATGGAAGACATTTGGAACTCAAATTCTCTATGCTGTGGATGGGAGCTTACAGAATGGCAGAAGAAGTTGGAGTATGAGCTGACTTCCATGTCAATGTAATCGTCATCTGCAGCATCGCATGTTAGGAGTTTTGAAGCCATTTCAGCCTTTCAGGTACACCACTCTCACTCTAGTGTTTAGACTTCTTCCAATGTGGGATAGTAGCTAATGGTAGCTGAGCTTTCATTATGGAAAAATGAAGAGAAGTACTGCTTTTAAAAGTGCAGAGAATGCCATATTCAAAAAGCAGTATACTGGAATTATTGGTATTCTAATTTTATTGCTTTCTTTATTTCTAGTTTGTCTTGTCATTATTGAAGGAGTTTGTCTGTAAGCCTCCAAATGTAAAATTAAAACCTGATTAATTTTCTTATGGGGGGAAGCACTGACCCACCAAACGTAAACTATGTTGCTTATGTCTCATTGGGATTGCTAATATTTATATTACTTTTGTTTATGGTAACTAGCTTGAGTTCCATTATTTACTTTCTTTAAGGGATTAGTGATGCAGAGAAATTGATCAAAAACTGCCGTCTGTCTCACTGTGGCTCTGCTTAGTAGTAGTAGTAGTAGTAGCTGTACTGCAGTTGGCATGACAAAGTTTTGTATAATGGAAAGCTAGAATTGAGATATTATATGATGATCGTAGCCATTGATTTGGTTTTTTTCTAACAAAATATAGGCGAATGTATAGAACTCAATGGGTCGAACCTTAAAAGAGTGCAAATATATTAATTTTAAAACTTTTAAAACTTTCATTTAATAGAGAACTACAATTTTTTGTTTGTGTTATTTTAAGCAGAAGAGGGTGGTTGGAGTTTGGGATTTGAATGATATTTATATTTAACCTAGCAATTGTTTAGAAATTCGTGACTAAAACTAAAAGAAGACGAAATAGAGGAATCTCCTGGTAATAACTAAAATATTTGTCCTTAAGGTGACTGTGTAAGAATGGGAGTGAAAGAATAGTTTATAGACCCACAACTTATGGTACTTTCTGGGAAAAGCTTGTCTCTGAATTTACGAGCCATTTTTGGAATCTTATGCAACAATTACAAATTCCCATGCAAGCAAATTCGGTTTCTGAACAAGATATGTCTCATGGCATGCCATTCTGAATTCATATTTGTATCATTCATTGTGCTATAGTTCAGTGCATCACAATTAATCTGATAAGGAAAGAGGGGAACACTTCCTGCACTTGATTAAATAACGGTTGAGCTCATCCCCTTCCACGGATTACATTCTACCACTTTTTACTGGATTCCTGGTTCTGCTTTAACAAACTTTAGTATTACTTGCACACGGGAAAAGTCCTGGTAAACCTTTTTGTGTACATGTCATGGATAGACATGGGCATCTTTTTCATTCTTGTCTAATTATTCCTGTTTTTGTTTATTAGCGGCTAACTTATCTGCTTTTCTGTTTATTAATTTCATTTTCAATATTTAAGTCCTATTATAACTGAATAAAGTATATTAAGTGCACACACTAAACAAGATTGACATTAGAAAGAGCCCAACAGCATGACCCGACAAATAATGGTGGGAGAAGGAAACTGAGGCCGGAATGCCTGCAAAGCTCGAGACTTTGGTTTGTCATCCTCTTTTAACACATTCCTACCTACTTTTGGGTTTACCTCCTTTCTCCTTTTTCAACTTAAGTCACAAGCATAACGATAAGGTCCTATCGTTTCCTATTTTTCTCCCCCCTATGTGCATTTTGTTAGATTCTGTTTGCAAACACTGAAAAATCATGAACAACCATCTACTGGTTCAATCCTTCTGTTGTTATAGGCTCCAGCTATGCTAATTGCAACATTACTTTTATAAGGAATTTTTCGCAAAGTTAGGTTGTCAAGCAATTACAAACTTTTTCTGAAACCTGTTTCGCCTAGAATATATTGGTCAAGACTGGTGGAACTTTATCCCTACCGATTAGTACTTGAACTACTTGACAATTCTTGATACCCAAAAGGAATTGGATGATAAAGTACTTGTCTCTTGAGAATACCAAATATTTCCTTGTGGTCGTGTAGTTGTAATTGTACCACAACTAATCTACTTTCTTACTGCACAATTAAAGATAGAGTCGGTAATATATATTATTAACCGATCATCAAATTATATTAACCAGTTAACCACAAATGTATTAACCATATACCCAACTGAATGACGCAATTAACCATTTATCTAACTGAATTTAAGTACTACATCACTTAAGAGTCGTCCCAAACTCCTTAGGGGTAAATAAAATCCACCTTAAAGATAAGGGTAAAATTTACAGTAATACTTGTGGATAAGGGTTTATTTATGTGCATACTTATAAAGTGGAAATGGGATGAGACTATAACTTTCTAGTCATCTGGCTCATGGTTCCTGGACTGGACTGGCATGAGCCTTCCTGAGCCACATCCTAACAACTATCTATGCACACTAAAATTATTCTGAGTTTAAAATTTACAACCAAACTGTCCATTTCAAATCATTTGATGACAGCGTGTTATAAATTCAGTACTTTACAGAAGAATCAAGCAATTATACTCTTCAATGTTACAAATTCAAAGGCATCTGATCCAAACTGCAGCTTCACTAACAGCCGACCCATAGCTTACAAATTTATGATACTTACACTTGCTTCATTATAAAATTACAACAGCAAGCATTAATATCTCAGAAAAAGATTAACCTAATTACTTGTTGCGGAATTACCAGATACCAATTCTCTTTCAAGCTCATCAAATTCCCAATCACCAATTTCCTCTGTTGAGTAGTCTCGACTAACCTTTCCAAACTCAGATTCCAGCTTTGCTAATTCGGCCTCATGGTCCAATACCTGATCTGCCTTAACTGAAGGTGATTTTGGCTGCTCATCTGTCTGTTCCTTTGAAAGCTCAGTACCTTGAGCGGGAGCAGCAGGTGTGCCATCCGGCTTTTTCTCAGCGGCTAGTGTTTCAGCCTTTACGGTTGGGCTCTCTATATCAAGAATTGGTCTCTCAATAGACTCAAATTCATTTCGTAACTTTTCAATGGCATCAAACAGCTCTTTAACTCTCCCTTCATCTTTCCTGTATGAGTGAGCCCGATTAGCGAAGGTCAATGAAAATAATAATGTAGTATAGCAACCATGCAAAAGAAAAGAAAAGGGAAAAAAAAAAGAGCTTGAGGCAACGATAATCTTCTATAGATGGAATTTATGACAATCTCTTGTTATTCAGTAAATGATAAGATGTTCTTTACAGGGAAAAAAAATGGTTTGCAACAGGTGTTTTTTGGTCACAACCAGTTAGAAGACTTCCAATTTACAGCTGGATTTACACATTAGAATTAATTTGAACTTATATCAACGCATTCACAAGTTAGCAAAGCAACCCCATAAAGTGATTTAGAAAGAAAATACAAAACCTGGAAATTTTCCCCTGTTGAGCATAAAACTGCTGTTTCATGTTATCCACTACACTGAAGGTGGTAATAATCTGAAACAAGGAAAGAAAACAATCAATAAGTCCAACTACATGATTGCATTACTCCTTTACCTTAGTTCATAGACAATCAAGCATACAACTTGCAACAGATATTGGGGGTCAAGCATTCTAAGTGGACAGCATAAACTTGCACAATCCAGAAAGTTAATACCAAAAAAAGGGAAAAAAAAAATTAACACAGCAGTGTTGTTTACAGAAGAGTCTACAATAGGACAGCATTTCTACAAAGCCGCCAAGCTAATAAACGAAAATAATCCAGGACACAGGTACACTTTTCTGGTAGGGGAGAATCAATAAGAAAAGTCCTGGATGAACAAGCCAGTGATTTAAAATTACTCTTAGTTGCATCTGTACCTTGGCTTCATAAGTCAAATATTCCTCCTCAAGATTTCTCCTTGGACTTAATACTTTTGAATCCTCAGTATCTGCACTGGACGTCATCTCTAACCTGTCTCCTCGACAAAAGTTAAGAAAATAAATAAATAAACATCCATACATACACACAAGCATTACAAAATTAAAGTATAATACTTTTCATACAAATGAAAATATCAACCATTTGATCGCATACTTGTTTAAATTTTCTAAACTCTGTGCGCACACGCACGGCTGAGCTTGTCTATGACTATACATATATAGATACACATAATGCAAATTTGTACTAAAAATGTAAATAATTTGTATTCTCAAAAGAAATTGCCAAACAATCAAATGCCCATGTAGACAACAGATTTAATACAAAAAAAGGCAGTACCTCTGACTTAAATTCTTGAGGTTCACGACAAATGTTCCAATATGGTTGATACAAGGCTCTAACTCTTTCTGCGCACAACATAACAGGTCATATTACAAATGGGAAAATACAGAGGGAAGCAAAAGGGAGTCTGCCATATTACATCCATTATCTGAATCAGTAAAGGAAAATCAATACCTGGTAAGCAGCAAGAAGTTGAATGGCCAAGTTCACAAAATAGTCCTCATGTTCCTCCAATTCATCACTTTAAAGATGCAGGAATTAGTGAAAGTACTAATTCATGAAAAATGGCAGAATATATTTAATTTCTAGACTTCTGATTGAAGGATGTTGTTAGGGTGAGTATATTTAGGATATTGTTAGAGTGAGTGTATGTGATGTTGAACTTTGGGCTGGGTCTAATCTAATACACACTTGTAAACCCCAGCTTGTGAATATAAATATATACACATGGAGTCTAATCACTCAGATTAGACTCTCCAAACCTTATGCACTCACTCTCATTAATTTGTCATCATTACTCAAGTTCAGCAAGTTAATTTACATACTTGACCTGCTTCTCATTAATTTCTGCATTTGACCGCTGAAGAACCCAAGTATCTTCCAGAAAATTAATCCAGGTTTTGATAACATCGGCTTCTACCCTACATGAGCTAATTGATTTTGAAAGTTCATCTTCCTGTCAATCAAGGTCAAAACAATATTTCAGACAACTGGATGGTGAGAGCAACGCTGTACTAAGCAATGTTGATTTAACATGATACCCAGCAAGGAAAAAGAGAACTTCAAACCTTTATCTTCAGATGTTCAACTATCTGATTGTTTGCTTCCTCAAACTGGTCCCTCTCTTCCCTTACATTCCATAATCGTGCTTGAGCAGCAGCTAAAGAAGTATTAACCTACACCTCATAAGGCATATTTCAATCATTTATAAATTATAATTAAGAACAGCTTCACAAACAGCTACAAGATAATAACCAGAGATAATTAATTAAAATGAGTCATTTTGACAATATAATAAGACAAACTAACACTTATTGATATTAGGAGTCAACGGGAAGAACAAAATTTAAATTTCATGTGTATTGTTGAAAATGTGTAAATATCTATTTAGATTCTGTGTATAGGCTAACCCAAATCATAATTGTAATCTTTGTATTTATTTGTATTCATTACATCAACTCTATATAAACTAGCCTCCATTGTGTAGTTGAAACACACGGGGTTCTCATATGTCTCCCTTTTCTCTCCTTTCTTTCAACATGGTATCACAGAGACTAAAAAGAGACATCCCTAGAACCATGCATGCCTGGTGAGTTCACTGCTCTCCGGTTGAATTTTTTCTGGCTAACCATGTTTCCACTCCAGTTTGTTGGTCTTTCTCCTTTTGCTGTGTCCTCTTTCCAGTCGAACCCATCTCCTCCGCTACCGTGCCGCTACTTGCTGCCTCCAGCCGTCGTCCAACTTTCTGGTCAGCAACCCCACCACCAAACTCGCCTCTTTCTGCTCGGCCAGAACCCAGAAGCCCAGCCCCAGAAACCACTGGATGCGCCCACACGTGCCACCAACAATTCATGCATACAGCTCCATGATTTCAATGAGCTGCTGCCCCCTACTGATACGCTGGCGAAAGAACTTGAGCAATGCAACACTTTCTTCATACTCATGGCCTTGTATGGTTTGCCTCCGAAATATTCTGCTACCCGAGATCAAATCTTGGGTTCTCCCACTGTTCCTATTCTGTCCACGACTTGGTCCATTTTGCTCCAGGTCCCATCCAAGCAGCCCTCTAATTTTGTCATTGCTCCAACTCCAGTTGATACCTCTGCCCTTGTCACCCAGGGTGCCAATTGTGGTCGTTCTCGCACCGGCAACTCTGGTCGAGCCAGCCCAAAGTATGATCACTGCCACCGATTGGGACATACCATGGATAGGTGTTGAACTTTACATGGCCGACCCCCACAGGTTGCCAATGTTGCCCAGGCTACTGCCCCTGATCCACCTGAGCCCACTGCACAACCAACCCCATCTCAAGCTGCCTATGCGGATTTTCTGAAGTGGTTTGAGCAAGATCAGGCCTCTAGCTCAGCTGCATCTATTGCACACACTAGTAATGCAGTAGCTTGTCTCTCTAAGTCACCATCCTCAGGCCCCTGGGTCCTTGACTCTCATGTCTCTAGTAATAAACATCTTTTCTCCAAAATTTTTCAATCTGGTTATTTACCTCTAATCACTTTAGCTAATGGTTCCCAAACATAATCCTAAGGAATTGACACTGTCCATCCCCCCTTCCCTATCTATTGATTCAGTGCTTTATGCTCTTAGAAGTCCTTTTAACTTACTTTCCATTAGTCGTTTAACCCGTTCTTTAGATTATCGCATTACATTCACTAAAGACTCTGTCATTTTGTAGGATCGGAGTTCGAGACAAATGATTGGCGCCGGATGTGAGTCCAATGGTCTCTACTAGCTCTCTACCCCCTCTCGTGTGTGCTCTGTCACGGATACCCCTCTCACCATCCATGCTCAGTTATCCTAGCCTTGCCAAACTACAACAGATGGTGTCAAGCTTATCCAAGTTATCTAGTTTACCTTGTGAGCCGTGTCAACTTGGGAAACACACCTGTAGTCATTTTCCATATCGAGTCTATCATCAAGCTGCGTCTCCCTTTGCTTTAGTTCATTCTAATATTTGGAGTCCTAGTCGTATTGCGTCTAATTTAGGGTCAAAATACTTTGTTACGTTCATTGATTACTATTCTCGGTGTACTTGGTTATTGTTAACGCAAAACAGGTTTGAGTTGTTTTCTATCTTTCAGAATTTTTATCATGAAATAAAAACCCAATTTGGTGTTCCAATTCGCACTTTGCGTAGTGACAATGCCCGTGAATTTTTATCTCAGCCTTTTCAACTTTTTAAAGCATCCAATGGCATTTTTCATCAAACCTCTTGTGTCTATACCCATCAACAAAATAGGATTGCTAAGCGCAAAAATAGACACCTCATTGAAACAACTCAAACAATCTTACTTCATGGTCACGTTCCTTTTCGTTTTTCGGGCTATGCGGTTCTTATTGCCTGTTACTTGATAACCAAGTACCCCACTCTGTATTGTTTCCTCGTCAACCTCTCCATTCCCTTCCACCACGTGTCTCGAGTCGATATGTTTTGTCCATAATCTCACTCTTGGTCATGACAAACTATCTGCCCGCTCTGTCAAATGTGTTTTTCTCGATTACAATCAGTCCTAGAAGGGTTATCATTGTTTCTCACCCACTCTCCGACGTTACCTAGTCTCTGCCGATGTAACCTTCTTTGAGTATGTTCCCTTCTTCGCGTCTCCTAGCTTGGCTCTGGAATCCATTACTGAGGTCTTCCCTGTTTCTCCTCTTCTTGTCCCAGTTGAACCAGAAACACCACAGCCTCCTCCTCTTAGTGGCCCGCCGACTATTTCTCGCCCTTTCTAGGTCTATCATCATCAGCCACAGCCACCCCCACCACCTCTACCTCTACCTCTGCCTCCACCAGCGGTTGCAGAGGTCACTCCAAAGGTTGCAGAGGTCGCTCCAGAGGTCATTGCGGACTCTCCTCCAACCCCAACTCCTTTACCAGCTCTATCACTGCCTCCTGAGCCTGACTTTCCCATTGCCCTCCGAAAAGGTACACGTTCTACTCGTAACCCTTCTCCTCACTATGTTACTTTGAGTTATCATCGTCTATCTTCATTGCATTATATTTGTCATTCTTCCTTGTTTTCTGTGTCTATTCCTAACTCTCTAAGTGACACTTTATCTCATCTTGGGTGGAGACAAGCTATGATTGAAGAGATGTGTGTCATCCAAAGCAATGGTACTTGGGAAGTTGTTCCTCTTCCTACAAGGAAGTCTGTTGTAGGCTGTCGGTGGATTTATACAGTCAAGGTTGACCCTGATGGCAAACTCAATTGCCTTAAGGCTCGTCTGGTGGCAAAAGGGTATACCCTTTGGCTTGGACTATGGGGACACTTTCTCGCCGGTGGCAAAGATGACCTCTGTTCAGCTTTTTCTGCCTATGGGTGCCATTCGCCACTGGCCCCTTCATCAACTGGACATCAAGAATGTTTTTCTTCATGGTAATCTAGAAGAAGAGGTTTACATGAAACAACCACATGAGTTTGTTGCTCAGGGGGAGTCTTCTGGCCTCATTTTTCGTCTTCACAAGTCCTTGAATGGCCTCAAACAATCTCCTCGAGCTTGGTTTGATCGATTCAGTACTGTTGTCCAGTAGTTTGATATGACTCGAAGTGAGGCTGACCACTCGGTCTTTTATCACTATACAGCCCGAGGTTACATCTAATTGATTGTGTATGTGGACGACATTGTTATCACTGACAGTGATGAAAATGGCATTACTCAGATAAAATAGCACCTGTGTCATCATTTTCAAATCAAAGATCTTGGCAAACTTTGTTATTTCTTGGGAATTTAAGTGGCACATTCCAAGGATGGCATAATTATCTCACAAAGGAAGTACACTATAGACATTCTTGAGGAAACAGGTCTATTGAATGCAAAGCCTATTGAGACCCCTATGGATCTTAATGTCAAGCTTCTACTGAATCAGGGGGCGCCACTTTCAGACCGTAGAAAATATAGACGATTGGTTGAAAAACTGAACTACCTCACTGTTACCTGTCCAGATATCTCCTTTGCAATGAGTGTGGTAAGCCGATTTCTAAACTCACCATGTGAAGGACATTGGGATGCAGTAATTCGTATCCTAAAATATATTAAAGGAGCTCCATGAAAAGGCCTTGTCTATGAAGTTAAAGGTCACACTCACATTGTCGGATACTCAGATGCTGATTGGGCAAGCTTTCCTACTAATAGAAAATCCACTTCTAGGTATTGTGTGTTCATTGGAGGTAATCTAATATCCTAGAAGAGTAAGAAGCAAAATGTGATCGCAAAAGTAAGTGTCGATGCAGAGTATCAAGCCATGGTCTTAGCTACTTGCGAACATATTTGGTTAAAACAACTGCTTAAAGAGCTTTGATTTGGGAAGATTATGCAAATGACACTCATTTGTGATAACCAAGATGCACTGCATATCGCCTCCAATCCAGTGTTTCATGAGAGGACCAAACTCATTGAGATAAACAGTCATTTTATTAGAGAGAATATCTTATCTGCAGACATCAACACTAAGTTTGTCAATTCAAATGATCAACTGACAGATGTTTTCACCAAGTCTTTGAAAAGTCCTCGAATAAGCTATATTTGTAACAAGTTTGGTGCATATGACCTATATGCCCCAACTTGAGGAAGAGTGTTGAAAACGTGTACATATCTGTTTAGATTATGTGTATAGGCTAACCAAATCATAATTGTAATCTTTGTATTTAATTATATTTATTTGTATTCATTACATCAGCTCTATATAAACTAGCCTCCGTTGTGTAGTTGAAACACACGAGTTTCTTATATGTCTCTCTTTTCTCTCCTTTCTTTCGACATGTATAAAATCTGACACGTGTTAAAACCTAGGAAATACAAAGTTTCCTCAACAAACATCAATGCATAATTCACAAGGATGTATATAAGTAGTAACTCTAGGTTGCAAGAAGCTGCAGATCATGTGGGAGCCTAGAAATGAAGCAACTAATAGATAAAGGAACCTGCAGAGAATATGGGGTGATAAATTTTAACAATAAAGATAAGAAAATATTTCCTCAAGCAAATGTTAGTTAGTCCACGCTTCTGTGAGGCCAAGAATATATATTCATTCAGCTATCAAAACCAAGGGCGTCATATGGGAATGTAAAATTGTCACATGGAGTAAAGGAGTATACTATCTCATAATTAAAGATGGTAAGTATTTAAAATTATAGATAAAGATCAAACAGATATAAAGAAAAAATAGCAGGGGAACAAATTTTTAGGTGAGGCAAAGAGTTCAGTTCGAAATTTCAACGCTGTCTAAAGTACAAGTACAACAACAATAACAACAACAACCAAGCCATTTCCTACTAGGTGGGATTGGCTACATGAATCAAACAACGTCATTGTGTCCTATCATAAACCAAGTCTCAACGCTGTCTAAAGTAACAAAATAATACTACATTTTTAGTGCCAGAAATGTGAAAATACTGCAGGGTTAGAGGTTAGTCATTCTATACAGCAAAATACATTCAATTTGCAGAAAAGCACTACAAAAAATGGTCCATAATCTGTACAGCTCTGATATTCATACCTAAAACTTATTGTTATACTAGATAAATAGCCAACAGTAAACGTCAAAAAAATCACATGACATTATTGTATGTCTGCATGCCTGTTACTATCACCTAAACCAACCCCTCTTCCTGTAAAAGAATATGGCTGATACCTTTTTCAATTCAGCTTCAAGATCTTCTTTTTTCCGTTGGAGTTCAGATATCTCCGCTGTCAGTTCCTGAAAACAATAGAAAAAATAATAATAATAATAATCAACTGTCCCTCTACAACAGATGTAACACCTAGTACACACCAGATTTTTATTGTTTCAGCATGGTCTTTGCTCCTATGAACACAAGAAATCAACCATCTTGCCACAAAGCTTAAACAACATCCCACTCCCATCCCCCAAGAAAAGGTGAACCAACTGAAAGGGATAAATGTATAAATCTTGCATAGTGATCCCACCTTCTACGTTATATATAAATGTATGAAAAATGAGGAATACGAGAAATAGAACCTCTGAGTGATGAATGCAAATGATAAACACATTCAGGAAAACCCCATCTTGCCTAAACTATAAAGACAGAACAAAAATATAGAGATTATAAAGGATAAGTTATATATAACAACTTCTGATGGTAATAAACAAACATTCTCCTATAAGGATACCCTCCCTCAAACCATCATATTGTCCATATATTATTTATTACATTGTCAATTTAGATTTTAGACATACATAGCAACAAAAGTCTAGTCAGGTACAACTATGAAATCCCATTTGAAAGGTAATAAATTCCTTGTCTACTACTGTCTAGCGGTAATTGACACAATAAATACAATGCTGCCCTGCTGAACACAGTACCTTGTCCTTTTCACCAGCTTCACCATCTTTAGTCACTCGAACTTTTAATGCCTCCTCCTTTTGTAGTCTGACAAATTATTAAAGAGAGAGAGAGAAGATATGGTTCAGTGTCCGGTATCTGAAGCAAATTATTAAACAACAAAAAATAAATCCCTGTTAATTAGGGTTGGTTCGTGATATCATATACATAAACTGAGCAAAGAACTAGAAGTATAAGCAGAGGTAAATTATCCATGGTAAGACATCTCAAAAACATCCCATCTAGAAGCTACGGCTCCTTTGCTTGCATTTTTAAAAAAAATCATAGTTCACCATTCAGTATTGCCACTGACAGACATGATTCATCAAAACAAATGTTACCAACCAATCTTTGAATTTCAAGAATTTGCAACTGGTTTTGAGCCAAAACAATGGAATCTCTCCACAACAGGTCTCTAATTATCTCTAGTTTGGGGAGTAACTAAAAACCCTGTTTCTATGTGAAGACAACAAACTAATACTTTATACCACATACTTTGAACTTATAAAACAAATAACTGCTCACTTGTAAATAATGTCTAATGAGTTATGAATGATGCCACTAACACTTTTAAAAGAGGTGGCATACTTCTGGCATATTTGGCCCACTTTAAAATAAAGCTGACTTGTTCATCAGAAACTTAAAAGAAATCTGATAAGTTTTAGAGCAAAAAAGAGTATAAATATGAATTCAGATGACACAGAATTGAGAGAGAGAGCACTAGAACAGAAAATTCAGGATTTGACAGTCTACCTGTTGTCTAAAATACGCTTTTCAGCTTTTGCAACAGAGTTGGCAAGAGATTCCGTTAAGACCTTCAGCTTATCAACCTACTTATAAACAAGATAGTATTGGTATAAATAGAAAATAATAGAAAGAAACTACACAACTACATTCAGTTAAAAAAATGATTGAAAAATATAATCAAAACAGAAAATTCCAATAAGACTGACAATATCAACAGAACAGAATACCCCTAAATGCATGTTCTACCAATCCCACTCCCATTAACAAAAGCTAGCTAGAATATGTACTAATGTAGGATTATCAGCTCTGGTGGTCCCTCCTTTAGAACTAAGATACCTGGCTGTTTCATTGTTTTGCAGTTTGCAAACTACTTGGGAACAAAATGTGGAGGGAAAGATTAAAATTAAAATGATAAGATAGAAGCTAATTTTTGCATTTTTTGGATGTCATGTAAATGGGAAGAATAAAGTGAATAAAAGAAATAAAAATAGCCATAACCTTTTATTGAGATGATTGACAATTAGAAAAGGAAATTGTGAAAATTAGAAATGCTACAAGCTCTTTGTTTCATTTTATTTTTGTTTCATTTTATTTTTACTTTCTCTCCATTTTTTGAGAGATTTATTTTTTTATTTTAGAGGACTCGAGGTAAACCATTCTTATTTTAGTTCCTCCATATAATTAGTTTTTCATACAAGGTAATATAACTTGTACCTCTAATTCTCCTTCCTCCTACGGTCCTACCCTTTCCAAAGAAACTCTTTAAGGAAAGAATTGTACCTTTTGGGCATGAACCTCGGAAGAGTCTCCACTGCTCAAATTTTTTTTCTTCAGCAATAATCCTTCCACTCTGGAACAAATTCGAATCTGTGCAAGGGCTCCTTTTAAAGCCTGCAAAACGGTTGGCTCTCCATTTCTTAAATTTCAAAACATGGAAAGAGTTATTAATTAAACATAAACGTGCATTACATGAGTCAACCAGACATCGGTAGCATTTGTTTCTCTTCTAAACATTGCTCACACAGTTCCTAACATTTAAGTTTTTACTTCTTGGTATATAATTCAGAATGGAGCTCTAAGCTCTCATGATGGTTTGTAAAACTATGAGTAAAAAATTTCAAGTGAAAAGGTATCTAAGCATCATAGATTCAATAATTAAGTGCTGTAAAGCTTCAAAATCCAAAACATAAATGCTTAACATAAAATATTTAAAAAGATAAAACGTGACATTAGATACATGTTATATTTGGGGGGAGGGGGGGAGAGGAGAGTGAAAATCCCCCATGGAATTCAAGAAAGAACTAAGGAATTTAGAATCTAGTGACAACTTTTTCTTAAAGAAGAAAGGTGGAAAATAAGATGATGAGATAGAAGCGCATATTGAATGCATGCAGCAAAACTGACTAGTAAAATCTCTTATTCCAGGGCATATTGAGAGGCTAACTTGACTAAATGTTGAAATGAGCTTGTTCCCATTACATATATTAGTCACATTGCAAAACTTCATTACTGACCAAAAACAAGGCTATACAGAAAGGATGTTATGACAGAAACACACCTCTAGCATTGCTATTGTTTCCTCGGCTGCTTTATGATTATCACCTTTGTTTACAGGCACCTGTGAAGTTGTTATTTCATTGAGCTTTTTCTTAAGATTAGAGGCTTCAGCATCTATTCTGCAGTCAGAAAGCAAAACAAGATCTAAAGTGAGGTAGAGTGCAGCCCGGTTTCCCCACTTTTGTATTATAGCAGCAATCATGGGTCTGCTGACAATTGAAACCCCTTGCTTCATACTGACCTTGCAAGATCAAAATTGATTTTCAACCCAGTAATGGCACCTTGAGCAAACTGAAGCAATTCCTCCCGCTTCACCTGAAAAACAAGGCAAACATATAACAATCTCATTTAATGCATAAATATACAAAGAATAACCTTTAGCTATATACCTAATTACCTATAAATTATGGGCACTGCTAGTGTTATAATGCCTGCAGGATTTTTGGCACACCCACTATCCATATGATTTGTTTTACATTTTTTTTCATTTATTATTTTATTATTTGGCCACATTTAAGATTAAAAAATCAGTGACTTTTAAACTTCACAATAATTATATAACTTCCAAGAAGTTTAAGGCTAGGTCACCTTTTAAATTGAGCTATTAGCTTTTGATTGGTAATCTGTGTACATCATACACGCACAAAATTTTATGATACGTTAGAAATCCACAATTGAAGTTATAAAATTCTGATTTTTTTAGCATTTAGAAGTTTCATTTCAAATAATTTATCAGTGTTAAATGCCTTAAAAAATATTAAGATTAATCAAAGATTTAATCACATATCCTAACTATTTTTTATCCAAAAAAAAAGATATTTTCTAAATTTTAAAATCGATATATCATGGAAACATTTGACTATATGAATGATAATGCAGTCAGATCTGAAACAGGAACCAAGTCTTGGAAATAGGACAAGTTCCCAGAATCCCAGCATGGTTCTTCATAGTAATTCAGTAGTATTACCACTAATCCAGTATGGTTCTTAATAGTAATTCAGTAGTATTACCACCAATGCATCCAGACAATTTATTTTTTATTTTTAGATTTATTTTTTTATTTTTAATACTCTTTTGTACAATATTAAGTTAGCTTACTCATTTTAGATATTTTCTAAACTCAAAACTCAGTGAATGAAAATGCTACTCCAGAGTTCAAAATGTGTGTACTTGAAATTGAAACTTAAAGGTGAATGCAAATATGATTATCAATGCATCAATCAACCTCCAAAGATTTCACCAAGTCACAACTCAACTCGAAAAATACAATTAACCAAAGAAGGGGGAGTAAACATAGAAGGCTTTTACTACTGGAGAATATATCTATCTGAAGATATGAGTAAAGTCATAATCATCCTTACCAGTACTTCATCTTGATAGCTTGAAAAAGCTGTTGCCAGATCTTGCAAGCTGCTTACTATGGCATTATGAACTTCTTTTCCTCCAGTAAGACAAAGCCTATATAAATAAGGATGATTAAAATACGATTAAAATAGGATCGGGCCTAAGTTCAGCTGAACTGAAATATTCAAGACTTGCAATTGATTATATAGCATACTGCCTTGCAGGACTAATATACATTCTCACAAAGATGCAGACAAAATTAAAAAACTAGGTGAGCAAAGACATTATTTTCACAATTACTAACATTGATTATATAAGTCACAGACAAATATGCACCAAAGAATTTCAAATCCAGAAGCAGTCAGTAGACCCAAATGTCATATATGCATTAGAAACACTGGCATCAAACACGTTAAGTATACATATTTATGCCAGTAAAATACCACATACATGTTGCCAATTTCAAATCACACAGATACATTCAAGATATATATATATATATATATAATACTAGCAGACTCACCCAAACATCTCCAGGAGAAGGGAAACCTCTTCCTCATTAGGAGCTTCAATAATCTGAGGAATAGAAAAGAGTTAACCCTGCGGTTAACCTCCATTATCAGCAATTACAAAAAATTGACTTATGCAGAATGGTCTTCTTTTACCATTATAATGATACTATCAGAACAATAAAGCTGCAATAACTATACATTAAAGTAAAACAAAGGAACAAGAAGTTATGTTCAACTAGATCAAAATATCATTGATGGGATATTCACAAAAAGATATTAACTCCCAAGAAAATATAAAGTGATTATAAGAATATTTAGATTAATATTTTGGACATTAAATTGTTTGAACATTTTTCAAGATAAATATTATGGATAATTATTATTTAAAAAATAATAAAAAACATTTTCTACTAGTAATTGTTATGCGGTTAACAATTATACATTTGAACTTTGTCAACCATTCTTTTGGTTAATATTCTTACATTGGAATTTTTTTGCCAACAGCTCCTAAATTGCATATCTTCCTAATAATTATAATTGATGTATAATAATCTACTTCTCAATTTCAAATTCATAAATCATCCCATATCAAGCAGCTTCTATTGGAAATCAAAATAATAAATTTAAAAAACTCCAGCAACTTACTCATCAGCAACTTATCCATTCAGAGTCATAATTGTATAAATATAACTTGAAATTGAAAGCATCAAAAGCAAAACCAAACAAAGGCACTATAAACCAAATAATATTTGTTATTAAATCATTATTTGAATCCATAAACTGTGCAATTATGAATATTGAAGATTGATTCCACCGCACCCACAATCAGGAGGGGGGAAGAAAGCAAAAGAATATAAAACATAACACCTTAAACTGCAAGTGCATACATACTTCAAATTTTGAGACCCAGAATCTCAAGCTTGCATCACAGGCTTTTGCCAAGCTAATGTCATGCCTCACTTCACAAATATACTTGAAATAAGCTATTCTTTTTGCACACGTTTTGCTAAGTCTTCTTAAAACACTACAGGTTTATGCTTACAGAGCAAATCATAGAATATGTATGTTATACGCTTAACATACCATGGGAAATTCAGCATAATTGTACACAATAAATGACATAATTAAACATACCATTGATAATGTTATACCCTCCAATGCCTGACTTCGAAGAAAAACATCACGAAAATTTAATGGTTCACCTCCAACATCAGTATCGTAATAAAGAACCTGAAAAGAACCAATAGTATAACAAACACAAACAGCCAAAGGTTAAAGAATGCTGTTATGTTCACTATTTCAAGGACTACATCAACAACTTAAAATTTTACATATTAATTATCTGCAATCTTAGACACATAATGGTTCTTCACCTAAGCTAGCAAAGAAGGAGCTCATAATACTTTCTAATTATAAAATGGCATCGCAGTGTGGACAGTTAAAGAAGCTCTGATTGATGGAATTCTGAAACGGTAACATGATATCAAACAACCACTCTGAAACTCTCCACTTATATAATACTGAACAGCAGAGAAAAGCTCCTCCTGTAATTTAATTGAGAGAAAAAGACAGAAGCAAACAACCCAAGAATCTTATTATCATCTAAAACAGTAACAATGGGAAAACAAACAGCAAAAACTTCTGAAGTAGACTTTGGTTATGCAAAGTAGAAAGAATGAGAAGGGCTTCAATACACCATTATTTCAGAGACAACACAATCATTAAAAGTATAACCAAATGTCCAGAGACTTGGGTAGAGAGTAATAGCCTAAAAAAATCAGCTATCCCAAACTAAAATGATTGCATTCAACTCAAGGTATGTAAGGGAAGGTTACTTACCAGAGATGGTCTGGTTGGGTTTTCCTTTGCTTCTTCAACAGCAAGGTGCTGCTCAAGAGTCTTCTCTTTGCCTTCAGCCGAAGCTGCAGACAATTTCTCAATCTCTTTAAGCACAACAAGCCATCTTCTAAGCAACTGTACTCTTTCAGGGCCCCTATAGGAGATAGCAGCTTCTTCCAATCTTTTCACTGTCAGTGCAACACTTCTATAATTCCGAGCTGCCTGCGTGTGCACATCACATGAAATTTGTATTCTCATTTCTCATTTCAAAATATTACACACCTTGACGGTAAGAGAGCACTTCAACTGCAACTAGATAATCCAGAATTTAATTGAGTTCTCAGACAGTTAATTTAGATTATTTGCAACTGGAAAAGCATGCCCCCAAATTAGTATTAATTAAATTAGACCAAAACAAAAAAGGAAATTAAAAAAAGAGGGCGGTTTCTAAGAAAGGAAAACAAACAGTTGAAACAAAACGAGGTAAATGAAGTCACTAGAAATACAAACTGAGAAGCAATTTCAGCTAACATTAGGGAAACTATCATCCCCAAAATTGCAAGTAACAGATGCATTTCTAATTGAAAATGGAAAAAATTAAAAATTAAAAAAACAAAGGGCACGTGAAAACATAAGAGAAGTATATAAAAGCAGTGAAGACAAAAGGGGGGAAATAAACGAAATTAGGTATGGGGATGGGGATGGGGATGGGGATTATACAATGCGATCGTGAAGGATTTTGGCGCCCTCGGCGACAGCTTGGCCAGCGTGCTGAACGACGGAGTCGGCGTAGTTCTTGACGGTGCGAGTGAGGTTGTTCTTGTTGCCCACCTCCACGGCTTTGTTCACCGCAGATCTCAGCCAAGACATGTTTTCTGCCCACGACCACGACCTCTTTCGGAGTTGTCAAATTGGGAATGGAAGAGAGAGTGCAGTGCAGTGCATGCAACAAAATTATTAAATTAGGGTTTGGAGAGTTGGGAATGAGAAGAACAAGGTTTGCGTTTGGAATGGAGACCCAGAAACATGTGATGTGCTTGCCTCTCGTCTGCTATTTGGTTCGTTTCGTTTCGGATTTCGAGAGGATGAAGACGTCAAATGTCAAATGGGTACAAGACGACGTCGTTTCACTTCTTTTTTTTTTGGGTCAATATATAACAATGTATAGTTGATCACTATACATTACACAGTCAAATGAAGAAATTATGTTTGGGCTCCGGCCCGTTTATGTACTCAAAAAGATGAAGGTATTATATTATACTATATTATATACCTTCATATTATACTATATATATATATATATAAAGCCCTTTTTATTAACTGCAGTTAGTTATATGGATCAAAATAATGTTACTGTATTTTATCAAAAATAAATGAGAAATTATATATATAGAATATGGGGGGGGGGGGGGGGGAATGAAAGAAAGGTCTATCAAAAGCAAATGAGAAATTATATATATAGAATATGGGGGAAAAAATAGAGAAAGGTAGTGCAGGTAAGAAGAAAAAGTATTGGACACAAAATGAAATAGAAATAGAGAGAAAATAAAGTGACACTGTTTTGATTTTGGGATTTTGCTATTCTAAGGTCCAAAGGCTTGTGACCCTCAGATTTTAATTTATTTTTTTTAACTAGTAGATTTGAAATAAGTTGACAATATACGTTTCATGTAATGAATTTAAAATATAAAAATATGTTTATTATGTTGTAAATGTCCGAACAGTTAACATATTGTCCTCTGATTTTATATTTATATATTTATTCTTACAATTCTAGAAGTTATATAAATTGAATTGTTTTAAATTTTTCTAACTAATTCTCTTAATAATTCTTCTCATTATTAAATTAAGAAAATATTAAATGCATTTTACAATATTAAGATAGTAAATGTATCTATTTTTTTATATATAATATCTCTTTTATTAAGTATTAAAAAATTATTAAAAATATGTTTTAGAGAAATATAATATAACTCTTCAACATATTTAAGTTAGGAGGAAACCTGGCATTGGAATCGAAAGCTGTAATAGAACAACACCTAAAGCCTCGATGGTTAAATAACAAAGGGAATATGGTAAATTTAGTAATGCTGCATATTTAGAAAATTTTGATAAAATTCAATAAAAATTTGTTAAGATTTAAGGTGATTCTTAAATAAGTTAAAATGATATAGACTACTTATTAATTCAAGAACTAATAACAGTGTTAACTCATTATAAAAAATATAAAAAAAATCCTAACAAAGTAATTCTGCCTGTGCAGTATTTTTCAATTATTATATTAAGCATATATCTTTAGGGGATAATAACCCTTCTATGATATGTTACTTTTTGGGCTCATTCTAACCTGCTCCATGGTCATCGGGGAGCAGGGAAACTCTACTATCTATTGTCGTTCGATTTGGAAACGAATAAATCAATGGATGATATCAAAGACTGGCAAGCAGTGCTTGTAGTAACAGAATTCCAAATATGAAAAAAATAATAATAATAAATGACATAAGCAATTATGAAATAATACAAGTCGTTAGATTAGTTAAAAAGATTCAAGGGCTAGGAATCAACCGTTCCATAGCCTAAAACACCAAATTGAATATTAGAACAAAACCAAATTATTAACCATATAACACGATATAAAAAACAGTTGATATTATTCACAGACCTGAAATATTATCACTTCCAACTTTGCAGCGGATTATTACATTGTCTGAGTAGCTTCATTTCATTGCGTTTATAGCATCACAATACATACATTAATTAAGCTAATAATATAAGTCTCCAAAGCGGAACACATGATAAAATATAAGGTCATGAAGATGCAGACTGAGCTTTGGGCGATGGCACCACATAATCAAAGACCATTACACTCTCCAGATGCTCCTTAATTGACGACATCTCTTCGTAATCGTTTGTGCGAATGTTATGAGAAAAGTCTTTCAACTTCAATCTCTTTAATGACATCATCAAGTTTCTGCAAGGATGGGGTCTTACTCAACAAGCTGCCGAATTCGGTGTACTGGGGAAGCGATGACGTCCACCAATCACCATGACGTTGTTGGAGTAGATCTCTCAGCAGCATGAAGAACAGGATGGGATTATCATCGACGGATGCCTAAATTCTGTATTATCGAATTTGGCTCCACTGTAACATTCATCTTTTAGCACAACACCAACAAATTGACAAAAGGCAGTAGACCCATTCCCATATCCAATAATTTTTTAGGATAGAAATTCACCCTAACCTTAGTTCGAGGGAATTCCTCCAATCTTATCTAATTTATTGTCATGTCTTTATTGTTCATTTAATTTATTATCATATATCAAATAATTTAATTTACAGAAATTAAATAAATAACAAGAAATGCTAAATTACAAGAAAGAAATTTCATAGAACGGCACACGAATCAACAAAACGGAGAAATTACCTTTGCCTTTTATGAAGCAGATATTCATTTTATTATAAAACTTGATTGCATTTTACTTATAAAACAAAAGAACGGACCAATAAAAGCCACTCGTGAATGGTGATCATGAATGTCTCTTTCGTTATATATAGCACTACTTATAAATAATAGACATATAACAACATATTAGATGAGTGTTAGAAGAACTCTCTGTAACTAAGGTTAAAACCAAGTTCTATCCGTTTTTTAATCGAAGTTTAATGGCTCAAAAGTGTGAAAAACCTCTAATTGCAGGTCACACGTGAAATTTAAAATGGTGCACCCGTATTCTACAACTGAACTGGGTGCAATGTAAAATGGAATTAGACTGTTTTTTGGGATGACATATATGACCACGCTAAAAGCTTGCAGATGATATTTGAACTTGAATTTAAAATGAGATAAACGACCCATCTAATGTTGAACGATACATCATCATATTTACTAGGCTAATAAATTTGATACATCATCATATTTATTAAAACGATACATCATTAGATGACAAATTTTTATTCAATGTTGAAAACTTTTGTTGGTATAAAAATAATTACTTTTTAATTTAAAATAATTTTAAATATGTATTGTAAAGCTTAATACGAATAAAAGTTCACTACAAAAAAAAGTATAAATTACAATAGTTATTTATTGCATAAAATGGCAGTTATTTATTTAGAATTGTCATAATTTACCTAAAATCAACCCAAAAAAGGCATAAAATAACGGTTAGAACTACCGTAAACCTAAAATCAACCAAAAAAAAAAGGCATCATTTGATTTCATCAAGCACTTGCAAATTCAAAAGGAAAGAATTATAAACAGGGACCAGTTTAACAAAGAAATTTACACTCAAGGATCCGTGAAACATTCATATGAATCACTGAGCAATGATATTTGAACTACAAGATTTGGATTTGTAAGGTAAAATATACATGCTTATTCCACATTTGCCACATTTAAAAAAAATGAAATGGAAAACAAAAAAAGGCCAATAGCATGTCTCAATTTTACTATTGACCATGATTTGACAGTTTAGTTTCTTTGCAAGAAGTTGAGCACTCCAAACTAATAAAAAGACACCACATTCTATAATCAAGCAATTTTGCAGGACTTCCAGGAAAGGAAATATGAAGATTCAGGCCCACTTCTCCAACTAATTCAGTTGTTAGTCAATTATATATGACCTCTTAACTACCCTTCCCAGAAGCTAGATTAGTGGTCACTTGAGCCATTTGTTTATTCCAAAATAAGCAATCCTATGATGGTATACACAATAATGTAGCATCTAAATACTGTCACAAGTTGAGTGGAAATAGAAACTTTAAAAGTATACCAGAATCAAATGGTACTTGTCATCGCATTTGACCCAACAATCACAGCAATAGAGGAACTGTCTGCTCCACCAGAAAGAGGAAGCAGAAAACCAGATGCTCCACTTTTTCTTAAGTAGTCCCATAACCAACAACCAGGTCCAAATGCTATTTCCTCCTCGGGAGAGTGCATAAATCATGTTCAGTTTAGCAACTTGGCTACCTGAGTGATTGCAGCAGTAATGTTGAGACATTGTCATTAAAGGATCTAGAATTTGGCATTAAAAAATAACTAGGTGACAAATACTCTTTAAGTGAAAGAAGAATTCAAGATGTCATCAATTAATGAGCACTTTTGAAGCTAATTATTTTTAGCAATAAAAAAGTTACAACTCAAAATGACAATAAACTAACCTTAAGTGGAACAGAAAAGTGCATTTTAAAGTTAAAAGGCAAACAGAGATTGTATGGTACTTCCACCGAAGGAACCTTGGTTTTACAACTTGCTTGCTCTTGAATGCTACGTACAGATCCTCATGATCATAGGCTTTATAAGCTACATAGCATTTGTTTTAACATGATTACTAGCTATCACTAATCCCGTTCTAAAATACTTGAGTTGATGAAGCATTTGTCACCATACGATAACATTAAGTTTGAGAATTAATATATATTTCTCTATGAACTCAACTATATGGCTTATTTTGCTTCTAATTGTATTGACCAAAAAAGAAATAAAATATTAAAAATCTGATCCATAGAATAGAATTACACTTCCCACAAAATCTGATCTACAAACATGCACAAAAGCAAACATTGTCAAATTATTTTATTCTAAAATGTGAAAAAAAAAACTTGTGCGGCAGAGGGAGGAACCTATAAACATGCTTATGGGAAAATAACATGTATATTGTACATTAGATTATGAAGTAATAATTCTTCATAGAAATTCAGTTTATGTCAAAATGAATTTTATTGTAGCTAATGCACGTCAATGTTTAAATATTAAACAATTAATATTTATGAACACTACTAATGTTAGCTAAAAGCCAAAAAATGCAGCCAAGCCTCTTGTACTTTTGTCTTCTTTTCATTGTCTTTCTCAATGTAATATTGTAAAAAGGTTTTTAGTGATAGTGAATATATCTAACTTGTCCTTGTCTTATACAAGCCTTTATCTTTTTTTTTTTATAAAAGAGAAATAAAAGCAATGAAAAGTAAATGTACGTCATACACCTCAAATCAACACTAGAAAATGTCTGGTTCAACCTTGCATTTATTCTTCTACCATTGTTTAATGAATAAGCAAATTCATTTTATTTGAATAATCCAAAATTGAGTAGAAACAACACAACATTAGTCAAGACATTAAACAAGCATATTCGCATGGCTCATTGAAGAAAACACAACAATAAAAGGCTCCTTAAACATGATTAAATGCTAGCACTTGACTCACATGAAATACATTCACACCCAAAAAATTTTTTTACCTCATTTGTGGTGTTTCCAATAGGTGTCATAGATGATCACTTTGAATTCTAAATTTTTAATTGAAACTTGTTAACAAGAACCAATTCATGAGCAAATGATAATATTTACCTAAGAGACAGCCACACCTTATAGCAAATTAAAAGGCAATGAATGATAAAAGCATGTATAGCAAGTAATCAAGGAGTGTTTAATTCTTATGCAAAGACTACGTGACAAGCTTGAAGTGTTGGGTCACAAAAAAAAACCTCCCTGTCATGCGTGACACATAAGGTGACAAAATATAACTATATCTTCACGTACCACCTATTCAAAATCCAATTGAACTCATAGTATAAATCTACCCATCTCGCCTCTTTTATATGCAACACCCACTAGCGCCTAAAAAAAGACAGTGTTAAGATTTTTTATAAATGAATTAATCCACGCATAAGTTGATTGCTGATAGTCTATCATGAATTCAACTAAATCAAACCTAAACACTTGGTATAAAGATTTGTTGCTGTTGTTATGTGTACTAAAGCTACTGCATGCACATCCAAACATATGGTAGGCAAAAAAATTTCAAGTTCTCGTCAAATCGAGTCTAATCGCACCCAAATAAGCTTCCTAAAATCCAATCATTAATACTTTGATTTGCTTGTAGAATGATTCATTGCTCAGGATTTTTCTCAAACATATGGCAGGCAAATATGCGAAGTACATAAGTTCATAGAAATCATTATAGTTTTGTGTCATTGGGTCGTAAATAGCAATCAGCTTAAACATAAAAATCAGATTACCAATAGTATTCAGTTACATTTTCAATTCACACCCATTGAAAACATAAACAGAAAAAAAAAAGAAAAAAATGGAAGGGCTACCCGCAAATTCGCTAAACAAATAGAATAGAGGATCCTTTAAGCGTGGCTTTAGTGCTTCAAACCACTTTCAAGATTAAGAACCCAGCGAAAATGAGGAGAATAGGGAATCTGTGGGTTACCTATGAACCACTTTTAGAAAATATTCCCAGCGAGGGGTTTTTGCCACTCGCCATTACTCTCTCTTCCTTCTGCTGCCGTTGGGTCGCGAATGAGTGAGTGAAGTGAGCAAGGGCCAGTCACCAATCACCGAAGACAACAGAACTGCGTCGTGGTGCTGCATCATTGTGATGCGAGAATGAGAGAATGCTGCCTTTTGGGGAGAAATGTTATGTTGGGTTTGGGGGAAAGTTGCGCTGTAGCGAGAGCAAAGAAAAGGCGAGAGAGTGAGAGGGAGAGAGAGAGTGAATATGAAGGGAATTGAAATTGAGATTTTTGGTTATCAGGAGGGAATGTAAAAATTTAGAATACATTAAAATATTTTAATAAAAAATTAAAATGAAAATAATGGCAGTTAAAATTGTCGTTTTATATATTTAATTGTCATTTTTTACTTGTAAAATATGGCAGGTGCATAACTAACGTATTATACTATATATTACAATAGTTTTTTATAACTGTCGTATTAAAATTACCGTAATTTAAACATTTTTATAGTGGTTATTAAGACATTTAAGTTAGAATAAAAAATGTAGATTTGAAGTGATTGAAATGATGATTTCGATAAATTACCAAAAATGGTAATTCGAGTAAGTCTCGAAAACCAAGACTTGAGGAGTATCTGTCTTGGTATAAAAAATAATACTTTTTGATTATGATAATTTCGATATGTAGTTGAAGACTTACTTCAAGAACTTACACGATTCTATTAGAATTAAAGTTGTGATAAGGTTATCGAAATAACATTTTTTATTTGAAAGTTACCAAAATGATAGTTTCCATTTGGAGTTGAAATTGTAATAGTCTTGAAACTATTAAATATTAGTTTCGACTTAATATAAAAAATGGTACTTTTGACTTCATATCATAAGTGGTGACTTCGAGTAGGCCTCAAACTTTAAGACCTTCGACTATAGTTTTATTAGAGTCGAAATTGTAGTAAAAACCAGAAGTTATTGAAATGATAATTTTGATTTAGCATCAAAAATTTAATTTTGATCTCATATCAAAGATAATACTTCAAGTTAGTGTCAAAAATTGAGATTTGAAGAGTAGCTACGCTTAGCAAATTTTTTAAAACATAAACAAGGGGTCTCAACCAGAAGTCAGCAAATGTTTGAAGATTCAAGTTTGAATTTAAAAGAAATGATTTGAATTTGAAATGAAAATTAGAGCAGTTGTAAGTGCAAAATTAAGACAACACAAAGATTGTTGATAGAAATTGAGCAGTTACTTGTAGCATAAGGATTACTGAAAAAGATCTAACAGTTACTTGAGAATGATCACTAATAATTATTAAGTAATTTTCTTTATTTTAGACTCATGTCAAGATCATGTAGAAATAGTAGTTATTTAGAATGTCTATAAATACCAAAAGAATTAAAACACTTAGGGGTTGGAAATCCATTACTTACAAATACTTGTATTCACGTTCTCATGTCTCAACGACATCTCGAGTAAACACACAAGTCTAATCAAGTATGTTTTCATCCAATTTCATTTTTGTACCATTTACAAATTCAATGCAACTTTAAATTCAAGTTCATGTACGTTTCCTGTAATACCCTAAATCACATGTTAGGCTAGTAAATGGTTACAAAATGTAGCATTTGACTTGTTTAACATACCAGTGAAGTTTTGTGACAAACTGAGTTCGTTTAGGTACTTAGTTGCAACACAGAAATTGAAAAGTAATTTAAAATAATTTAGATAAAGGCTTGGAAGGCTAAGTGAAGGGAAATAAACATAGAGAGTTTGTTTCTAAGTCACAAATAAGTGAAACAAGATGTAGTTAAAGTTTCAAGAAAATCTGAGTTTGTTTAGTATTTTTAGGCGTACTAGTTATGCATTTAATACTGAATTGGCCATCAGCAGATATGAAAAATCATGAAAATGATGAAACAATAGTTTAGATTAATCTTATGATTTATTTTAAAGTTGTTGGAAGTTAGAAAACTTGAATTAGCATAATTCGAGTGTTCTTAGCAGATAAGGAAGTTCCAGCAAAATATCCTAAGGGACATGATAGTCATTCTCTCATTTCTCTCTCTCACATATAAGCAGTAGAAGGTGCAAAAGAAAGAAAAGAAAAACAGAGAAGAAAGAAAACGGAGGAAGAGAAGATAGAAAGGAAGAAGAAAAAGGAGAAGAAATAGAGGAAGACCAAGGGAAGATCAAAATCAAGGCATAGAGCTTGAAGATTGATCATCCAATTAAAAGGTAAGGGGTTTCTATTTATCTTTCTCCTATTTGATTTTCATTGAATGAGGTTAGGGATTTTGAGTAGAAATAGGGGTTTAGAGAGTTAAATCCATGTTCTTGGCTTGATTCTTGATTCTTGATTCCAATGACTAGGTTAGGATAGTTTAAGCTTAGTAAACCTAATATGGTCATTTATAGCTTAAGATCAACCATTAGGATTCATAGATATGTGATTTGGACAAATGGTTGGAGTTTGTGATTTTTGGACCTAGATATTTACCTAAGAGAATTCATAGGTTGTAATTAAGTTACAACAAGTTTAGGGACATAGATGAGTGTTAGAAATCTCCAAGAAATCAATTATAGATGATTGGAAGTAAGATTGGAACCATGGAAGCTTATCACGGTTCTGCAGATTTGCTTCTAGTTGAAAGACACGGCCTGTGTCCAAAGACACGAGGGGGGTGGTGTCCCTCTCTGCCTCTGCATATTTGCTTCTGGTTGAAAGACATGACCCATGTCCAAAGACAGGAGGGGTGGTGTCCCTCTCTACCAGTGAAATTCATGAATAGTGCTCACAGAGCAAGACACAGGGGGCCCCTGTAATGAGATATAACCCGTGTCTGAGGCCAGAATCTTCAAAAATGTCATTTTTGGATGTTTTGAGTTTATGAACTAGATTTGATCATTAATAGATGTTTCCTAAAGTATGTTAAGGCACAAATGAGGATATTTTCAAGAGGAAAATTATCACCTAGAAGGAATAAGAAAGCTTAGGTTTTGAGCATCCAAAAGAGGTGGTTTGCTTTAGGTAAGGACATAGCACCTTAGGCAACCTAGTGTTGCATTAGATAACACTCTAAATGTGATGAGATGGTGCAATGAAGATGAGTACACAAGGATGAATGTTGACTTGTAAGTTTGTTATATTCATTAAGTAAGCAAAGTTATAGTGAAATGCTTATTTGTTTCCTTAAGTAAAGTTGAATGAGACATTAACTAAGATAGACTCTTTACTATGATGGGTTAAGTCTATGAGAACGTTAAGACGATGCTTATATAAGAAGTAAACATAATACAATGCTTTTTACACACTAGTTAGTTAATCTAGCTTGTATGTGAAAGTTGTATGAACCTTAGTGCAACCAAGAGTAATGATTTGCCATATGTGAGTATCTAACACTTCAGCAACATAGTGTTGCATAGGATTCACTTAAGAGTTATAAGTGATGAGGTTGTATTTAGATATAAGAATATATGTATGTAAATGAAAATGGTCTAGTAGTATTGATCTTAGTAAGCATCATTTGATGTGCACTCATGAAGGTCAAGAGAAATCAAAAAGGTGTCTGATAAACTCAATTGAGGAATGATATAACCCTAATATTTCGATAGTGTCAAGGCCAGAAAAGACAATTAGGGGCCCATACGATTCTTCGAAATCAGGATTTAGACCTAACTTCTCATGTGCCAGGATATGTGGGATGTGAGGAGGTACCTCTATTCACCATGGGATAATATACTGAACCAGTTCCTAATGATCTTCTTGGTTTTCAAAACAAACCCTTGCATGTATTTCATAACAAAGCATTGCACGAACATGTCTTTAGAATCTTTCGTAAGCATAATTATACTACATATCATATTCATTGCATTTACTGACAGTTGTATGGGCATTGTCTGTTACTGTTGATATTTACAATTGTATGGGCAGTTGTTTGTGTTTAACGGTATATAGACTATCGATTTAGACCACGCTACTTGGTAGTGTGCAGTTATGATAATTAGTGGAGGAAACTCCTATGTTAGTAGTTATAACAATTATTATATTTGTTAAACAATGTTATGACTAGCTAGTATTGAAATTACTTTTATTGAGAATTGTAATTCTCACCCCAGTTGTTCTTCCATATAAATCTAGGTATAGAGACATAGACCATGTTAAGGGAATGAAGGTAAAACATGAAGACTAGTATAATTTTATATGCTTTTTTAGACAGAACTTATGTATACAGTCTACATTTGTTTTGTATGTATTACAATATGCCCTTTTGTAGCAAGTGTTGTATATATATGTATGAGTTTATGTTTTCCACATTCTCTCAAGGCTTTCTATAATTACTCAGTTATGATTATGAATAAATGTTAGTATGTAGTATGTAGAAGTGACGTCACTAGTATGAGTTATCTTTATATATCTCTGTATATCTAAGATATATCTAGATATCTGTAATAAGATGTTACATTTCCAGTCATTACTTTCTACAAACACTACAACAAACAGGAGTTTTAATGGCAATTTTTTAGCAGCCATTCACTAATTACCGGTAATACATTTTTTAAAGCAATGAGTTTCTGGCAAATGAATAATGGCCACTAAAAATTCTAATTTTGGTGGCAAATATAATAATTCACCCGCGGGAACAGTTTTTCTATTCCCTCGAATATTTTTCGTTCTCCATTCGGAAACTCTGACCATCATTATCTATCATTCTTTTTTTATAATTTTCTATTCTCTCCACTCTCACCACCATTCTTTATCAGAAACCCTAATCCCCCAATTCTCCAATCGCTGAACCCAATCAGTTGGGTGGGAACCCCCAATTCCTGACGCCATTTTTGTTCTTTGTTGGGAGCACATTCGAAGGCGTCCCGAGAGAGCAACAGGCTCTACTTGAAGAGGAAGAAGAGGTTTTGCTGCCAGATTGAAGAGGGAGATGAATAGCGAGTACAAAGGTAATGTTGCGTAGCTTAATCCTATGTTGCCTCTGCCTCGTTATTTGATTTTTGTGATACCCGATCCGTGATCCATCATTTACTTCCAAAACTGATCTATTTCCTTCTTCTCAGTTCTCTGTGTGTGTGCCAAAAATCCAAAAACCACCAAATCGCGGGGGTGAGAGGTGAGCCTCTCTTTGATCCTTTCTCTGTTTGTTTCTTCTCTGAATTTTGTTCATTTCAATTTCACTTCTTGCTCTGTCACTTCCATTCATTTCATTTCTTCATCTCCAGTGCCCAATTGAGAGAGTTTCTCAACTGAACTTTCCGAGTTCTAGGGTTTCCGCTGCTATGGACCAGGCCGAATTAACCACCGAATAGGTTCTTCCCGATCCATTTTCCTCTCTCTTTTTTGCCATTATTCGATCTGATCACAAAATCCCGATTGTGCTCCTTTTCGAATGTGTTCCGATTCGATTTTCAGTTTCTCAGCTCTTGCAGATTGTAATGTCGTTGATCGTCAACTTAGATTGAATGCTTCCATTGACATTTTGTGTGTTCATGTTTTCTCGAAGGTTCTGAGGAGGGACATCCCGTGGGAGACCTACATGTCCACTAAGCTCATCTCAGGCACTAGCCTTCAGCTCTTAAGGCGTTATGATCACCGATCAGAAAGTCACAGAGCACAGTTGCTCGATGATGTAAATTTATTTTATTATCTATTTTATTTTATTTTTAAAAATAAATTATCAATGCTCTGTGTTTTTTAAGTTGAACTTTGTTCCAAATTTCATTTGAAGTAGATTTAATTTATGATTCCAGAGTTTACTAAAATTTTAAAAATAAATTATCAATGCTCTGTGTTTTTGAAATTGAACTTGGTTCCATATTTCATTTGAAATAGATTTAATTTATGATTCTGGAGTTAACTGTCTAATGGTCTTGTTGAAAATTCAACTTCAAGTCTTCAATGTGTTGTGTGGCAGGACGGTCCGGCTTATGTTCGCGTGTTTGTTCATGTTTTGCGTGATATTTTCAAAGAAGATACTGTGGAATATGTTTTGGGACTGATAGATGAAATGCTTGCAGGTAATCTTAGCGGTAATTGGCCTTTTTTCTTTTTCCCTACCTTTGTGCGTTATCAGTGGCATAATCTTTAAATTATACTCTTTCACAGCGAATCAGAAAAGGGCTAGACTGTTTCATGATAGCTCCCTTGCTGATGAAGATACTTATGAACCTTTCCTAAGTTAAGTATTTGCCCATATATGTTTTTGTTCTGCATCTTGATTATTAACTTTGTCTAGTTTGAAAATGATGGAAGCTTACGTATACTGTATTTATTTGCCTATTATATTGCATAACGCATTTTTTTTTAAATTCTTATTATAATAAATTTCAGCATTTGTTTTAAGCAGTATTTAGTTGTAACCATGGCCATTACTACTTGAATAAATTTCTGACTACTTTACAGTTTTCCAAATAGTCTTGGAGATGATCTTCTTATTGAAGTTCAAGATTCTAAGGGAAAGCATTTTGGCCACGTTCTTGTCCAAGTGGCTGCTATAGCTGATGATCCGATAATATTTTATATTGCAGTTTTTTTTAGGGAGTTATTGGTGCCTGTCATGATTGATGATCATTATAGTAGAATTCATGTTCAACCTGAATGTAGGCTGACAAATTATGTAGGCGGCCAATTTATCATGAGCCAGACCATGAACTTGTGGGCAAGATACAACTTTATATAATTTATTCAACAAGTGAAGATGACAATAGTCATCTCAAGGTTAGCTACTATGAACATTAAGCAGATTTTCTAACATATGAACTATAGTAGTGAGAGCATCAAATCTTGTAAGCTGTTCTTTCTTAAACCAGAATCATACTATCATGGGAGCATAATAAACTTGGGGTTCTACTCTTTCTTTTGTTAAATAGGAAAAGTTTACCACGAGTTATGTTCTATAGTATGTATCTCCCCTGTATTAATTAGTTTTGCCCCTTAGTTGAATTGAGATTTTAATTTTCTTTTTTACCATGAGTTATGTTCTATAGTATGTATCCATATACCTGTTATGTTCCCAAAAAAATAAATATATAAATAAAATATAATTGTTAAAACTACTAGGGTCAAAAGACAGACAAGTATGCGATATAAGAGTAAACACATATAATTTGATAGTCAAAATATAAAATCCTACTTACACCAATTATTTTAAAGCTAAAGATAAAGAATATTCCTATAATTTTCTTAGTCCAATCATAAATGACTTTGCCTTTAATTAAACGAGAGTGAAAATGTATGATTGTATCACATATTAGAAGACTAACAATAAATTTATCAATCTTATGAGAAATTCTCGAATCGGTAGAAGAAATGGTTAGGTAGAATTAAAATGTACAAATTGTGTTATATTTTTTTAAATTATCTTCTTAATAATTTTCTTATTATTTAATAAAAAATTAATTAAATTAAAAAATAAATACATATAATATTTTAAAAATATAAAATATTTAATATTTTTTTATTTAATAATAATTGATTAGGAGGATTAGAATTATACAGGATATTATGGACCCATAACAAAATGAATTACTCAGGATATTGATAGTTCAAAAACGGGCACCAAAAGTTGTATTACCTCAATTCCAGTGACCCAAGAAGTGTTTGGTTGGATAGGCCTAAATCTTTTGGGTTCATTCTTGGAAATGGCAATGAGATGGTGTAAGTTATTTATTAGCCCAAAGTACTCATCTCAAGGTTAGCTACTATGAACATTAAGCAGTTTTTCTAGCATATGAACTATAGTAGTGAGAGCATCAAATCTTGTGAGCTGTTCTTTCTTAAACCACAATCATACTATCATGGGAGCATAATAAACTTGGGGTTCTACTCTTTCTTTTGTTAAATAGGAAAAGTTTACAAGGCAACTTGGTTGCTGAGAAATTAGATAGCCTAATGGTGCTGACTTTTTTGCATCTTGAATCCTGTCAAAGTAGTGGCCGTTTGGCTGAGGTATTCACGTATATATATCTACACACACACACAACATATTGTACAATGTATATATTTGATCTGTGCATGACTTTGTAATGTGCTTAATTGTTATGTGTTTACTAAATTCTTTGATTAGGTATTTGATGTTTTACTGGGATCATTTCAGAGAACTGTATCGAATACATATAAGTCAAAATTTACTCAGGTACTATTTCTCTCTCTCGCTTTTTAACCCTCTGTTTCTAACTTGCTTGTGTTCTGTTCCTTGTTGGTATTATTTTTGTGAAATGCAATGTCACGGCCTTTATTTCATCATTGCAGTTTGTGATGTTCTATGCCTGTGCACTGGATCCTGAAGAATGTGGTGTGAAATTTGCCATGGTTCTTTTGGAGATGTTTGTTTTTGATGTTAATCCCCCTATTACTAGGTAACTTTGATTTCCATTGTTGTGTTTGAAAATTAAAATTCACCTGGCCCACAAGACCAATTAAAATCCCCTTATTGAAGTGGAATGTGGCTTGTGTATGCCCTTTTCTGCCTCTTCACTGTGAAATTTGGCAGAAATGATTTTACTACCTTAATACATGCTTTTATTTGATCAAGTCTATAACTTGACATTTAATAGTTCAGTTGCCAAGATGAATCATTTGTCCTTGCTTAATTAGCTATTAACACGATAAACCACTATTAATAATTTTCAATTATTCTGTTATACGGCTTGATGTGGCTGCTGTTTCAAAATGGTGGCCTTGGCAGCTGCAACTTCATTCTATTGTGATAGAATATGCTTATGCCCTTCTGATATTTAAAGGGCTGAAGACTACATTGATTTTGTTTAAATTTTTATCTTTCAACCTTGTGCAGGTTGTCTAAAACAAAATTTTGGAGCCTAATATAAAATTTTCCAACAGGAGTGTTTGCCTACTGTAGTAGAGGAATTTCTTAGACAGGCAAAGGCTGCTCAGCTTTTCATGACATCAGAGTCATTTGTTTTCAATGATTTGCTTGAGTCTGATCTTTCCAGGGCTTTTGGTGGGATGGATAGACTTGACATGTTCTTCCCATTTGATCCATGTTTATTGAAGATAGTTAAAGGTTTGTAGCCTTAGGTTTCTGGATATGATGATGAAAGAGATATGATTCAAGTGAAAATTTTCACTTTCAGTGGATGTGTAAGCTTAATTTTTATTTTATTTTATCATTGCAGGTCATACACTATAATTTTGAGAAATTTCGCATGTGAAAGACTTCATTATGATCAAGAGTTAAAGATTTGTTTATGGACTACCTACTATCTTATACTATGACTATTTGATAACACTAGTTATTAAACTCAAAATGACACTAGTTATTAGATAGTGTATTTTTTATGTTTTGTCGATGACAGTGTAAAGTTATGAATGTTCTTTTTTATTGTGAATTTAATGAAATATATTTTACTTTTTAGAATGAATTCTAGTATATTGTATTTAGGAACATTTGTATGTTATGATTTAAGTTTTTTAATGGCAAATATTATTATCATTAAATTTTTTTGTTAATAATGTTAAAATTTCACCTTGAATGGCAAATAGACATAACATTTTTGTATAAAAAAAATGGATATTTATTGGCAAGAACAGATGTCATTAAAGACATTTAAAAAAGACAAATTTGTGAATGTTTTAGTTGCCATTACAATTGTCGATAAAACCCATAATGTTTATCGGCAATAAAATTAGTTTTTACCGGCAATAACAAAGGCTGCTAAAGACAAAAAAAAGGCAAATCCATAGAAGTTTTAGTGGCCATTATAATTGCCAGCAAAAAGCATAATTTTTTACCGGCAATAAAATGAGTTTTTACCGACAATAAGAAAGGCCACTAAAGGATATGTAAAAGGCAGACAAATGGCTATTTTACTGGCCATTTTAATTGCCGGCAAATAATTGTCGCCAAAAGGCATTATACCATAAAAGGGAATATAATTAGGAAACCTTTACCGACCTGCCAAAAATTAATTACCGGTAAAAGTTTTTGCGGCAATTCTTATTGCCGCTAAAAGGCATATTTATTGCCGCTAAAAGACTTTTTTGTTGTAGTGAAAATATCTTCTACTCTTTATCGAGTGGTCTTTTCGAAATCATTTGATTTCTTTTAATTGTTTTCATTTACGTGCTTTCATTATTTTTCTATATGTTTACTTTTCTACATATTTATATATCTACAACTTTATTTTCAGTATCTTTACTTTACTACAAACTTTTTTTTATTCCAGATCAAGTGATTCTTTCAATATTATTTGAGTTCTTTTAAGTACTTTTCATTTACTTACTTTCTTTACTTTCTTGCAAATTTACTTCCTTATTTATTTAAATATTTGCAACTTTATTTTCATTACCTTTACATTGCTTTCTTTTATTCTTATTCTTTATATTTCTGCACTTTATATTGCATATTAAGTTTACTTCACTACACTTTACTATTTTTCTATTTACATTTAATGTCATTTAATTGTTTTCTTTTTATTGTTTTCTTAAGTTTAAAAGCAATCTTTAATTTTCAAAATAAGTTCTTTTCATTCATCTTTTCCTTGTTCCACTTATTTGTTATTATTTTATTAAGTTACTTCTTTCGTAATAATATTTCAATTTCAATTTACACAATCTTATATTTTATTCAAAATTGACTCTTGAAATTCTTACCTAAATATCAGTCTGGGAACTAGAGAATCCTAAGAAAAAGTCATTCTCTTCCCCGAATTGAAATCTAAAATCAAATTTGTCATTAGATAAATGTTTACCATAAATACCTTTGTAAGCCTGATTTTTTTTTTTGTAAATTTATTGGTATTTAAAAATTACATTACGTTTTGACTAATCTAAATTCAAATCAAATCGGACTATAAAAGTGTACAACTCTATTAGCATTGATTTTTTAATTTCATTTATAAAATTTAAACTTAAGATCTTACTTAAAAAGAAACAAGTGTCTAACCATTTAAATTAACCAATTATTGGTTATAACTTATAAGCCTAACATCGGAAGCTTGGAATGTCAGCTCTCATTTACAATTTTTCAGGTAACTTATCAAAAAGTTTTATATAAGAATTTTCCTCCTCATCCAGACTCTTTTAAGTTACATGTAGAAACAACGAAACATATATCTGGTTGGCGGCAAAAGGTGTAAACAAAAGCTAGAAGGACTGACCTGGTTATGTGAAATTTAATTAAACTTCCCCCATTAAAGATTGTCTTTCGATACGATAATCCTCATCTTCAAACATACCATTAATGGATATTACCTTTTTTGGGTATATCCATTAATTGATATTCTAACTACTCAAGTCATGGCAACCCTTTTTTAATTGGAACAACAACTATTGACTTCCACCCATTGGTCAAAAATTTAGACTCTGATTTCCTTGCATGATCAAGAGATAGGGAGAACTGTAAAATTACTTAATCAACGTCATAATTTTATGTCTGATTTCCTTTCACGTTTATTCATGTTCAGCCTGTCCCATATGAGTAAACCCATTTGGACTCAGAAAAATAAATAGTAAGAGAGAGAAAAAAAATATTACATCACCACTTGACTACTTGTGTGGCTTCAGGCGATGAATCTAGATGGCATGTTTTTTAAAATATTTTTATTTAATAAATAAAAGATTAATTTTTTAGAATTAATTAAATATTTAAATAAATTTTTTTAATAATATTATTTTTACATATATAAATTTTAAAATTAAATTTAAAATTATATATTTAAAAAACCTAAACTTCTTCAATTTAGACTAGTACATGTTGGTGGCATATTGCTTTTAGATTTTAGTAACCCGGCACATAATTATTTTATTGGTTATTTTATTGGAAAGAAAACAACAACGTTTGAGAGGCTAGTAAGCAATATACTGTTTGAGAAAAACCTTTGATTAAAAAATAAGGAAGAATCAAAGTTTGAACTTTAAATGAAGTAATTGTTAAAGAAGTCTCTTAATTAATAACTAGTTATTATAATATTTGAAGGATTAGTCAAAATTTATAATGCGTAAATATTTTAGCAAAAAGTAAAAGTAAAGCTTTTTTAAAGTTAATAAATATGTAAAGTAATTAGGTAAAAATATATTTATTTTAAATTATTAATAAATTTAGATTATAATATACTTAAAATTAAATTAAAAATAATTGTACTCTTATTTATTTACTTAAAAATTAAAAAAAAAGAACGTGTCATTATCAAAGTAGGGATGGCTTTTGAAGAATTCAATAACGGGCGGCGAAGTGTTTTTGTTTTTTTTTTTTTTGCGTTAATTCAAATGTCCAAGTTAGGTGAGTTTGTGACTAGGCGACAAACTTACAAGTAAAGTTCTTTTTTTTTTCTTCTAGAATAACATACGAGTAAAGATGGCATTAATAGGTTGAGAAATGTCATAAAAAGATAATTATGTCTCGGACTGTTTTGTGCACATGAGGTGGTATATTTAATAAAATCCCATCAAATAAAAAATATTTAAATGAAATTAAAAAAAATTATGTAAGTAATAGGGGGTCTATCTAGTCAGGGGCGGATCTAAGTAAATGCGTAGGGACGCATGTCCTTATTTTATTTTGAAAATTTTCTTTGATTTTATATATATAGATGTCTTTTTTATTTTTTTATATGTATACTTTTTACTTTTATATTCTCATTTTTAATTATATTATTTTTGTTGAATGATTGTTTAGTTATATACATAGAAAAAAAATATTTGATAATAATAATAATAATAAGATCATTTAATATTTTTAAAATATAAAAATACTAAGAGAACAATTATAAATTTATATTTCATAATCTTGTATTAATATATTTTTTAATATATAAATATAATTATTATAAAAAATTTATGCTTTTGTATTAATAATATTTTCTTTGTCCTCATTATTTAAAATTTCTAAATTCGTCACTATATCTAGTATAGATTTTTTTAACTGACAGTCTATCTATTATATTTGGGTGTAAGATAAGGAGTAGAAAGAAAAAAAAATATAGAAAAGGAAGGAAAAAAAAGACTTTTTTTTATTTGTTAGAAAGATTTTTAATAAGAAATAAAAAAAATAAAAGGGAGGAACCCTTTTCTCTTCTTTCCCATAACCCTTCCTTCTCTTTTTTTTTTCTCATTTCATCTCTTCTCGTTCACTTAGAAACATATAAATATAACAGTCAAGATCTTACATCAATTAGCTATATATAGATAAAATATTTCTTATAATAATTTGAATAATCTTCTCTTTTTAAATAATATTGTATCAGAACAAACTTTACACATACAATTTTATTTTATATTCATGACGTGTAAGGAGCATTATTTCTCCCTATAAAAATAGAACAAAAAAAGTTTAATTTAAGGAATAATACCATGTTTTCTTAGTTTTTAAAGATAAATCTTATATGATAGTAAAAATTATAACATTTATACAAAACTTTCCAATAACTAAAATACAAATTTAATTCATTTTATAATACTACCAACTAAATATAGAAAAAAGTACATAAAAATAATAAAAAAGTTGGAGAAGAACATAATACTCATGTACCCTTTCCTCCGCCTCAGTATATAAACCCTTCTGCTCTTACCCCTTCTACTCTTACATTCTCTCAGAGTCAAAAAACAAAATTTGAAACGTACCCTTTTTAAAAAGAGTGCTCAGGGGTGTATTTGTTTGACTATGGCGGCAGCACCATCCATCACCGCAATCCAGTTTGAGAACCTTGAGTTTCCGGCGGTGGTGACCCCTCCAGGCTCCTCCAAGTCTTATTTCCTCGGAGGCGCAGGTTCCAACACTGCATATATAGCTTTTGTACACCAAATATCTATCTCTCTTATATGAGCACGGGGAAAGATGAATTATTTTCATTCACTTATTTTTAAAAGATTAAATTATTTTATAAAATAATTATTATATTTAAGTAAAAAGATTATTTTTAAAAAAGAAATTTATACAAAATTTAATGTAAAAAAAATTTTTTTATAGCTAATAATTATAAGTTGAAAATTAAAACTTATGATTTTAGTTTATAAATTATTCTTTATATTTTGATATGTAAATATTATTTTGTCATCAATTAAATAATTTTTTAATTATTTTATATTTATTTTAATAATTTAATACATAAAAATAATTTTTTTATATCATCAAAATGAATCATATTAGCTTAAAATTACTTTACAACTAATACATTCAAACATAAAAATAAATCGATTATAATCAATTATAACAATAATCGATTATAATTGATTATAGAATAATCGATTATCAAAGATAATTTATAATTTTTAACTTTTTCAAATAAATCCTATATATCGTGTGTATTTAATATAGTTATAAAAAATTGATTATTTTAATAATTGATTATTATATAATTTTTTTGTTATAATTAATTATAATTAAATTAATTTTATGTTTAGATATTTTAGTTGAAAAGTAATAATTTTAAATTATTTTTTTTTATTTTTTTATATTAAATTATTAAAATAAATATAAAATAATAAAAAATTATTTAATTAAAGATAAAATTATATTTATATCTCAATATATAAATAATAATTTATAATTTAAAATCATAAATTTTAATTTTATAATTATAAAAAAATTATAATATATTAAATTTTATATAAAAATTAAAATTAATTTTATCAAATATATTATAATATTGTTAAAATAATTTTTTTCTTAAAAAAAACTATTTCAACAGTAAAATTATCTGAAACAAACACGCCCGTAAGCGTATAAATATAAATAAAAACTAAACAATTTTTTTTTCTTATTTATGATTTGTTATCATTGGTTGGTGAATGCGTAGGGGAGAGAGGGTTGGTGATTGATGGGAACTTCATCAAGTTCACTGGCATAGGGGTATACTTGGAGGATAAAGCAGTGGCATCACTGGCCCCGAAGTGGAAGGATAAGAGTTCAGAAGAGCTGGTGGAGGCCCTCGACTTTTTCAGAGATATCATCTCAGGTAAAATAACTCTCCCTCCGACCACGGGCGGAGGGGTATCCACTGCGTGGAATAAGTGAGTTTTGTGTTATTTTCGCATATGAGCCACTCACTAAATTGATTAGATTAGGTGGAGAAAAATTACTCCTTCAATCGCTCAAAAATAAGTTTGGTTGGCTTAAATTTATAAGTTTGAAATACATTAAAAAAATTATTTAATATTAAAATAAATGTTAAAATATAAATAAAAAATTCATAATATATAATATGTCTTAATTTAAAATAATATAAATTTCAAATAAAAAAATAAAAAAATCACATAATCAAATTTACATAAACATAATAAGTTTTAAACAAATTAAATAAACATGAAAAGTTTTACTAAGATAATATAAATTTGAAATAAATTAAAATAAGTTAATAAATCTTAAAAATTATAAACAATAAATAACATTAATTAATTAAAATTAATGTTATCACATATACCATATGAATTAACATAATCATTTAATCAATTCTCAATTTTCTTAAGATATTCTTTGTTATTTAAGCAATCTATTGGATTTTTATCACAACAGTCTATTAGATGATTCATGAGTTTCTCATTTATATTTTCTTAGTCACATTTTTAATGTGATCACAATACTTATATATAAACTTAATTGACACTACAAGAAAGTTAGGAAAAAGCAACATAAAATGTCAATATAATTAAACGACTTTTATTAAAAATAAAATAAAACTACTTAGATGATTTAGGTTTATACAAATTGACACTTTTCAAATCTGCTACACACTCGTACTATATGGATTAGAATATTTTTTAACCTAACTTAACTCGCGGATCTAATCAAACTCACATTTTTTAGTTGAGTTAGATCAAAATTCGTAGATTCGTTAGTTGACCCAATCCATGAGACATCCTTTAGCGAACCCACTTATAAGGTAGAGGGCAAATGACCCAATTGGAATTTTAAAATTTGTATATATATATATTTATATCTTATTATTATTAATATTAATATTATTACTATTATTATTATTATTATTATTATTCTATTCTTTTTGTTCATTACTTACATAAGTAGCTGTAAAATAACGACAATTTAACTCATCAAATTTTTTTCTCATGATAGCTTCAAACTTTTGATAATCACAAGTTAATGTTATTTTACTCTTTAACTTGAATTTAATTTCTAAAATCTGAAAACATAACGAAAAAGACTTATTGAGTTTATATTAAATGTTTTTTTCAATATTTTAAGTTTACAGTTCAAATAATCAATTATAAATATTATAAAGATATGTATTCACAATGTATAAATAAATGATTAAATAATTTATCAGCCGCTTATAATTGGTATTTTTTATAATGGTACTTGATATTAAATTTAATACAAATATTTGAAGATTTAATTTTTTTAGCATATATATATATATATATACTTTATCTTCATAGACTAAAATTTTTAGACTAAAATTTTTTGTTCTTTAGTTATTAGTTATATGATTCATCGGAGGTTTGGTAAACTAGAACATGTACTGTTTGGCATCAACGTGTGAGTGAAAAACGAAAAGTTTATATAATTAAATGGAAAAATTGTAAATTTTAACAAGCTACTACTTACGTTCGTAGAAAATTAATGACTTAAATATAATATATCCAAAAAACATAAATCTTGATTTAAAATTAATTTATTGAACTTCGTCATTTGGGCTCTTTATTTTCTTTTTAGCACAATAATATAATAATATGGCGAGATAAACTTAGATATAAAATGGCCATTACTCGACTCATACATATAAATATTATATTGGGTTGGACTTTATATACACTATAATTATCCTTAAACAAAACTATCATCAACAAAAGCATGCTAAACATTAGAGAGACCGCCACAATTGAACGAGTCAATATGTCAGTGAAATGGATTCATGATTCATATCATGAAAAATGCTTTTTACGATGCACATTTTCTCACATATTTGTACAGGTGGAGAATTGTAATGTAAATGTGTAGAAATAAGTTTTATATGAGAAATTCATAGTATTATATAAACATATTTGATGAATAATACTACTTATACAAATTTGTATACATTATCTTATATTTATATTATTTATATTTATTTTTTTACACATATATACTTTAATTTTGTCATACTCTAAATGTGAAGGTTAAATGTAACGGAATGTGTACATGTGATTTGGATCAAGCATTATCTATATTTGAAAAATGCGAACTGTGCATTTAGTTTAGTCATTAAAAGACACATTTCTTGCAATCAATTTACCCAATAAAACGACTCAATATTATAGAAAAGATATTTGAATCAAGCACTTTCTTACAAATTTTTAATATAAAATGTCATAGGCATGTGCCCAAGTTGAATTATGGGAAAACGTCAAAACTATGTCATGAATATTCGGCATAGGAGGACATGATGCGTGCTATCAAAGGTTTTGAAATATAAATCATTTGTTACAACTTGTTTATTTTTTTAGGCCCCTTCGAAAAATTAATTCGAGGGTCCAAGATCAGGCCATTGAGTGGCCCGGAGTACTCAAAGAAGGTCATGGAAAACTGCGTGGCACATTTGAAGTCTGTTGGGACTTATGGTGATGCAGAGGCCGCAGCAATTGAAAAATTTGCTGAAGCCTTCAAGAATGTGAACTTCCCACCGGGTGCCTCTGTTTTCTACAGGCAATCACCTGATGGAATATTAGGGGTTAGTATGACCAATTATGTTTCTTATGTTAATGACAATTTTTTTTTAGAAAAAAAAGGCCTTCAACATGATATTTAGATTAGAATAGTATTAATATAGACTAAAGATTGTGAAAAATCTTATATATGTCTGTATATCTATTATTTAATTTCATAATATGTACATATTTATAATTTTTAAAAATATTTTTAATGATGAATATGTTGTTTCGGGTTAAGTGTACACTTAAGTTTATATTAACATTACTGTTTAGATTATCACAATTACTATTTTCTCTTGATCTAATATCTGTGTCTGTATTGTTTTGAAAACTACAGCTTAGTTTCTCTGAAGATAGGACAATACCAGAAAATGAGAGTGCAGTTATAGAGAACAAGCCAGTGTCAGAGGCAGTGTTGGAGACCATGATTGGCGAGCACGCTGTTTCTCCTGATTTAAAACGCAGTTTGGCTGCGAGATTACCTGTGGTATTGAAAGAGGGTGTTTTCAAAATTGGAAACTGAGAAGTGAGAATAACAAGAGGTTGAAGTGAAGGGATGCTGCAAAAAGATAAAGAACTCCATCTTTTTGAAATATCGAAGTTTATTTTCACACTGAGTTCTCTCTACCTTGTAACTTGTTATCAATAAAGTGATGAAATTGCTTGTTTCCTTTTCTTGTATTTCTACTTTATGAAATAAAACAGTGTTTTGTTTGTTCACCGAAAACAGAATGTTTTGTTGTTGTTGTTATTATTGTTATTATTATTATTATTATTGAGAGTTAAGATGTAACTGCTAAACAAAAAACCCTCTCAAGTACAATGACATAATTGAAGTTTAGTCACTTGCAAATTTTAATCTTCAATCCTAATTTTGGTTGAACGATTAAAAAAAAAAAATTTGAATATCAACCAGAAAGTTTTTTATTTATTGTCTGTCAATTTGTATTGTCACATTTTGAAAAAGTTCGAAAATGTTAAGATTTTAATAATATTTTTTCAATAATAAAATAATACTTAATTAAATGAAAATATAAAAAATTACAAAAATAATAGTTGAGAATTAAATTATTAATTTTATGTAATTCGAAAAATTTATGTTTGGATATTTAGTAATTTTAATCATGGAATGAGATGGGATTGAAATGGGATAAAAATCATTCCGTTATTTGGATATTTTAAGATGGAAATAAAGTTACCACTATTGTTTGGGAATTAAATGACAAGTTATAACTTTATTTTTTTAAATTACCCTTATTGCAAACACACTAATTTTAAGATATGAGGTTAAAGTAGTAAAATACTAATTATAATTATAATAGAAAAATTGATTCCATCCCATACCCCCCAAATTGGGGGGGGAGAAAATTGAGAGTTTTTTGTGGGATGGGATGGGATCCATCCCACCCACTTCCATCTCATTCCATCATTTTTTAACATAACCAAACAATGGAACCTATCTCTATCCCATCACATTCCATTTCATCTCACTCAATCCCATCAATCCAAACATACCCTAAGGTTTATGAAATAATTTTGCATGGTTGCATCTGGCTTTTTATATATATATATATATATATATATATATATATATATATATATATATATATATATATATATATATTATATGGGTGCACCAATTATCTATTTTTTTATTACAAATAAGTAATATTTGTGTCAATTTGTCAGTATTTTGATTAATTTACCTTTACAGTTTGATAAAAAACATGTTATTCATGCACCAGAATTAAATGATTCACAAGAATTTACAAACATATATAATCTTTAAAACCTAATCTTTAGTTGGCATAGTCTGGATTTAAACATATAATGATATACTTACTAATCCTATCCGTACATTATATTCTTCTCCATTGTTAAATCAACCCTTCAAATTATTCATATCCGATTTAATTATTTGGAGGTAGGATTTTTACTTATAATTTTTTTTCTTAGTTATGCTTTTAAATGCTCGAGCTTGTAAACGATTTTCAGCCTTTTGATTCCCTTAGTTTTTTTTAGATGCATGATGTTCAGTTTCTCTTTCTTATTTATTTGATTAGTTTTGAGTTACTGGAACTCAATTGTTTCTTAGACTCACCCTTTTCTTAAATGCATTATTGATTGCATGTCATCGATTAAGTAAAGGCTTCTTACTATATGAATATTGTTATTTAAAAAAATAATAATTCTATCACCTCTAGGATTATGTTTCGCCAAGTTTTATAACTCTTACTTAATTATTTTAAAAATAAATTCACTTCAAAAAAAAAATATTTTCCTTCTTTTCAATAGCAGTTGCCACCTTGAGACGTTAACTTCTGAAATGTATCTTGAATTTAAAAGGTGATTGCAAAATTCATTTCGGAAGTTGTTGCAACCTAAGAAACCTTCTCAAGTGAGTCCTGCAAACATTTTTCAAAATCAGTATAGCTATATCTCATAAAAGTTTTTAACAAATGGTTTTTACAAATGATGTCACACAAGAATAAAAAAAAAATTAATTACAAGCACTGCATATGGAATCATCGGTTAGATAGTTGATAAAATACAACCACACAGCAGTGGTGATTTTTAATTTGTACGTTATTTAATGAATTTATTTTCGTACAAATGAGCATTCTCCTTTCAAAATATACTTTTGAAGTAATCACTTCAAGTCAAAATAACTTTCCAACTGTATTTTTATAAAATATTACAAAAATGTAATGGAAGTTGTCCTAACCTAAAACTACTTTCCAACTTATACCAAAATTAACAGATTTTGACACATAATCTTAGAAATAGAGTAGAATGATTTTTTTTAAAGCAACATTCATATAAAAAGCCATTGAGTAAACTGTGAAAAGACCAAGCATCCAGCATCACATTTGCATATATTGAGTATATATTATGTAAAATCTATGATTGAGAATTTTGAAGAGGATAAAAAAGAGTGATTTATAATGTGGAATAAAATAGAATGATAAAGAATAAAATAAAATATGCTACTTTATTATTTAAATGTTTAATGAGTTTAATAAAAAAATTAATTATTTAAGTCATTTATTTTTGATTTTCCAAATTAATAAAATAAAAAATAAATATTTTGAAAGATAGCAGAGAGATTTATTGATCCTCTCTTACTATTTCATTCCTTATTTTAAAATAATTTACAAACATATTTTTATTAAATTTTATGATTTTATTTAATATCATTCTCTCCGTTCTCATCCTTTCAATCATAACATAAATATTCATATCATGATATAATGAGTTTAACAGTGTAATTTAATGACTTAAAAAAATAAATAGAATATGAGGCACACTGATTGACTCTGTCCGGTCAAATTGAAAATTCTTCATGTTCACTTTTGATGTAAAGGAGCAACCACCTACTTCCCTAAATTTGTCGTCACTGAAAAAGCAGAGATATCAATTCTTTTGAAGTTTTGATTAAAGAAAAAAATGTTAGGGAAGAGAATGCTACCTTGTTTCAACTTGACGGCAATTGTGAGAATCAAACCAAAAGAGTGCTTTAATATTATCAAGTAAAGGCCAATTCTGATTGCTGAGGTTGACATACTATATAGATCGTTTACGCCATCTCAATTATCAAAATTGTTTTCTTTTATATAAACAAATTATAAACATAATAAATACAAACTGTTCAATTGATAACTACACCTCATGTATACTTACACCAATATCACTTTAAGTTTATATAATTTTTATTATATAATTATATTTGGATCCATTAAATTTTTTGCTCACAAATATTATTTTTTGCTGTAATCTCATATAAATATAAAGTGATGTCACCTCATACTTTTCTACTGTCAACTCATACTATTATAAAATATGTAAAAATCACTATTCAAATATATATTGTAATTGCCGTGAGATTTTGGCATATGAATTTCCATAAAATATGCCTTTAAAATCAGTTAGACTAACTCTTTCGAATTCAAATTGGCTAAAATATTAAATTTGACAATTCAAAAGTTATGGCCCCATCCAAGGTTATTCAATTAAAATTTGATTCCTATGCCATACTCATAAGAAGGAGTAAATATTTATTATGAAGAATATTTTTTTGCAAGAAATCTGGTCCAAAATCGGCAATGACGTATATTGTCACTAAAGTTATTTTACCACCAAATCAGATTTTGCTAGTTCTAAGCGATGTATGTGCTTCTCCATTTGCAAGAAGAATCTGTGTTTTCATAATTGAAAACGCCATTTCAAGGTTTCACCCAAAAGTTTATAAAATTAGTTAGATTATAGTTGATAAATTTAAGTTTGATTGAAAGTATATTTATAAATTTAAGTTTAATTTAAAATAAGTTTATAATAATATAATTTATGTTTAAAAATTTTTATTTCAAAAATAAGTTGTGATCAAACTTTTATTTTTAACACAAAAATAAGAAAATCGTACGTTGGACCCTAAAATTGTTTTGAGGCAAACGTAAAGTCACTTTGCCAAACAAAAAATGTTTCGTTCCAGACAATAGTAAACGTACATTTGTTGAATGCAACGACAATCCAAACATGCACTTAATAGTCATTGCATTGTATGAGATTTTTTTAAAGTTTTAATATTTATTTAGAATATATTTTAGAGATTTAATTTTTATTATATTATATATATATATATATATAGAATGTTATAAATTAGAACTCTTTAAATTGTTAAAAAAATATTTTAAAATAAAAGAACAAAATAAATAAATAAAATTCTACTATAATGTGGAATTAAAAAAAGATGATATGAAGGAATTTAAAATTTGATTAAAAATAATTAAAGAAAAAAAAATCTTAGTTGACTAAGAAAATAATATTGAGGAGATAATTAAAAAGAAACCAAAGAAAATAAATGTCCTCTTCAAATGGAAGTACATATGAAAAAAAAAATGTGAAAAGAAAACTTAATTAAAGACCAGTACTAGTCATATAAGATAGATGTAATCATATAAGATAATATATATAATTTAGATTTTACCACTATTAAATGAAAGTACTTTCATTTATAATATAAAAATAGATTTTATAACCCAATAAAAGTTTATTTTAGGGGATTTAGATAGTTAATAATAAATTTTTAAAAAAGTTAATAATAATTTTTAGAGGTGTAATGTATTCTATAGCAATAATTATATTCTTATTATAAATAATATATATATCTATTTTTACATATTTTTTAATATTATTTATTATACTTATTTTTTTATCATTTTCTCTCACTTAATTACATTCACTTAAAATGAATATAAAAAATGATGTTAAATAAAAAATAAAGTAAAATAATTATTTTTGACTCCATAGTATATGAACATGAAGGCAGCTAAGCTCTGGGTATTTGATTTTTGGGATCAAACAAATGGAAGTGAGATTGGTGATCATCGGTATTCATCATATAACGGAAAACGTTTATAATGTACCACACATTTTATGGAGCATCCAATCGTGTACAGTCATTGATTAAATGTTAAAAAGAAAATAATTCTGATATTTTTATTATAAATAGTATATATATATATATATTTTTATATTTTTTTAATATTATTTATTATATTTATTTTTATTATTATTTTCTCTCATTTAATCATAACTTTTAAAAATATATAAATAATAATACACCTTTTTTTTAGAGATATAAGAATATTATTTTTAAAAAAAAAAAGGAAAGGTTGAGATATTTTAAGGGACAACTGTTCAGCAAGTCAATGGCTATAAAGCTATAATTTTCAAGTTGGTCCATGAAATTTAGATCTTATATTAAGTGTGTGTTTGAAAAAATTACGAAAATTTAATTATGCTTAGTAATTGATTATTGTATAAATTTTTTTTATTATAATTGATTTATTTTTAAGTTGGATACATTAGTTGAAAAGTGATTTTAAACTAATTTGATTCATTTGGATGGTATAAAAAATTATTTTTATACATTAAATTATTAAAATAGGTATAAAATAATTAAAAAAATTATATAATTGAAGACAAAATAATATTTATATCTCAAAATATAAGAAATAATTTATAAGTTAAATCATAAACTTCATTCAATATTATGAAAATTAGCTTAAAAATTTTTTTATAATGCATTGAATTTTGTACAAAAGCTGAAGTTAGAGTGTGTTTGGTAAAACTTTTTTTATTGTGCAAATAACTTTTTTTTGAAAAGAAAGATGTTTGCACAGTGTTATAACATGTTTAACAAAATCAACTTCAATTTTTGCACGAAATTCAATGTATTATAAAAGTTTATTAAGTTAAGTGTGTGTTTGAAAAAATTGTGAAAACTTGATTATGCTAAATAATCGATTATTATATAATTTTTTTTTGTTATAATTGATTCGTTTTTATGTTTGGATAGATGAAAATGATTTTAAGTTAATCTGATTCGTTTGGATGATACAAAAAAAATTTAGCATTAAATTACTAAAATATGTATAAAATGATTAAAAAAATTATTTGATTGAGGACAAAATAGTATTTACATATCAAAATGTAAGGAATAATCTACAAGTTAGAATCAAAAGCTTCAGAGTGTGTTTGATAATTATTTTTTCACTACACAAATAGCTTTTTATTTGAAAAAAAAAATTATTTGCACAGTGTTATAACATGTTTGACAAAATTAACTTTAGTTTTTACACGAAATTCAATGCATCATAAAAACTTTTTAAAACTAATTTCATAATGCTGAAGATTGAGTGTCTGTTTGAAAAAATTGTGAAAATTTGATTATGTTTAGTAATCGATTATTGTATAAATTTTTTTGTTATAATTGATTATAATCGATTCATTTTTATGTTTGAATACATTAGTTGAAAAATGATTTTAATCTAATCTAATCGTTTGGATGATGTAAAAAAGAATCGTTTTTATATGTTAAATTACTAAATAGATATAGAATGATTAAAAAAGTTATTTGATTGAGGACAAAATGATATTTACATTTCAAAGTGTAAAGAATAATCTATAAGTTAAAATCATAAACTTCAAATTTCAGCATTATGAAAATTAGCTTTAGAAAGCTTTTATAATGCATTGAATTTCGTGTAAAAACTGAAACTGATTTTACCAAATATGTTATAATACTGTGCAAATGATTTTTTTTGAAAAAAAAAACTGTTTGCACAATGAAAAAAGCCCAACCAAATTGGGAAAATTATAAAATCTTGATTATGTTTAGTAATCGATTATTGTATAATTTTTTTGTTATAATAGATTATAATCGATTCATTTTTATGTTTGTATATATTAGCTAAAAAGTAATTTTAAGTTAATTTGATTCATTTTGATGGTATAAAAAAGAATTATTTTTATACATTAAATTATTAAAATAGGTATAAAATAATTAAAAAATTATTTAATTAAGGATAAAATGATATTTACATCTCAAAATATAAGGACTAATATATAAGTTAGAATTATAAGTTACAATCTTCAGTATTATGAAAATTAACTTTAAAAAATTTTTATAATGCATTGAATTTTGTGTAAAAGCTGTAACTGATTTTGCCAAACATATTATAACACTGTGCAAATAATTTTTTTTCAAAAAAAATCTGTTTATACAGTGAATTAAGCTCATCCAAACACATTTTTAATCTTCAACATTATAAAAATTAACTTTAAATTTTTTTTTATAATGCATTGAATTTTGTGTAAAAACTGAAGTCAATTTTTTCAAACATATTATAATACTGTGCAAATAACTTAAAAAAAAAAACTATTTTCATAGTGAAAAAATCATTATCAAACACACTCTAATTTTTATAATGCTGAAAATTAAAGCTTATGATTCTAGTTTATAAATTATTTCTTACACTTTGAGATATAAATATTATTCTGTCATCAATCAAATAATTTTTTTAATTATTCTATACATAATTTTAGTAATTTAATACATAAAAATAATTATTTTTTATACTATTCAAACAAATCAATTAGTTAAAATTATTTTTTAGTTAATATATCTAAAAATAAAAATAAATTGATTATAATTGATTACAAAAAAAATAAACAATAATCGATTATTAAACATAATCAAATTTTCACAATTTTCCTAAATACATTCTAAATCTCACCGTTTGAATTAAAAAACTGCATAATTTAAACTCAGAAATTAATTTTTTGGTTACAATTTAATCTCTCTTTTAATCCATCAAATTTTGAACTCCCTACTGTCGTCGTTTCACTATTATCTGGTGGAAGTCAGTGTCTAGTTTCCTCCGGTCTCTGGTAACGTTCATAAGGCTCAGTTGTATTCCTTGGGTGTTAAAACCTTCATCTTGTTCATAATTTGAACCTTCACATGTTGCCAATTCTGGACCCTCAGTGTATATATATATATATATATTTGTCCGAGGTTTGGCTTCGTTTGAACTCATGGATGCACTACTACAACCTTTTTGCCAACCTCGGTTCCAAAGGAGCCAACTTCGCGCAGTTACCGTCATGAATCTCCGACCACCACCTTCGCACTTCGCATAATCACCGACACAAATTTCGATAATCTGCTCTTTCAACCACTAATAATCGCCACTCTATGACGGACAACGTCGGATTTCATACCTCTGTCCTCAATAATGGCCAAAATCTTGTCCTCGAACTCTCAAATTTGTGGTAAATATTTGACAAACACAGTATGAGGTTGAAAGACCAGGGAAGGGACTTATGAGCAATTAAAACAAAGTCCAGTTAAAAATTAATAAAACCAGTGGAATTAGATATAACCGGTAAAAAAGGTAGAGCATTCATGCTCTAAAAATAATGTAGTGCATTGTAAACGCTTCCTCACATAATATTTGATAATATATGTCTACTCTGCAGTTATGGTTATAATTATATACTTGCATGCATGATTGGACTGACATATGGTATAAGTTTTAAATACAAAATGTTTAACCTCTTAAACTTTACTCTTTTAATTATATACATATGATTAATTTACCTTTACAGTTCGATAAAAAAAAACATGTTTTTCATGCTGACTAGAATTAAATGATTCACAAGAATTTACAAACATATATAATCTTTCAAACCTAATCTTTAGTTGGCATAATCTGGATTTAAACATATAATGATATACTTACTAATCCTATCCGTACATTATATTCTTGTCCATTGTTAAATCAACCCTTCAAATTATTTATATCGAATTTAATTATTTGGAGGTAGGATTTTTACTTATAAATTTTTTTTCTTAGTTATGCTTTTAAATGCTCGAGCTTGTAAACGATTTTCAGCCTTTTGATTCCCTTAGTTTTTTTGAGATGCATGATGTTCAGTTTCTCTTTCTTATTTATTTGATTAGTTTTGAGTTATTGGAACTCAATTGTTTCTTAGACTCACCCTTTTCTTAAAGGACAAAACTTAGGTAAAGTTATTTAGGTACTTGTGGTGCTTGTTAGGGGTGTAAATTGGTTCGGATAATTGATCAACCCGATTAATCCAAACCGAACCAATTAAATTGGTTCGGTTTGGTTTGGATATATTGATTGGTTCGAGTAAAATCCAAACCAATTAAAGTTTAATTGGTTCGGTTCTTGGATTTGAAATTTCAAAACCGAACCAACCCGAACCAAACCAAACCATATATTTATATATTTTATTTTTATTTATATATTTTAAAAAAAAATTATGCTACAATATTTTTTGGCTACTACTTGTTTTTATTTTTATTTTTTGTAATACTTTCTGCTTTCAACTCCTAAAACGTCGTTTTCGTTCAACATAGAAAGGCTAGAAAACTCCTTTGCCAAAATGTTCGATTCTACTCACCCAATACTTTTGCCGTAGTTACGGACATATCTTTAGGTGTTATTCTAAAAACTCTTAGAGAGGTGAGAGACTTGAAAACTTTGGATCTTTCCTTCAACCAACTCTCTGGATCCATTCTATTGAACTTCAAAATTTACATGTCATTCAACTTTTGAACCTCTCTTATAATGATTTAGAAGGAACCATTCTTAATGATGGAGTTTTCCAAAAGCTTTTCATTGTCCATTTAGAAGGTAATAAAAATTTTGCTTGTATTTTGCATGTGAGCCTCATGGCCATGTTAGAAGCATGTCGAGACATTACATCATTAGCACGGTGGTAACAACTGGTATTATGTCTAACAATTTGCTTGCTATTATACATAAAACGAGAAAAGTGAAAGTAACAAGAACAACATCATCTAAACTTGAAAGTTTGGAAACGATGAATTGACTTTAAATGTTCTAGTATTGACTTTAAAAAAATGAATTTCGGCTCTAATTTATGAGTACTTAAGTAATGGGAGCTTGGAAGATTGGATTAAGGGGTAAGAAAGCATGCAAATGAAAATGAGTTGAACCTTTGGAGAGGCCGAATATAGATATTGATCTTTGCTTGTGCTTTGGATTACCTGCACAATGATAGTGAAGTTCTATTGTGCATTGTGATTTGAAGCCTAACAAAGATTCTCTTGGATGAAAATATGGCTGCAAAGGTTGGAGACTTTGGATTCGTTAGGTTGCTGATTCAAAGTTTAACTAATCAAGTCTTCATTAGTTTCACTCGTATCATTAGGGGTTTAATTGATTACATATATACCTCCAGGTTAGTAGTCTCACAACTTTATCTTAATTAAATAGTAGTAGTATATTAAATCTCTTTTGAAATTTTTTTTAACTTATTCAAATATAATTTCTTAATTTTCTTTGTTTCCTCTTTATGAATAATACATTCTAAAATTGAAATAATTATTAGTGTTCAAATTAATAAGATTGATTCTATTTTTAGAAATTTTTTCATTAGTTTATTTTGTATTTTTTTATGAAAAACTAATTATTTAGTTAATTTTTGTATTAAAAAAGTGACCAACCCGATCACGAACCAAACCAATCCATAGATGTTGGTTCGGTTTATTGAGTTGACTATCAAAAATACGAAAACCAAACCAAACCAAAACAATTGATTTTGATTGGTTCAGATTTATTTTCCCTCAAAAACCAAACCAAACCACCGACTTACACCCCTAGTGCTTGTCTCTAATAGAAACATGACATGTGTACATTTTTCTATAATTTATTAATGAAAATTTTGAAAATAATAATTAAATAATTAAAAAATAAAACACATGTCATGTTTCTATTATACCTAAAGAACTTTACCTAAGTTTTCTTCTTTCTTAAATGCTTTATTGATTGCATGTCATCGATTGAGTAAAGGCTTCTTACTATATGAATATTGTTATTTAAAAAAAAAAATCATTCTATCACCTCTAAGATTATGTTTCGCCAAGTTTTATAACTCTTACTTAATTATTTTAAAAATAAATTCACTTAAAAAAAATCTTTTCCTTCTTTTCAATATCAGTTGCCACTTTGAGACGTTAACTTCTGAAATGTATCTTGAATTTAAAAGTTGATTGCAAAATTCATTTGGGAAGTTGTTGCAACTAAGAAACCTTCTCAAGTGAGTCCTGCAAACATTTTTCAAAGAGTAATGCTCAATCCCACGACAAGAATTTCGTGAAACGTCATACGAAAACAGAAAACTAATGTATTGTATGTGCGTTTTATCAGGCGAGAGTGGGTGGTTTTTTTTTTTTCATTTTATTTCAGTTTGTTTTCCGCTTGAATTATTTGACACCTCATTCATGAAAAATACACGAAGACTTCTTCGAGGAATATAGCATTACTCTTTTTCAAAATCAGTATAGCTATATCTCATAAAAGTTTTTAATAAATGGTTTTTACAAATGATGTCACACAAGAATAATAATAAAAATTAATTACTAGCACTGCATATGGAATCATCGGTTAGATAGTTGATAAAATACAACCACAGAGCAGTGGTGATTTTTAATTTGTACGTCATTTAATGAATTTATTTTCGTACAAATGAGCATTCTCCTTTCAAAATATACTTGTGAAGTAGTCACCTCAAGTCAAAATAACTTTCCAACTGTATTTTTATAAAATATTACAAAAATGTAATGGAAGTTGTCCTAACCTAAAACTACTTTCCAACTTATACCAAAATTAACAGATTTTGGACACATAATCTTAGAAATAGAGTAGGATGATTTTTTTTAAAGCAACATTCATAGAAAAAGCCATTGAGTAAACTGTGAAAAGACCAAGCATCCAGCATCACATTTGCATATATTGAGTATATATTATGTAAAATCTATGATTGAGAATTTTGAAGAGTATAAAAAAAGTGATTTATAATGTGGAATAAAATAGAATGATAAAGAATAAAATAAAATAAAATAAAATAAAATAAAATAAAATATGCTACTTTATTATTTAAATATTTAATGAGTTTAATAAAAAAAGTTAATTATTTAAGTCATTTATTTCTTGATTTTCCAAATTGATAAAATAAAAATTAAATATTTTAAAAGATAACAGAGAGATTTATTGATCCTCTCTTACTATTTCATTCCTTATTTTAAAATAATTTACAAACACATTTTTATTAAATTTTATGATTTTATTTAATATCATTCTCTCCGTTCTCATCCTTTCAATCATAACATAAATATTCATATAATGATATAATGAGTTTAACAGTGTAATTTAATGACTTAAAAAAATAAATAGAATATGAGGCACACCGATTGACTCTGTCCGGTCAAATTGAAAATTCTTCATGTTCACTTTTGATGTAAAGGAGCAACCAGCTACTTCCCTAAATTTGCCGTCAACGAAAAAGCAGAGATATCAATTCTTTTGAAGTTTTGATTAAAGAAAAAAAATGTTAAGGAAGAGAATGCTATCTTGTTTCAACGTGACGGCAATTTTGAGAATCAAACCAAAAGAGTGTTTTAATATTATCAAGTAAAGGCCAATTCTGATTGCTGAGGTCGACCTATTATATAGATCGTTTACGCCATCTCAATCATCAAAAATGTTTTCTTTTATATAAACAAATTATAAACATAATAAATTTAAACTGTTCAATTGATAACTACACCTCATGTATACTTACACCAATATCACTTTAAGTTTATATAATTTTTATTATATAATTATATTTAGATCCATTCAATTTTTTGCTCACAAATATTTTTTTTGGCTGTAATCTCATATAAATATAAAGTGATGTCACCTCATACTTTTCTGCTGTCAACTCATACTATTATAAAATATGTAAAAATCCCTATTCAAAGATATATTGTAATTGCCGTGAGATTTTGGCATATGAATTTCCATAAAATATGCCTTTAAAATCAGTTAGACTAACTCTTTCGAATTCAAAGTGGCTAAAATATTAAATTTGACAATCCAAAAGTTTTGGCACCATCCAAGGTTATTCAATTAAAATTTGATTCCTATACCATACTCATAAGACGGAGTAAATATTTCTTATGAAGAATATTTTTTGCAAGAAATCTGGTCCAAAATCGGCAATGACGTATATTGTCACTAAAGTTATTTTACCAACAAATCAGATTTTGCTAGTTCTAAGCGATGATGTGCTTCTCCATTTGCAAGAAGAATCTGTGCTTTCATAATTGCAAACGCCATTTCAAGATTTCACCCAAAAGTTTATAAATCTAGTTAGTAGCCATTGCATTGCATGAGATTTTTTCAAAAAGATTTAATATTTATTTAGAATATATTTTAGAGATTTAATTTTTAGTATATTATATATATATATGTATATATATATATATAATGTTATAAATTAGAACTCTTTAAATTGTTAAAAAATTATTTTAAAATAAAAAAAGGAAATAAATAAATAAAATTCTATTATAATTTGGAATTTAAAAAAGATGATATGAAGGAATTTAAAATTTGATTGAAAATAATTAAAGAAAAAAAATGAATCTTAGTTGACCAAGAAAATAATATTGAGGAGATAATTGAAGATAAATTAAGAATAATAAATATTCTCTTCAAATAAAAGTATATATGAAAAAAATGTGAAAAAAAAACTTAAGTAAATACAGGTACCAATCATATAAAATAGATGTAGTTATATGAGAATAGTATATATAATTTAGATTTTATTACTCTCACGAGAGGGTACTCTTATTTATAATATAGAGATAAATTTTGTAATCCAATAAAAGTTTATTTTAGGGGATTTAGATAGTTAATAATAATTTTTTAAAAAAGTTAATAATAATTTTAAGAGGTGTAATGTATTTCATAGTATATACACACGAAGGCAGCTAAGCTCTGGGTGTTTGATTTTTGGGATCTCAAACAAATGGAAGTGAGATTGGTGATCATCGGTATTCATCATATAACGGAAACGTTTGTAATGTACCACACATTTTGGATGCTCCGTACATCGATGGTCATTGATTAAATGTTAAAAAGAAAAAGGAAAGGTTGAGATGTTTTAAGGGATAACTGTTCAGCAAGTAAATGGCTATAAAACTAGAATTTGCAAGTTGATCCATGAAATTTAGATTTTATATTAAATCTCACCGTTTCAATTAAAAAGCTGCATAATATAAACTCAAAAATTAATTTTTTGGTTACAATTTAATCTCTCTTCTAATCCATCAAATTTTGAACTCCCTACTGTCATCGTTTCTCTATTGTCCGGTGGAAGTCAGTGTCTACTGTCTAGTTTCCTCCGGTCTCTGGTAACGTTCATAAGGCTCAGTTGTATTCCTTGGGTGTTAAAACCTTCATTTTGTTCGTAATTTGAACCTTCACATGTTGCCAATTCAGGAGCCTCGGTGTATTTTTTTTTTTTTTGGTACGAGGTTTGGCTTCGTTTGAACTCATGGATGCACTCCTACAACCTTTTTGCCAACCTCGGTTCCAAAGAAACCAACTTCGCGCAGTTACCGTCATGAATCTCCGACCACCACCTTCGCAGTTCGCATAATCACCGACACAAATTTCGATAATCTCCTCCTTCAACCACTAATAATCGCCACTCTATGACGGACAACGTCGTATTTCATACCTCTGTCCTCAATAATGGCCAAAATCTTGTCCTCGAACTCTCAAATTTGTGGTAAATATTTGACAAACACAGTATGAGGTTGAAAGACCAGGGAAGGGACTTATGAGCAATTAAAACAAAGTCCAGTTAAAAATTAATAAAACCAGTGGAATTAGATATAACCGGTAAAAAGGGTAGAGCATTCATGCTCTAAACATAATGTAGTGCATTGTAAACGCTTCCTCACATAATATTTGATAATATATGTCTACTTTGCAGTTATGGTTATAATTATATACTTGCATGCATGATTGGACTGACATATGGTATAAGTTTTAAATACAAAATGTTTTTAACCTCTTAAACTTTAATCTTTTAATTAGGTCCTGACATGAAAATAAAGATATTCATTCATATAAATCAGGTTAAATTAAAATTTTAATTCTTATAGTTTTTATTTATTTTTAATTTATTCTTTATAGTTATATTTTTTTTAAATCGATTTTCACATTTACAAACATTTTCAAAATAATTTATGCCATCAATTTTCATTATAACGCTATTATAATGTTGTCAGTTGGTTATCTTAGTAAGTATAATTCCTTTGTTAAGTAAATACTCCTTGAAATGTTTCTTGTTTGTAAAACGTCCATAGATGTTCTTGCATTTTAATAAGTTCTCCTGCATTTTAGTAAGTGTTCTTATAGGTGTTTATTTCTTCTAAGTAAATGCTCATTTATTCAACAATTGTTCCTTTAGGTTTTTTTTATAAAATATCCAGCATGAACTAAATTGATGATATTATAATAGAAATTGATAATATGAACTATTTTATTTTTTTTATAAATATAAGAACCGATTTTAAAAGAAAAATATTATAAGAATTAAAATTAAAATGAGTGAAAACTATATTAACTAAAATTTTAACTTAACCTATAAATTGCATGTTTAGCATAAACTCACCCATAAATTGTCATATAGTCAATGTTCTATCTATCTTAATTAAATTGGTTCCACATATATAAATTCATTAATTTATAATGGGTCAATTAAGTTGAGATATAATAACATGACAAATTGCATATATATATATATATATATATATATATATATATATATATATATATATATATAATAGTTGCTCAATTTATACACAAGTTTATTTTAGATGACCTTTTTCCTTATGCATATAATTGATAATTGAAAAATATCAGGTGTACATTACATGCTCTCACATCACTCATATCAATGGACATGTGGCAGAATCATCAAATTATAAATAATGTAGAGTCAATTATAATCAGATGATAAAAAAATTACAAATATAAAATTATGTGTGTGAGTAACATTTTTCATGATAACTCGTGGTGTGGAACATTTTCCCCATCAGACGTTGGAGGTACATCCAAAACTATCTTTCTGCAAGCTTATAATTAAGGGAAAATATATTTGCACATCATATTTTTACCTTCTTACATCTATACTTATTTGGAAAAGAAAAAAAGAGAAAAGATGTGTATCAAAAGATGTGCTTCTCTTATTTTATTGCTTAAGAAAAAAAAAGATGTAAAAATAATGTAATAGAAATAATGTGTAAATGACATTATTTTATAATTAATTAATATCTACGGACAAAAAACAAAAACAAACACAAGTACACTACGCATAGAATCAAATTTTGTGTTGTTTCAATTAAATATTTTTTGTTGGTTAGATTAAGTTTGTGATGTTTGTATTCTACCGCACTGCTGATTAGTTAGATGAAATGACTGAAAAGAAAAATCAGTTGGATGAACGATCTTAAATGAATATAAATATAATTTAGATCAATAATACAAATAGTATGGATTTGTAATTTCTCGCAAACTATTCAAGTTTTTGGCAAGAACCATTTAATACAGATCATATATATACAGTATTACCGTATAAACATTCCCATGTGGCTGCTGTTGTATCATGTGCTTTGGCTTACTGTACCTGTAGTTGTTTCTTTGGATTAAGTGAAGTGACCGTCGTTTACCTCCTTATTTGAATGAAAAATACGGCTTTAAAGTGAATTAGATTCACTAATTATATCAATGGTGTAAAATATTAATTTTTTCTTCACAATGTCCTATGAAGCACAGACACAAATACAGATACGAATACGGACACGAGATACGACATGAATATGAATATGAAAATACATTAAATTTAAAAAATTATAAGATATAGACATGATATATATATATATATATATAATTACAAAATTTAAGAAAAAAAATTTATAATTTATTAATATTATTTTTATAAATTTGAAAATTTATAATATTTTTATATATGTCATATGTATTAATATTTGTTACATAATAAATTTCTCTTAAAAAATATGAAACATAATTTCTATTGACATTTTTTAAAAAATTTCTTAAATCAACTTCTCTTAATAGAATTAATTATGTGCAAATACATGTGTATCTAAAAAAAATTAATCAGAGAGAAGATTGGTATAAGACAAGCTTCGATGACGACGAAGTGGACAACTTAGTACGAGCAAAGGTAAAATGAGCATATAAAAATACTGGTATACGAAAAGATAAAATTTAAAAGTCTAATAGTAACGTGTCTAAACCGTGTCGTAGATGTGTTCAAGTGTGTTTGAGATATGTTCAAGTGTATCTGATATGTGTTTAAATTAAAAAAATAATTATTTTAATTAAACACATTTTGATATATAAGATACATATATCATATAGATATCCTTATATATATGACATAAACTCATATCTCCCATACAAACACACCAAAAAAACAACGTGTAGGTGCTTTATTTAAAATGTCCATGCAGTGGCCATACCAGGAGAAATTTATTCATAACCCATGATTGTACACTTTGACACTGGCACAATTAGTTGGCTCCCGTGATATAGTGAACATCAATTTTTCTTTTGAAAGAAATATTAATCAATTGATCAATGATGCTCGACCACTACCACAAGTGTCACTTTTTTTTTTTTCTCATTCTCATAATTCATATCCCTTCTATATAAACCCTTTTCCTTCTGCATTCTCTCCGTCAAATTAAAACACAGATTTATAAAACACTACTCTATTTGACCAAAGTGTTGCTATGGCGACGGCAGCATCCATCACCGGAGTTAAGGTGGAGTTCCTTGAATTCCCGCCGGTGGTGACACCTCCGGGCTCCACCAAGTCCTATTTCCTTGGTGGCGCAGGTTCTTAAAACTACATACACTTTCATTTTTGTTTTTGTTTTTTCAATGTACTTTCTTGAACAATACACTATATATACACAGCTTGACCTTGGTTTTGATATATAGGTTCTCATCTAATCTGAAAAGGTTGATACCTTTACAAAGTATTGAAACTTGAAGTGTTAGTGTATAACTGAAAGACGCAAAATTGAGTATAGATCAATGAAAAGGAAAAACTAAAACTAGATAAAATGATTCATATATTTATTGTCTTGTTTTTCTTTTACGTAAACAAATCAATCTTGAAAGATTTTCGGTTAATTTATCCATTTGAAAAGAGCTAAACATTTAGTTCATCCTATTATTGGAGCATGATTTACGCAATAGTTTTGGTGCTTTGTTAATGGTAAATATTCTTGTAGGGGTGAGAGGGCTGGAAATTGATGGGGAATTCGTGAAGTTCACTGGACTAGGGGTTTATTTGGAAGACAAGGCTGTGCCATTTCTGGCTGCTAAGTGGAAGGGCAAGAGTGCAGCTGAGTTGTTGGACTCCCTTGACTTCTACAGGGATATCATCAAAGGTAGCTTATATAAAATGAACATGATTGCGCACCTCAAAGCTTATACCATTCAGTACATTAACTTGCTGATTATCTTCACTCTCTTATTCTAATCCCTTGGACTTTTTGCAAGAGTAATTTTCTATGCTTAGAAATTAGAATATGTTATTATCTTTTACTATGAAAATAAACGGGGTAAAATTTTAAATAATTTCTTTAAATGTGTTGCTGATAACCTAATAAATATTTCTTCTTACTTTATTAAACCCAAGTTTTGTCTTGTATACATAAAAATAAAAAAGTATTTATTAACATGTGTCTTTAGGATATTATTGAGGAATAATTAATATATGTATACACTCAATTCTATGCATACAGTCAACTCAACTATTATTTTCTTGTGGTGTACACTATTAAATTGTTGGCACTTCCCTTTCAAAACTATTCAAAGAAAATGGATCCATATGACGCCCCTTTGTATTGAAGGGTTGAATAAAGAAATAAAGAAATAAGACTAAGGTTTTCGTCTCTGTTTAGGTTCCTTTGAGAAATTAATTCGAGGGTCAAAGATAAGAACGTTGGCAGGCCCTGAATACGTAAGGAAGGTGTCAGAAAATAGTGTGGCCCATATGAAATCTGTTGGGACTTATACAGATGCAGAAGAAAAAGCTATTCAGGAATTTAGAGAAGCCTTCAAGGATCAAAATTTCCCACCAGGCTCTTCTGTTTTCTACAAACAATCACCCAATGGAACATTAGGGGTTAGTATAATTAATCACCAATTGCATTTGGCATTGAAAAGGATAAACCTAATTTTCTAGGAAGGTGTATATAGTTTACTTTAATCTGTCTCAACAAATTTTCACAAATTTGACTCTCTTTCTACAAATCACAGCTTTTTTTCTCCAAGGATGAGACAATACCAGAACATGAGTATGCAGTCATATACAACAAGCCACTTTCAGAGGCAGTGCTGGAGACCATGATTGGGGAGATTCCTGTTTCCCCTGCTTTAAAAGAGAGTTTGGCTACGAGGTTTTATGAGTTTCTGAATGAGGCCAATCCCAACATTGGAAACTGAGAGTTGCAGCAGATTGTCAATAATCTTTAAGCTGACCTTGGATTTGGAAGCAAGAAAAAAAAATAAAAATAAAATCGAAGAGACATCTATATGTCATATAACGTTACTTCTCTTTTTCGATTTATCTCTGAGCTTTGTCATCTTATCCGCCAATAAATAAAATCAGCCTTGCATTACATTCCTAACTCTTTTTTGTTTGTGCATTACTTATGAACTGCAACTTGTTATGGTACATATTTATATATTTTTGTTTGAGCTTCAAAATGGATTTCTAGTGGAAGTATAACTATTCAAAATAAAAGATAATTAGTTAAAAAATTAATCTAAAATTTAAAAAACTCAATAATTATTAAACTATTAATTATAAGATATAATAAAATATAGATATCAATGCCCATTTTTTGGTACATTGGAGAAGAAATGCAAAAGCAAAAGAAAAACTAAACTCTAAAGTTACTCCCATGGTATATCCCTGAAGAAGGGCTACGAGACCATAAGGAGTATTAGCCAAGATCTTCCAGCAAAGTTGATCTTCCCTTCCCTTTTTTTAGTCACGATGAAATCAGCACAAAAATTAGCCTCTCTTAAAACATGAACCAGGCCAGCATCCCAATTCAGGTTTGAGGAGAGCAAGAATATCTTTAATAATCCCACCATATCTATGGTAACAGGTAGCATACCAATGCCTTTGACTGGTAGCACGGGTGTCCATGAAGATAAGTCTAACAGGTAGCATATCAATGTTTTTGACTGGTCTACTTTGAACTGCGCTACCATATAATATATTATAGGAAAGTGTTTTGTTATTTAATTAATTTATTCAAGGAACGCAAAGAGAATTACACATTTGTTTCCAAAAAAAGATTTACACATTTGTTATTGGAAAAAAATACTTGTCCAAATTTTATATATATATAATTTTAATTTCAACTATTTAGAAAATATTACAAATATCATTAAAATAAAAAATGATGATAATACATTATTTATATATTACAAATAAAAAATATATTTTGTTACAAATATTACAACTATTTTAATTTTATATTTATATATTTTGTTATTTAATAATTTATATTAAAATAAAAAATATATAAATATAAGTTTATACAAATATCATTACCTTATATTCATTAAAAATTGAAGTGATGTACCACCATCCCAAGTCTCAAGTTTTTATCTCTCATGTTCATAGTTGAAATTAATGCCTTCAAAAAATGATGATAATACATTATTTTTTCTCATGCATTATTATTTACATTATATTTTAATCATCGTGATTAAGTAAAAATAATAATAAAAAAGTGATGTAATTAATGATATATAAAATAATATAAAAAAATCAGAGATAGAATGCCTTCTATACAAACACTTCTCCTTCTGTTTTCTCCCCATCAAATTTTAAAACACGCATTTATAAAACAATACTCCATTTGACACAAAGAGGTGTAGCTATGACCACGGCAGCATCCATCACCAGAGTTAAGGTGGAGTTCCTTGAATTCCCGGCGGTGGTAACTCCTCCGGGCTCCACCAAGTCCTATTTCCTTGGTGGCGCAGGTTCTTAATAGCTGCATACTTTTGTTGTTTGTTTTTTTCTGCGTGCTTTCTTAAACAGTTAAACTATACAGTATATACACATGAACCTTTTCACGCACTGAAATGCATATAATATACCTTAACCTTGTTTTTGATACATATATAGGTTATCGTCACATCCAAAAAGTTTAACACCCTACAAAGTATTGAAGAAAGTGTTAGCGTATACTTGAAAGATGTGAAGTTGAGTAGAAAAACGAAAAGGAAAAAAAAAATCAGAAAAAAAGAATCAATATGTATTATCTTATTTTTTCTAACTTAAACATTTAGTTGAAGTGATTCGATTAATTTATCCGTTTGAAAAGAGCTAGACATTTAGTTTAGTTTCTTCTTTAATTGCTTACCACTTTGGAGAATTACAAAAAGGTTAATTAGTTCTATTTTATTATTATATAAACTGAGATAACTATATATTATATACAAAAGAAACACTAAACTCTAAAGTTACTCCCATGGTATCTCCCTGAAGAAGTGCTAGGAGACCATAAGGAGTATTAGCCCAGATCTTCCAGCAAAGTTGATCTTCCCTTCTCTTTTTTTAGTCACGATGAAATCAGCACAAAAATTAGCCTCTCTCAAAACATGAACCGCGCCAACATCCCAATTCAGGTTGAGGAGAGCAAAAATATCTTTAATAATCCCACCATATCTATGGTAACAGGTAGCATACCAATGCCTTTGACTGGTAGCACGGGTGTCCATGAGGATAAGTTTAAGAGGTGGCATATCAATGCCTTTGACTGGTCTACTTTGAACTGCGCTACCATATAATATATATTTAGCATGATTGGGAAAGAATAATTTTTTCTCAAATAGTTATTTTTGGAGAATTAAGTTATTTTATGAAATAATTATTATGTTTAGGTAAAAAAATTATTTTTTAAATTTTTTTTACATTAAATTTAATGCAAAATAATTTTTTTTAACTAATAATCATAAGTTAAAGATTAGAAACTTATGATTTTAACTTATAAATTATTTCTTACATTTTGATATGTAAATACTATTTTTCTTCAATCAAATAATTTTTTTAATCATTTTATACTTATTTTAGTAATTTAACGCATAAAAGCGATTTTTTTTATATTATCCAAATGAATCATATTAACTTAAAATCGTTTTACAACTGATACATCTAAATATAAAAATGAATCGATTATAATCGATTATAACAATAATCGATTATCAGTATAATCTATAATTTTCAGCTTTCCCAAACAAGCTCATTATAGGAAAGTGTTTTATTATTTAATTAATTTATTCAAGGAACACAAAGAGAATTACACATTTGTTTCCAAAAAGAAAAAGAATTACACATTTGTTATTGGAAAAAAATACTTGTCCAAATTATATATATATATATATAATTTTAATTTCAACTATTTAGAAAATATTACAATAAGTGTCCATTTAATTCTTGAAATTGAGCATAGAATTAGAGTTTAAAATTAGAATTAGACTTTTTAATTTTAATTTTTATGTTTGAAATGTCATTTAAAATTGAAACTTTATTTCTATAAATTAATTTTATATAATTAAAAAATAATTAAGTTAAGTCTTTTTTAATTTTTAGCATATACTTTAAGAATTACAAATTTCTTAACTTAAAAATTAATCTCTCTCTCACTCTCTCTTTATGTTTATTTATGAACAATTATATTTATTGAGATTTTATATTTATATAAAAAATTATTTTTGTATTTATGTAAAAATTATTATAATATCTATTTATTTTTTTCTATAAAAAATTTATGAAAATTTTATTTATGAAAAAAATGATTATTATATTATAAAAATATTATTGTATGAATATTTTTATTAATTTTAATTTTTATAAATAATTTTTTAATATTTTAGATCACATTTAAATAATAAAATTATAATTAAATTTAAAATTATAATTTTTTATCTTAATTCTTTGACAATTTTAAATATAAAATTTAAGATTATAAATTAATTCTAATTCTTTCAAAATTAAAATTAAAATTAAAATTAAAATTTTATATTTTAATTCTAATTTCACTATCCAATTAGACTGCTAAAGTGCTGTGGTTTGCCTAGAAATATATGAAAAGTATGTAAGTTTGTACAAGTTTCATTTATTATTATTGTAAATGATTGAAATCATGTCTCTAATTAATTAGTTTTACACAATATAATTTAATTAGAAACACTTAAAGTTAGGTGAGCTATTGAGCTTACTTAGACTATTTTACACACACTGAGTAAATTGGATGTGTAGACTCATGTATTAAAGGAGTTTGTTCTCCATTTTCATTATCTCATAAGCTCGTTATGTTTAGCCTAAAATGTTTACTTAGACTTACAGTAGCATCAAATTTTGTATATAATTTGTAATAAATCAACCTTTTGTGAAGTAGGTAGGAATACTATTGCTAATTAATTACCTACACAATTATTATAATTTAATTAACTATGCGCAACTACGCATACGTATGGTGTTCAATCTAATTATAGTTGTTCATTTAAATATTTGATGTTCCAGTTAGATAGAGCAATTAATACGTTGGTTAATTTTGTGATATATCATTTTTTTCTGTGCAGTTGGATGACTATCAAATTGGTATCAATATTTAACATAGAATCTAAAGATCAATAATAGAGTTCCTATAAACAATAAACAATAGTACCGTATAAACAGGCAGTTTGTACCCCCCAAAAAAATATATATATTTAAAATCAGTCCTTTTATATATTTTGTGCATAATAATCACATAAAAAATTGCATCTCCGACTCCAAGTGGTATAATTGGTTGTCATCATCAATATTTTTCCCATAATAGAATTAATATATCTGCTCTGACCTGCTGTACTAGTATTTTTTTTTTCTTTCTTTTGATGCAAATTAGAAGAGATCTACGGCCACCTATTTATTTATTGTTGTTCATTTAAATATTTGATGTTCCAGTTAGATAGAGCAATTAATACATTGGTTAATTTTGTGATATATCATTTTTTTCTGTGCAGTTGGATGACTATCAAATTGGTATCAATATTTAATATAGAATCGAAAGATCAATAATAGAGTTCCTATAAACAATAAACAATAGTACCGTATAAACAGGCAGTTTGTACCCCCCCCAAAAAAAAAATATATTTAAAATCAGTCCTTTTATATATTTTGTGCATAATAATCACATAAAAAATTGCATCTCCGACTCCAAGTGGTATAATTGGTTGTCATCATCAATATCCCATAATAGAATTAATATATCTGCTCTGACCTGCTGTACTAGTATTTTTTTTCTTTCTTTTGATGCAAATTAGAAGAGATCTACGGCCACCTATTTATTTATAAATTCTTGAAGAATTATGTTAGCATTTTTTTTAACAGGGATTTGGATACACAATTTATAACTCTATATATTAAATTATTAATATTTTTAGAATTTAATTTTGATACATTATTAGTATAAATTTTTTTATATTATTAATTAATTAAATATTATTATATACATAATTTTTAAAATATTTATTATAAAAATTAAATATTTTTAATAATATGACAATTTATAATCAAGTTGTTTAGAGTTTAATTATAATTGTCTCTCATTCTTTTAATAAAAAGTTGAATAAAATCACGCTTTTAAAGTTGAATCCTTATTCTCCCTTATTCTTTTAATAAAAAATTAAACTTAAGTAAAATGTAAGTGAACTTGTGTATTATCTACACTTCAAATCTAAAGAATGAGACGTATTAGAGAACTAAACCTATTCATATGTTTTCCCTCAACGGTTTAAGCTCATGGTGTTTAGAAAAATAATGATATTTGCACAATTTTTATGTAATGTATGTGATTAATTTATACCATTTTAAAAAAGTTATAGAAATTACAGAATAATAATAAAAGTGTTATTTAATAATTTATATTAAAATAAAAAATATAAATATAAGTTTATACATATATCATTACTTTATATTAATTAAAAATTTGAGTGATGTACAACCATCCTAAGTCTCAAAGTTTTTATCTCTCATGCTCATAGTTGAAATTAATGCCTTCTATACAAACACTTCGTCTGCGTTCTCTCCATCAAAATTTAAAACACGCATTTACAAAACACTACTCCATTTGACACAAAGTGGTGTAGCTATGACCACGGCAGCATCCATCACCGGAGTTAAGGTGGAGTTCCTTGAATTCCCGGCGGTGGTGACTCCTCCGGGCTCCACCAAGTCCTATTTCCTTGGTGGCGCAGGTTCTTAATAACTGCATACTTTCATTGTTTGTTTTTTTCTACGTGCTTTCTTAACAGTTAAACTATACAGTATATGCACACGAACCTTTTCACGCACTGAAATGCATATATACTTTAACCTTGTTTTTGATACATATATAGGTTATCGTCACATCCAAAAAGTTTAACACCCTACAAAGTATTGAAGAAAGTGTTAGCGTATACTTGAAAGATGTGAAGTTGAGTAGAAAAACGAAAAGGAAAAAAAACTAGAAAAAAAAAAGAATCAATATATATTATCTTGTTTTCTCTAACTAAAACATTTAGTTGAAGTGATTCGATTAATTTATCCATTTGAAAAGAGCTAAACATTTAGTTTAGTTTCTTCTTTAATTGCTTACCACTTTGAAGAGCTACAAAAAGGTTAATTAGTTCTATTTTATTATTATAAACTGAGATAACTATATATTATATGCAATGATATAAAACAATCTGGCTTAGAGGCATGCAAATTATATTGAAGCATGAATAGTTACTGCAGTTTTATTTACAGTTGAAGAGAGCAAGAAAAAGAGTAAGTGGGTTTCACATTTTAAAATTTGTGAGAGTCATTTTTTTTATTTCTTTCTTTCTCATTGCATCTATACAGTGAATACAGAAGATTCAAAGGAATTGAAGCATAGCTAGTGAATGTTAAAATTATTTACACAGAGTTTTGGTGTTTTGTTATTTGTAATTCTTGTAGGGGTGAGAGGGCTGGAAATTGATGGGGAATTTGTGAAGTTTACGGGATTAGGGGTTTATTTGGAAGACAAGGCCGTAGCATCACTGGCTGCTAAGTGGAAGGGCAAGAGTGCAGCTGAGTTGTTGGAGTCCCTTGACTTCTACCGAGATATCATCAAAGGTAGCTTATATAAATGAAAAATTAATATACTTGCACATGCACCTCAAATCACCTTTCATTCTATTATAACTTGCTAATAAACTTCAGTCTCGAATTCTAATGATCCCTTGGACTTTTTAAATAATAATGGGCTTGCATCTGCTTTGAATATATTATCTTCTTTTACTACGAAAATATAGTGGATAAATTTTAAATAACTTCTTTAACTTTATTGCATAAATAACTTTGATATTTCTTATTACTTTGGTAAACTCGAATTTTGTCTAGTATGCATAATAATCTTGATTTTTTTACATCACTTTTTATATTACTTTTTATATCATTAATTATATTACATTTTTTTATCACTTTTTCTCATTTAATCATAATTATTAAAAGATGGTGTAAAAAATGATATTTAAGAAAAAATGATGTAGGAACATCATTTTTCTATACATAAAATAAAATAAAACATTTATTGACATGTGTCGTAGGATACTTATTGAGAAATAAATTAATAAATATATGCCCTCAATTTTATGTAGGAAAAAATTTAATCATATACTCTTTTTAGAGATACATGTTCTGTTTATACCATTTTTAAGAGTGTGTAATTTAGTGAGATAAAATAATAAAAAAATATATATGATGAATAGTATTAAAAAGAATGTAAAAAAGAATGTAAAAAAAATAAAAAAATCAGAATTGTTCTATGCATACACTCAAATCTATATACAACTACTTTTTTATTTTATTTTTTTCTTGTGGCTATATGTATATCATTAAATTGTTGGCACCAACTTTCCTTTCAAAATTATTCAATGAAACCGAACAAGAATATTTGAATCTGTATAATGCCGCAGAGAAGTAATCTTCTATCCTTTGTATTGAAGAGTTGAATAATGAAATATGATTAAGGCTTTCGTTTCTGTTTAGGTCCCTTTGAGAAATTAATTCGAGGGTCGAAGATAAGAACATTGGCTGGTCCTGAATTCGTAAGGAAGGTGTCAGAAAATTGTGTGGCCCACATGAAATCTGTTGGGACTTATACAGATGCAGAAGAAAAAGCTATTCAGGAATTAAGAGAAGCCTTCAAGGATCAAAATTTTCCACCAGGCTCTTCTGTTTTTTACAAACAATCACCCAATGGAACATTAGGGGTTAGTATAATTAATCACCAATTGCGTTTGGCATTGAAAAGGATATAACTAATTTTCTAGGAAGGTGTATATAGTTTACTTTAATAACATAACTGACCCACTTAGTGAAAAAAAGTCTAGTTGTTATTGATGTGTATATAGTTTACTTTAATCTGTCTCAGCAAATTTTCACAAGTTTGATTCCTTTTCAATTTATCACAGCTTTTTTTCTCCAAAGATGAGACAATACCAGAACATGAGTATGCAGTTATAGACAACAAGGTACTTTCAGAGGCAGTGCTGGAGACCATGATTGGGGAGATTCCTGTTTCCCCTGCTTTAAAAGAGAGTTTGGCTACAAGGTTTTATGAGTTTCTGAATGAGGCCAATTTCAACATTGGAAACTGAGAGTTGCAGCAGTTGTCAGTTATCTTTAAGGTGACCGTTGATGCACAAAAAAAAAAAAGGCATCTATATGTCATGAATAATGATGCTTTCTTTTTCGAATTATCCCTGCACTATGTGGTTTTGTCCACCCATAAATAAAATTAGCGAGCCAGTTATTCCTAACTATTTTGGCTTGTGCATTATTTGTGAAATAAGAAAGAGTTTAAAACTCAAGGTAATTGAAAATTAAGATAACCATATGCCGAATGCAACCATATAATTACAAAAAAAAAGTTCTCAAGAGAAAATTAAAAATAAAGACCACACAATGTCTTAAAAGTTGACTTAGAAATGAAATTTATGACACTGTCATACATTTCCTCTCCTTTCCATTCTTTTTTCAAATTCTATTTTCAAAGATATAATTCTTTTAACTTGTAGATCCAATTTATTAAACTAGAAACGATTTCTGTTTATCTCAGAAAATTTATTTTGAAAAATTGGGACATTTATTGATAATATCCACAAGCATTTTTCTACCTTCGTTGTCTGCTTTTTTGGCTAATGCATTGGCTTGCCCATAGTCATTTAATGAAAAATGAGTTTCCTAGTATTTAAATGTATGCAATCTAAAAAAAACGGGTATGCCAATAAAAATGCGATTTGGTGTCATACTTGACGAATATAATGATTTATTCCAGCCATCAAAATTGGTATGCTGTAAGCCTAGGAAAGGGGAAATTCGTGATTATATCAGACTTGGATTGCAATGCTGTTAATTCAGGATATAAACACTCAAGTACCTTTGTGGGATTCTCCATGACTTCTATCTTGAGTTTAATCAAGATTAGCATCCTGTTCACATTTCTCACACTCTAAAAGAAACCAATCAATATGGGGATGTCATTTCCAAGCGCAGTGCAACTCTAGAGGTTGCTTGTCTTGTTCTTTCTAACCCCCTAAGGTCCCGGTTCCTTTCTTTTAGCTGACAGCACTATTTTTTTATAAAAAAAAAAAAAAATTCTTGTACCCAAAAAAAAATAAAAAATGTTATTAACACCCTCTTTCACACATTTTTTTTAATACGTTCTCGGACACATGTCACACACCCTCTTTTATTGTTAGACTTGTAACTGTTTGTAAAGGAAAAAAGTACATTTTCTGTTGAGCACTTGTCTGATTCAAAATGAAATAGATTGCTTAATCAATAATTCAAATGAATGACGAATACCCAATGTCCAATCCCCATGCCTTTTGAACTATGATAATTAAAATGAATGACGAATACCCAATGACCAATCCCCATGCCTTTTGAACTATGAAGGATCGACACGAATCCTAAACTCCAAACTCTAAATACAGACATAGAACATGCATGAATATAGATACAAAAACATATTAAATTTAAAAATTATAAGACATGAATATCACATATATATAACTACAAAATTTAAGAAAAAAAATTCATAATTTATTAATATTATTTTTATAAACTTAGAGATTTATAATATTTTAATATATATCATATGTATCAATATTTATTACTTAATAAGTCTTTTCTAAAAAATATGAAGCATAATTTTATTGACATTTTTTAAAAAAATCTTTTAAATCAATTTCTCATAATAAACTAACAATGTAATGTATAAGTATATGTGCATAAAAAAAGATTAATTAGAGAGAATATTAGTGTGAAGCAAGCTTCAATGACGACGAAATAGACAACTTGAACGAGCAGAGGTAGAAGGAGTAGAGGAAAATAATAGTGTGCGAAAATATAAAACTTAAAAGTATAATAGTGGCATATGAAAAGATAAAACTTAAAATACTGGTATGTGAAAATAGTGGCTTGAGACGTCAGTCATGTGACTGGGCTTGGGTGGGTTACGGACTTACTAATTAAATATTAGTCCTGAAAACTATTTTTTTTTAAAAAATATTAATGAATCGTGTTCAAGTCGTGTCCAAACGTGTTTGAGATGTGTCCGAGACGTGTCCAAGCTGTTCGAAATGTGTCTAAATTAAAAAAAAATATTTTTAATCGAACACATTCAGACACACAAGACATGTGTGTCATATGGATATTTTCACATGTCCGACATAGACACGTGTCTAACAAGCAAACGTGCCTCAAAATTGGTGTATCCGAGCTTTTGGATGACTATCTTTCACATGGGGCCGCCTAGAGCTTTGGGCGAAAACTCAATAACGTAGGCAGAAGAACTCAACAAGGAGAGCAGTTGGTAATGAAATAATAAAATTAATCTTCTAGCAAGTTTGTCTTTCATGGCATTGCTGATGGTTGGACTAGTTGTAGCAACAAGAGTATTAATGGACAATAAAATCCTAAAAAATTATGTAAAATTTCGCAGAGTAAAAAATTGGTTAGAAACAAATTTGTGTTTTCGGTGCAGAACAAAGAGAAAAAAAGTTTGTGTAGTTTGCAACTTTGGGGTGGTGATGAAAATTGGGTAATGGGTGGTGCAGAAAAAAATATTTTTATGTTATCTTTGTTTTCTTTCTTCTCACATTTTCTCCTGCCCATTGGGTGTTCTAGTCTTGATCATTGGGTGCCACCAACTGAATCTAGCTTCAAGTTAGACATTGATGCGACTGTCCCCATAGCGTGTCATGGTGGAGCGAGCTCTGTGATATGGGACGCACATTGCAGAGGCGAACATACTGGCTTTGGCAATTTGGGGACTGCCATCCGATCTTAAATAAAAAATGGCAGAGGCATTTGCACTGTTTCAAGGGATGCACTTGGCTTTATATTTCTATTTTTCTCATATCACAGGAGAGAGTAGATCTGTACTTGGCTTTGTATCTCTATTTTTCTCACATCCCAGTAGAGAGTGAATGTGTAGAGGCGATACAAGACTTACCCAGTGGTGTAAATCAGGACACTGAGGGAAATGTATGAACCAAAATGTGATTTCTTTTTTTAACCCTTATCCATGACCCAACCCAGACCCATTCTCATAACTCATGAATGAGTAAATTTGTAGAACCGGTAAATAAGTTACATTTTAAAAGAAGTATTCGATGTGATGCTATATGAGAGAGTGTGCTAAAGAAGGTGTAAAAGAATGCATTAGTATTTTCCAAAAAAGATAAGATGCTTGTCCACATGTGACTTTCCTTAACTTCCCCTTCTCAAATTTTTGAAGGAAAAAAAAAGATGGGAACTGAGAGAGAAAGAATATATGATAATAAAAAGGAAGCAAGTCCCCATTAAAAATGACCAGAATCCTGAACCATTTGTCTATTATTTTGTTAGCACATAGTAGTCTAGTACATAGATGACACAGTAAAATCTGCATTTTCACCATTTATTAATACACCAAAAAGTTGCCAAGTGGTATTGAAAGTGCTTCTGCTTGGTTATTCAGTGGCAGAACATTAATCTTCCGTCGGAGATATAATCAGTTATCAGTATCACCACCCTCTTTGAATAACTCAGATAATCTGGTGGCTAAATTCTGTTTTGCTGCAGGGGAGACACCATGCTTACCTATCATTGACTCCAGCACAGCCTCTGAAAGTAGTTTATTCTCTATAATTGTAGTCCCAACTTCTGGAATGGATCCATCTTTAGAGAAACTTATCTGTTTATAATAAAGAAAACAGATTTATAATTAAAATTTTGAAATAAAAAAAAAGTACCCAAATTTCTAAAAAGAATCTAACTATTTCTATTTCGAAAAACAGTAAAGAATCATGCGGACAAAATAGAATAATGAGGGCAGATTGATGCATCATAACTGTAAGATACTTCATTACTTTGTAAGTGTTGGAAATATATAATTATGTTGGAAGTAGGATATAATTATTATTCCACTAATTAGAGTTCATTGTATCTTAGAATTCATTGTACCCTTAAGATTCATTGTATCTTGGGAATTAAAGTTAGAATTAATTTCTCTTCTTGTAAATTGTATTGATCATGTATATAAATATATTATCTGCTAAGTGGATGACTCACTTAAGGAATTCAAAAATGCTTTCTAAGTTTCTTCGATATTCAAGTTGGTATCAGAGCGGGTTGATCCGCATATGGTCTCTCAACCCGTACTGTTCCTATTACTGTTCACACAACTGTTTCCATCACTGTTCATGTCACTATTTACATACTGTTCCAGTTACTGTTCTGTTACTGTTCTTGCACTGTTTGCATATTGTTCACATTACTGTTCCAGCCACTGTCAAGGCTGGAACCTCGTCCAAAGTCCCCTCATTTGTCAGAGGAAGGGCCTCAGTCATCTCAGACGGTCATTTCCGGCCATCTCTTCAAGTCTCGTGGCCAAAAACCGCCGCACGCGCCACCACGCGTCTTTGTCCTCTCTAAGTGCTCTTGGAACCTCTGTCATTTGGTTCTTTAAGTATTTTTGTTTTTTATTTCTTTTCTACCAAATGGCATCAGTAACTGACAAGGGCCAGAAATGTCTCATCTCATTTGTCTTTTCAGGAACTCTTTCAATTACTTCTGTGAAACTTAATGGCAAAAACTATATGGATTGATGTTCAGTCGTCGAAATTTGGTTCTTCGGTCAAGGACTTTCTGATCATCTGACAACTCAAGTAGAGAAAATTGATGCTGCATTAAAGGATGAATGGCAAAAGGTTGACTATCAGTTAGTGTCTCTTCTTTGGCAGTCCATTGATCCATCACTGCTGGTTCACTACCGTTCCTATAAGTCTTGTTATGATATTTGGAAGAAGGCTAAAAGTGTTTATGCTAATGACATTCAGCAACTCTATGACTCTGTCCACAATTTGGCAACTCTTCAAATGCAGGATCATGACTTAATTTCCTATTTGAACAAAGCTCAGTCCACAATTCAGCAAGTCAAGATGCATCTAACTGATAGTGATCCTAAAAAGGTGGTAGACAAGTTAGATCAGATGTACATGGTCTTTGTTCTTCATGGCTTGCATAAGGACTTTGAAAATGTTAGAAATCAAGTCCTGACAAATCCAAACATTCCTACTATTGATGAATTGATTGATCGATTATTCTGTGTTCCATTGACTGATGAATCTCTCAAACTTGATCCTCAAGTAGACTTTGCAACCTTCTTGACAAATTCTGGTTGTGGAGGACATGGTCGTGGCCGTGGAAGAAGTGGTCGTGGTAATCAACTACAATGCTCTTATTGTAAACGAATGAGGCATACTCAAGATCAATGCTACACTCTAAATGGCTTTTCGGGAAAAACTGTCAATATGTCATAAATGCAAGCACCGGATACCACAAAGACGAATGATCCTCCACAAGAAAATAAGATTCTCTTATCTGATAATGAGTATAAGGAGTACCTCAAGTTAGAGGCGGCTTCTAACAATGTTTTATCCTCAGTACCTCAATCTGGTAATTCCTCAGTTTGTTTTTCTCAATCTTTGCCTTCTGGATCCTGGATTTTGGACTCTGATGCATCAGATCATATTGCTAGTAATCCTTCTTTTTTTTTCTCAAATTTATCTCCTACAAAAATTCCTCATTCAATAACCCTTGCAGATGGTTTGAAAGTTCAGGTCACTAGCATTGGCAAGATTTCTCCTATTCCCTCTTTAAATTTAGATTATGTTCTTCTCATTCTTGGCAATCCTTTTAATCTACTCTCGGTTAGTAAATTGACTCACTCTTAATTGCTCAATAACTTTTCTTTCTAATTCTTTCTATATTCAGGACCGGAGTACGGGACAAATGATTGGCAAAGGCTCTGAATCATGTGGGCTCTATTACCTTCAACCTTCTTCCTCAACCATCTGTGCTATGGCTGATTCTCCAAGTATCCTTCATAATCATTTGGGTCATCCAAGTTTAAATAAATTGAAGAAAATGGTTCCTAGTCTTTCTCATTTATAGTCTCTTCAATGTGAATCTTGTCAACTTGACAGACATACCTGTTCTTCCTTTCACAATAAAGAAACAAGTTGGTCCAACTCTCCTTTTGAGTTAGTTTACTCATATATCTGGGGGCCTAATCGCACTAGTTCAATTCTAGGCTTTCGTTATTTTGTAACTTTCATTGATGCCTACTCAAGATGTATTTGGATCTACTTAATGAAAGATCGTTCTGAACTGTTTGAAAACTTTCAGAAATTTTGTTTTGAGATTTCTACTCAATTTGGTCATACAGTTCACATTTTAAGAAGTGATAATGCTAAAAGAGTAATTTTCTACCTCATTTAAGTCTTTTATGTCCTCAAAAGGTATGATTCATCAATCTAGTTGTCCACACACATCACAACAAAATGGCGTTGCAAAAAGAAAAAATCGACATCTGCTTGATACTGCCCGTACCTTGTTACTTCAAGCAAATGTTCCTTTAAAATTTTGGGCAAATGCGATTCTTACTGCAGGTTACTTGATCAATAGGATGCCATCTTCTGTGTTGGATAACCAGATTCCTCATTCCATTTTATTTCCTGATGAATCTACATATAAACTTCCTCTGCGCATTTTTGGTTGTACTTGTTTTGTTCATGATCTATCTCCAGGAAAAGATAAACTCACTGCTCGTGCAATCAAGTGTATTTTCCTTGGATATTTCAGAGTACAAAAAAGTTACAGGTGTTACTCCCCTTCATTACATCGTTTCTTTGTTTCTGCAGATGTGACTTTCTTTGAAGATTCTCCATTCTCCACTTCAAAGGAAGAAACAACCACTCCTTCTACAATTTTACCTGTTCCTTTTCTCAGTTCATCAACCACCACTCAAGAAGATAATTCTCGTCCATTAGTCACTTATCATCGTCGTCATCATGAACCTTCCACATCTCCACCAGATCTCGAGCCCGGTGTTTTAGTGCCTGAACCAGCTTCTCAGCCGTCTCCGAATCCGCCTTCACCCATTTCTGACTTTCCAATTGTTGTTTGTAAAGGTATTCGTTCCACTCGTAATCCTCACCCTATTTATAATTTTGTTAGTTATCGTCTTTCTTCTATTCAATATGCTTTCACCTCTTCCTTGTCTTCTGTCTCTATTCCTAAAACCGTTCAGGAAACTCTTTCCCATCGAGGATGGCGGCAGGTAATGATTGAGGAAATGCAAGCTTTGGAATCCAATCGTACTTGGTCTTTGGTTCCTTTACCTTCGGGTAAAAATCTTGTGGGATGTCGCTGAGTCTTCGCTGTAAAAGTTGGCCCTAATGGTACTGTGGATCGTCTTAAGGTTCGTCTTGTAGCCAAAGGTTTTACTCAGATTTTGAGGCAAGATTATGGTGATACCTTTTCTCCTATTGCGAAAATGGCTTCGGTCAGGGTGTTTCTATCCATGGCAGCCATGAATCAATGGCCTCTACACCAACTAGATGTCAAAAATGCTTTCTTGCATGGCGACTTGACTAAGGAGATCTATATGGAACAACCTCCTGGGTTTGTTGCTCAGGGAGAATCAGGTTTGGTTTGTAAACTTTACAAATCACTATATGGTCTTAAACAATCTCCTCGATGTTGGTTCGGACGATTCAGCTTGGTTTTACAAAAATTTGGAATGATCAAAAGTGAAGTGGATCACTCGGTATTTTATACGTATTCATCTAATTTGTATATCTATCTTATAGTTTATGTGGATGACATTGTCATAACAGGAAATGATCATGCTGGAATTCAACAATTGAAGGAGCATCTATTTTGTCACTTTGAAACAAAGGACTTGGGCAAATTGAGATATTTTCTGGGGATTGAAGTTACTCGGTCAAAATCGGGAATTGCTATCTCCCAAAGAAAGTATGCTCTTGATATTCTTGAAGAAACTAGAATGTTGAATTGTAAACCAGTTGAAACTCCCATGGATCCGAATATTAAGCTCCTTCCTAATAAAGGTGAATTATTTTCAAATCTAAGCAGATATCGAAGATTAGCAGGAAAGCTTAATTATCTTACTGTTACCAGACTGGACATTTCTTTTGCTGTTAGTGTGATGAGTCAATTCCTAAATTCTCCCCGTATTGATCATTTGAATGCAATCATTAGAATTTTGAGATTCATTAAAGGATCACCAAGAAAAGGGATAGTATATGAAAATAAAGGGCATAAGGAAATTATTGCCTACACTGATGCAGATTGGGCTGGAACTCCATGCGATAGGAGATCCACCTCAGGATATTGTGTTTTCTTTGGAGGAAATCTCGTTTCATGGAAAAATAAAAAACAAAATGTAGTCGCGAGATTAAGCGCTGAAGCAGAATATCGAGCTATGGATCTCACTACATGTGAACTAATATGACTAAAGCAGCTCATTAAAGAATTAAAGTTTTGTGAGGTTGGAACTATGAGATTAATTTATGATAATCAGGCAGCTCTCCATATTGCTTCTCAGTCTTCCATGAACGAACCAAGCATATAGAGGTTGATTGCCATTTTATTCGTGAGAAGATTGTTTCTGGAAAGATTACCACATCCTTTGTCAACTCAAATGACCAATTGGCTGATTTGCTTACCAAAGCTCTTTGGGGACCAAAGATAGCTTATATATGCAACAAGCTGGATGCTTTTGATATCTACACTCCAACTTGATGGGGAGTATTGGAAATAGATAATTATGTTGGAAGTAGGATATAATTATTATTCCACTAATTAGAGTTCATCGTATCTTAGAATTCATTGTACCTTTAGGATTCATTGTATCTTGGGAATTAAAGCTAGAATTAATTCCCCTTCTTGTAAATTGTATTGATCATGTATATAAATAGATTATCTGAGTGGATGACTCACTCAAGCAATTCAGAAATCCTCTCTAAGTTTCTTTGATATTCAAGTGTAAGTACCAAGTTTGGTGGAAAACGCTAAACTCCTAATAACCAAGTTAATTTGCTGAAATTCAGGTATGTTACCACAAAGGGATCTTAAAAGACAATATAAGAATATAAAAGGGAAAAAAGACATCACTCCAAATTTTGGCATTACTAACCACTAATGATCCTTTGGGTGACACTGTGAAAAGGATAGACGAGCCTGGAGGGAATGTTTCATCTTTAAAAACCGAAATAAACTTGTCAATTGCTTTGGCTTCTTCATCAGTATAAATCCCAAGAGATTTCCAAATGGCTACACAATTTTCTGACACCTTCTCTGAGTATTGCTGACCCGTCAATGGCAAGATCATTGTCACCTGCATAAATTTCTCAAATGGACCTACAGAGAATAAAACTTTAGTTTGCTCATTTGAGAAAAGTTAAGAGACTAAAGATTATATCAAGTTCCCATAGATGCTGCAATGATGATTTCAAAGTATAACTCGGCCTACAACCAAATACGCAGAGCTTATTGTAAAACTTAAGTTAGTAACATCCTTTTGCAATCGCCTAGTGTAAGTTCATGATGAGGATGACTTCAAGAAAAGATTCTCAAATTTTAAGATGAAGCAATTGATCTGATAATTTGAAATGACATAATATTTTTCTTGAGTGATGAGAATACAACACTTCTTAGTTTGAATTTTGTATATAATTAATTGAAGGTTTGCTAAAGTTTTCTATCAATAGTGCTACAATTTACACAATTTCTAAAAGCGTAGTGGGTGTAACAAAAAATGATTGACACACGTGCCACAAAAGAAAGGTGTCTCCGGGATAGGTCTAATGCTGCAAAAGTTTCCCATGTGTTACATTTTAGCAAGGTTTCAGTCGTCTTTTATTCAAACAACGAAGAGTTCATCCCCTAGACTAGACCTTGACATCAACCACGATATATCATACATATAATACAAAGTGGCCACAAAACTGAAATGCTCATGCTGGATGATTTTCTATTCAGAAAGTAACAGTAGTTCTAGCACAACACTAAACTCACAAAAAAGCACAATAAGCCTGTCCTCATAAAAACAAAAAAAACCCTGACTGACTCTGAGTAAAGCTATACAGCATACACACAGACACTTTATTTGGCAAGGAAAGGATGCACATACACATACACTTTTGCAGCAAAGCAAACCACAACCACAAATAAAATATCCAGTAACACGAACCTGTAACGATATCCCTGAAGAACTCGACGGATTCCGTTAACTCCTGTGCAGTCTTGCCCTTCCATTTAACGCCGAGGAAGGGAACAGCGTTATCTTGCAGGTAAACCCCAATGGCGGTGAACTTGACGAATTTGTCCTGGATTTGCAGCCCCCTCACCCCTGCGCCGCCCAGGAAGAAGCCGTTGTCGGAGCCCGAAGCCTTCACGGCCGGAGGGAACGCCACGTTCTCCACCTCCATGGCGGTCAAAGACGACGGTGCCATTGCTGTATATTTGAGAAATGAGAGTGAGAGTTGCAAATAATTGACTTTGAGAGTAGAGTGGAAACTGAGAAAAGTTTGAAACTTTAACGTGCGTGTGATTGGGGGTTTGGTGGATTGGGTTTGTGGTTAGGTGGGGCGTAGGCTGCATTTATTAATGATTGGTAGATGAACTTCTTCCTACCTGCTTGTGACGTCAATTTTTAAAAGAAAAATAATTAATCTTTTTAATTTATTTTTTAATAATTTTTTAATTATTAAATAAAAATATTAATATTTTTTATATTTTTAAAATATTAGTTATATTTAAATTTTTTTAATATTTTTTATTATAATAAAAAAAATTATTAAAAAAATATTTTAAGAGAATATTACAAAATTCTTTTTAAAAAATGAGTTATGTGACACGTGTTATTAGTCAAAATTTGTCTTAAAACTTTTTTTAAACAAAAAAACTCACTTTGCTTTTACTTTTCATTATTAAAAATTTGAATTTTTTAAACAAATATCCTAAGAATATTTAAAGAATTAAAAATAAAAAAATTAATAAAAAATACTCCAAACAAATATCATTAAGATATTCGTTAGAAAAATTGTACAATTTTTTTTCTTATACTATTAATCTGAAAAAAAATCATTTTAAGTTGTTACAATAATTCATGCGTAAGACTAAGAAAGAAAAAGATAAACTATATTCATTTGAGCTAATGAATGAAAGCATGGAGGGATAACACAAAATTTTCATAGAACCAATGTTTTCATAACTAAACTTGTCTTTAAATGGGTAAAAAGAGAGATTTGAAGTTTTAAAACCAATCAGAATTAAATTAGAATTATATATATTTATTCATTTTATAAATATACGTAATTTTTGTTAAAAAATATATATCTACACATGTTAAATATGTATAAGTAAAAAATAAATTTAATAGTGTCTAATGATTTAATTGATTTTGTCCCAATTTTTCTTTTAGAGAAAACAATTCACTTTGTTTTTACTTTTTTTTTCATATAAAAACAAAATTGCACAAATTTTTTTCATATGTAAATTTGGAAAAAGTTTATGATAAGACGTTGTAAGAATTCGTGTATATATTAAGACTTAGAGAAAAAAGTATATTATAGTTTAATGGCATATATTTGAACTAATGTTGAAAGTATAGAGCGAATGCAGAAGATTTTCGTAGAACTATAAAGATTGCATTTACAACATAAGTTATTTTTAGTAGCATTTAAAAAATGTTGTTAAATTATAAAAATTTGTTGCTATTGACATTAGTAATATTTTGATATATTTGCGGTGTTCGTTTGGTTCAGATTGATAGATCAGCTTCGATCCATTACAGATTCAATCAAGACTTGGGCGTCAACGTTACAGATCCGGAGGTATGAGTATTCCGGTCACTTTGATTTTATCACATTTGTAGGTATTTTGCTATGTTATGCTATTAACTTGGGTGCTGTGAGTTTGTTCACAGATTCATCTTTTTCAGTTTTTAACGATGTTGAATTTGTATTATTCTCGGTGTATTTTACCAATATGAATGAATGAATATCTTTTTTAGTAAAAAAAAAAGTTATGTCAACAAAGATCTTTAACAACATTTTATCATATCTTTAACAACATTTAATAAATGTTATAAATTTCTTTTTTTAACATTTATTTAGTAAATAGCAACATTTGTTTTTTAAAACGTAGCTAAATATTAAAAATGTTGCTAAAGATATTTTCAATTACATTTCCAAAAAAAGTTACTAAATGTTGAAAAGGTTGTATAATTATTAAAAATGTTGTCAAAGTACTTTTAACATTATTTTTCAAGTACTAACCTAATTTAAAAATATCGTTAATTTTATGACAACTAAAGCAAACAAACAACAATAACAAAAATATAATTCATACTCATTAATAGAAATTGAGATTTTAGTTCATACGGCATTGACATCTAGCCATTAACATTTGGAAGAAGTATAAGCACAACCAAACACAATATAAAGAATACATTTTCATCTGTCCCTAGAAAGACCAATTTGGAAGAAAGAAATGTTAAGGCCAAATAAATAATCTTTGAATTAGGCACTACATACATACACAAATGACAACTGGAGCCATCCAAAAAGAAAGTTATGACAACATGATGGATACAGATAACAAGATGATGGATACAGATAACAAGTGACGAGTTGCCAGCTGTTCGATAGTATATTTTGAGCTTGTTGAGATGGTTTATATCCATCTGTCTTACAGCACCTTCTTATGTCGCTTCTTGAATTTTAGCCAATATTTATGTCCACTTGTGCTAAAAAAGAGGTGTGATGTCTAAATATTAGTCATGGACAGATGAAAAATCAAAATTTTATTTTTTTTATCTTCAAAGCTCAAACTGAATTTGAAAAGGTTCCAATATGAAGAACCAAAAATTAAAGCTGAAAACTCTAGAATATTTCTATTAACACGTATAGGAGCATAGTTTCGGCTTCCTTTCGTCCTCTTAAGGGCGATATGATTCATATAATTTGTTATTAATCCAGAGAAATGCTAGGGAGCTAGCATTGGTAAAAAGGAAAATCAACCTCCTCCCAACTAATACCAATAGGAGTTCCAATCCAATTACAGTGCATGAATTTATTTGTATTCTGTGGATCTATATCAATGGCTCCTTATCTTTCTATTGATCCATGTTATTAAATTACATCTTATAGATATATATTACAGTTGCGGCAATTCCTTGCTATTTTTACAGGGTTACTTTATAACCTCTTTACATTGTCATTCCCCTTCTTCAACTACATTCTTTGCAAAAAGATGTGAAAAGCAGGCATCTCATATATATGTCCATTCTCAGCTCACCATATCCGAACTCAATATCTATCCCAATTTATGTCATCTAAAGCATGGTTTGGCAAAGATGCCAATAATAATTAGATAAAATGTCTTTCTTTTCCATGACAGATGAGATATACTCTCACATATAACACAAGTACAAATTTCAGAACCATAACATTTCCCCTATCTATCATTTCCCTGGCCTCTATATAACCTTTCCTCCACACACCCCACACATCGAACACACATTGCAAGAAGCATTCCAATCATTCACATTCTTCCACAAGCATCAAAGCCATCTATCTACAGGCTTCACTTAGCAACTAGAAGATGAAACAAGCAGCTCTTTTCTCCTTCTTAGCTCAGAAACAAATTGATAATCACTAATCTCTATTAGTCAAGCAACAATTACAGACAAACTGGAATAATTTGAAAGAAATTACATAGCCCCAACAAGCATCAACCACGAAAAAATTGATTAAAAAACAAAACAAAAACGAAAATAAGAGAAAAATTGAAGATAAAAGGCAAGAAAAAAGAGGCAAAACTCACAGCGACAACTCAAAGATTGAAGCTCTTTGCCATTGGTGATTGCTGCAACCTCTTTGTGGAGCACTGGCGTTGTTTCCAGAGTGATTGTCACTTTCCCCTTGTAGCTGTTGCAAAATTCTAGTAGTTACGGCGATGGCAACACTGCCATAGTGGCCAGTGGCGATTGGATTGTAAACATTTTTATCATGTTTTTTATTTATTTTATGAAAAAAAAGAAAACTTTAATGCATATAATTAAAATAAAAAAAAAATCTGTATTTGACAGCATTGTGATCTCATATTTTTCCTGATTAAAATTTCAAGGATCGATATAAAATATAAACCAGATAAGAAAAATTATCATTGGCGAATATCTATTTATAAGTTGATCTAAACATGTAAGTGAAATAATCTTAATTAGTCTTACGAATCTATATATATAAAGCTACAAATGATCTTCGAGTTTGTTGTATACTAATTTCTATTTAGTCAAGTCAATATCCTGCAATAATGATTAAGAAGAGTTTGAAAAAAGATTCACTGTCTTTACGCCACGAGCTAAGCCAAAACGCGTTTCAGCACAAATAGATGATCCACGATAACGTAGGAACGAGGAGTCAATACATTATACATGTAGGATCTAGGTTGAGTACCTGAATTTAAGGCTAAGCAATATGCTTTGGGATTCAAGCAGTTTTACAAGCAAAGTCTATCAACCACACACATGCAGCCAGCAGCGTAGCAATATTTTTGCCATGGAATATGTTTAGTACACATTTCTTTGAAATCATATCTCCCTCTATTTGCTAAGGTAATAAAATTAGAGTATATGTATATAAAAAATGAGATAAAACTAATTATAATAATTATATAATAAAAATTATGTAGATATAAGAAGATATATATATAAATGTGTACGTAACATTATTCTTTTGTGATATGTTAAATAGAGTTTCAAATGCACCATAATCAACTATTCTCACTATAAAGTGGTGTTAATTATTAAAATATTGAAAAAACTTATTGGATCTCTTAGTATAGTACAAATCATATATACTTTATTACAAGTTGCATTAGATTACACTTGATAATTAATTCAACAAAAAATTGAATTTCATCAAAAAACAAAGGCTTAATTTAAAGAATACAACCCTATAAGTAGCCATTAATCATTCACTAGTCAGTGGTTGGTGGATTGATCATACTGCAGTTTGTCATGATCTGACCATCGGAGCCAGTTAGTGGGCTAAGCAAGCTCATCTTTAACATTGCTTCTGCAAAGTCTTTTTTGAAACGTCCCAAGTTTTTGCTATATGTAATTACTTGAGAGTCTGTGAGTCCTGATCCATTCACGAAGAGTTGTTGGTCCGAGTGTACAAGACCCTTTAAGTTCACCAAGTTCTGGTAGTAAGCATTGTCAAAAGTGGTTGGAGTTTGGGAATCCAAAGGAGAGAAGTTGTCATCACCACCTTCGAAGGGAGACACTGCTTGCATTGATGCTGCAAACGACGGATCTATGTTGGTCTCGTTGTAAATCCTAGCTTCAAAGGAGAGAAGTTGTCATCACTACCTTCGAAGGGAGACACTGCTTGCATTGATGCTGCAAACGAGGGATCTATGTTGGTCTCGTTGTAAATCCTAGCTCTGAATAAACTGCACCTCACTAGGCCAACTGTATGAGCTCCTGAACAATAATTTTCATGGAAAAGGAATGAAAAGGGTGGTTAGTCTTTGTAGTTTTTGGACAACAAAGATGATTACATAATTTTATGTAGTTTTCCTTTAAGCTTAATGCACTTTGCTTGCACTTACGGTCTTCAAAAGGTCACGTAGTAAAGTGCATCATTTACCGTACCCTGATATAGTAACCATTTCTTTGACTGTGAAATTTTTCTTGGCGAAAGCAGTGATAAGGCCATCAAGATCCAAAAAGGGAGCAGGTAAGTCTGAATTAGATTCACTTAAACTTGCTGTTGTTGAGTCTCTTCTTCCTAATGGTACTTCCCATCTTTGTCCACCAAGCTGAGAGAAAGTTGTCTTACATTACTCCCCATCATAATACACACACTATATATATGGGTATATGAATCTTAATTTGACCAATTTAATTGGATTGTATATGCATGTGTTCATGGTTACTTGTACTTACAGCACCAACAGCTTCGCTAGCAGCAATGGCTAGGATGTCATCACAAGAGACTACACCGGGGCACAACTTCTCCAATTGAGCTTTTATGTTGTCTATGACGTCAAAACCCCTAAGGGAGTTTGCGTTGGGAAAAGAACTCTTCTCACCTGTGAAATTTGGCGTGTCGTCTAACAATACTGATGCATCACATCCCTGTAAAAGACAAACGTGAAACTTGACATCAATTTCTTAGAAGAAACAGAAGTTACATTTCATTATCTAACTTTTAATTTAACAAATATATATAGAAAAGGACTTCAGCCTAATATATACTGAATGATTTTCCTTCATTAATTAGAAACAAACTCATTGAGGAACCAATGTCTGCTGAGGAATGCCATCTACCACATACTGTGTGTTATTACAGTGTATTAATGCAATTTTATTTAAATTTATTCTAAACAGCTCCATACTTCATATTGCTCTCTATTATTTGTGTATTTGTGTGTAAGTGAGGCTTAAATTGAAAACAAGTAACACATCATTCACATTCTGAATAATAATATTGAAGCTCGCTCAAGCATGCAGCAAATGCATAATGTAGGCAACTGTTTAATTTGAAAGCAAGGCATACAAAAATAATTAAGATGGTGAGTGAAATGAGATGAAATCGGAGCAAGGATGCCCCCATGCGATCGATGCTCTTTGGACACAGCATCATTCACTGCTATCTTAATGATTTTAAGGGCTTTTGGACACGTTTCATCATGTAAAAATCAACCAAAACTTGAGCATGAAACCAGGAAAGGCCACTGAGACAGAACTTGCAGCCATTGCCAAATAAAAGGGTTCTACAAAGTAGCAGAAAATGGAGAGGTTTAAGATTGTTGGGTGGTTATGGTATGGCCATGAAATGTAACACTTATATAGAAGGTTCAACTTGCATTATGGTTTTTGTTTATCTCTTTGTCCATATCCTCCGGGTCAACAGTGAAAACTCAAACATATAAGAAAGGCATATTTGACTATAGCAGAGGAGGATGTGGAGAATGGACCTGCAGAGATATGCAATTGATTGAGATCAAGAAACTGTGTATAATGTTAAGTATGTTAGCTGCGTTGTGTCTAAACAATTTTGACTTTACCAAACTTCTTGTAGATTTCATTGCAGGACACTATGCTTGGCCTACAAGGCCGAAGCAAAATGTAAGAAAAGCAATAGTTTTTGATCCGTCGTCAGAATGCTTGGCTTCTCATCTTCCTTGGGTTCTGATCCTTTCTCTCTTTGGTGGCTAAATATAAAACTAGAGATCTTTTCTGTATTTCAACGCTTCTGCTCTAAAACATTTAGTAAAAAAAAAAGGTTTCCCTTTTGATAAAAAAGAAAAAGAAAGTAGAGAAGATAGTCTACTACTGGTGGATCGAATTCTTACAATGGTTTTCCATAAATAAAAGCTTCTTCTATACTCTAAAATGGAACAAATAAATCATCCCTAGGTTACAAGGATATGTACATTGTAGTTGTTGTTGTTGCATTGAGGAAATATGAGCAATGTTATTAATACTTTTAATTAATTGCCTATGCACAAATTACCTTTAATTAAATAATTATTGTGTTCAAATCAAATATTAATTGATGATATTCGTTTTATGTATGACATTTAAATAATAATGATTTAGAAAATTATAAACATTAGTAGTTGATAAAGAGTGTAAAATGTTAATTGAGAGTACCAATATATACCCACCTTAAAAAATATATATACTCAAAGAGATAGTTAAAGATTATTTAAAAATAATAATAATAAATAAAGAGGTATGCTCAGGCTTTCATTGGATCGCCATGTCCAGAGGAAGATTGGAGAAAGTGCAATGTTGATGGATCTTTGTTTGCATGCATATGGTGGGTTCTCAGCCGGATGTGGTGGAGTATTTCGTGATTGTACTGGAGCCTAGATATCATTGGTTCTTCTAGGAACATTGGTGCATGTAACGTGCTTATGGCACAGTTATTGTCAGGCATGGAGCAATTTCCATGCACCTTTGCTAGTCGTGTTTGGTTCGAAGCTGATTCGATGCAGTTGACTATCAATAATGGGTGCCCTGACACGCATCCTTCTGCACCTCTGGTCCGAAGAATCCAAAGTTTCATGCATCATTCATTGGAGATCCCTGTGACTCATTCATATAACTAATTAAGATTGGACTAATAGTTAGAGATTTGGGTAGTTTAAATTTCATTGTTATCAATATAATAAAAAAGAAAGAGAGAGAGAGGGTAATAGGGTAACAAACATATTGATAATTGGTTATCTAACCAGGTGGCTTTTGCTATGGATCCCTTGAATTTGGGTCCATGGATGAACTCCCTAAAATAGCTGTTGTAGCAGGTTTTAGTACTTTATAAAATGATCTATCCTTATATTTACAATTGAGTCATTAATCTTAGATTTTTCAATTTAATCCTTAATAGCAAACACCATTGTGAGCATGAACCACCACCCACTCCCACTCCTCTGGTGGATTGCCACCGTTGTTGGGCTGAAGCATCACTCCCACTCCTCTATGGAGGAGGTTCGCGAGAGATCTTGCCGCAACCATCATTCATGGAGCCTCCCAAAATAGAACCTCCAACCTGCAACAAAGCCACAAGCCTGTCCTCGCATCTCTGACTCAGACAACCACCTCGAACTGCAACAGCAACCACAGCCGTTCACCATCACTCCCTCAAGCCGAAGTCGTCATCCTCTGCCATCCACGAACTGCAACAGCAACCACGACCGTTAGCCACCACTCCTCAAACCTGTCCTTGCACCTCCGCCATACCCACCATGAGGCCGCTGTCAACCACCGCTCCCTACTCCACCAGAATTGTGATCTACCTCACCACATCTAGATCCGCAAGCTATCGTTGCGCCGTCCGGAACCCAATCAGAACCAGACTAGAGACATCGGACGGGCGCCTGCCGTCGTCCTCTGCTGCCCAGAATCGCCAGATCGCGCAAGAGGATGATGAGGTGAGCTCGACACGAACTGGATTTTTGCCAAAACCACGAGCCACCTCACCACGTCTAGATCAGCAAGCCACCGCCGCCCTCGCCGTCGTCCTCCACTGCCCAGAATCTCTATATCGCACGCCCGCTCCGCCATTCCCTGGTCGATAAGGTTAACAGATTACCAAAAAAAAATTACCCAAACCAAAAACACAAAAGAACCCCTTAGCAAACAAAAGTTTTCATTTCCATAAAAACTATATCTCATCTTTCATCCAAACCATCCATTGTATTTTTACAAATTCAACGGCTCACAACAATGGGCCCATCTACTGAATTATGAATAAGGATCACTTGTCTCCATTTCTTTTCTCTTCTCTGTCTCTCTAATTAAAATTTAACTAATATTTTAAATTTAATTACATATTTTATTTTTATTTAATTTATTTTATATTTATCAAAATTTAAGTAAAGAGATAAAAAAAGAGACAGGTAATCTCTATCCCTGAATTATATATCTTTGACACTGCTCCTAATTAGTGGCTTTGTAAATAATGATCTTTTTTTTTTGTCAGATGTAAATAATACCTTATGAGGGCTTCTTTACCTAACGTTGTTTTAGTTTCTTACGAACTTGTTTTATCCCTAGTTGTTTAACAACAAAAAATATAAAACTAACCGAATGTATTTTTGGGTTAAATTTAAACCACATTTTAAGTTTGTTCGGTCTGATGTTATATAATTTTTTAAGACTTATAATATTTTATAAATTAAAGAAATAATAATTGTTTTTTAATAAATTAATACTTTAAGCATAACATGATAATAATTTATATTAATATAATTTATTTGAGAATATATATTATAAAATATTTCTTAATTCTAATTTCATGCTTCTAAAATTTTATGATTTAACTATACATAATATTAAATTTATAAATTTTATCAAAATCTTGAGTCACTTGATTTCAACTTAAATTACGTTTAGTATACATAATAGTATAGTATAAGATAAAACGATAGGATATAATAGTATAAAGTATGATAGTATAATTAATAGGATAAGACATAATCTTATATTTTGTTTAATAACTAAAGGATAAATTAACTTTTTGTATAATATTTTTTTTAAGATCAAAATATCCTTTAACATAAAAGTTAAAATAATTAGAAAACAATAATAAAAAAGTCTTATACTACTCTGCAACTAAAACACACAGCAGTAGTGGTGGTAGTGGTGACGACGACGGTGGCAGTGATGGCGGCAACGACAGTATGGTGGTGATGGTGGTGGCAAGAAGAAGCGATGGCGGTGGTGGCGGCAATGCGGCGGCGTCGATAGTGGTGGCGCGGCCAGGCGGCGACGATAGTGGTGGTGGTGATGGCGGCGACAGTGGCGATGGTGGCGGCAGTGGTGGTGGTGGCGATGACAGTGGTGGTAGCGGCGGAGGAGGTGGTGGTAGATCAAGAGAGAGGAGTGATAAAAATGAAGTTAAGGATAAGATTGGAATAGAAATTCTATCCGGTCTTATCATGTACTAGGGGAGATGATAGAGTTATCAGCTTAGAATAAGATCAAATGACTTGACCTGATTTCATTATACTATCAATTGAATGTACCAAATATTGAATAAGACCTAATAATATTAACTTATATTATCATGTCTTCTTTATACGATACACCAAACGTAACATTAGTCATTAGTTAAGTGGTGACCAAGTTAATATCGAGTCCAAAAAATTAATCTCATCAAAATAGGAGTCAGCCAAGTAAAACCAAGTCCATGAGTTGAAAAAATTCTAGCAACTACCTTATTTAAAATTTAATAAATGGAAGGCCAAAAAAAAAATTTAATAAATGGAATGGGTAATAATTTTTTTTTAGCTAAATAGTATTTACAGCATATTACCTTTGAAAGTTATATTTATAATCACATTTATTATGAAAACCAAAGGCCTGGACCTGATTTTTAAAAATATTGTAAACACATTCTTTTGAAAGAATTTTTTAAAATTTGAAGTACGAACAAAATAAACGCCAGCTTAAAATTTGTATTGATTCTAATTTAATTGAAAATTAAGAACAATAGGAATCAAATGATTGTTAACATAAGATGAAAGAAAATCTGTATTACATTTGTGAAAGTGTAAATTAAGGGACTTATTAATTTGTTGTATTACAAATTTACAATGGATTCAAATTATTTTGTCAACTTGAATCTTGTTATAAACACTCAACAATCTTATGAATTTTATTCGTTTTTAAGTAAGCACGTGACTACAGGAAAAATTTCCTCACCCCCAAGAATTAAGGTGTGGGGAAATCGAACCCACCACCTTGATCACGAGTCCAAAATCCTCAGATAACCACGAGATGTGCCACTAAACTACCAAGCCAAACTCGGATTTAAATATAATTAGTAGCCAAAGCTTTAAGTACTAAACCTAGGGGGGGCCGGGGGGGAAGGTACGAGGGTAATTGCCCATGCTTCAATATTTCCCCAACCCGAGAATATATTTTCCAGTCTAAAAAAGCATTTTCTATCCGAACATTTCTAGCCACATTTCAGCTATCCATCATCCAGAAACAGATCCACTCAGGTTGCTAACTAACCCTTTGTTTGGATGCGGAGAGAAAATGAAAGGAGAGAAAATGGAGAGAAGAAAAAATAAAAGGAGAGAAAATGGAGAAAAGAGAAAATGAAAAGAAAAGTACATTTTCTTCCTTATTGTTTGGATGAAGAGAAAAAAGAAAGAAAAAAAATGAAAAACTTTTTTTTTTTTTGTGTGATTGGAAAGAAAAGTGAGAAATAAGAAAACATAATCATATTAAATAACTAATATACCATTTATTTAATGTAATAAATGTATTTATTTCTTGCTTTTTATTTTACATCTCTAATCCATAATTTATAAATTCAATAAAATAAATAAATTTAACAACACATTAATAAAAAAACTTGATACCCCAATTAATTTGAAACAATATTTTTAATTATAAAATTATTTGTCTACTTTAAAATTAATAAGTTATTTAACTTCACATATCTTTCACATAATAATTATTGTCACAATCGTAATTACGACAAAGATTGTGAACAAAATTATTTTAAGAAAAAATGAATCGTCACTAATTTTATTTAATTTATAAAAAAAATTAAAAAACTTGAAAAAAATATATTTGAAAGCAAATTGAGTTCGATATTTGATTGTGCACATAGAATGGTAGTGTAAACCAAATCTCACAACACTCATGCTACACCTGCCTTAAAGATAATTATCTTAAATTAATTGTACAAATTATTAATAACTTGAAAACATTTATTTTACCCCTTAAAACAAATTAAAAGAAATACTTAAAAAAGTAATTTGATTAAGATAATCCTATATTATTAAGAAAGAAAAAACAAAGCCAAAGAAACATATTACTCTGAAACCAGGATCGTGAATGTTATATTCTCTTTTGCCAAAGAAAGGGACCCAAACATAAACTACAATCAACATATCAACAACGATAGATAGTGAACCATTTTTACAACAATATGTTCAAACAACACATGAACTCAGAATTCACTTTGGTGAAATTTGATGACTTCTAACTCACAAGAATCATGAGCAACAATAAAACTAAAGTAACTCAATCATGCGTCATCATCTTTCTAAGAGGATTCTATCTCAGACTTACATTAAAATGATCCCAAATTAATCAAGCATTCTAAATCATCTATTGCAAATCACAAAAGAAAATTTGACTTGGACATTTTATCAAACACTTTAAAAGTGAAGTCAACATTTCAGATTATCTAGCAATTCATCTCAGCATATAAGAGTACTAGGTGAAATTACATGCATCTAAAATTTGATAAATATCAGAAGATTAATACAACAACAATGGAAACTGTGTTACCCCAAGAACTCCATGCTATGGACAAATTCCAAGAAGCTTGAAACCAGCTTCAAAAGAGCAGGGATATAAGTTAGGTAAAATTGATGTCATTTGGATCTTGACATTGAGTTACCATTGAAACTATGTGACAAAACGAGGAAGACATACTTGAGAGCTGAGATTAGCAGAGAGGAAGACGAGGATAGAGAGAGAGACAGAGAGAGCGGCGGTGATGAGCTGGTGACTGATGAGCAACGGCGGTGAGCCAGTGTCTGACGCCGTCACAGTAGGAGTAGTTTGGAGGCGCAATATGAACAAGAGTTAGAGGTCAAACGACAAGGACACGAGGGAAGAAGATGGAGGGGGTCTCGAACTCAGAGGGTAGAGACGCCGAGCTCCATGGTAGGCACACGAATGGAAGAATGGAAGAAAGAAAAGGGATTTCAGAGGTGAGTAGATGATAACGAATGTGGGGTATAATGGTCATTTTATTGCTAATCTCTCAATCTCCCCCATTTTCTTTGCATCAGAGGCGAGAAAATTTTTACGTGGGTCCCACGGGCAAACTTTTCTCTCCTCTTTGTTTTCTTCTCTCATCCAAACGAGAGAAAATGTCAAAATCATCATGTTTTCTCTTCACCCATTTTCTTTCCACCCTTTTTCTCTCCAACAAAATGCAGTGTAAAAATCCCTTGCAGTTGAGTAATAATTGAAACTCTATTTTTCGTAGGTATATAGTTCGTATCTACACACTGCAAAAATAAATACCGCTCCGATTGAGAACTCTTCTAATGGCCTGAGCTCTTATAAATGCATGCGCGGAATACTCAATGCCAGCACCATTTGGATTGATACATACTTATCTCAAGTTCAGAAAGACCAGTGAACATTAGGGATACACCAGAAGGGAAATCAATAAAATATTAGCATAATCCAACACAATAGCGAGACAGAATAAAAGTTTACAAAATCGGAAACATCTCAGTAAATCCTGAAGGCCTTAAAATTTTAACCAGAGTGTTAAATCCTACACAATCATTGGCATCTTGAATGGATATTAACCAAAACCATGCATCAAAGTTTACAGCATTAAATGATCAAGCAAATTTATAATCTTCGTAGACATCATTGGTCATAGGAAACATGGGAGCATTAGCAGGTATCGTATTTCTTATTAGTTTAAAACACTGCTTAATACAAATTGTAAAAGTGATCACTCACCAAAAGACTTCAGTCAAGGCAGGCTAATGATGTTGAACAAAAAACACTAGAAGAGAATTCAAACAGCTTCATCTTCTACATAGTTGACAGCTTGGTCCCAATAATGAGGAACACCAGCATCCACAAAAACTTTACGGGCAGCTGCTTCAGTGATGCAATCATGAACACTGAACCTATTGAAGCTTGGTTTGGCAACACTTCCTTGCCACACCAGAACACACTTATTGACAGGCTTATCATCATCTGAATCTTCATTTTCTTCTTTCTCTTTTGAAACATCACTCCAATTTATACGTCTAAGCATAAGTTTCCCATACCTCTTAATTGATTTGCTTCCACCTTCAACCACAACAACACTAATACCATCGCAAATCACAGCACATCCAGTCAAACGGTTCTCTTGAGCATTAACATCAACTCTAAAGCGGGCCTTTGGATGTGAGAGGTCATTAATCCTGTAAACTGAGACAAGTGTCTCCAGTGTATTTGGGTCATCAAACAGCTTCCTCTCCTTCTTCTCCCGCAGCTCAGCAGGAGTAAGCTTACGTGCAATATTCCTATCTATGTGAGCCTGCTCACGCTCAGCAGCTGCGCTACGTATTTCCTTTTCAAGCCGGGTAGGATCTTGAGTTGCTTCAGAGCCAAGTACTTTCATTAAATTGCTAATCTTGACCTTTGGTTTTGGGGGTTCTATGACTCCCTGTCTTATCATCTCCTGCCGATCTTTCTCCTTAGCCAAACGCCTTTGTGTCCGGAGTTTCTTCTGCTCTTTCTTGGTTAGCTTGAGGGGTTGAGGTGGTGGGGGGGCAGGCTCAGCAGGTGGTTCAATTGGACGTGGATGCTCCACATAAAAAGTGATTTTTTCCATTTTCAGTTTATCTTTGCCTATGGTTCCGTCAGCAATGTCACCATAATTTCCAGAATGCAGAAGTGGCATGTCCCTGATAAATTCAAACAGTTAATTGAATATTTATGATCACATTTTCTGCTTCTAATTTTTGGTATTTAAAGAACAAAATGGAAGCTGCCCTAATACAGGCAACACTATATACACCAATAGTCCACTCGTGTCAAATTGTTTATGGTCAAGTCTGAATAACATGCCATCAAAGGTGTTTTCACTGTTTCTATTCAAATAGCACTCTGATAGTCTTTTTTCAAACAGCCTGGCTGGTCTATTCCAGTTTGTCTCTACAGATACCCTCCTATTACTAGATTCTATGTGAGGATAAATAAAGGAAAAGACAGTAGGTTAGTGACTCACGTGAGCAACAGAGGTGAGGTAGAAGGGAACATGCATAGGGATTTTATTGTAACTGCCTAGACATGTGACATCAGGGGAGAGGAGAAAGTGATAGTGGTATTCTGTTAGAGCAGAATGAGGATAAATGTAACAGGGAGAGGCACGGGAGAAGCAGGCAGAAATTGATTTAGGATTTTGGGTGGGAGAGACCAATTTCTACTTTCCTCAAAAGCTTGGGCTATCTTTTCTTTCTGTATTTTCCTTCTGTTTCTACTGTTTCTATATATATCAGATCCCACAGATTCTGATATCTCCCTAAAATGAGTTCAGGAAAGGAGAAATATAGTCTATATTTCTTGTTCTATGTTGTGTTTCAAATACAAGTTCCTATCAGTCTCTTCTCCTAGCATCATTATAATTATAATTACCATTAAAAACAATATAATGGAAAGAACAGAAGCTCATAACTACTTAAACATGCATATACAGTATACTTGCTAAAATTTTCTTAATTACTTAAAAAAATTTATGGCATTCAAATAACACCCTTAACACAATTCTTAGTTCTTACACTTTCACAACACAATACTTATTTAGAAGCTGGTAGTCCAAGTAAGCATAAACTTACCACCACTCAATTTCTGGAATTTGGTCCTTGGGTTTTTCTTTAATTACAACTCTCTCTGTTATTTCTATTAAGTTTGGATTTATATCAGGAGCAGCCTTTGCCTTTGCCAACTGTGCTTGCTTGGCCTTCTGCTCCTTTGCTTGAGCTTCTCCAAATTTACTCTGCATGAATCAAACAATAACAGCAAAGCACATATAAGACAACTGAAAAGAATAAAGTGAAAGGGCAAGTCACTACAGAGTGGGAGAGGGGGTAAGGGACGGATAAAGATACCTTCAGTTTTATTGTTTCAGCATCTTTTGACCATTTTCCTTCCTCCACAAACAGGAAATTCATCCTCTTAGGCCGCAGGAGCTTTGTTTTGTTAATGCCCATCCTTCCATCAAAATGAGGATTAGATTCAGGATCGACATCCAATACAGGTTTTAGTATTTCAAATGCTTCTTTCTTCTGTTTGTTAATGTTGACCTGGAATGTTCAGACACAGACTCTAGGATTAAGATGACAATCCCAATTATAAGCAGATAACTGATAAAAAGAGACAATTAACACACCTTTAATGTGCTAAGGTTGCTTGGCTTAGTCACATTAACAACATTTCCATGTTCATCTATTTCCCTTCCTTGAGCATCAAGACGAAGAACAGGGACCTTGGTGGGTTTCTGCGGGATAGCAATATCTGCTACCATCTGGCCAGGAAACATGTTTATTAGAGGAGCAAATTGTGGATCTTGGCGAAATCCCATCCTCGCAGCAAGCTCCTGAGCACGCCTGACAGCTTCATAGTTGGGTAAAGTTGGAATACCAGTAGCAGTTGTGGCACTAGCCTGAGGATTTTCCAAAGTAGCAGCTGCAGTTGAAGGAAAAACTGACATATTTGCAACAAGCCCTGAAGAAGCCGGGGTGGCAGTTTTTGATGCCACTCCAGCACTAAGAGAGGGCGCTGTAGATTCATCTTTTGAACCCAAATGTGTGCTTCCATGTGAATTAGAGGTAGAACTCTTATTCAACTGCACAACCAAAAGTACATAACTTAACGCATTCAGAGGAACATGTATAATTAATTATGTTTATGGAAAAGCAAATCAGAATCAGCAGCTAGTTATTAAAGAGAAATATCCAACTGACAACAGATAGTTATGAGTAAAAATAAACCCCAACTTACCTGAGGAATTTTCTTCAGTTTCTCTGACAACTCCTTCTGCATTTGTAAAGCTTTCTTAGCTTTAGCTAAGGCGTCAATAGACAGGCTTCCACTTTTTCCAGCAGTTGAAGATGACCCATCTGTACTAGATTTTCCAGTAACCTCATGAGACCTGGTAATACTAACTCCCTTATTTTCATTTGTGGTAGAAATTGAAGATACCTTGATAGGAAATGAAGGAGTAGGGGCCAAAGATGCCTCAGGCACACTCTTCAGCGCCACAGCAGGTGATCCCGAGGCAGAACCCTGGAAGAGCAACACACGAGTAAATGTGTGTATCTCTTCAAATATTTCAAAAGGAATAATATACGAGAAGGAAATAGGAGACACAGAGGAGCAAACAGGTAATTAAGTTCAACAGAAACAAAAATCACAATTACGGAAGGATAAGATAACAAAAACATCTTAGGATGTACTATAACTTGTAAGGATTCTCATATACTTTCTCAAGTAAATAAGCATTCTCATTCTAGTTCAATACTTTTGATTTACTAATACCTTTACAGCATTAACTGAAAGTAAACAACCCTAAAATTAGAGGCAAAATTCTAAATTAGCATCCATGTATTAGCAATACTATGAAAGTAAACGCCCCTACAATACAATTCAATTACAACTACAAAAAGAATGATTTCACAAAGAAAGATAAAAATTAGAATCATTAAACTGTCAAAACAATCAACTCACATTTTCTACAGAAGCAAAGCCACTAGGAGAGCGAGAGCCTTGAGCACCACCAAACTGCTTATCAGTGACTTCCTCCTTCACCTTGAACACATTAACACAGTCTTGTTTCCCATCTTCAATGCCTCCAATATCATCATCATCATCATCTTCGTTCTTGACTTTATCCCCAAACTTCCTCCTTTCTCTCCTCCCTGCCTTCCTCTCCTCTGAAACCCTAATTCTCTTATCCTCCCACTGCCGATCCTCGCTGTGCTCCCTCTCTTTCCTCTTATGCGAATGCTGTGACGAGTGTGAGTGTGACTGTGAGTGTCGCCGCTCCACTGAATCTTCCCTCTCCTCCTCCTCATCACGCTTCACCTTGGGCCTACTACCTTTGCTACCTTCTCTCTCCTCTCTTACATAAGCCTTATCCCTATCCCTATCCCTATCCCTATCCCTATCCTTGCTTCCTTCTCTCTCTTCCCTTTCCCTATCCTTATCGCTATCCCTGGATTTTTGGTCGTGAGAGTGGTTGCGCTTGAGATTCCTGTCCGATGATCGATGATGATGGTGGCGATGCTGGTCATCGGAATCGCGATAGCTCCGATGCTTGTGGTCGCGATCTCGTTCGCGTTCGGAGTGTGGATCTCTAGTTCTCTTGGTGGATTTGTCTCTATCGTCCATTTTAGGGTTTGGGAGATTTTCTCTTCCTTCCTTCCACTCCCTCCCCTCCCTACCTCTCTCTATCTCTACACTGTTCTCTCTTCTTTTATCGCCTGCAGGGAATAGGGATCAATTTAGCTTACAATTACAATATAATATAAAAATAGAAATGATTTATCAATTTTTTTATTAATTTTCATAATTATTAAATAAAAAAATATTAAATATTTTTATATTCTCAAAAAATTAAACATTAAATGTATTTTTATTTTTTTATTTAATATTTTTATTTAATATTAAAAAAATTATTAAGTGTAATTTGTATGAGAATATAATATTATTAGTATAAAAACATAATATATAAAAAAAAAGCACCAAATGATTATCGGTGTCCCAGCCCAAATAATCTAATTGATTTATGGGTTGGGATTATAATGGACTGTATTGGGCTAACCCAATAATCTAATTGGTCCCACCCAACCACGATATTTTTTTGGGGGCAAAAAAATCGCTTTGCTCTTGGCTATCCAATCAGACTATAAACCCAACCAACCATTTGTGGGGGTAAAACAAGGCCTTTGCTCTTGGCTATCGAATCAGACTATAAAATCAGATTGCCCAACAAAACAAAAAATACTATTTTTTTGTGGGTAAAATGTAAAAACAAATTCTAATCTTTTGACTCTTTTGGGTGTTAAGTTCTATTTATTTCTTAACTGCCCCCCAGCTCGGCCGTGGATCGTATGGGGCCCATTGAGCCTCGACCCGACCCTTATGCCACCATCAGGAAGTATTTCACGTCACCCAATAAGGAGAAATCCTTTTATACTTATAGATTAGTGCACTGTATCAGCAAAAATATAATACGTAGATATGTATAATTATATAAATTGTTAGATTAAAAATAAAATATTATGAAATTAAATTTAAATGGTTATCAAATTAATAAAAGTATTACTTTTATTGTATATACAAATTTTCATCCACCAGAGTGCACACACTTAAGATTTTAAGAGATTTACTGACAATATGACATCACCCTATAGGAGAGGATTCTAACTACAATAACAAGCGTCACGGGATCAGGATCCTCTCTTTTTCTTTGAGAAAAGGAAAAAGTTATGTTCTTGATCCAATGACTCAAGTTCATTGGATCATGAACTTGAATTTATTTTATCATGATCTAATGAACTTGAGTCATTGGATCTAAAACATAACTCTCTCCTTTTCTCAAAGAAAATGAGAGGATTCTCATCCCGTCACGCCGCAACCCTATAGATAGTGGTTACTGTTTATCCTTTTTTTTTTAATGTTCATTTTCTTAGCTTTTATCACAAAAGATTTTTCCTAACTTGAGTTTTAGAGTGTGTATCCATGTTGCCGCAAATACTGACCTTTTAAGACATTTTTGGCGCGTTCAAGACCTTACATAACACCTCCGGAGCTAGAGATGGAACAAATATGAACGATGATAGTGGTCTTAATTTCATTTTGTCAAAATGGAGTTTCTTTTTCGTTTTGACATAGCTTTGAGATGCTCTCTTGTTTTTCTTGTGAAAAAACTTGTATCACATTCTTTGGCAGAGTCTACCATCATCATTGTCGTCGGTTGGTAGGTAATTGTACGCTTCTTGTCAGACACCACTGACTACCTCTAATTTTTTTTAAAGTTGTATAATTGTATAAATATTATCAGTTAAAATTTATAAATTTTTTTAACAAATACAATTATAATTTTAGGAAAACTGACTAACTCTAATTTTTTTAAGTTGTATAACTATAAATATTATAAATTAAAATTTATAAGAATTTTCAACCGTTATAATTATAAGAAAAAAATTTCAAAGATACACGATTATTTATAAAAAATATAAAAATTGATATAATTTTAATTAATATTATTTATACTGATTGTGTAATTTTAAAAAAGTAAATGATATTGATCGAGGTGGGCCGACGATGGCGGAGGTGGTGGGGCGGTGGTGGTGGTGGTTTGGCGATCGGTCACGCCGATAGGTGAAAAAGTGGCCTGAAAAAAAAAAGAGTAACATTTAAAAAAAACTTGCAACAACAGGTAAAATGAAGAATGTATGATACACCCAAACTAAGCAGGATGCACCATAGCACCCGCCTTATTATTTTACTATTCACCTTGAAAACTATTTCAAGGAGGGTCTGTTTTTTCATATTGTGGAAAAATTAACTAAATCCAAAAAGATAATTAGTCCAAATCAAACCGAAATAATCAATTTGACACCTTTAGTATTATTAAAATCACTTGACATTATTGACAAATTAAGACCTAATCCTTCAAGGCCATAAAATAAACTTAAAATATTTGTCATGATCAAACTTTTATTAACTGAAAAATAATCATAATATTCAAATTCAAATACAACCGGGAGAAAAACAGAGCACGAGCCAAATACATAAGACAGTGACAGTTAACTAGATGGCCAAACACCTTTTGAAACACTGTAGCATCACACAAGATAATGTGAACGAACATAAGCTGATAGTCATGGACATTATGAATGAATGAAGGGCATGCACATGTTGATGCCCAATTTTCTGTTTTGACTTTGAGTGGTATACGCAGCCCACACAGAATTTTTTATTGGTAAGAGTTAGCTTGCAAGTTGGTAGCTAAGGGATGGTAGCCCATCTGCATTAACTACCATGTTTCTGCTTTTTCCTCATACAACTCAAAAAAGGGTAATGTGTGCTTTCCTCATATAAGCTACTCTTGTATTTTAATTACCTTTCTAGGAAGTTACCTTTCATGGTTGTCAATGGGAACTCTTTATAATGCTCATGCCTAACAAGAGACTCCATTTTTTCCTCTCCTTTTCTGTTCCAAATAAAGTAATCCTGCACTTTCCAAAAGTTTTTAGATAGATATATTCTATCTATTAAGGGTAAACTACATTAACAATTGACTATCACCTAAAAGATCAACTGGAGCCAATTGTACTGAAACATAGACAAATATAAAATTATATATTTGGAATTTTTCATTGATTTAAATTTCATTGAAAACGACAATTGAATAGTTTAATCCATCAAAGCATAGTCTATTTAATTGTTCGAAGAGTTAACCTCTCTTTATACTTGACTTTATTTTATATTAATTGGAAAGACATACCACATTCCTACATGCTCAAAACTTGAATATCAGAAATAGATTGAAAATTGGAGTCATAAAGTGGGTAGCAATCAATCATGCACGCAAGGTTCAAGAGCCCTTCTCCATGCATTGACATGGAAGTTGACAAATATGTTGAACTTAATGGATAGATCTGCAATATGCAGCCTTGTACAGAAGACTAATGAGGAAAAAAAACCAAATTTATAGAAAAGTTACTTACCGCTGATAACTTTTAGAGCCTTGCTAAAGAGTTTGAATTTTATCGCTTGACTTTAGTTTGGAATTTGGATAGTGCAAATAAAATGTTTATGGCCGCAGGGGTGAAATTAGAAATTTTATAGCAAGGTCAAATGCCATTTTTTATTTTGGAGAATAAAAAATTTTAAAATTTCAAAAAACCAAAGGATGTTTAAGAAATATTTTGAACCTTAAGAGGCCATGGCTCCCACTAATCTCCCTTAACTCTATTCCCATTGGCAGAGCTTCTTTAGGTGATAGGAGACAATTTCCCCTAAAATTTTGGGTTAGATTATTATTATTATTATGTCTTTGATCAATTACTCATATAATTTTAAATTAAGGTATGATTTTTACGCGTATACCCCTGTTTCAAATTTCTTCGCATTTGAATTGAAGTTACCATCCGGGTTAAAAAGTGTTTTCCTTCTTTAAAAGGTTCCTTCTATATATATATATAAAAGGTAGCCGGCCGGGGATAAGGATAACTTAATAATCTAATAATCTACACTTAGAAGTTTAATACTTTTGCCCTTGACGAGTAGAACTTACCCTCGAAAAACCATTCCAAACACACTCAATAGTCTATTATATATGCTCTATTAGAAGTAATTGATCAGCGAAAGCTACATGGATTATTGGACAAGATTGTTTGAAAAACTATCATTTCCTAAATGGTTGCTTTCATTACTTTTTGTTTTTTAACTTTTTAGTTAATGGTACAAAGATTCTGTTTTACGTTTCCGCCAATAACATGCATGGATGCCATTGGACTATATAATTTGATCTATCAACCTCACGTTAATAATAATAATAATAATAATAATAATAATAATAATAACAATAATAATAATAATAATAATAATTGCCCTGCAGGATGCATATATAATACAAGCAACACTGTACAAGTACTTGCCTCCATGGACACAAGCAATAAATAAACGATGTGATATTAATCCAATTCATTGTTGTAATCTATATATGGCTTCCGATCTGTGTGTTAGACACCATGAGACGGGGCTTTATTCTCATTCCTTACGATCTATGGCATCTTTTTTGTGTATAGGCACAATGAGAGTGATAGTTCACTTGCAGTAGTCCCATTTTGTCCAGTTTTCGATTTTTGTTCACAAATTATGGATTGTTACATTCATTGCAGCTGTGTTCTTATTGCAAAAGCACACCCTCACTTAAGTATAGACCCCACATATGGGAGGTTTCTATTATGCACTCAAAATGTTTGGGTTTATGAATGGATTTATTTTTTTTATTTGACAGTATTTATATATAAATTTAAATGTATATAAAAATTATCAGTTAAAATTTATAAAATTTTATATATATATATAATTATTCATAAAAAATAATAATAATTTAACTAAATTTTTATATAAATTTAAATATTATTAATTAAAATTATAAAAATATAATATTTTAATAATAACTATTGATTTATTTTAATAATAAATTAATGAAAAGAAAATTATGATCCATCCATGAACTACCTTTAGGATGGATCATGTTAGATTTTTTCCCACGCATGTATCTCTTATGAGATAAGTAATTAAGTTGCATTGCTGCCATCGTATAGCTGTGACCCAATCACTAGGAACTCCGTTTGAACAAGACACTTGTAGCACTGAGCAATGAGCACCAAACAAAATAACCAATAGTGTAAAGCAACAAGAATTGAACTCCGTATGAAGTTTCGTTGAGAGGTTTAGTTTCCTCCATTCACGGCCATCTAGAAACACTGAATAGAATAGGTTTGTTTTGTTCCATTCAACGAAAAACAAGTACACTTCAACACCTTTATGTTCAGGGAAAATAAATTAACCCCTTAATTAAACATATTGGCTTGCTTGCTCCTTACGCTAAGTGAAAATTAAAAACAAATACCCTTTAGAGAGCAAGCACTTCACCTTAATTTATTTACGGGATTCATATTTTGTAGAGTAAAAATTAACTTCAATTGCCATTAAATAAAGGTATCCTCAAGAAGTGAAACAAGAAAAAGAATGTAAAATTTTAAGGTTTGAAAATATTTTCTTAAAAAGAATTAATATATTACATAATACATGCTATGATGGCCGGGTGGCTTGTTCATCTAAGTAGCATTTAACCATATATATAATTAAAGAGAGATTTCAAAACACATTAAATGCTTTTTCTTGTTTGGCTGACATTGGTTAATGTGTCAACTTACAATTAGTAGTTCTTACTATTACTATTAAATTGACGTCAGTAAATAAAAATGGAAACCTCATCTTTATGTTGATCAAGCTTTCTACCAGCTTTATTATATGTACTACTTGTATTGCATAAACACTTCAATGTTTATTAAGAGTGCTAGTTATCAAGATCCTTTTAGACAAATTAGACAAAAAAATATAATTAATGTTTCTAGAATTAGTAGCCCACGTACAAAGCCTTGCCTTGTGCAATTAGGGTACTTCTAAGCTGGAGTTAACAAAAAAAGGGAGGGGGATGACCGGAGATAAAAAAAATAACAATGATTACCTCTAGAACCCGCTTCAAAACATTAAAAAAAACAAAAAAAAAACAAAAAAGACCACCGAATTCTCTGGTGAGAGAGATCATAGTTATAGTATTGGACCGAAAAATACACTATTATAGAACAACGCTTACGCCACAGTAGATGAACGCCCAACCTAATTCCCATGAACTTCAAACATCAAGTAAAAATGGACCATATTCTGAATGACCCGTAAGGCCATGTGTCATGAATGCACCAAATAACAAATCCTCACGTGTTCCCACAGACACCCTTGTAGAAGAAGGAAAAAAGAAAGATGGGAGACGTATAGACAAGTGATGAATTAGGAGTTGTAGGTCACCTCTCTCGCACTTCATAATACCTAAAAATCAAACCCAAATATTAGTCAAAACCGTAAAATAAATACCACAGTTCTTCTTCCTATAACTACAGTCCTCCACCATACATAGCATAGCATCCAACAATCCCATTTGCATCTTCATCTCAATGTTCTTCCCAAGTTCATAATATATATACACACAATAAAAACATCAAACACTTCTCAAGTCTCAACCCACATTAGAGGAACTAGCACAGACTCTCTCTTGCTCTTCACAAAGTGCATGTGCATCTCCTACGCCGTTAACTCACGGCTCTCCAACCGCATGCTTTTTAGTTTTTGCTCCTTCCTCAACCCCAAAGAAACACGCCGTCAACTTTAACTCAGTGCTCCAACAAACAATGTCATCTCGCGTTGTAGCGGAGAATGCATTACCGGTTGCCAATACGACGCCGTATTTCGGCCTAATGGAACACAACGACCTCACTCGCCGCCCCACCTTTGGCGATTCTCCGACGCTCGGGCAACTTCTCAAGCACGTAGGAGACGCCCGGAAGGAAGCCGCCGGCGACTGCAGCGAGACCCCGGTGCACCACGTTCTCGACATCTCCGACGGCGTCACCGGAATCGAGCCTCGATCGCTGCCATTCGTCCTCTCATTCACCAACCTCACCTACAGCGTCAAAGTCCGCGGGAAAATGAGCTTCTCCACAATCTTCCCCCGTCGCAGTCACCTCCTCGGCCAGGCGGCTGTGGCGGAGGCACCGGCTCCGGCGATCGGAGAGAGCATGTTCACACGGACCAAGACTCTCTTAAACGACATCTCCGGCGAAGCACGCGACGGCGAGATCATGGCGGTGCTCGGAGCCAGTGGTTCCGGAAAATCCACACTGATCGACGCGCTGGCGAACCGAATCGCAAAGGGAAGGTTGAAAGGAACCGTCGCGCTGAATGGCGAGGCCTTGGGATCGCGGCTGCTGAAGGTGATCTCGGCGTATGTGATGCAAGACGATCTCCTCTTCCCGATGCTCACGGTCGAAGAAACCCTGACGTTCGCCGCCGAGTTCCGATTACCGTGCACACTCTCGAAATCGAAGAAGAAGGCGCGCGTCCAAGCCCTAATCGACCAGCTAGGGCTCCAGAACTCTGCGAAAACCGTCATCGGCGACGAAGGCCACCGCGGAGTCTCCGGCGGAGAACGGCGGCGAGTCTCCATTGGCATCGACATAATCCACGACCCGATCATCCTGTTCCTGGACGAGCCAACCTCGGGGCTGGACTCCACGAACGCGTTCATGGTGGTGAAGGTGCTGCAGAGAATCGCGCAGAGCGGAAGCATCGTGATCATGTCAGTTCACCAGCCAAGTTACCGAATCCTAGGGCTTCTGGATCGCATGATCTTCTTGTCGCGCGGCCAAACCGTTTACAGTGGTTCGCCGTCGCAGTTGCCGTCGTTCTTCGCGGAGTTCGGGCACCCCATGCCGGAGAGTGAGAACCGGACGGAGTTCGCGTTGGACCTGATTCGCGATCTAGAAGGTTCCGCCGGTGGAACCAAGAGCTTGGTGGAGTTCAACAAGTCATGGCAGAGCATGAAGAAGCACCACTCATCTTCAGCTGAAACCCTCGATGCTGGTGCTGAACGAAACGGCATGTCGTTGAAGGAAGCTATCAGCGCCAGCATTTCCAGAGGGAAACTGGTTTCTGGCGCTACTAACACTAATGCGAACCCGTCGTCTATGATGGCAACGTTTGCGAACCCGTTTTGGATTGAAATGGCGACGCTTTCGAAACGTTCGTTCACCAACTCGAGGAGAATGCCTGAGTTGTTTGGGATCAGGTGCATATATCAATGTTTGTTGTTATTATTTTAATTTTCATTATTAAGTTATTTTGATAATAATAACTAATACAAATACAAATACAAAGCAGGTTGGGTGCGGTGATGGTGACTGGGTTCATTTTGGCTACCATGTTTTGGCAACTGGATAACTCTCCAAAAGGGGTACAAGAAAGGCTTGGGTTTTTCGCGTTTGCCATGTCCACCACCTTCTATACCACCGCTGATGCACTTCCTGTGTTCCTCCAAGAACGCTACATTTTCATGAGGGAAACTGCTTACAACGCTTATAGAAAATCCTCCTATCTTGTGTCTCATGCTCTTGTTGCATTGCCTGCTTTGGTGTTCCTCTCTTTGGCTTTTGCTGCAACCACGTTTTGGGCTGTGGGCCTTGACGGTGGAGTTTCGGGGTTCTTCTTCTACTTTCTCATTATCTTTGCTTCCTTCTGGGCTGGCAACTCGTTTGTGACGTTCCTTTCTGGTGTGGTGCCTCATGTGATGCTTGGTTACACCATTGTGGTTGCCATTCTTGCCTACTTCTTGCTGTTCAGTGGGTTCTTCATCAATAGAAACAGGATCCCGAGTTACTGGATTTGGTTCCACTACTTGTCGCTGGTGAAATACCCCTATGAGGCTGTTCTGCAGAACGAGTTCGAGGACCCCGTGAAGTGCTTTGTGAGAGGGGTGCAGATCTTCGATAACACCCCTCTTGGGTCGGTGCCCGATGCCATGAAGTTGAAGCTTTTGGACAGCTTGAGCAACACTCTGGGAATGAAGATCACCAGCTCCACGTGCTTGACGACTGGTGCTGATATATTGCAGCAGAATGGGGTGACGGATTTGAGCAAGTGGAACTGTTTGTGGATCACGGTGGCTTGGGGTTTCTTGTTCAGGTTTCTATTCCACTTGTCGTTGTTGGTGGGCAGCAAGAACAAGAGGAGTTGATCATGATCGATGTTACTAGACCTAAGATCAAAACTTTAGCTACTTACTGAGTTTAAATTTGTGCATCCTTTTATCTTTTTTTTCCCTTCTCTCTTCTATTTGTTAATTACCTTTGTAATATGTTCTTACCAAAGGATGGCATTCTGGTACAAAAATGTGATGTTCATTTCGTTAATTACTTGAAATTTTGATTAAGGCAAAACATTGGTTATCTATAGTTTATAGTAGTAAAGTTTGAGAGATTCTTTAGTGATTTCGAGCAAGAGAGAAGAGATATTCTTATTTTATGTCATTAAATGGGTAATAAATTACTATAGCATTAAAAATAATTAAAGCGAATGACAATGATTATTTATAAAATTAATGTAACACATATTCACTAGTTCAGAATAAGAAAAAATCTCTTACTCTAGAAACACTTAAAGAATTTCTTGTAAAATTTTCATTCAATATTTGATGTATCTTGGTATATTTGTTCGGTCCTACAATAATTGTAACCAAATTAAAGATAGCAAAATGAATTGTGCCAAATAATTGGCATAACTAGGTTTGAATCCACATATCACATGTTAATTCATGTCATTAAACTTAACCGAATTCATATAGCTATAGTTTTTACATCATAATATTAATTATCACTACTAAAAAATCAAATTTAGAGACAAAAAAAATTAATTTTTAAATCTACAAAATTCTGGTCCTAAATATTTAGAAACAGAATTAGAGAAAAAAATTAATTTGTAGCTAAAAGTAACGTCTCTAATTTTTAGAGATAAAAAAATTAATTCCATCTTTATTTAGAAACAAAAAATTTTTGTCTCTAAATTTTAAAATTTCGTCGCTATTCAATCTCAAGATTCATCTCCCATTCTTTAATTAGAGACGAAAATTTTTATCTCTATTTCTGTCTCTAAATTAGAGATATATTTTTTGTCTCTAAATTTCCATCTTTAATATTTTAAAAAATATAAAAAAAACATCTAATTGTGGTTTACTACATCTAGACTCCTTCATTTTATAAAAAAAAAATATTTTTCTATGCACATAATTATCCAAGTCCTGTATATATTTATAAAAATTTTAAGAATAGGTAAAAATACGTATAGTTAAGGCTATTGATTCATGATATAATCTTTTAGAGAAATGCTAGATCCAACTAAAATAAGAAGTGCTTATTATTATGGTATGTAATTGGAAAAATAGTGTATCGTTGTGAATTTTCTTGAGATCATGAAATATTCTCATATTTTCTGGGTATAGAGTTTCAAAATTTTAGACTGCAGGTAAAGTTTACCCCCAATAGAACAATATAGAACTTAGTTTGTCAATTGAATCACACTTCATATCTCATGTCATTTATAACATTAGCTTAATAAGGTGCAAAGCTTTTATATTTTTCAAAAAACTTATGACTTGTTTATGAAATACATATGACTACTTTTGCATCTTTCATAAATTATCAACTTAAAACTTTTATAAAAAATTACAAACTTTACTCTTTAAAAAAACGAAATTGCATACTTTTAAAAAAATTACAGGAAATTGTATCAAAATATCAAAAATCTGTAGTTTTTTAGCAATATTGAAAATGACTAACTGCTATATTTATTTTTTCAGTCAACAATGTTATTGTTAACCCTCATTTTCTACATTTTTACTCTACACCTTCATTTTATGGACAAAAGGAAAGAGAGAGAAATTCACATTTTTTCCCTCTTCTATCACTTTCTTTTTCCCATAAAAGAAAGCATAAAAGCATGCAGAAAATGAGGTGTAAAAGTAACATTATTGTTTTTCCCATAAATGTTTGTTATGATATTCTTATGATTACATGAGTATGATATTGAATTATTTGTATTTGAAAATAGATAATAAATAAGAGAAGAAAATTCCATTCAAAGAAAAAAATGGAAGAAAATTGAAATATAATGAAGATGAGAGTAAATCGTTGCAGAATAAACACATAAAGAAAAGTTTGAACAAATATTAAAATTGTTTTAAAAAAATGCAGGACAAGAGATAGAGCATGTACTTGTAGACCTTACTAATTTTTAAATAAATTATATTATTCACACATAATTTTTTTCTCATGTAACTCAATAATATTAATCATTATTTTTTATTTTTTTTTTCTTCATCAAAACAAATAGTCTACGTTTACATTTCTTTATATGAGATTATATGACAAAAATTATGTCAAGCTATTAATACTCTTTTGAAATGATATATAGTTTAAAAAAAAAAACCGAAAGCCATAATATAGAAAAGCCACAATTAATAGTGTCCAATAAACTTACATTATTATTTTGAGAATTACATTATGTTGTGTGTTATAATTTGTGTATTAGTATATATTTATTTATTTTGTGAGGGAGAAGTGAGGTGTGAGAGGACCAAAAGAAAAGAAACGAAAAAGAGTTATCCGGAACCACAGAGAGAGAGAGGAAAAAAAAGGAAAGAAAAATGGCGAACATATCTGTGCAACTCGCAAACCCATTCACGCTTTCTTTACTAAAATCTCATCTCCTCCACAATCACAAACGCTTCCTTCTATTCACCACCCGAGCCACAGAACCCGAAACACCACCCTCCGATTCGGACCCATCCCAACCCGAATCCGCCACCGCCGGTGACGACTTCGACAATCGCATGAACCAATTCCGCCTCCGCTACCGGAGCGGTACTGGCAAGAAAGCGGAGCTCCGAAAGGGCCGCAAGTCCAAGAAGGGACAGTCAGGGTCCGGGTCCGGCGTTTACCTGCCGCCGGTGCCCCTGAAAGAACCGGTTTCGGGCGGGTTGAGGGTGGACTTTGGGTTCAGCCAATACAGCGAGAGATTGAACGGGCGCATTGCGATTGTGGGGGTGACGGCGCTGTTGCTGGTGGAACTTGCAACTGGGAAGGGCGTCATCAACTACCACACCCCTCCCATTGTCCTCATTCAGATCTATTTTGTAGCTGCTGTTTCTGCTCTCTATGTCAAGTATGAGAAGGAGAAGATCAGTGTTTGGCCTCATTCTTCCAACTAACCAGCCATTTTCAATTTTCAACAACTAAGTTCGTTGTTTTATTTTTTTTGTTTTTCTTGTCACGTTTGCTATTCTACTTAATGACATGTTGTTGACCTTGAATTTTATCTGAAAATTTATACAATGAAAAAGTAAATATGTTTCTTTCTTAGTTTTTTTTTTCTTTTTTTAGTTACAAAAATGTAAATATGTTTCTATTCAATAATACAATAGCATTTTTGTATCCCAAATGTATATGGAAATTTTCAGTTTAGCTTCCTTTCGAAATATGTTTCTTCAATTTTTTTATTCATCTTGATCATTTGTAATAAAATGTAATTAGCCAATTTTAATAAATGTTATTTTTGTGCAAAGAATCTAAAATTTTCTCAATTATAGCAGACAATGGCTCCGTTTTAGCATGAGCAGTATCTTGAAGCACATGCTACATATCATGCAATTCCTATCGAAAAATAAGCAATGAACGTAAGAAATTGAAATTCAAGGTGCTTTTATTACTATCTTCTATTCTGAACTAAATTACGTTACATCTATAGTCCTGTCCTTCACCAGGAAAGAATGGTAACTACTCCAAATAAACAATGTTTACAAATTATAATGCCAATACCATTTTCATTAGAGCGTTAGACAGTTTGAATTCTTTTTCATATTATATATTCCACATTACTAATCCGTGATTTGAGACTATGTTACAGGAAACGATCAGACAGCCCTTTTTTTTAGATTTAGCCTGCTTGCAATATGACCTACCGACACAATAAGGGAAGCAACATTTCCGCTACCTTCCTGAATGATCTCACTATTGTAATTCAAAACAATCAACTTGGCTATAAAGGTGCCCGTGCAAAAAAATCATTAACAGCAAGATTGGCATCTCCGTGGGCCACAGCATCCTCTGGCTCTGGCACAAACAGACTAGATGATGAAGCCTGCAAATTAAACATTCCTTATGGAATCAGTGAGCAATCATACTGCATGCCATTTAGCTATCTATCAAAAAACCAGTAGTCACATGCCCTCATAGTTCAATACTGTATTAACTAGATCGGGTTAAGGAAACATATTTTTAAGAGTCGAGTGACAGGAAAATTCTAAATTAATATGGCTTAGCCAGACCATAAAGGAAGTCCAAGCCAACTATCAATATACCCCAATTGGGACAAGAAAAAGCAGTGATTCAAGGCACCGCAATAGCAAATGCTCCCCAAGATGAGTTGAGGATTCAACAAAATCAAATGCCATAAGCTTGTATTGCTGAGTATTAAAGGATGGGAGCAAAACTCTTAACTCAGATTATGACCTAAACGACAATGAATATAAAGGGTAGAGATCAAACATACTTTTGTATCGAGCAGCATCTCTCCGTTGTTATCATTAATTATGCTGGCACCGTGTGCTTTCAACCATTCTAAACAATCTTCCAAAGCATCTGTATCTTTCTCATCGCTTACTCCATTTGTGGCCACAACAACTGAGAATCCAAGAACCTGAGATATGTATGGAACGGGTACAGTTGGACGATATGACCGGCACATGCAGCTCACAGCTTTATAACGCATCTTTTCAACATAAAGATCTGTGGAAATTTTTATTTATCCCCTTCAAGATATATGTTACCAACAAGCTACACGCAAAAACAAGTTAATTGCAAATACTCACCCATAAGGCAGGTGTTCAAGTTAGGAGCTGCTTTGTATAGCCTAAAGAACGCAACATAATTTCCTGAAGTTACAGCTACACGAACTGCAAGGGCATGTTTTACAGCTTCATCCTTCTTTGCTTCATCAGATAACCTGGCATCAACAACAGTAGACATTCAAATCTGAGGCGCTCTATGATAAAAACATCATGAAAAAATAGTTGAGACTACAACGTCATAATTATACAATTACTACAATAATTCAAGGCAAAATATGTATGCATAGCCATTGAAAGACTACATATAAGTTGGTCCAATATTCTATCTACTTTGTCAGGTGTCACCACTGAATCACTCATTTCCACCCAAACAGCCAACAATATGAGCCTTAAGCATCATCCTATTGCTAGCAAACTACCTTTGCCCTGACATACCTACAATAAATCTTCAAACCACCAGTTTTCTACCATTAATATTTTCAAGGAAACCTAACCCTAGCCTATATAATTATTTTTATTCTGCTGTCCTTTTTGATGGACACAATTTAGTGAAGTATCAAGACTTCCTTATGTAATTATACAATAGCATCATTTGATCCATATAGCCGATCCCAACTAATGAGAAAAGACTTTGTTGTTGTTGTATTGTTTTTTTTTAAGTGACAAAAAGAATCCAATGTATGATTTTTCAACAAATCATTGCTATTCACAAGAAGACCAATAAAGCTTCACCTAGGCTAATGTCAAACATCACTTTACTCTCAATTTAACATCGTGCAAATAACAAAGAAAAAAGGGCCTCCGAAGGGATATAGACCACAGCAAAACAACTGTGAGAGAAAATGGGAGCAACACACCACAGCACAGTGATGATGTGGTAAACCAGAAATAAAACCTTATCAGTTTAATAGATCTAAGATTAGATTAATCTAATCAATCTTATCAATGCATGTTTCTGGGACCTTAACTCCCAAAGGTCCAAACAAATAAATTTCAATAATGCAGATAATAATAATAATAATAATAATAATAATAGTGTTAATAACAGCACAACATTCTGAATTTCTGATAAATGAATTACATAATAGAGTTCCTTCAAGAATTTTGAAAGAAAATCAAGTAAGCATGTAAGTATGGGGCTAACCTTGACATTGACGATACAAGATCTCTGTTATTATTTGAATGCATTATAACACAAAGCAAGTTGTAAGCAGCAAATTCCATATACGACCCCTCAATCCCTTCAGCATATAGAGTTTTCAACTGAGATTGGCACTGGAATCACAGAAATAGTGTCAATATCCTAAACTTCAATAACAAGCTGAATAACATCCACAGAAGCAGAAATTAAAGGAATCAACCCTGAAAAGATAATTGTTTCAAATTCAGCAATTAAAATGACTTTGTCCCCTGATTTAAAATTTATAATTTACTACTTCATTTTGCATCATTATATTCACCGGCCAGCTTAGATATTAACATGTTTTGCAGGTTGAAACACAAACATCCACACTGAAAAACTACAATAGAATTGGCTATTCACGCAAATTATCGAGGTGTCATTATGGAGGCATCGTTCAGTAAATTCCAATAACACATAGAATGACTCCATTATAACTTGAAAAATGATAGGCCCATTGTAAATGTGTATAGGAGGAAGGGAAAAGGGGGAAGTGTGGGAAGAGAGGGCAGGGAAAATAATGGGCCTAAGGAACAGGGCCCGCAAGTGTATGTGAGGAAAAAGAAGCATGTGGCAGCAGAGGTGGAGGGAAGAGAGATGGAGAGGAAAAAAATAACAGAATGGACAGGTGGCAATCCAAGAGTGGGGGAAGGATATACGGGAATCATAGAAGGAGAGAGAGAGGAAGGATATGTAGAGTGGGGTAACGGACTGGGAGAGGGGGAAGGAGGTAAGGAATTGGTGGGTGTTGGTTAGGAGTTATTCCTACCTCAGTAAAGGGGGGTCTCTCTGTTGAGAGTACCATTTTTCATTTCTTCAAGGAGTTCATCTCCATCCATTGTAGTAATTTCTTTCATAGTATTGCTGTGACAGAGGACGCTTCCTCTGAGTTCTAATACAAACTTATTTTGTTTTCTTTCTGTTCGGTGTGTGTTCTATTAAATTGGTATCAAAGCTCTGATCCTTGAAGCTTATGGTATCCACGAGAATGGATAACAAACTTGAAGCTTTGGAGAGACGTATTGAGGACATGGACATGGGGATAGAAATCAGAGAGGAGAACAGGCAGATGGTTAATGCCATGGTGGAGGAGTTTAGGCGGTTGATCACTCAGACCAACAGTCAGGGCGAGGGTGAAGGGAGTAATCACGATGGCGAACGACAAGAAAGAGTGGCGTTCAGGAGGGAGGAGAGGATGAGACGTCTGGAGGTGCCTTATTTCACAGGGGAAGATCCCAATGGATGGATTTACAGGGCGGAAAGGTACTTTGATATCAATCAAATTCCAGATGATGAGAAGGTTTTGGCTGCTTCTCTTTGTTTTGAGGGAAGGGCACTCAATTGGTTCCAATGGTGGGAGGCAAGGACCGAGCGTATTTCTTGGCTGACTTTGAAACGAGCGCTGCTGGGACGATTCCAAGATGCATCTTCGGAGAATCCTTATGAAGTGCCGATGAGCTTGAAGCAGACCCAATCAGTGGAGGAGAGCTGTTTGAGCTCATATCCTCTCCGTTGAGGCATGCAGATGAGGAGGTTCTGAAGGGAGCATTCATGAATGGCCTTAAGGAAGATGTGAGGGCGGAGGTTCGTTTGCACAGCTCGGGTGATTTGGGGTCGATCATGAAATTGGCTCAAAGGGTGGAGGAGAAGAACCTGTTGCTTAGGCGTGGGAATGATGGGTTGACCAGGAAATTTGGGCCAATTGGGAACAGGCCTGCTTTGAGTAATAGGTGGAATGGGCTGGGTGGATTGGTAGATGCTAGACACGAACAAAAGAGAGGAACCGGATCGCAAGGATTCGGAATCGTGCCCGCGAGTCACATGGAGGGGCAAGGTAGTTCAGGTCCGGGGGCACAATGATCGGAGGGAAGCGGTTGCGCTGGAACTCGTCGGAACTCGTCTTTCCGAAGGTTGACGGAGGCTGAAATTGAGGAGAAACGAAGGAGAGGGTTGTGCTATAGATGTGATGAGACCTTCCATTCGGGGCATGTGTGTCGAAATAAACACATCCATGTTTTGATTCTGGGGGAAGGAGGAGAAGCTGAAGATGAGGGAGAGGGGCTTGGACAAGAAGAGGTGAAGGCAGAGGAGCAAGCACTACAGTTGAAAGTGAGTAGTGTGGCAGGATTGACGTCCAAAAAATCACTAAAAATGTGGGGAACCATACAGGGAAAGAGGGTAATGGTGTTAGTGGATTCAGGGGCATCTCACAATTTCTTGTCCCATGGTGTGGTGGAGGAATTGGGGTTACCGCGTGAGCAGACGAAAGAGTACCTGGTGGAGGTGGTTGATGGACATCGTGTAAGGAATCAAGGGAAGTGCAAGGGTGTGAAAGTAGAACTACCTAATTTAACTATCACCCAAGATTTCTACTTGTTTGAATTGGGTGGAGTGGATGTGGTCCTGGGATATGAGTGGCTGGAGGGATTGGGTAGGATTGAGGCTGATTTCAAAGAGCATGTGATGTGGGTGAAGGTGAATGGAGAAGAAGTGGAGGTTTGGGGAGATCCAAATCTATCCAGAACAGTGGCTTCTCTTAAAGCCATGATGAGAGAGATTAAAAGAGGAAGTGAAGCATATTACATTGAGCTGGGAATGATGACTATGTATTCCCAGGAAGTCAAAGGAGAGGTAGAGGGGATAGAAGGAGTGCTGGAAGAGTATGATGAGTTATTCCAAGAAGCTAATAAGTTGCCTCCCCCACGAAGGTGTGATCATGCTATTGTCATCAAAGAAGGATCGCAAATCCCTAACATCAAGCCGTATAGGTATCCACACCACCAGAAGGAAGCAATTGAAGCCTTTGTGCGAGATATGTTAACAGCAGGCCTCATTAGACCAAGTGTAAGTCCGTACGCTAGCCTTTTTATTTTAGTTAAAAAAAAAAGATGGGAGTTGGAGATTTTGCACTGACTATAGGGCATTAAATAGCATTACCACCCCAAATAAATTTCCCATTCCAGTTATAGAGGAGTTATTGGAGGAATTATGGGGGACCAATATTTTCTCTAAGCTGGATTTGAAGTCGGGCTATCATCAAATCAGAATGAAGGAGAGTGATATTCACAAAACAGCTTTTAGAACGCATGAGGGGTATTATGAATACTTGGTGATGCCTTTTGGCTTGACCAATGCACCTCCTACATTTCAAGCATTGATGAATGAGATCTTTAGACCTTACTTAAGAAAATTCGTGTTGGTCTTCTTCGATGATATACTCATCTATAGTGCTGATCAGCAAGTGCATTTGGATCACTTGCGTATTGTATTGGGGGTTTTGCGAGCTCATTCCCTGAAAGCTAATTTGAAGAAGTGTTGTTTTGGCATGGCACAACTAGAGTACTTGGGTCATATCATTTCAGCGGATGGCATTGCCGCGGACCCGGATAAGGTTAAGGTGATGAAGGAATGGCCAATTCCTAAGGACATCAAAGGTTTGCGGGGGTTCTTAGGATTGACAGGATATTATAGGAGGTTTGTCCAAAATTATGGGGTCATTGCCAGACCTTTAACACAGCTATTAAAGAAGAACAATTTTCATTGGGGGGAAGAGGCTTTGGGGGCATTTATGCAGCTAAAAAAGGTGATGGCTGAGCTGCCTTTGTTAAGTATGCCTAATTTCAGCATGCCATTTGAAATTGAGACGGATGCATCAGGAATGGGGATAGGGGCTGTGTTGATGCAGCACGGCAGGCCTTTGGCTTTTATTAGCCAAGCATTGTCAGATCGGGCAAGACAAAAATCAGTATACGAAAGGGAGCTCATGGCGGTAGTGTTTGCTGTACAAAAATGGAGACACTATTTAATGGGACAGCACTTTATAATCCGGACTGATCAGAGAAGTTTAAAGTACTTGCTGTAACAGAGAATGTTGGATGGGGAACAACAGCGATGGATGTCCAAATTGATGGGTTACGACTTTGAAATTCAGCATAAGGAAGGGAAGGAAAATAGGGTGGCGGATGCTCTATCCAGGGTGATGACTGTGCAGGCTTTATCACTCGTCTGCAATGAGGAAATGAGCACCGTGGCTGAAGAAACTATACACGACCCCTAGCTGCAGGCCATTATACAGGATCTGACCCGGGCCCCTCAGTCACATCCATCATATGTCATGGCTAATGGGTGTTTGTGGAAGAAAGGGAAGTTGGTCTTACCAGCGAAATCAGCAAAGATTCCAGCCATTTTGGCTGACTTTCATGCATCCTCATGGGGTGGACACTCAGGGGCATTGAGGACCTTTAAAAGAGTGGCAACTGTATTTTATTGGAAGGGAATGCGCAGGGATATTGAAGAATTTGTGCAGAAGTGTGACATTTGTCAAAGGAACAAATATCAGGCACTTAAACCAGCAGAGCTGCTGCAGCCCATCCCTATTCCAAACCAGATTTGGGAGGAGCTCACTATGGACTTTCTTGGGGGGTTACCCAAATCAAAGGGGAAGGACACCATTTTAGTGGTTGTGGACAGATTATCAAGATCTGCACACTTTATTCCACTTTGCCATCCTTATTCAACTAAGAATGTGGCAGAAGTTTTTGTGGCTGAAGTGGTCCGTTTGCATGGATTCCCTAATTCTATCATCTCAAATAGAGATAGGGTGTTCATGAACATTTTTTGGAAAGAGTTATTTAGGATGGCAGGCACCAAACTAAAACTTAGAACCGCCTATCATCCACAAAGTGATGGGCAATCGGAGGTGACCAACCGCACTTTGGAGGCTTATTTGAGGTGTTTTGTGAATGGCCACCCGAAACAGTAGTGTAATTGGTTAGCATGGGCAGAGTTTTGGTTCAACTCCTCTTTTAATGCTTCGATTGGCATGAGTCCCTTTAAGGCAGTGTATGCGAGGGAGGCTCCTACGATCATCAAATATCAGCAGGAAAGTACAGTGGTACAGGCAGTGGATAAGTTGTTGTTGGAGAGGGATACTATCATAGAGGACTTGAGAGCTGATTTGGGCAACGCTCAAAATAATATGAAGCTGCAGGCTGATAAAAGGAGGAGGGAAGTCGTGTTTGACATAGCGGAAAAGGTGTATTTGAAGGCTCAGCCTTACAAATTCAAATCCTTAGCTGCTAGACCCAATGAAAAACTGAGTCCAAGGTTTTATGGCCCTTTTACAATTACGGAGAGGCTGGGTCCTGTTGCATACAAGTTGGTGCTGCCAACAAACACTAGAATACATCCAGTATTCCATGTTTCGCAATTGAAGAAAGCCATGTCAGGAATTACTTCAGGGCAGCCTTTACCACCCGGGCTTACTGAAGAATGGGAACTACAAGTTCAGCCTCTAGATGTGTTGGCTGTGAGGAAATTGATAAATGGAACTGAACAGGTACTGATTCGGTGGGCAAGGTTATCCGATGAGGAAAACACGTGGGAGAAGGGTGCTGTGATTGATAAGGTTTTTCCTGAATTTCACCTTGAGGACAAGGTGAAACTGGTGGGAGGGAGTGTTGATAGGCCCATTGTTAATGTGTATAGGAGGAAGGGAAAAGGGGGAAGTGTGGGAAGAGAGGGCAGGGAAAATAATGGGCCTAAGGAACAGGGCCGCAAGTGTATGTGAGGAAAAAGAAGCATGTGGCAGCAGAGGTGGAGGGAAGAGAGATGGAGAGGAAAAAAATAACAGAATGGACAGGTGGCAATCCAAGAGTGGGGGAAGGATATACGGGAATCATAGAAGGAGAGAGACAGGAAGGATATGTAGAGTGGGGTAACGGACTGGGAGAGGGGGAAGGAAGTAAGGAATTGGTGGGTGCTGGTTAGGAGTTATTCCTATCTCATTAAAGGGGGGTCTCTCTGCTGAGAGTACCATTTTTCATTTCAAGGAGTTCATGTCCATCCATTGTAGTAATTTCTTTCATAGTATTGCTGTGACAGAGGACGCTTCCTGTGAGTTCTAATACAAACTTATTTTGTTTTCTTTCTGTTCGGTGTGTGTTCTATTAAAAAATATTGATTGCTTTGAAAGAAATATATTAATTCCTGATTTCAGAAGGAAAAATGGCACAGATAGATAGATAATCAGAAAAGGCAATAGCAGTAAAAAAAGTAATCAATGCATAAAATGAATTAATACAATGTAGTTTCTACAGAACAAACCTGATTATACTCAGGCAGGTCCCCAAATTCCAGTGCCAATCGGGCATGTGTTTCATACACCTGAAACATTATTTAAAGAGTTAGCAAGAGTAGCAAAGGTGGAAAATATAAGGTATCCAGAACATAAAGGCTCGAAAAATTAAAATAAATAAAATAGACGGGGATGAACTGTTTTCAGTATAATAGTTCTTTGAAACTGCAAAGGAAATTTAAAATTTAAAAATCTTCCCAAACAATTAACTACTTATTAGGGGGGCCAGACAAAATATATAACATGAGAGCGGAAGGACCATAAACTATAAGGGCTATGTGAAAATTTAATTCACTTTCTGGGTATAAAAAAATTACAAGGAGGGGGGTTGACTAGGGGCGGAGCCAGAAATTTACTATGACGGGGGCAAGACCAAATATATATAACATGAAAGCGGAAGGACCATCAACTATAAGGGTTATGTGAAAATTTAATTCACTTTTTGGGAATATGAAAAATATTACAACCGGGGGGGGGGGGGGGGTTGACCATGGCATCCCCACGTCCCCCGCTCCTTTGCCTCTTATGGGAACCATTCAATTGAAAAATATTATGAACAAGGGGAATTGCTGATAGAACATGATCCATCAAAATATATCAAGACTCAACAGTACCTTGACTGTTAGTTGATTGCGTATTCTTTGAACAGTAAGGTCTTGGCGAATAGACTTCAACTGGTCACATTTATGAAGGTAATTCTTATGGGAATTTTGAACCATCAATAAGGCCTTTTCAAGAACCTCTTCAGGTCTTACCTGTAAGTTAATAACATTTTAATCAGATTAGTAGTTAAGGAGGTGTAAGGGAAGACAGATAAAAGTAGCAGCATGCCATTTAAATTCGTGAGACGAGGTCATTACAGTGGCAGGATCAGGTGCAGAAGTTAGGCGCAGGTAACGCTTTTCAATTTCTTGGCAAGTACCCTTCACAGTAAGAGCATCCCAGTCAATGTCCTCAACAGCTTTGCTGACACCATCTTCAAAGCTTTTGCTCAGCACCAAGGCACTAGCCCTTCTATTGTACAAGTTTCCAGCTCCAGCATTTTTTTTTCTGAAGTGATTATTTTCCGTCCGATGCCCTTGCCCTAATTCAAAACGCTTAGAACGATTTTCACGTCTCTTCCTTTCCTCTGGTGAATCATTAAAAGCCATTGCAGCAGAATAATATGCTGTCAAACTTTGTTCCTTATCACTATCACTAGACGCATCACCATTTTCAGAAGCAAGAGAAGCATCAGCAAGACGCTGCTTCTTAAATGCCCTTTGGTATGCCTTACTAGATGTTCTCTGCCGCAATGGAGAAAATTTAGTATTCCTCAAACCATCCTCCTTGCTCTCTTTGTTCTCCACTACCACCTGCATGCCGTTATTTATTTAAGACAGATACTTTACAGATAAAAAAGCCCATCCAAACAGAATGAAGCAGACACAAACATGCACACAAAATAAATCCATCTGAGCTTGTATGTGTTTGAGAACAAGGCTACCAAACTCAGGACCCTACATAGAATAAATGTTACGCTATCTGTCAACAGTGACATGTCTAATAGAAATATTAAAAAATTAAATTAGCCAATTAGGTAAAGTATAATACAAAGAGAATTGTAAAGCTTTATACCAAACGAATTAAAAAAATAGTTTCTATAAAGAAAATACATTATATAAGTCAAGCACATGAGTCACATGACACATCAAAAAAATTCAGTCAATATTAGCTCACTCCCAGAAGCCACCAAAAAGATTGCTGAATATTCAAAAAGAAACAAGAATAAAAATCAAGGCTAAAATATAGCACGTGAGCCTCATATTTGTCCAAAAGAGAAAAAGTGGCTGAAAATAGTTTGAGTTCTAAAGAAAAGTAAAGGATCATTAAGACTAGGGTCCTGGGCTCCTGGCAATCCTACATACCAATATTATACTGTGATGGCATCGGACCCGCTGTAAATAGAGTTTATGTCAGAAGACATAAGCCCAAACCCAATAAGACCTACCTAACTTCTGGTTAGTTAGTTAGTTAGTAAGAGTTAGTTGGAACTCGGTTAGGAGTTGGGGGAAGGGGAATAAGGATATAAATAAGGGAAATTGTATGAGGGAGGGCATCTGATCATTTTAGGAAAAGGAAAGGAAGCCACATTGGCTTAGAGGGAGGTTACACAGACCTCGAATCTGTGTTAGGAGAGATTTCTGGTACTTGTATACAGTTCTTGGGAAATCAGCCCCAATTCTTGAAGTAATATCAGTATTTTACCAGTTCCATCAACTGGTATCAAAGCTTTCGTATCTTGGGAAGAAGAGACGCATGGTAAGCATGCGAATGGAGACAAGAACTAAAGCCTTGGAGCGCAGGTGTGAGGATTTCGCGAAATGGAGGCAAATGAGTGATGTTCGTATGAGTTCCATGGAGAACAACATCCAAGAAATCTTTCACAAGCTGGATTTAGCGATTCACGGGAACGGAGGGCCTAGGGTGGAGGTCCATTGCGATTCCGAAGGTGAGAACAATCTCAGAGACGCGTGAATCCATGGGGGCGAGGAACGTTGGCGCAAGATAGAGCTTCCCCTGTTCGAAGGGGAAGAAACAGAGGAAGATGCATGTAATTGGGTGCATAAACTGGAAAGGTTCTTTGAAATTAGAGGGGTTCCTGAGGGAGAAAAGCTTAAGGTGGCTTCGATGGCATTGGAAGGGCAGGCACTGTCATGGTTTCATTGGTGGAAAGGAGGAGATGGGGAGGTTTCTTGGCCCTGTTTTAGAGAGGCCATTATTCGAAGGTTTCATCCTTCTACTGCACAGAATTCGTATGAATTGTTAATGGCATTGAAGCAAGGAGATGGATCAGTGAGAGGCTACAGAAAACAGTTCGAAATTTATGCTAGGTCCTTCAGAATCTCAGACCACCAATTCTTGAGGAGCATTTTCTTGAATGGGTTGAGGGAAGGGATAAGGAGGGAAGTGCGAGTACACAAGGTGAATTCTTTGAGGGATATGATGGAGTTGGCTCAGCTTATTGATAAGAAAAATGAAGAAATCATCAAGGAGCTAATGGAAAGAGGGTGGAAGAGCGTTTCTAATGCAAGGACAATGATCAACAACAGGACAGGGACCCAAAGCACTGTTGTGTCATATAATAGTGGACGCTGGAAGGGGTCAAATACAGGCAGCAATTCTGGTTGGAAGGGGGCAAATTTTGGGAGCATGGTGGGGTCTTCTTCAACAGGGGCAAATGATAAACCCCTACCCAAAGGCCAAGAGTCAGCAAATGTCAGTAAGAGAGGTAGGAATTTCAGAGAATTGCCTGATGCAGAGTATTATGACAGGATGAAGAAAGGATTGTGTTTTAGATGTGATGAGAAGTATTCAATTGGCCATGTATGTAAAAATAAACAGCTGCAACTGTTATTGGTGGAAGATGAAAATGAGGAGGAAAGCCCAAAGGCTGAAATTGCAGTAGAAGAGGAGGTTAGATGGGAGGATAGAGGAATTGTGTTGGGATATAATAGTTTGATGGGGTTGACAGGAGGGAGGTCTTTCAAATTAAAGGGGAGGGTGCAGGGGGTTGAGGTAATAATGCTAATTGATTGTGGAGCTTCTCACAGTGCTCAGAATCTAGTAGGGAAGGTGGGTTTGAAGATCACGTCCACCCCCTCTTTTATGGTGCAAGTGGGAAATGGATATAAGGTGAAAAGTGAAGGTTGTTGTAAAAAAGTAAAAGTACAGTTACAGAATTTAGATGTGCAGCATGATTTTTATGTGTTTGGGTTGAAGGGGCCTGAGCTAGTTTTGGGTTTGGATTGGTTGGCTAGTTTGGGCAATATCACTGCCAACTTCAGAGAATTGTCATTGAAGATCAAGAAGGAAGGAAGGCTACATATCATAAAAGGAGACCCTTCATTGTGCAAGGCTGCAGCTTCACTAAAGTCACTAGTGAAGTCATTCAGGGATGAAGATGAGGGATTCTTGGTGGATGTCAGAAGAATTTCAGAGGAGCAGCCACAAGGGCCAGTAGGCTCTGAGTAGTGAGCTGTCTGAACAGATTCAAGCTTTAATTCAGGAATTTGAGGAGCTTTTCCAACAACCCACAGGGCTGCCACCCTGAAGGAGATGTGACCATGCCATACTTCTGAAAACAGGAGCCAATATACCTAATATTCGTCCTTACAGGTATCCCCACTACCAAAAATCTGAGATTGAGAAGTTTGTTACAGAAATGTTAAGAGACCGGTATGATTAGGCCAAGCACTAGCCCTTATGCTAGCCCTATGATTTTAGTGAAGAAGAAAGATGGAAGTTGGAGGTTTTGTGTGGATTATCAAGCTTTGAATAAGGTGACAATTCCAGATAAATTTCCTATTTCAATTATAGATGAATTGTTAGATGAATTGGCAGGAGCTACAATATTTTTTAAATTGGACTTGAAATCGGGATATCATCAAATTCGCATGAGAGAAGAGGATATTGAGAAAACGGCATTTAAAACTCATGAAGGGCATTATGAGTATGTGGTAATGCCATTTGGTCTCACTAATGCTCCTTCTACTTTCCAAGGGTTGATGAATGAAGTGTTGAGACCTTGCTTGAGGCAGTTTGCTTTGGTTTTTTTTTATGATACTTTGATATATAGTAAAGATGCAAGCACTCATTTGAGCCATTTGAGAGAGGTTTTCCAGCTCTTGTTATTCAATAAGCTGGTGGGGAACAAGAAGAAATGTTGCTTTGGAGGCCAATATGTGGAGTATTTGGGGCATATAGTCTCAGCTGAGGGGGTTGCAGCTGATCCCAAGAAGATTGCAGCCATGGTGCAGCAGCCTATGCATAAAGATGTAAAAGGTCTGAGGGGCTTTCTGGGGTTAACTAGTTATTACCGTAGGTTTGTCCAAAATTATGGCAAAATAGCCAAGCCTTTGACAAAGATGTTGAAGAAAGATAGTTTTCAGTGGTCCGTAGAGGCTCATAAAGCTTGTTGAAACATTGAGAGAGACCATGACAACATTACCCGTTCTAGCTGTTCCAGATTTCAGCAAGGAATTTGTGGTAGAAAAGGATGCTTCTAGCAGGGGAATAGGGGCTGTACTGCTGCAACAAGACAGACCAGTGGCTTATCTCAGTCAAGCATTGACTGAAAGGGAGCAAAAAAGTCTGTATATGAGAGGGAATTGATGACAATTGTTTTTGCTGTGCAGAAATGGCGTCATTACCTCCTTGGGAGACATTTTATCATTAGAACTGACCCACGATCATTGAAATTTTTGACTGATCAGAAGATTTTAGGAGAGGAGCAGTTTAGATGGACTTTCAAGCTAATGGGGTTTGATTTTGATATCCAATACAGACCAGGAAAAGACAATGCTGCTGCTGATGCTTTATCTCGCCAAATGATGTATGCAGCTGTTTCTATAGCTGTTCAGGAGGATTGGGGGGAATTATGTGAGGAGATTCAGCAAGATCCCAAGCTGAAGAAGATTGTCCAGGAGTTGGTTGGCCAACCTCAAGCTTGGCCTGCTTATTCTTTGCAGAATGGCCAACTGTTTTATCAAGGGAGACTAGTCCTCCCTCGATCTTCACCTAGGATTCCTGACTTACGTCATGATTTCCATGCATTATCTTTTGGAGGTCACTTGGGATTTTTGAGGACATATAAAAGGTTGGCTGGAATTTTTTTCTGGAAAGGCATGAAAAAGGATATTGTGGATCTTATTGCTAGTTGTGATGTATTTCAGAGGAATAAGGCACAGACTCTATCACCAGCGGGATTATTACAGCCCTTACCTACTCCAACTCACGTTTGGCGTTAAGTCACTATGGACTTTATTACTGGTTTGCCTAGATTCAAAGGCAAAGACACTATCATGGTGGTTGTGGATCATTTCACCAAATTTGCCCACTTCATGGCGCTTTCCCATCCTTTCACAGCAGAAGAGGTAGCTCAAATATTCGATGATGAGGTGGTAAGGCTGCATGGGTTTCCCACATCCATTATTTCTGACAGATACCAACTGTTTTTCAGTTTCAAATCAGCAAGTACAAGGCTCAAATTCAGTACTGCATATCACCCTCAAACGGATGAGCAAACGAAAATAGATGTCTAGAGACCTATTTGAGGTGCTTTGCTGGGGAGAAACCGAACTCTTGGTCTCATTGGTTGAGTTGGGCTGAATATTGGTTTAATACCAATTACAATCGATCCATTAGGATGACACCTTTCAGAGCTCTTGATGGACGTGACCTACCTGTGTTGTTTAAAGGGACAGCTTTCCCTTCCAAGGTGGAGGCTGTATCACAGTTACATTTGGACAGAGACATGCTGCTGGAGGAATTATGGAGCAATTTAGATAAGGCTCAACAACAGATGAAAGTGGGGGCAGACAAGAAACGCAGAGATTTGGTCTTCAATATAGGAGATTGGGTTTATTTAAAAGCTTAGCCATATAGACTGAAATCCATGGCTAAGAGAAGAAATGAGAAACTGAGTCCTCGTTATTATGGGCCATTTCAGGTGATGGACAAGGTGGGGGCGGTGGCTTACAAATTACAGCTTCCTCCCTATAGCAAAATCCATCCAATTTTTCATGTGAGCAGGTTGAAGACAGCAATTCCTAAGGACCAGGAGTCCCATCCTCTACCTCCTGAACTGTCTGCAGATTGGATCTTGGAAACACAACCAGCAGAAGCTATTGATCTGAGATATAATGAAACAGGAGCAGCAGAGCTCCTCATCCAATGGCAGGGAGGTCCTCCATGTGATAATTCCTGGGAGTCTGCATCCTCTCTGAAGCTTCATTTCCCTTCTTTTCACCTTGAGGACAAGGTGAAAGCTTTGGGGGGGAATATTGATGGCATGCCCGCTGTAAATAGAGTTTATGTCAGAAGACATAAGCCCAAACCCAGTAAGACCTAACTAACTTCTGGTTAGTTAGTTAGTTAGTGAGAGTTAGTTGGAACTCGGTTAGGAGTTGGGGGAAGGGGAATAAGGATATAAATAAGGGAAATTGTATGAGGGAGGACATCTGATCATTTTTGGAAAAGGAAGGGAAGCCACATTGGCTTAGAGGGAGGTTACACACACCTCGAATCTGTTAGGAGAGATTTCTGGTACTTGTATACAGTTCTTGGGAAATCAGTCCCAATTCTTGAAATAATATCAGTATTTTACCAGTTCCATCATACTGCAATCCCAATCCTAATCTTATCAAAGTTCTACATTCAAATGATACTGTATGTATTATGTAACATGAATCAGTTGGTCAACATGGGATAATAGAATGCACCTAAAGTCCAGATCACAATTATAAATATCCATTACCATAAATATGCATAGCCTCAAATATAGCCCATAAGATTAAAAAACACATGAAATGAAGTAAATCCAAAAATCAGAAAATAAGGGGAAAAACAGGAAAAAGTGAACTCGTTAACTGTGGTTGTACTCCATTTAAGATTTATAAAAAGAAGCGACAAGAATAACACCAGTAGGAACCTTAAAAAATTCATAAATTACTTATTATGTCTATAAATACCTTTCTCTCTTTTTCATTAGGTACCCAACCACTGTATTTTACAGTATCATTACTGATTAACACTGGATTGTCGACTGGCTTCTCCTCTGGTAATGGCTCCCACCTGCTTTTAGATCGTCTAGGACTTCTTTTATATTTCGGTAATAAAGAATCATGAGTTGAACACGGTGAACTACTGCATGAAATGATAACAAATAATAACATTTATCAAATAATAATTGCATTACGTATAAAAATAATATTCAATCATTAGAATGATAATTAAATACGTTGAAATTCATGGGATAGGTTGCTTATGAAGTGCAGGTATGATGCTTAATACAGGTATGAAAACAATACAAATACAGGAATACAGAAAATTCTCAATCATATATGATATATACAGCTGGGATACATTAGTACAAATTCTTTAGTAAGTGCAATTGCATACTCACATATAAAAAACATGAACTACACTTGTATTTTCTAAAATCACTATTATTCACTAATAAATTGGCTTTCTGATATTTCTGAGTATGAAGATTGAAGACTTAAAAGCAGGATATAATAAGTTATAATTCATGAAACTAGATATGCTATATCCATAATTAAAAAGTTTTAAAAGATATAAAAATTTAGCCAATACTTGGAGGATAAGCATTTAGGTATGTGCATTGGCATCAGATACGGGGGATGATACAGATACTTCCCCCATTTTTAAGTATAAGTGCTTCATGGCACTAAATATTCTAAATATTATACACTTTAGGAGAAAAATTCATTGTTTCAGTTAGAATAGTTCAAAATATTTTAAATATAGTAGTATATCATGTATACATGCTAGAATCAATTAGGATCAACTAGGATTGTAGCATATCAAGATTGTATCACTGTGATTAATTGTAATTAATATTAACATCTATATAGAGAGATCATGTGTGGTCTGGCTAGACAACCAATTCAGCAATAATCTCTTTTTCTTCAAGTTGGTATTAGAGCGGGTTTTGACTCGTCTCTGCCTAAATCCTAATAAGTTGTGCCCACTACTCAGCAGCAAATTTCCCTTCCTCGCTGAGACTCAATTTGGGTGAGCCCTCACTGCCGCGCCTCTTTCCGGCAGAATTTCCCTCACTATTGCACCTCTTTCTGACAGATTTTCCAGCGACGATCACTTTCCAACGACCGTCCGACTTGCAAATCAGGGTGCGAAACGCATTGCATCAGAATCGCACCACCCCAACGGTCCAGATCCTAATACCGCGCCGCCGTCCGCCTTACCACGCGCTGCCGCAAGCCACTGCACTAGAATCCATGCGTCGGTGCGTGAGAGAGCGTGAGAACTCTTTCCGGCACCGTTCTTCCACAGACTTGGACGAAATTTAGTGTAGAAGACGTCCCAAGCCTTTTCGGGTCTCATCTTGGCCATTTTTGCGGTGTTTCAAATCGCGGGTGCCTCGGCCACCATATTTTTGGGCATTTTGCTACATTTCTTTGCTGCATTTTGTTGATTCTAGACTTGCCCAGTCATTTTAGGACCTATTCCAAGTGTTTCCTTTATTTTTTAGTCATCTTACTTTCATTTCTCAAAATGGGCAATGTTGTCTCAGGCGTTTTAGGACACTCATCTACTTCCGCAACTATACCAGAGTCTGCTGCTATTGTCTCCCAAGTTAATAACTCTAGTAGTGGTCGTGGTGGCAGCAGCAAGTCACGTTGCTCTTTTTGTAACAAGTTGGGAACATTTGGAGGAGCGTTGTTGGGTGAAACATGGTAAACCAACATCCGCCAACTTTGCTCAGATTGAATCATCATCATCCACCTCCGGAATGACCATTCCTACTGCAGATTATGAGCCATTCCTCCACTTTAAGGCACCTTCACATATTTCGGTTGAACAAACTGGTAATCTCACTGCCTATTTATCTCAGTCATCTCTTAGGCCATGGATAATTGACTCTGGTGCTTCTGATCACCTCTGTGGTAATAAGGATCTTCTCACCTCTCTTACCTACTCCACTAAATTACCCCTTGTTACTCTTGCTAATGGAACCAAAACTATTGTCACAGATATTGGCCAAGCTCGGCCATGTCCCTTTCTACCCTTAACATATGTTCTATATGTACCTGGCTGTCTTTTCAATATGATATATATCAGTCAATTAGTTCGCGCCCTTACTATTTTATTACCTTCACTAAACACTCTGTTCTCATGCAGGATCAGGGTATAGGAAGGACGATTGGAGTCGGTCGTGAGTCACAGGGACTTTACCATCTTGTTGTGCTTAGTTCTCCAGTGACATGTACCATGACAGATTCTCCTAACCTCATTCACAGTCATCTTGGACATCCAAGTCTTTCCAAGCTCCATAAGATGGTTCCTCACTTGTCTAGTTTACAGACTTTAGATTGTGAGTCTTGTCAAAAAGAGAAACACACTCGTGCATCCTTTCCTGATCGAGTCAATATAAAAACTTATTCAACCTTCTCCCTTGTTCATTCAGATATACATGTCAGTTCTAGTTTAAGATTTCAATACTTCGTAACCTTTATTGATGATTATTCCTGTTGCACTTGGGCATTTTTAATGAAAAATTGTTCTAAATTATTTTCAATACTTCAAAAGTTTTGTGCTGAAATTTGTACTCAGTTTGGGAAAATTATCCATATTCTGCATAGTGACAATGCACGCGAATATATGTCTTTATGGCTAAACAGGGTATCTTGCATCAAACAACTTGTCCTCATACTCTACAACAAAATGAAGTGGCTGAACACAAAAACCGACATTTAATTGAAACAACCTGGACTTTACTCTTACATATGAATGTTCCAATTCGTTTTTGGGGGGATGTTGTTCTTACATCTTGTTATTTGATAAACAGCATGTCTTCCTCTGTTCTAAATGACCAAATCCCATACACTATATTATTTCCTAATACATTTGTTTATCCTATGTCTCCTCATGTGTTTGGTTGTACCTGTTTTGTCCACAATGTTACTCCAGGAAAGGACAAGCTCACTGCCAAAACCTGTAAGTGTCTTTTCCTTGGATACTCTCCTCTTCAGAAAGGGTATCGCTATTACTCTCCCAATTTAGGTCGCTATGTTATGTCTGCTGATGTCACCTATTTCGACCAGCAACCCTTTTATTCTTTATTAGCAAATGCTTTCCAAGTAAACACAGCCCTTCATGTTCCTATTTACAGTCCTCTTGTTCATTCCAACAGTAATCCTACTCCTATTCTTGCTCCGGTGCCTGCCCATGGTCCTTCTCGTCTATTAGTTACTTTTCAACGTCGACCACAACCGCTTACTAGTGCCAACCCTGTTCTAGAGGAAGTTCTAGATGATTTACCACCTTCACCAGTCGTTCCCTTCGCCTTGGTTCTAGCATCAGACAACTCACCTATTGCTCTACGGAAAGGTAAACGTTCTACTTATAACCATCATCCGCTTTATGGATTTCTTAGTTATGACCGTCTTTCTTCACAACATTACACCTTTGTTTCGAGTCCGTCTTCTGTTTCCATTCTTAAAATCACAGGTGAAGCACTGTCTCATTCAGGTTGGCGCCAGACGATGATGGATGAGATGTCTGCCTTACATTCTAATGGCACATGGGAGCTAATTCCTAAACCAGCAGGCAAATCAATTGTTGGCTGTAGATGGGTGTTTACTGTTAAAGTTGGTCCAGATATCTCCATTGATCGATTGAAGGCTCGTTTAGTCGCCAAAAGCTACACTCAGATCTTTGGTCTTAATTATAACGACACCTTCTCTCCAATTGCTAAGATTGCCTCTGTAAGTCTTTTCCTCACCATGGCTACTGTTCGCCATTGGCCCCTCTACCAACTGGACATAAAGAATGCCTTCTTACATAGTGATTTACAAAAAGAGGTTTATATGGAACAATCGTCTGGCTTTGTTGCTCAGGGGGGGTCTGGATTGGTGTGCAAACTTCGCAAGTCCTTGTATGGCCTAAAACAGTCCCCTCGAGCTTGGTTTGGCTGATTCAGCGTAGATGTTTAGGCCTTCGGCATGATTCGCAGTGAAGCTGATCATTCTGTTTTTTATCAGCATCAATCTCCCAATTAATGCATCTACCTTGTGGTTTATGTGGATGACATGTCATTACTGGGAACGACTGAGTTGGCATTGAACAATTAAAACAACATTTATTCACTCTTGTTCAAGCTTGCCTCTCCAGCATTCCTATTTATTACTTGTCTTTATTTCGTATCCCTGTTGGTGTGGCCCACTCTATTGAAAAGATTATGCGGGACTTTCTGTGGTCGGGTGTTTCGGTTTCTAAACGTGATCATCTAGTGAGTTGGGAGGTGTGTTGTCGCCCTAAGAAGGAAGGGGGTTTGGGTCTTGGTAATTTGGTGTCTAAGAACGTTGCTCTGGCTGCAAAATGGCTTTGGCGTTTTCCTTTGGAGCCTCATTCTCTTTGGCATCAGGTAATCCGAAGTAAGTATGGTTTGGACCCAAATGGTGGGATGCTAACACTGACAAGTCGAGCTTCTCATTTTAGTCCTTGGAAGTTTATTTCTCAAGGCTATTCTACTTTTAAGACTTTGCTTTCCTTAAAAATAGGTAATGGCTCTCACATTAGATTTTGGGAGGACCTCTGGATAGGAGATGTTCCTTTCTTTTGTGCTTTCCCCCGCCTGTATCGTCTTTCTACTCTACATAATTCTCCTATCAACTTTTTTTGTAATGTCCAAAATTCAGTTTCCTCTTGGAATTTTCACTTTTTTCGAAACTTAAATGATAGAGAGTTCTCTGAATTGGAGTTCCTTTTGGGTTTCTTTGGATTCTGTTCTTCTTTCCTCCTACCGGATAAAAGGTTTTGGTCTCTAGACTCTTACGGGGTTTTTCTTGCAAATCTTATTTTCGGTACCTAACTTTTTCTTCGAATAGGGTTAGGTTTCTTCCGATAAACCCTTGTGGAAATCCAAAGCTCCCTCTAAGGTCAAGGCTTTTATTTGACTGCGGTACTTAATAGAATTAATACTAATGATATGTTGCGGGTTCGTAGGCCTCATAAGGCCCTTTCACGATATGTGTGTTATGTGTGGTACATGTTGAATCGCCTTCTCACCTTTTCTTACATTGCTCTCCGCCAACTCTTTATGGCGGTCTTTGTTTGGCATTTTTGGCGAATATTGGAGTGCATCCTCGATCTTTAGATCATTTTTTGATGGTTAACTTCTATGGTTTTGGTAGAAGGAAAAAGGCTAAAATTTTGTGGCAATGTGCTATTTATGCTACAATTTGGTGCATCTGGCTCGAGCGTAATTCTCGTATTTTCAAGGGTGTCTCTTCCGTTCTCAACCTAATTATGGATAAGACTAGGCGGTTGGCGTCTACTTGGTGTAAAGCTCATGGTCTTTTTTTGGGGTATCCCTAACAGATATGATGAGGGATTGGGAAACTTTGTTACATTGATTCTCTCTTTTCGTTTTTCTATCTATTACTTTTGTTATAGGAGGATCCCTTATCCTCCCTTTTGCTTGTAATTCTCTCTTATTCTATCTATAAATTTCTTCTTTTATCAAAAAAAAAAAAAACATTTATTCACTCATTTTCAGACCAAAGGCCTTGGTAAGCTCTGTTATTTCTTAGGTATCAAGGTGGCACAGTCTAGACATGGCATTTCTATCTCCCAGAAGAAATATGCCTTGGATATCTTGGAAGAAACTAGTATGTTAGGGTGCAAACCCATTGATACACCCATGGATCCTAATGTCAAGCTTCTACTAGGACAGGGGGAGCCACTAGCGGATCCTGGACGTTACCAAAGGTTGGTTGAAAAATTGAATTATCTCACAATAACAAGACCAGATATCTCTTTTGCTATGAGCGTGGTAAGCCAATTCCTTGATTCTCCATGTGACTCTCACTGGGATGCTGCTGTTCGAATACTCCAATACATTAAAGGAGCACCAGGAAGAGACTTACTAAATGAAGATAAGGGGCATATGAAAATTTGTAGTTATACAGATGCTGAATGGGCAGGCTCTCCCTCAGATAGATGCTCTACTTCAGGGTACTGCATTCTTTTTTAGGGAAATTTGATATCTTGGAAAAGTAAAAGGCAAATTGTAGTCGCCAGGTCAAGTGCAAAAGTTGAATATCAAGCAATGGGCACTGCAAGTTGTGAACTCATTTGGTTGAGGCAGTTACTTAAAGAGTTGAAAATATGTGAACCACAACCAATGAAACTCGTATGCAATAATCAGGCTGCACTACATATATCCTCAAATCCTGTCTTTCATAAGGGAACTAAGCACATTGAAATTGAATGCCACTTTGTTAGGGAGAAAATTCAGTCCAGTGAAATTGCTACTACATTTGTGAATTCGAATGACCAGCTTGCAGACATTTTTACTAAAGCTCTTAGAGGTCCCCAGGTTAACTACATATGTAACAAGCTTGGTGCACATGATATATACGCACCAGCTTGAGAGAGAGTGTTATAATAGTTTAGAATATTTTAAATATAGCAATATATCATGTATATATGCTAGAATCAATTAGGATTGTAGCATATCAGAATTGTATCACTGTGATTAATTGTAATTAATATTAACATCTATATATAGAGATCATGTGTAGTCTAATTAGAAACACAATTCAGCAATCATCCCCTTTTCTTCAAGTGTTTCTATACAGTAAAATTTACTGTAACAGAAACACACAGGTGAGCTCCCAATGGCATTCAGAATTGAACCAATAACTATCTTCAGATTGGATAACATTAAAAACATAGAGCTCCTTATTGTGTACTTGTATATACTCCAGTTTAAAAAATTGGAGGAAGAAACGTTGATCAAACCTTGAAAAAATAGTGAAAATAAGAAGCACCCGAAGTTTACACACAAATGCAAGAGAATGACATGTCAACATACAAAAACAAGAGGTAAATAGGAGACAGCATACTCTTTATTGACCACATCTGAATCTGGCATTGGGAAAAGTGGTTCCATATCCCAATTTTGTGTGTAGAGGGTACCATCAGCTGTTGCCTTAGTGATCATCTGAAAAGGAGGTTAAGAAGCCTGATAAGATTATTAAATCAAACTGCCAAACTAATTCATTCAAACAACTTATATGACTCAGCCAAATGCAAATAAAGGTTAATAAGAAGCACAAGCAGACAGTGCATAAAATTAAATGATTTTCTCCACAACAATGCAATCCATGTAAAGTACACTAGCTCGTACTTACCCTGGTTGGCTGATTACCAGAATTATGAGCATGGAGATTGAAAAATATGCCAATGGTTTTTATCTGAATTCAATCTTCTAAATGTAAGAAAAGCAAATAAAAATATATTCCAACTTTCAGTTTATTTTTCCAGCCATTTGCACCTAAAACATAATTATGATACCAACGATGGAAGTGATAGCTGTGTTTCAGAGTACCATTTTTTCCAAGGCAGAATGGAAGAGGTAATAAAGACTCCTTTAACAAGTTCAGGCTTCTTTCAAGATTCACAATTTCAGCTTTCAACTTACTCACAATATATTGTTTTCTACGATGTTTTCTCTCGATATCATTAAGGATCACACACACAGCGAGTAACAAGGGGCGAGAGAGAGAGAGAGATGAGTATAAAGATTCAACAGCTCCCTAGACAATTCTGTTTTGTCTTTTGTGTGCACTTGGGTGCTGTGCTTTGGAGGGAAAATTAACAGATCAGTTTAAGATATGGTAAAGAAATATGAAGCTTTTTATTTTATTGTAGAAATATGTTTTTCTAAAATCTTTTGCTTGTTAATTATGAACAGAATATATATAGGTGTGTGTGAGAGTGTGTCAGCTATCACTTGCCATTGCTCTATATGTTAAATATGCTAACTTTTTCTCAATGTCCTTTCAGGCAATTTAACAAAAAAAGCAAATTATTCAATTACAAATCAGATAATTTCTGGCCAAGATCAACAGACCAAGTTCTGGCTGATACTAAGGTTATTTGAACATAGAAATCATCTTAAGCTTTTGCAGAAATTAGTTTTCAAGAGCATCAGAAAGCATGCTTCAATATCATCATTTACCATAACGCAAAAAACATAGTGCCGAAGGGGGGAATAAAATCTAGCCAAAGCGTTAATGGTTATGGCATATTGTAAAAACTTAAAAGGACTAATATATTAAAATAGTGGGGAATAAAAGGAATTATCATTTACCATAATGCAGAAAACATAGTGGGGAAGGGGGCAATAAAATCTAGCCAAAGCGTGAATGGTTATGGCATAATGTAAAAACTGATAACTAGCTAAAAGGAATAATATATTAATATATTTTCTCCAAAGGGAAGCCTTGGTGGCGCAATCCTTTATTGGACCCCACGCATAGCGGGAGCTTTATAGCACCAGACTGCCCCTTTATATTTTCTCCTTCCAGTATAAAAGTAAAACTCACCTCCTTCATGACAGTCTGACATGCTGTCATTTGCTTCTCATCTTTACAACGAGCCAAAGCTCTTTCAACATAGCCACGCAAAGACTTGGGAAACATACCAGGCTGCAAGCAAGAATAGTTTAATAACAATTAAAAATTATTAATACATAGTCATCATCATTTGGTTGCAATGCCAACTTGTTCTATGAAACAAACATGCATTTAATCAATTCCTTAAAAAGCAATACTTTCAATTCAAAATTAGGCTCTTAATTCCAACTCATGCTATTTCACTAAAATCAAACCTTTGCAAGAAAACTTTCCAAAACAAGGTTCTTTACCATTTTAGTGTTTGACTAGTTTTGCAAACAAGACAAATGTTAGCAAAGCAAGCATACGTTTGGAAACATTCAACTTAAAGTTGGTTTTTCCTAATCCAATTTTTTTGTGGACTCTCTCTCCTCCTATTTATTCTCTCTTTCTCTCTCATAATTTGTTTCTATCTCACTATTTAAATTTTAAACTTGGTTATACACCAAAAAAAAAAATTTTAACTTCTATGATTTTAAAACTAGTTTAAAACAAATTTTAACCAAACTAAGAATAAATTCAAACTAGTTATAAAATAACCTGAATTTTTATGACCATTTTATCTTTGTCAAACTGACCCTAAGCTTCAGTAAATTCAAACACCTAATTTCAATCAACTTCTAGTATGATGCTATGTTAAAGCCCCTTTTTAGATCTTACTTTTCCTTAAAGAGTAAAAAATGAAAATAAAATAATTACATTGGCAGGGTTATAATAATCTAGTATGCATTATATAATGCAAAAAAATTAGTGAATATCATTGTTCAAGTCTCACCTTAAGTATAGAATTAGCAGCATCGTCAGATGATACTTTCTCAGTTGGCTTTGGCAGTGAAACAGTAATATAAGCAGGTTTTAGTGCTGCACTGGTTGTAGAGGTATCTTTTTCGGTTTTGGGCTGTCCAAATGTCAAATTTGAAGCAATTCGAGGATTTGTTGGAATCTGCAATTTGCTTACCCGTCTCGTATCCAAAGATGGAGCACTTTGTATGGATGTCGGGTTCACCTGTTGAGGAGGAGGAGGAGGAAAATGTAAATTGGTTCCTTGAGAAGATTCGGTCTTCTGTTGATCCTGAAATTTATCATAAGAAGATTTTAAATCCAAAGGACTTTGATAGTTTGGTTGAATAGGATTAGTTTGGTGAATTTGAGAACTTTGGACCCCTTGTTTCCAGTAACCATCATGATCACCACCACTATTTACTGCAGCTGGCTGACCACCAAAAGAAATGAACATGAAGTTAATAAGTTAACTAAAATAGAAAAACTTCAAAATAACTAACTAACCAAATGCTAGAATCTTGTGGCACTGAAGGCAAACAAGATTAGATATCCAATATACTAAAATTTGAACCGAATTGGTATACTACAAACAGACCTAACAATAAGGATCAATTTTGTAATGCATGTATCAGAATATAAAGACAAAAACATAATCAAAGCAACTCGACGTGTATAAATAACAATTTATCTGTTCTTTCAATTCAACGGTTCAAAGTAGTATTGGTTTTCCCTCACTTTTTGTCAGAAAGTAATCTTCAAACCTGAAAAGAAGGCATGGCAGAAGAGCTGGACTCTTGCCTCCAATATGGTCGATATGATTGTGGAGGCTGGCTATTTGGAGTTGCATAGCCACTAGTAGCTGCAGGAATAGGACAACCCACAGTAGATGAACTTGTGACAGATAAGTTCTCTGTCCCTGGTGCGCAGCTCACTTCTGTTTGGTTGTAATAGTCTGCCCACTGCTTGTATTGTTGCTGATAGTGCACTGAAGTGGCTGCAGTACCAGAACTATAAGAACCACTGGAATCTGGGGTGTAACTTGTATATGGATGAGAAGAATAACTCGAATAACTGCCATTATTCCACATCGTTGCTTGGTTTCCATATCCGCCGTTGTTTTGGTAACCTCCAGTAGTCTGATAATCACCAGGATTGTAATAAGTGCTTGAATAACTTGCGGATCCAGCATAAGACCCAGTATTCTGAAAGGAGGAAATAGGCTGATAAGGAGCACCTGTGTTTTGATATGCTCCTACAGGCTGTGAATAGGTATGATTAGGTTGCTGCTGGTAGCTGTTATAGTATCCCGAGTATCCCATGCTGCCATAACCATATGGATTAGAAGAACTTGGGTATGATGCGTATGCATTGTAATCTTGTGGTACATTAGCTGTTCCCAAATTTGATGAATTACCAGCAACTGATGTTACATTTTGACCGTCTTGAATGCTTCTTCCAGGTGGCTGTGGATGCTGATCATACTGGTAAGTTGGATTAGAATAAATTCCATTCCCTGCGGAGATATGAACAGTCCATGATGCGGCTTCAGACCCAGTTGTAGTGGGAGCATATGGAGATTGCTGATGTTGGCTTGCATCAACATGCCGATTCTACAAAAGAAAGGCAGGTGAATTATGCATTTAAAGCATAATAAAGCGAAAAACAAACAAATTATACACAACTGAATCATATGTGCATTGAGTGATACAAAGATGAGATAGCATTTGGGTCCAAATATTGTCCAAAACAGAAAAATGCAGGCACGGAAACAATAAAAAATTAAATAGATGTTTATTTGTATTTATAATCTATCTATGATAGTACAGAAAGGGGATTTCCCCCACTTGGTATACATTTGTATTCTTTTCCTAAAAGACAAGCGTTTTATAGAACAGGCCAAAAATTACTCCAGAAAATACTCATGAACCATTGAAAATTATCAAAATAATATATTGAAGCTCTCAGTAACATATGGATCAGAATTTTTTACATGAAGACTGATCAATTTCAAACTCATGTTATAATGGCCAACACTGCTTCTGCTTGATTCACAAACTTAAACATGAAATTGAGTATCTTTACTATTTCTAACAGCAAGACAAGCATGCTTCATAGATTACCTACCTCGAATAGATGGGACTCTGCAGGAGCTAAGGTCTCAGTATTACTTCCTTCGTTCGCCATCTCTCAAACACCCTGTTAACCAACAAAAACACAATTTAATTCACACAAATCCAACAAAAACCCTAATTAGTTCATAACAAATCGTAACAGTACAATTGTACCTTCGAAAAGCAATGGGGAAAACTTCGTTGCAGCCGAATCAGGGGATCAGATACGCATCGGAGGAACCAGAAAAACCAAATTTGGGAGAAGAAGAAAAATTTAGGAAAACAAGAAAAAAAAATTAAAAAAAACAAATAGCAAGATATTTATGAATTATTAACAGGGCAGGGGAAGAGGGAGGAAAACAGAAATTGAAAAAGTAAAAAAGGAGACGACTTTGCACTAAAACGTTAAAAGGGTTATTGGCGAAAACGCCGGAACACAGAGAGATTGGGAAAAGAAAATTCGTGTTTGGATTGTGAGAAAAATGGGAGGAAGAAATAAGGGAATGGAGCATGCAGAGGTGGGGTCCCTCTCAGACTTTGCAATATTTGGCGGTACAGCAACATAATTTTGAGGATTTTCGCAATTGTATATTAAAAAGGGGGAGTTTTGGCAAATTGGATCTTAACAAACCATAGTTACCACTTGCATTTCTTATCTTATAAAATAATATATATATATAAATATATATATATATATATATATGTATATATATATATATATAAAAAAAAGAAAACAAAAACTTGTAACTTGTAAGCTTTGTTATGGAAAATCAGACCAGCTTGGATCAATCAGCCAGTTCGGTCACGCCTTCAAAATCAATAAATTGATATCAAATTTATCAGTTATGTTAATCAAATTATATATATGTTATATTGTCTTTACAATTTGTGTTTCTTCCCAACATAATTTTGTTATTAATATTTTATTATTATAAGTATTACATGGAAGGAAAGTAAGAGAGAATCCAACACAACTATGGAGAACTTAAACACTCACCCTAAAACAGATCAACTCATCTTACTCACCACTTCCCTTTCACTTCCAAAAAATATTTCCAAAATCCTTTTATCAAAAATTGAAAACCTTATCGAATATTCCTATATTCTAGAAGATGCCCAGATTTTCTAAAACTGTCACACTGTTGCTCAACCCTTACAATATCTTTCGCAGAAAAAGATCTATTCTCAGATCCATCACGAGTCTTATTTTCGCCAAGAGACCCCATGTCAAAGAATATATCCAATCCTCCTAAATGGATCAGTGCTCCTTAGCTGCTTCAAGCAAGAAACAATATGTTGATATTGAGATTGACAGAAGCCTGATTCAGTATTGGCAGCAAGAAGGATATACTGCTCTTCACTTTGGAGCAATCCGACTCATTCTCTCTCTTCATGGGAGAAAAGGACTACCTGTCACTGCCAAAGTCACTTTGCTAGACTCCAGCTATCTCCACTATGAAAATGCTGTGATAGGTACTGTGCTTACTACACTCCATGGTGGAAGTGTAGTTCTGACCATGTTTTCAAACTACAATATAAGTTTGAAGGACCCTACTCTGTCACACAGATTTAAAGTTCAAGTCCAGATCACTGGAGCAGACCAAGTACCTGAGGCACTCTCTGCTACCTTCCATCATCAGATCATCTATTGACTCCAAGACCATTCTATTGATCTTCCTCTACCAACAAGCAATACTAATGCTTTGTTCGTCATTGCAAACAATCCTGAAGAAACCCCTTCTATTGTCCAGATCCCGAGAAGGATTCCCCAGGAGCAATTGAAGGAACTCATTCCTTTAGAATAGGTAACCAACTATAAGAACGTGCACTTAGAAAAAAGACTCATCTAGTCTTCAAAAGCCTATTTCAGAAGATCATCAGTAGATGGAACTGTAAAAACCATCTTTAAGAAACCTAGAGAATCATCCAGTAACAGTTCTCTGACAGTTTTTCAGACACTGTCTATCACCTTAGGAGAAGTAGAAGAAACAATCCCTGTCTACAGTTTCAAACAAGACGATACTCCTATTTACACCGACAAATATGACGGACACTTTCTCTAGGATGTTGATCCTAGCATGTGTGATCCTGATTGTGATTGTTGGATGCATTCTGGTGATACCTCTGATGAAGAAGAAGAAGAGGAGTATACCCAGAAGAAAAAGAATAAGTGTAAACCTCCACTAGTTCCTAGAAGAAGGTCAGACCCCGACAATGGCCCCTCGTCTGGCATCCACCAGAAAAAAAAGATGAACCTCTATGGATTTACAAAAGAGGTTTAGACATTCTTAGAGAAGAAGGACTCCTTCCTCCAAAAGAATCCTCTTTAGTAACGTGGTCCCCAAAGGATACAAGCTGTCACACTTCAGTCTATCTCTTAAACCCATTCCATGTATGATGTTTTCTAAATCTCCGTATGAACAAGAATTTCCTTCGCTCGAAAGAAAAACAGACTCTGTGACCAAAGTGACCACAAAACCCTCAGTACTTCCACAAGAAGTTCAACCTGATGGAAAAGTCAAACCCTTGACTTAAGCAGAAGAAGTTTTTAATTAGCAATCAGAAAATGCTAAAGCTCAAAACACCATCCTCAAAAATCTTGATGCAAAAATAAACAAGATTTCTGTTCAGCTAGAAAATACTGATGGAAGACTTGAACATCTTTCTTCAAAGATGAGAAGGTATTACAAAAGACATCAGGCAGAAATTTCCAGGCTAGAAGAAGAACACAAGAAGACAGTTTTTGGAGAAGAATCCAATGCAAAGGATAGAGAGATCAGAAGTTTGAAAGCACAGATCAGAGATATGGATAATTTTATTGAGGCAAAAATCCAGGAGAAAGAACAGGCAAGTCTAGATATTCATTCATTTTTTGCTTCTCCATCAGTTCCTGCCTATTATTCACATTTTCTAAAGCCTCCGTCATACTTCTCTCCTCAACCCTTACCATCCAGATCTCTTCCTACAGCATCAGCCTACTGGTTTAAACACAGAACAGAAAAGGCCACCTCTTCTAAGCCCAAGAAAGCTAAAAAGAGTATCTCATCTACTGAATCTGAACCATCAAACCATTCGCAAGAAACTCAGCCTCCTTCTAAAAAACCATTATCTAAAGAAACTGAGAAAGCCCTATCCCGGTTGGATTTAGAACAGATTGACAATCAATCTGATTTTGAACTATTTGGATCAGAAGCCTTACAAAATGCCTCTATAGAAGATTTTACCTCTGGATCTGAGACAAATGATTCAGAAGAAGAAAAAAAAAACTATGCCAACATCTCCAACATGTAAATGACAAATACAGCTGGATCAGGAGTTAGTAACAAACCAATCTATGAGTCTCCTGATGATGAAGTCATATCCTCCCCAAAAAGGTCAACCAGTTCTAAACCCAGCAATGGGCCATGGTTTACCTTAGATGACATTCCTCCAAGTAAGTGGAAAAGAAGACTTATTGAATTCGGAGCTTGGTTGGATACAAAAATGATGAAAGCATATTCAAATTCTTACAAAGTCATTAAAGAATTTTGCTGCAGAATGAATGGCACTTTAAAAGAATGGTACCACAACCTTGGAGCTGTCAGACAAGATCAGTTTCATAGCCTGAGTACAAGTGTTGCAGTCTTAGGAATACTCCATTAAGAATTCATAAGAGATGGTGATATCATTGACAAAAAGATGAGGCAAGAATTCTTTGAAATGAGATACTGTTCCATAAAGATCAAAGATCTTGAAAAACATTTTCAAAGAATGAGTCAAAGATTTTATCTTCTTAATGGTTTCAATGATCATAGTTTGAAGAATACCTACGTGGCTTCTCTTCCACAAGAGATATAGCCAGAATTAAACAGAATGACCATTGCCTCACAAAAGGATTTTACTACAATGTCCTTAGGCCAAATCCATCAAATGACTCTAGAGGTCTTTGACAAGCTTTGCAAGCAGAATCAGTATTTCTCAGACATCATGAATCACAGGTCCAAATTCAACAAGGCCTGTAAAAAGTCTTACTTGGAGATCAAATGTAAAGAAAAGCAGTGCACCTGTTCGTCGAAAAAGAAAAAGGAAAAACTGAGGATTCCCAAAAAGGGGAAATGAAAGAATTTCAGGTTTTTCAAAAAAAAGAAAGAAAAGGGTCGAGGTAAAAGTCAACAATGTTTCATATGTGGGAAAAAGGGACATTTTTCTCATAATTGTCCTAACAAGTCCGAAAAGGCTATCAAAATGATCAACTCCCTGGATATTAAAGACAAAGATGTAGATTCCCTCTACTCTGAACAAAGTTCTACTGATGAACAAATTGCCTTTGTCCTGCAAGATTCCACCAGCAAAACTGAATCTGAATCAGAAACAGATTCTATCCCTGTACTATCTTTCCAGGGAATCCAAAATATCAATCTGTCTCCTCCACAATCTTGTGTGGAAATACAGTTGATGCCTGCAAAGTTTGATAATGCAATCAAAGTAATAGCATACATGGACACTGGAGCCCAGATATCCATGATGAACCCAGATATCCTCCCTAAAGAAGCCTGGAGAAAAGAGATTGCTTATTTTATTGCAACTGATGGCAAAGTCTTCAAAATAGAGTTGGTGACAAAATTTCCAATAGGAATTAAATTCTTCCCAGACTGTATTATCTGGACAAAGGTTATTGGAAGCAAATTGCCAAATAAGGATATTCTTATTGGAATGGATGTATATACAGCAGCCCACCGACTTCAAATTCTTCCCACAAGAATAAAATTCAAAAGAGAATTCAAGCCATACTCAGAACACTTACAGTTATTTTCTCTCTCTGATGCCCTAGAAGAATTTAAAGAAATCAAGGAGAAATTAGCTACCATGTTGATAACTGCACAGAGTGTAGTTATTTGTGCCCTATATCTGTGCTTCATGGCGTGATTAGTCCTTGTTTGTAAGCATTAATGGAAGGTTTTAACATCATTTATATCTTATTTTATTCTGATAATTTTCATTGTGATCTTGAGTAAATATTTTCAAAACTATGATCAAATTGAGTACATTTGCATGATTTAATGAGTTGATTCTTTCTTTGTTATAGGCAGGTCTCGAATGAAGCATGGAAATAAAGAATTTGAGGTAGCTTTGGACCAGAAAGCCTAAGATAAGGTTAAAAGTGAAGATCAGCACCCAACGCCGCGACGTGGGATTGGTGGCGCCGCGGCGCTCCCCTGCTTCAGTACATAAAACCCGAGGCTGGAGCGCCGCAAAGTTGAAGAGTGAACGCCTTAGGCACCTGTAACCTAATTGCACGTGCACCGAGGCATGACATGTTGGATGCCACAGCGTGACCCTATTTTATTCAGCCTATAAATACGTTTGTACCCAATTTCTACAGGAGTTTTTCACCATTTTTAGAGAGCAGCTACTGGTTTTAGGTTTTTAGACCTAAAGGAAGTAAAAGAGGCTAAGGTTGGAGGTCATCCTTCCTATGGAGGGTGAATCAAGCTTAAAGGATGAAATCTAATGAGCTTCCTTCCTTCCCTTTCTTCTTCTCTCTCTTAATGCTTCATGAACATGATTTATTGTTTGTACTTTCATGTTTCATGGCTAGTTAGGCTGTATATAAGTTTTCCTTTGTAGTTTCCTATAGATACTGATGAATTTGTAATCGTTTGAGTATATATTGAAGTTTAGTTATTTTTAATCATATGGATCTTAATGCTTTTAAGAGTTTGATCAATCTTTGATTGATCTGATAAAATCTGATGAACCTAGATATATGAATTTGGATTTTAGATCATACGTATGGTTGATGCATGTTCTATTTCATTCAATTGGCTTGGATGCGATGATTCGTTAATAGGATAGAAATATACCTATTAGTCATGCATAGTAGGAGATTGAGAATATATCATTAATGAGTTGAGTTTGCACTGATTCTCAAGGAAACTTATTGGGCTAGGTAAATGAAACCAGGATTAATTGACCTAGACATAGGCTTTTAACTAAATCAGATTCTCAAGCTAACTTAACAATTCTTTGATGTTGCTTGTAAGGATTACAAGACATTAGTTGAAATAGGAGATGGAAAAGAATTACTTATTTCTCTGTTTATCTATTTATCTTAGATTTATTGCTTTTCAGTCTTTATATTTTTTTAAAACATTCATTTATAAATTTAATGCCTTTGGATAACATTAATTGGACTATTAGTTAATACTTGGCTCTTATATGAAATATGTATTCCTCGTGGGAATGATATCTGACTCCTAGCAATACTACAAGTGTGACCCGTGCACTTGCGGTAAGCAAAAGAGCGAACAAGTTTTTGGTGCCGTTACCGGGGAGTACGGTTATTTCTGTTTAGCTGATATTAGTAATGAGTTTAATTAATACTAATTCAAATTTTGTCTTGTACATATTAATTTAAGTTTTCAGATTATTTTGTGATATAGGTACTAAGATGGCAGACGTTAACGCTATGCTCCAGTTCGAGGATGATAGTCATACAAGACCATTAAGGGAGTTTGCAACCCCTCAAATGGAGAACTTGCAATCCAGTATTAGACGGCCTGTCATCCATGCTAATAATTTTGAAATCAAACCGGCCATCATTCAAATGATACAGACTTCTGTACAATTTGGCGGTTTGCCCAAGGAGGATCCCAATGCTCATCTTTCAAATTTTCTGGAGATTTGTGACACGTTCAAGCATAATGATGTCTCTGATGATGCTATTCGCTTAAGGCTCTTTCCCTTCTCTCTCAGAGATAGAGCCAAGAGTTGGTTGCAGTCTCTACCTGCGGGATCCATCAGCACTTGGAATGATCTGTGCGGTAAATTCTTAAATAAGTATTTTCCATCGGCCAAAACTGCTGAAATAGTGAATGATATCACATCATTCACCCAATTTGATTCTGAGTCCTTGTATGAAGCATGGGAGAGATACAAGGATTTGCTTCGTAGGTACCTTCATCACGACATTCCACCGTGGCACCAAGTTTACTCATTTCACAAGAGATTGCTATCCCACCATCGCCCTATAGTAGATGCTGCTACTGGAGGCTCTTTATTGAGCAAGTCATTTGATGATGCATTCCAACTGCTTGAGGAATTGGCAGCCAACAGCTACCAATGGCCTTTGGAAAGAAATACTTCAAAGAAGGTAGCTGGAGTGCATGATATTGAACCAATGGCAACATTATCAGCTCAGGTGACAACATTAGCAAGTAAAGTGGATCGTTTGGGGAACAGCCATCAACAAAGCCCATTTGTGCTGTGTAACAAGTGTGGAGAGACTCATTCAAGTGATAGTTACTCTTTCAGTACTGAAACTGCTCAATACGTTGGTAACTATTGCCCGCAACAAAATAATCCATACTCCAATCAGTACAACCCAAGATGGAGGAATCATCCCAATTTCTCCTGGAGGGACAATCAATGAACTTCCTCATCTGCTCCAGTGAATGACAGACCCTATAATCCTTCTAGATTCTCTTCCCAATCAAGACAACTGGGCCAAGATCGAAAATTCTCTTTAGAAGACATGTTTTCACAGTTTATGGTCAAGACAGATTCTCACATGACGAAGACTGATGCTCAGTTGGCAAACCATGAAATGAAGTTGCAGAGTCAAACTGCTTCCATGCGCGCATTGGAAACTCAAGTAGGGCAGTTGACTATTGCCATCAATAATAGGCCTTCAGGCACCTTCCCTAGTGACACTATAACCAATCCGAATGGTGCTTCAAATGAGCATTGCTATTAATTGATGGGACAATATCCAAGGAAGGGGGTGTAAGTGAAGTCTATGATTGTGGAGAAGGTCAACTCATTCCTGATAGTGAAATGGGCCAGTTCAAAGCTGTTATGGTGGTAAATTTAATTGATGCACCTATTGAGCAAGCTCCAAACTTGGAGTTAAAAGGCTTGCCATTTCAAATGCATCAAACCAATTTTGTAAATTAGGAGGAAGATACTCCTCCCTTATAGAAATGCATTTGGAATAACAGACAAATCCTTCCGGGACTATAAATTAGGCTCTTTTTGGGAGGGAACCTAAAATTTTAATTTTAAGGCTTAAATATGTAAATATCTTGATTTTTAAGTTTTTGTATATTTATGTATTCTATTATGTAAATTAACCTTGTACGCAAGTTTTGCAGGTGTTGGAAACCAATTTTGGCCTTAAGTCCGGGCAGAATTAATTTTGCTACAGAATTGTGCAGTTAGGCTCATAGCGTCGTTACGTGGACCTTATGGCGCCACGGCGTGATAGTGTTTTGGGCCTAAATCCAGTGAGTTCAGGGCCGCATGCTGTACAGGCCATAAGGCCGCGACCCTGTGAGTTATAAAAAAAATTATTAAAAAAAAGGAAATAGTAAATAGTAAATAGTAATAATTTAAATAATTAAATTAGGAGGGAATTAATTCACACCGCGGCGCGCATGGGCGGTGATGGTTTTATGTAGAGCCGCTTGGTTCTCCTCATTCCACAACCTCTTTCTCTCTCATTTGCGTTTTCTCTATTCTCTCTCTTTCAAGTTTTTTGTGTATCTCTTCTTTTCATCCCCTTTTCAATCTCCATTTGACTCCATTAAGGTATGTACCTATTTATTTTTAGATTTATGTAAATTACTAGTTTAATTTTCCTATTTTGTTCAATTGTTATGGGTCTCTATTTTTAGTTTTGTTTATTAATCTATTAAATAGCTTTTATTAGTTAGTTATTCTTAGGTTTTACTTAGTTTTAGCGTTATATAATGCTTGAATTGCATGCTGTGTTGGATTATACGCACTGAAGCCTACGTATCTGAAAAAATTAGGGATACGCGTCGTGGCGTTGAGTTGAATCCCGCGGCGTGAGTATGAACACTTTGAATGTCGCAACGTAAGTTTGAATATCGCGGCGCGGTGTTGAATTTTGAGCGCCGCAGCACTGTAATGACATGTCGCGGCACTGAGTCCCAAATTTTGTAGAATTATTCATCTTTCAATATGTTCAATATTTTTTATTATCCAATCTGATTTTTAACAATTCTTTTACAGGTTATGGCTCCAAAGAGAGGACGACTTATGCAACGAGGTTCATCTAGGCGGCAGCCCAGAGAGCCTTCTCCCCCTCTTGCTAATTTTGATAGGAGGAGATTTATTTCAGCCGCTGCTGCCGAGCGATACTCGACTCTCATCACCAAACTGCTCATCCTAGAGCGCGGCTTTGCATTTTCCCGTGCTTTACATCTGGAACTAGAGAGGCGCATAAACCACCTTAACTGGAGTACATTTGCCCAGCATCTGGAGTCCTCAGCAGTGTTACCTATAGTTCGTGAGTTTTATGCGAAAGTAACTTTTCTTGGTGAGGGGGCCACAACAGTCAGAGTTAGAGGTCATGTGGTCTCATTCTCTCCTTCGGCTATTCGCGCTGTGCTGGGACTTCCTCCACCACCAGAGATTTGTGATTATACTAAGTTTTGTCGCTGGGAGCTGGTGGAGGGCATAGATGTTAATGTGGTGACAGCTCGGATATGCTTGGCTAAGTATTAACCTGTGATGTGGATTATGAACATTCAGACTAACAGGCCTCGGTACTTTTCGCGCACTCATCTGACTCCAGATGGCCGGGCGTGGTACCATTTTATTAGTACGCGCATCCTGCCATCAGCTAACCTCTCAGAGGTTACCAAAGATCGAGCCATACTGATTTATGTCATCATGGAGGGTCGCTCTATTGATGTTGCTACGCTCATTTTTCATCAGATTTAGAGGTCTGCTCGGGAGTATAGGAGCCTTTTCTTCCCCTTTCTCATCCATTCATTATGCAGCCGACATCAGGTCCACTAGGACCCTCATGAGGAACTGACAGATGTTCGGCAGCCGCTGAACGATACTTCTATTGAGAGAGTGGGGCCGGCTCCAGCTACAGCGCCAGCACGGCAGCGACAGGCTCGTGGAGAGCCTCGAGTAGCACCAGCACCAGCAGCAGCACCTGAGGCAGTAGCTCCATCCCAGGCCGCACCTATTGATGACTGGTGTGGTGTGGAATGTGATTAAAAATAAATATCAAAAACAGTTGCCAAGTTCCACAAAAAATACAAAAACCTTTCAACCAGTTGTAATAAGCAAGGGTCGATCCACAGAGAACCAATTCAATTAACATTATCAATCTAATTCCTAAATTAAACTCTGATGAAAAATAAACAGTAAAATTAAAAGGAGGTTTTGTTAATTAAAACTAACAAAAGAAATTAAACTTAAACTAAAGCAGTAAACACAAATTGAATTATCAAGTTAAAGATATTGGTTAAGAGATGAAATCCACCACTAGATTTATATGATTATGCCAACTTACATACCCTTTATACCAACATGATCAATTATGTTCTTATGTGATTGTGAGATAAATCTCATGTCTTCTTTAAGTTTCGCTTAATTCAGCAACCGCTCAAAATCAAACCCTAACCATTAGTTATTTGTAAAGCAACCGCTCTTACACCTACCTAATGATTGCATTAAAAATTAGAAAACCAATCACACTAAGGTCTAATCACACTCCGGGATTAAATTGCTTAGATCATATGTCTCACTAGTAATACCACCGCAATCGCGCATAGCAATCCTAGTTTTACCACTCTCGAAGTTTGGCAAGAATATAAAAGCCTTTATATTGATTTAAGAACAGAAACATATGAATAAAAACATAATTGTATTGATATAAAGAAGTACACAAGATTCACATAATCAAAACTAGAGTTTCATCTTCCCTTAACCAATCAAGGAGTTTAGCCACACATGGCAAATTCAAAATCACAAGAAAAATAGAAGAAAAACATAGTTCAGAACGAAAGTGCAAAAGAAAACTAAAGATCAAACTAGTTTCCAAAAGTTGGGGATGATAAATCTTCGATTGCTCGAGCCCAAGACTCCAATCTTCAATCCAATCTCCCTTCCCATTGGTCTTTGTGTTTCCCTCAGTTCCCTTGACGGCTCTCTCTGTCCAGACCTCTTTTTGGGGCTCTAAGTATCTCTATTTATAGCTTTAGATACCTAATTTCTCAATAGAATTCGAATTTAACTTTCTGGTGCGACGACACGAGCCGTGTCATTTGACACGGCCTAACCCGTGTCTGAATCTGATGACAAAATTCTAACTAAACTCAAAGTCAGAGAAGAACACGGCCCAACCCGTGTCATTTGACACGGCCCGTGTTATATGACATGGCCCGTGTTGTATGAAAAATAGGATTTGACCCATCTTGAAATAGTCAGAGGAGTACACGGCCCACCCCGTGTCATATCACACGGGCTGTGTCACTAACTTTTTTCAAATGTGACCTTGATTCTTCATAAACGCCCTTCTTCATTTGCTTCTGAGGGTAAAACTGATCTTCTTAAGTATTCATCTCTCTCCTCAAATGGCCATCAAGCTTGGTTTGATGCAAATGGACTCAAACACTCAAAGATATCCTGAAAAGCATAATTCATTTATGAGTATTTATAACCACATTTAAGCATAGTTTCACAATAAACATCCAAAGACAACTCTAAATCAGAAACTTAGCTAAATGTCAACAATTGAGCACATATGGAGTCCAATTAAATCAATCATAAGGTAATTAAAATATAGAAATAATCGACAGATCAATGACACTGATTGGCATGCCCGGATGGAGGCTATGTTAGTGTACTAGATGCAGACGCAGCGGTGGATGGCGGAGCGTCTTGGGCTGCCGATGTCTGATTATCCAGTCCCTTCCTTCCCACCTACAGCGATTGCTGCTCCCTCCCAGGCTGGACCTTCTCGCGCGCCTGCTGCAGAGGTCCCTGATAGTGATGATGATGAGGATGAGGACGGTGATGGTTCTGCTACAGAAGGCCCTGACAGTGATGATCCATCCTTTTAATCATGCATTCAGGGCTTTGTTATTTTTTTCATCGTATTTCTTTTTGATATATATATGTATTTCTCTTTTGTACAGTGAGGACATTGTTTCCCTCAGGTTTGGGGGGTGTCTTTAACTTTATGTTTTGACTAAATATGCAATATTATTATATTTTCAGATTATTATGTTTATGTGCATATGTTTTGGTATTATGCATGTTTGTTAGTTTTATATTTCTTTGTAGTGTATATATGTGCTTTAGTACCATAGTTTAAATATTAATCATAGGAGCAGTTATCTTGAAATTTTGATGAAAAATTCATTCAAGATACAATTGTCATTTCCTTTCACATTGTGAGTTATTTTGTTTGAAAACATACTGTATAATGTTGAAAATGTGAAGAACATCATGTTGCTCAAAGGCTAGTGTGTATGGTTGCCCCAATGATAGATATGGATGCAATTGACCTTCATTTTTCTGTGAATCCATATGCAATCTTTGGCGCATGTTGAAGCATTCTAGTTTCTTTTTATGCATGGTAAGTTTTCCAATTGCATGCTTTTTGAACTTTGGAAAGAATAAAAATCTTTGCTTAGAGAAAGTTTATGAATGATACATGTGAAAAATTTGATTATCCTAGAAATTGTTTGGCAACTCTCTTGAGGCGAAATCCTAGGTTGTGCATGATTAAGGAAATGATTAGGGCATTGTTTGGACCGATTGAGCTTTAAAAAGCTTACCTTGATATGATGATATCCCTAGGTCCCATTTTGAAGCCTTAAACTGTTTGGCCTTATTTGTTTTTCACCACCATTATGATCGTTAACCTGTTAACCGCTCTAATGCATGTGAAAACATTGCATTTTCTTCCTACCTTCTTTGTTTGTTGAGTGCATGATATATGTTATTTCTTGAAGTGAGTCTTATGATTAGGGGTGTGAATATTCAGTACAAAATAAGTCTGAAGGAACCAGATGCAGTTAAAAAAAAATTATTGCTTTGCAAAAGAAAAGAATAGAAAAAGAAAGAAAAAGAAAAAAGGAAATGAATGAAAAAGAAAAGCAAAACCAAAAGTGAAGTAAGGTTGAAAAACATCAAAGTGGTTCTGGCAAGTTTTATGATCTCATTGTTAAATACCCTGCTATTGTCATTATTGGCTCATGAATTGGAATATTATATTTATGTTTCTCAATGTTTGTGTTTAATCCTATTCTTTTATTCTGTTACCCATTACCCTTGGCCTGGCATTATAAGCTAATAAAGACCCTTTTGATCCTCAATCTTGTATGATTTACATTAGTGGAGAGAACGTTGTATTACAATTTTGTGGATTTTGTGAATTATGTTCATGTGTATGTTCATAACCTCATCTGGGTGAATATGAATTGAATGGAAGAGGTTTTCCTTGCATGATTTTGGGAAGAATATCTTATATAAAAGAAAGCTATGAATGCTAGCATGATGAGGATTGTGTATGTGTGAAACTGATTCTGAGGTATATGTATTCTTTGAGATTTATGCAATCATCATACACTAGCTTGAGTTACGTGAAAGTGAAATGTTAAAAATGGCTGAAAATAGGTTGTTGTGTTGATTTTTGTGAATGTACTTTGTTTTGCTCGAGAACTAGCAAAAATCTAGGTTTGGGGGTGTGATAACTGCACAGAGTGTAGTTATTTGTGCCCTATATCTGTGCTTCATGGCGTGATTAGTCCTTGTTTGTAAGCATTAATGGAAGGTTTTAGCATCATTTATATATTATTTCATTCTGATGATTTCCATTGTGATTTTAAGTAAATACTTTCAAAACTATAATCAAATTGAGTACATTTGTATGATTTAATGAGTTGATTCTTTCTTTGTTATAGGCAGGTCTCAAATAAAGCATGGAAATAAATAATTTGAAGTAGCTTTGGACCAGGAAGCCTAAGAGAAGGCTAAAAGTGAAGATCAGCACCCAACGCCGCGACGTGGGATTGGTGGCGCCGCGGCGCTCCCCTGCTTCAGTACATAAAACCCGAGGCTGGAGCGCCGCAACGCTGAAGAGTGGACACCTCAGGCGCCTGTGACCTAATTGCACGCGCACCGCGGCGTGATATGTTGGACGCCGTGACGTGACCCTGTTTTATTCAGCCTATAAATATATTTGTACCCAATTTCTACAGGAGTTTTTCATCATTTTTGGAGAGTAGATGCTGGTTTTAGGTTTTTAGACCTAGAGGAAGTAAAAGAGGCTAAGGTTGGAGGCCATCATTCCTATGGAGGGTGAATCAAGCTTAAAGGATGAAATCTAATGAGCTTCATTCCTTTCCTTTCTTCTTCTCTCTCTTTAATGCTTCATGAACATGATTTATTATTTGTACTTTCATGTTTCATGGCTAGTTAGATTGTATATAAGTTTTCCTTTGTAGTTTCCTATAGATATTGATGAATTTGTAATCGTTTGAGTATATATTGAAGTTTAGTTATTTTCAATCATATGGATCTTAATGCTTTTAAGGGTTTGATCAATCTTTGATTGATATGATGAAATCTGATGAACCTAGATATAGGAATTTGGATTTTAGATCATACGTATGGTTGATGCATGTTCTATTTCATTCAACTGGCTTGGATGCGATGATTCGTTAATAGGATAGAATATACCTATTAGTCATGCATAGTAGGAGATTGAGAATAGATCATTAATGAGTGGAGTTTGCACTGGTTCTCAAGGAAACTTAGTGAGCTGGGTAAATGAAATCAGGGTTAATTGACCTAGACATAGGTTTTTAACTAAATCAGATTCTCAAACTAACTTAACAATTCTTTGATGTTGCTTGTAAGGATTACATGACATTAGTTGAAATAGGAGATGGAAAAGAATTACTTATTTCTCTATTTATCTATTTATCTTAGATTTATTGCTTTTCAGTCTTTATATTTTTTTAAACATTCATTTATAAATTTAATGCCTTTGGATAACATTAATTAGACTATTGGTTAATACTTGGCTCTTATATGAAATATGTATTCCTTGTGGGAACGATATTTGACTCCTAACAATACTACAAGTGTGACCCGTGCACTTGCGGTAAGTAAAAGAGAGAACAAGTTTTGTGTACAAAAAACCATGAAGAATTCTCCCATCCAAATCCTTTATGGAAGAATAAATATTTCTTTATTCGACTTGCTTTCAAGTTAAATGAAGATATCAACCCTACAAGGGCCACCCATCTAGGAATGACTCCTTCAGATCTCTTGCTTGCTCAACAAGAATGCAATGAGTTACTTCGGTAAGGCCTTATTGAACCTACTAAGTCTGATTAGGCATTTCAAGCTTTCTATGTGGAAAAAAGATCTGAAAAGCTAAGAGGGAAAAATAGATTGGTGATTGATTACAAACCCCTTAATCATTTTTTGAAGGATGATAAGTTTCCTCTTCCTAAAGTTTCAGCCTTACCAATCTTGATAAAAGAAGCTCATGTATTCTAAAAGTTTGATATTAAATCTGGTTTCTGGCAACTTGGCATAGAAGTTGAAGACAGACCCAAGACTGCTTTTTGCATTCTAAATGCTCATTATCAATGGAAAGTTCTACCCTTTGGATTGAAGGTAGCTCATTCTTTATTTCAGAAGATCATGTCTTGTATCTTTGAACCACTGCTAAATAGTATTCTCATCTATATTGATGATATACTATTATTCTCCAAAGATATGGCGTCCCACAAGAAACTCCTGAATGAATTTTTTGACTTAGTTGAAAAGCATGAGATCATGTTATTTGAACAAAAGATCCATCTTGCTCAATTCGAGATTAACTTTTTAGGAATGCATTTCTCACAAGGGATGTATCAACCTCAGCCCCATATAGCAGAAGAACTCCTTAACTTCCCAGATGAATTCCTTATAGTCAAACAGATTCAACAATTTCTTGAAATCCTTAATTACATCAGAGACTTCATTCCAAATGCAGCCAAATTTACCAGACAATTGTCTAAGTTGCTAAAAAAGAATACTCCACCATGGGGATCTGAACAAACACAGGCTATTTTCGAGCTGAAAAAGATTGCTCAGAATCCTCCAGCCCTAAAAATTTCAGAAGAAGGAAGATGGATCCTATAGGCAGACTCCAGTGATCATTATTAGGGTGCTGTTCTCATAGAAGAAATTGGAGACAAAAGGTATTATTGTGGACATGCTAGTGGTCAATTCCAAGAATCAGAAAAACACTATCACACCACTTTCAAGGAAGCTTTTGCAGTAAAATTTGGAATCAAGAAATTTGATTTCCATCTGAGGGGATACCAGTTTGAAGTTCAAATGGATAATTCCTCTTTTCCAAAGATCCTTGAATTCAAAAACAAAATGCCACCAGATCCTCAGATTTTGCGACTGAAAGATTGGTTCTCCAGGTATGATTTTCTGTTAAGCATATCAAAGGAAATTATAACCTCATTCTTGATTTTCTTTCCCGACCTACTAAACCAGTTCATATAATCACCACCACCAATACCTTTCCTCTCATCTTCATGGTACAACCCTTACCAAATAAAGTCAAAAACAGAAGAGATTTTCCTCCTGGTCTAAATCAGTCCTCATCTCCAGCACAAATCTAAGAATATGCTTAATCTCACTATTTTTTCTATCTCCATGAGACAATGAAGTGGAAGCATGTTACACCAATAGCTTTTGATCTTCGAATCCCCTTTGGAGGTATTTTTGAGTTCTTTTGTGAACCTAGTTTTGATATCTGTGAAGCAACCTTATGGTTAATCTGGTGTGTAACTGTTCAATATTCCGTTCCATTAGCAGTAAAGACACTCACAGCTTATGATATTCTCACTCATCCTAATAAAGAAGATTATTATTTTTGGACAGCTCTTGAATGGTTTTCCCCTCTTGATTGGTGGAGAAAAGAATTATAAAAGATAATTAATTTCAAGAGGCATATAGGATACTCTGAACAGCAGATTGAAGGATTAATTTTCATTATCATAATTCATCGGCCTTATTTCCAGAATCCACAAAAATTGCCGTGGTCCAGAAATGAAGCCTATTTTTGAGAAACCTTTGAGAAATATCCATTAGATGAAAGCCACAGAAATCAGCTTGCCAAACATCTGTGTGAAATCAATGGTTATCATTACAGATCTCCCAATCCTGATCAAGCCAACTCATCACAAAAGCCAAAAGGATTCTATCCGGATGCACAGCTCACACCCATAATTACACAACTAGACAAAGACGAATCAGTAACACGAGAACCTTTCCAAGATTCTCAAATTCATAATGAAGATCTGATGGAAGAATTATTATGGAAAAGGACAAAGTATTGGCATGCAGTATACAGAAGTATCACATCTGAAAAAACAGCTGAATTAAATATTAGTGACTAAGTACCTTTATGAAAAGTTGTGTTTCCGCTTTAGTCATGTCATTACTTTCGGTTTGTTTTATGCGTGAGTCATAAGTCCATGTGTTTTCTTTTATTAGTCAGCTCTATTAAAAGTTGTTTGTAATAATTGTGTGCTAGTTGTAAAGTGGTTTGCTGATGTAATCCATGACAAAACAAGAAGCTCTTCGCCTCTATAAAATGTGGCAAGCTCTATTTGTTTCAGTAAGAAAAGTTTGAATAAAATCCAGTATTCAAAACTCTATGAGCACTCACTAAATCTCTCATTCTCTCTGAAAACCTGACATATGATGCTTATACCATAGCCCTCTTCAGAGATGCAAGTATGCTCTACACTCGTCCTAATAAAGGGATCTCGTGTAACAGAAAGCCTCTGACTATGGATCCATGCTACGATCTTCCCCTTCTAATAGATGGATACCTGGTTTTTGCCTTTATAAGACATGAGAAATGCTATGAAAGCATAAAATTGTTTGTAAATTTGCAAAGTGATGGGATCTGTCTGTTACATCGGGAGGCTTCCGGCCAGTATGGTATGTTTACATAATAATGTTTTAATCTTGAATAAATATAAAAAATACGTAAAATATTAAGCTGTTATAATTTATTTCCATGAAAATTGATAAATTAATATCATATATATTAAACATTATATTCCCATTTTAATACAATTGAATTAATGAATTATGAACCAATTTTTTTATTGATTCAATGGACTTTTTACTTCATAAAAGTAGTTTGAAGTTGAATTTATTAAATAGCTATAAGTCAAAAATTAATTCTTGAAATAATATAAAATAAATAATATTATATAATAAATTGTATCTTCTAATTATGACTTACATATAATTTTTTTTATTTAAAAAAAATCATGACTCTCAACTACAACTTATGTTTTTGTCATTTTTTTTATTATATTGAAAGTGACGTCGTAATTCTCATACACAACTCAGGTTATTCTACTTTATTTTTTTAAATGAAGTGAAGTCGTGTTTCACATGCACGACTTCTTGTCTTTTTTTAAAAAAAAATTGATACATAAATATCATGGTTTCAACACCATAAGCTCACAATTTTTTTTGTGTGTGTAACAGGTGTTGTTGTCTTAGGAGTATAATCTTTATATTTTACGATATTGTTAACATCATATGATTAATTTTAGACCATTTATATATTAATAAAATTAAATAACTTTATATTTTTATATTTTTTGAGTAATAATATTAATTAATATTTAATAATTAATAACTACATATATTTATCTATTTATATGGGACACCACATGATTTCGGTGTGGCGTATGATGTTCATATAAACTGATAAATGTATGTAGTTGTTAATTTTTAACTATAAATTAGTATTATTGTTTACAAAAGAAAAAGATAGAAATAAAAAAGGATATTTAACCTAATCAATATATAAATAATTTAAAATTAATTGTATGATATTTGCAGCATAGTCAAATATAAAGGTTGTACTTTTGAGACAACACCACATGTTATACACACAAGAAATTATGAGTTTGTGACATTAAAAATATGATATTTACGTATTAAATTGATAAAAAAAAGGTAAGAAGTCATGATCTTATGTGAAAAGACCCAAAAGAAAAAAAATCAAACAAGTTGTACATGTGAAGCATAATTTTACTTCACTTAAAAAAAACATAAGCCATATATGAAATCAAGACTTTATCTTAAATATAATAAAAATAATAAAAAAATTAAATTATGATTGAGAGCCATGACTTTCTTGAAAATTAAAAAAAAAATCTCTATAAACTATGATAGAAAGAAATAACTTTCTATATAATACTATTTATTTACATTATTTTAAGAATTATTTTTTTTACTTACAACTATTAAGTAAATTCATCTTCAAACTATATCTACGTGGTAAAAAAGTCTGATTCAATGAATGTTCCTATTTTCAAAAACTCTGCCATAAGAAAACCAAATCGGATTGGACGGCCGGATCTATTGTTGTGTCTTATTGTCAGCTTTGCTTGTCATAGTGAACTTTTTCATGGTCCAAAAACCTTTTTTGCTTCATGGTAAAAGAAAAAAAAACCGTTTCATTTGTTTTTTTTAATATTGCATAGAAATCATTGTGTCTTATTGTCAGCTATTGTTGTCATAGTAAACTTTTTCGTGGTCCAAAAAACTTTTATTAATGGTAAAAAAAACTTTTCATTTTATTTTTTGAAAAACTTCTTAAACAATGGATCTATTAAATTTCAGTTCGATGTACGAATTATTTCCGTCAACCTGATGAGCTAAACTGATTAAAAAATCGTACTTACAAAATTTTAGCCTGACATGAAGATATTGTTAAGCTAAATAGATCGGCTGGATGGGCCAAATTGACCACTATGATGGAAGTACCATTTTTTTTCCTTTTCCTCCAACAGGGTAGAACTTTCATTTCAGACCATAGATAGGAAAAAAGTTCTTTCGAGGCACTTATACTACCGAAACCCAAAATTTCCCACAGCCATACAAGGCTTACAGGATACTTACATTGCTCACACACATCCAAGAATAAACAACTAATTAACAAAGTATGCACATGGAGGTATGAGTATATAATTTCAACTTGGTCCAGTTGTTGGAAATTTTTCTTACAGTCACTCAGTCAGTAGCTATAACTATTGAGTATTGACTAGTCTATTAATTTTAAGAACGAGTGCCAACCACTACGGCGAGCCCAGGATTCAGCAACATTATTGGTTTTTATTCCAAGGTAATTCATAAATCCTGCAACTAATGTGCCGTACTTATATCTCTATGGAATCAGTATCTCTGCTGGATATAATTTCATATAATTATTTGCAAACCAAACTCAGTTTTGCACTATTGATTCAATACAAAAAATTAGTTCACTAAAATAACATTAAACACTTAAATATGCCATGTAAAAGAGGTGTAGAAAATGTGGTATACAAGCAGCATTAATAACGAAAAGTTGTCAAGATTAAATGAAAAAAAAAAAATCAAGGTGCCTTATTACATGACTGGCCCCTGTTATGCAATTAATACAACCATCTTATGTAGCTTAGAGTAGATGTGACCAACGCTATGCTAGAATACCAATAATAGGCTACAAAACGACAATGACCCACGCCTTTTTCCCTGTTCTCCTTAACATGCATACATCCTTAAAAGGAGGGAACCGCGTGTAACCAAACGATGACATCAATACAACTGCAGCTGAAAACATAGGCAAATAATGCCTTGTATTTTTCCAAGAACCTTAATTTAAAGGAAAGACCAAGGATCATACCTAAGCATGTCGAATGGAGGGTACAGTATGCCGTCATTCTGTCAATGATATGGTGTTATAAACTTCTACCTTCATACTATGTGATGTGTGATCCAACTAGCTTGGAACGATAATTTCATACCATTCTACAATATATCCAACTCACAACTTAGTTTATTTTTTGTGTACACTCACACCTTTGTTTTCATTATGTACTGCTGTTATACTCGGAGGTCTCTGTTGAGAGTGCGAAATCTATGAGACTAAATGCAAGCTGCAATTTAAAGGGGGGAAAAAAACACTATTGACTTCAACTACTCCATTTGTCCACTTAATGCCGCTTCCTCATCTTCAGCATCCAATTCTTGTTCCACACCTTTGACCTGTAAATGCAAAAGGCAGCATTAAACGTTCCATTAACGCTGCTTTAAATATATATTGGAATTCATTCCATTAACGCTGCTTTAAATAAACATTCGATAATCCATCCAATTTTCTATATACTAGAGAATACAAGCTAAAAGATAAAATACTCATTTACACATTATTGGTGTAAAATTTGATATGCATGATCCCTATAATAAGTATGTTATGAATAATCCAAATTCCAAGCTTAGATGTAAGACAATCACATAGAAGTAATTCAATGGTGTACAATTAGCAAATCTTACACAGTTAATTGGTCCCCTAACTTTATCCCTGCAGCATTATGCATTCCGGTTTCTAAGCATATGCACTCAAAATTAAGTAATTAACACAAGAATATGCATAGAAAAGGCACCTCGTGTTGAAGGAAGAGAAGGCTCAAGATTTTGATCTATTCTATTACCATAAATCCATATGGAAACAACGAATGCATTAATTTCATCACAAGAAGATATCACCAATATTGTTACCTCAGGTACATAATGCATCAGCATATTTTCAATGCCTGATTTCAGAGTCACCGATGAACTCGGGCAGCCACTACATGCTCCTTGCATTCTAAGTTTCACTATTCCAGTATCTCTGGAGAAAACCACAATATAGAAAACAGCTTAGTAAAAAGGTCATGCTAAAATGTATACACAATCTTCTTTAAGATTTCAGGGAAGTTCTTCAAAACCAAAATAACAAAAAATTAAAACGAACTTACGGGTCAAAACCTCGATATTCAATGTCCCCACCATCATCTTGCACAGCTGGTCGAATACGAGTCTCCAACAATTCCTTGATCATCGCAACTATTTCAGAATCATCCTGTATGGAAAACATGTATACTTACTGTTTAGTTTTGGCCTCTCAAATATGGTTGAGGAGAACTTCTTGCATACTCCAGGAGTAAGACAAATCTCTTACTCCAGGGCACTTGGATCATTTCAAGTCTTAAAAATGTTTAGGAGAAATCTATCAGAAGGGATTTGGAAGACACAAGGGAGTGCCAACCTTGTTTGTGGTGAGGTCCTTCTATCGGCATGTTCATACCAATTCCATATTTGAGAAATTATTCCCATCTCGATATATAATAGACAATAAGGTGTGGTATACATGTAAAAGGGGGGAGGGGGTGGACAGAGAGAAACATAACTAGAAACAAAATAAAAAGTACAGAAGCAGAGATGAGCATGAAAGGAAGAACTATGCAATACATAACAGAAAGGAAGAACCAATTAGATTGTAGATCTAAAACTCATATAAATTGTTTGATTGAAACAAAATGCCAATGAAATAAGGGCTCAGGCTCGGTCACAAAAACAACAGGCAGGCATTCTGGTTTGCAAAAGCTACAGCTGTTATAAACTAGTCAGGAGAATTATACTTTTTGTCCCCCAAGAAATGCACGGTTCACATTCAAGATGAAGGCAAGAGTTAAAGCATAAAACCAAGGTGCCTCTAACTTGAACCAATTTGTACCTTGAAACAACCACAAAAACCTCTTAACCCAAAATAACAACAATCAACATTTAAAAGGACCTTCCTGATTAGCAATATGCCAATCTAAAAAAGTAGAGTCAAAAAGAGAAAAGCATTAACATAAGAACTGTGTACTCATTCCCTGAAATCAGCTCCAACTCCAAGCATTTGAATTAAAAGATTAGCATACATACTTGGTGAATAGCTGTATCCATAGCTGCTGCAGCTTTAGAGTCTAAAAACAGCGGCTGCCCCGAAGAGTAGAAGTCCATAATTGCCGCAAAGATTTCAGGCTTAAGGAATTCCCAAGTAGAATCTTCGGATTTGGTAACAGTAACAAAATCCGATCCAAAGAAAACCCGAGTAATACCTGCAAATTAGGAAGGCAGAAGAGTGATGTACACATAGTATAGTAATCGGTGAAGTATAGTCCTATAATATAATGCACACCAACGCCATGATGAGCAAACCCTAAGAAGCAATAAAAATGAAGGCAAGGATAGGAGAAAAGAAAAGAAGGAGAGGAGACCATCAATTCCGAAGAGTGATTTAGCGAGGGGAGAATTCATAGCAGAACGAGGGTTGGGGAAGTCGGCGCTTCCAACTTCCATGACAGGCTTCCCAGGATGAAACATCAGAGATGAAGGGTTCGGAGTGGGCTGCGTTTGGATAAACATACTCCTCCTTTGCCCTCCTCCTCCTGTTCCAAATCAAATCAAATCAAAACTAAACTTACACGAATAAAAACAAATAATAAATTATTGGAAGAAAATAGACAAGAGGAACAAACCGGTGGAATGTAAGGGGGAAGATGTCAATGTGAAGAAGGAAGAGAAAGTATTGTGGTTGCCATGAAGAAACGACGGCGTTGCACCCAGGCCGCCAGGTATAAACACCACACCATTACTAATACTCTTACTCTCCATCGCGGATTTGCCTCTTTGGAATGGAACACCTCCTACTCCTCCTGCCAATCGCCAAAGCCTCCTCATCGTTCCCGATTCGCTGCGTTTCTCTGTTTGCGGTGCTGCGGTTATAAAGAATGTCATGTTTGTTATGCTATGCCGTCCATGCCATGCCCCAAAACCTATGTCCTTCCTCCACCAATTACCAAAGGACACGTGGGTACATACACACAACGTACACCATTTACAAACTCAATTTATAATTATAATTTGTGTTTGAATTAGTTTATGGATTTAATATTATTATTATGCATTAAAATTTATACTCAAAATGTTTGAGACATAATAACGTTTAGCTAAATAAAAGAACCGTTTTCGTGTAAAAATTAAGCTAAATCAAACATAATAATAGGAGAGGAGAATTTGTTACAAAGAGCTATACGTCCACCTCGATACACAGATCACAGCGAATATTTGCCAATGGCGGTGCATTTACCTAGTTGCGATTTGAGCTGAACTGAACAGCTACTTATCAAGTTTGTCAAGTACTCAATCTTTTTGCAGAATTTGTTATGGCCCAAGACGGCACTACTGTATTTTCATGTCCATGTCGCAGGTTATATTTTAGCCATATCCTTTAAAAATATCTTTTTACTAATATTTTTAATATTTAAAAAAAAGTATTAAATAAATAATAATAATGCATTTCATTCAATGTCTTATAAATATAAAAAACATTCATTTTTTCTTTAGACGGTTGATTATGAAGATTTAGAATTATTTAATTATGTTATTCCAGTGGATGGCACGTCCTAAAAAAAAGTAAAATAACATAAAAAGGAAGTTGTTTGCAGATAATCTTGAGGCTCTTATATATGTAGTATGGTAACATGGACATTGATGACTCTGAGATACTGTACAGTAAGTATGGGGTAGCTAACAACAAATGGGTAAACACTGAAGTCGCGTTATCTTGAGTTCCAGCATCATTTTGATCATAATTACAGTAACAATGAGATAATTGCATTTTTTTGTTTGTTTTGGGTAGAAAGGTAATTGCAAATTTTTACTCCTTTTGTTGTTTGTATGATGAACTCGCTGTCACTTAATTGAGTCATTTTAACAAATACTTGTAGTCAAATGTCTATAAATAGTTCTTTTGACTTTATCTATTATATTAAGTTTTAAAAATTTGTAATTTTATATTAAAATTTATTTTATTTATTTTTTTCAAATGCTATGTAAGTAATGTTATTTCTATGCCAACTTTCCTACCCATGACCAAAACCTTCAATCGCCAGCGCTCTCTACTTGACCACGCCGCGGCACGATCCAGTAGTGCATGGCAATTGGGTGGTGGTGTGTGGCAGCTTGGCTCGAAAAACGTGGTGGAGTAAAGGTGTTGCATGTGGCTAGGTGCGGATCTAGGACTGCTACGGCTTGGGCATACGCGCGCAACGATGACGAAGGTGGTGCTGCTCGCAGTGGTCTACGGCAAGCTCATGGTGCGGTGTGACGAGGTGGTCGCAGATCTACAGGTGCAAGCGGCTACAGCTAAGACTCGATTTAGTGGGTCATTTTCGGGTATGGTGGAAGCCGACGACGGTGGCATGCGGCTACAGTGGACGACACACGGTGCAAATCTGGGATTTGAAAGGGGAGAGCGTGTGGTGGCGCAGTGGTGCTAAGTGTTTGGGTGGCAAAAGATGTGCGGATCTGGTTCAAGGCGCGATTTGCCGACACTAGCTTGCGATAGTGGCAGAGGGGCTGGCGTGTGGCGGTGGCTTTGGTGGCTGGGCTCGTGGATTTGGTTGTTCTCGTTCGGAGTCGCTAGCGAGAGGGATGATGGGTGATGGGTTAGGTTTGCGGGTTGCACCTGATTGAAGTGAGTTGCGGGTTATTTGTGCTCTGAGTTAGTGAAAGAAATCTCTAGTTGCTGTGGTGACTTTGGCAATGCAGGTGGGTTGCCATGGTGGATCAGTGGTGGTTGGGATGATGGATTTATGGGTAGTGAAGCTTGGCTGTTTCAAGTGCTTTGATGGAGACTGAGTTCGATGAGGAGACAGGGCAGTGGTTTGGGTGGATCTAAGATTGTGGTGCATCAGAGAAGATGGTGGTGTAAGTGAGTTGCCGATGGTGGGTCGGTGGTGGTAGTTCAGAGCTGAATTGGCCAAGCAGTATAGGAGAAAATGAAAATAAAATTAATATGAAATTTTATTATAAAATTAAAAAAATTATACTTTTAACTGATTACCAAGTAACCAATAATAATTCATAACCATCCATTTATTTTTCAATGCATCTTTCGACCATTAAATAAAGATCATCTATAGACCTTTGACTACAAGATCTATGTTAAAACGACTCCACTTGATTGTCCTTTGGCAAACACATACAGTAGAGATATATTTAAAATAAGAACAATATACTTGATCAAGATGGTTGTTCACTTGTTCTATTCGATTATTATATTCTCTTTAAAATTGATACATAAGTAATTATGTATTGACATCAGGATCTCCGATGGAACTTGCTAGTTTTGACAAGAGGTCATGGACGGCAGGAATCAAGTTCGCATGCAAGTGTCTCTTCAACAAATAGTCAAGATTTCAAACAAGTTAGCACCTCACCTATTAAATTACAAATGAAAAATCGTTATCCTTTTCCTACCAAGAGTCCATAAAAAAACTAAAATAATTGATACATTTTTCTGCATCAACATGATTTATTTACCTTAATGCTTTTGTATCTTTTTGCCGACTAAAACCGTCTTGATTATTGGTTGAATAACCAATTGTCGGTAGGAAACTCATAAGAACCAATAGCGTTAGTCCAATCAATTGTCACACGCACCACCCACCCTCCTTTTTTATTTATTGGTTCAGTTTATAGACAATAGCTATATTAATTATTTCTAGTGTGAACTTCGTCCCACACTGAAGTCACACCTAAATTTATTTGTGCAGCAATCTCCATTTCACAATTCCTTTCCCTACAAATCTGGCCACTCGACGTGATTACAACCATACTTAATTTCTGCTATTTCAATTAGCTCAAGCAAAAGCTAGGCAGTAAGGGAAGACCATTAAAAGGATGACTATTATTATAATTATAATCTAGTCTAATTCTGTAGGTGAAAACCTGCAACACAAATTCCATAATCTTCCAGCATTCAGCAGGAGACTTTTCTGATTAATATACAGATATAAGGGGGAAATCAAAATCTTTTTCTCTTGACTCGTGAAATATCATCAAAACTGTCATCACTCCAAACTTGTCCAGCATGCCTGAAATTCTCTTCCTGCTCGTCCATATTTCTTGTTCTTCTAGGGGGTACATTTGCTGGGCGGCCCTTAATGCGTCTGTCAAAGTCCCTTTCCCTCAAGTTGTTGCCTCTTTCATGAAAATCTGAATCATCTGAACAGAACCTATAATGTCTAGGCCCCTCCTCTGCACTAAGGTGAAAATTCTCACTAACAGTACCATTATAAGGAGGCCTGAAAGAACGCACAGGTCCTCGTCTCTCACCAAACCTTCTCCTCTCCTCACCATTTCCTTCACCACTAAGCTCAAGTAACCTACCAGAATGCATAGGCCCCCCAAAGTAGTCAGCATCGTTATCCGCACGATCTCGGGGATCTACAACATCAAATCTCCTGTTCCTGATTAAAATTCGGCCAGACGGACTCCTATTGGAAATGACAGACCTTGGATGACCATGGTCCCTTGCAGAATCAATGTCCCTTATATCATTAGAAGGTCGTGACATATATGAAGGGGAGCCATGCCTCCTCACCACTCTCTCCCCAGGGAAAACAGGGCGATCAGGGGATCTCATTCTGTCAACCCTGTATAATGGTGATCTTCTATGGGTCAATTCTGGATGTCCACCAAAACCATCTGGGGATCTTCTTCTAGGAGACCTTCTTCTTGGAGATGACCATGGACCAGGTGAGCGACTCCTGGATCTGATGGGGGACTTTGAACGAATTCGAGGAAGACCCCTTCTCTGAATGGAAGAAAAATTCCTACTCCCTCTTGTAAACCGGCCATCAAGTCCCTCATATGGTTGGGGACGTGTAAACATGGAATCTAGAGTATCCTCCGGGAAACCTCTCATAAATTTCTCACTATGCCTCATGCCAACCAACTCTGAACCATCACTTCCTCCAATACATCTACTAGGACTCATGGTTCTCGGAATTCTATGACCCATTTGGATGCCATCTCTTCCTCCTGGTGACCGTCTCCTTGGTGCAATATATGAGCCATCATTCAAGGGCTTTCTGCCTATCCGACCATTGCCAACATATGAGCCATCAGGTGCAACATTATTGTACTCCAGATCAGTATCAGCAATAGCAGATGCATAATTAGGCCTGGGGCCACGAAACTGACTTGGACCATTATAAAACTCACCAGAAAATTCACGGTCAGATTCCCATTCACCACGAAGTGTGTCTAACCGGTTATTAACTCTTCCTCGACCACGCACAAAATTCAATCTAGAGTTTCTAGGGGACATATCTTGATGTCTTTCTCTTGAAAATCTGCGAGGACCATCAATGTAAACTTCATCTCTGAAAATCAAATCAGGAAGAAAAAAGACATTAAGGAAAAGAACAGAACTCAGTCAATAAGGGAGAAAAAGTACAGGACCAAAAAGTATACCTTCCTCTGTTTAATTTGTCACCATCAAGTGTGTCAGATAATACATCTCTTCCGGCTCGTGACGGCAGTGACCTGCCTGAAATGGACCTAGTTTTACCAGGGGATGAAGAACTAGCAGCTCGGGACAGATCTATTATTCTCCCTTGATTACCACCATTACTAACATCTTTGGTTGCATCATCAATATTTGCAGACGCTTCCATCTTTGGCAAATCTAAGTCAGTTTGTCTAACTGTGTCTGTTGTTTTAACAACCTCATCAGCACACTGAACAACATCTACCCCATGGCTTCCATTAGTGGCTTTGTCAGAGGATAATTCTATCTCCAGAGCTTTAGAGACATTTTTTCTTTCTGAAATATCTAATTGTTTCCGTTGCAAAAGGTTAACAGGCCTCTTCCCATCAGAGGCAATATTTGATATTTCATCAGCTACTGACTCTTGCACGCACACATTTTTATCAATGACCTTACCAGGCCTCTCATGCATTTCAATGTCCACACCATCTTCACCGCTATTTATTTCACAGTGGATTACAGTCTTACTGTCATTTTCCACAACATGGGATGACGTGGGACAATCACCACTCACCACTCCTTTCTCCATCTGTTTATTTTCATAATTACTACAGTCAGGATGTTCTACTTCTCTTACCTCACATATGGTGTCCTCCGCTGTGGAATGCTCCAGCGGTTCTCGAACCTCACCATCTTCATAATCATCATCTTCAATATATTGCTCAGTATCCACAGCAACAGTTACAGCATGATTGTCATCTGACTCGTAATCAGAACCATAAGAATCATCCTCCAACATAGCTAATAAGGTTATCTTTTCTTCATCACTTACACAGCCTTCACCACTGTCTCGTGGATCAGGTGGAGGATCATTCATGAGTTTCAATCTGCAACCATCACGATCATCAGCATTTTCTTCTTTGGTTAGTATAGAAGAATCCTTCATGCCAGGATCACTCAAATCTGTACCATTATCAACCATAGGTGTGGCAACTGTTTCTAGAGGAACCTGCTCAGAACTTGAACAAGCTCCATGAGATACTTTATCAAGAATGACTCCTTCTGTACAAGTACAATTTTCAAGCTGGCTTACTATATTTTCACTGGTAGTAAACTCTGCTAAACACATAGGTTTCACTGGAGGACCAGCTGTCTCTGCAGAAATTTGTAAAATGACCGGCATTTCCTTGGCAGAAGAACAATTATCTGACCCTTGTGGCAACTCTTTACCCAACTGATCCATTTTACTGTCTGCTGTCTTGTGACCTGGTTCAGACTTAATAAATTTAGGATCAACTAAGTTTAGATTGCTAACATTTGATGGCTTAGAAGACTCAACATTGGAATGCTGAACAATTTCTTGTTTAACAGCAACACTATCTAATGAACCCACAGGACAGGTATTAGCTTCCTTCAAATCCCTTTTCAAGTTCTCATCAAATGGTTCTGATTTTACCAATCTAAAACTAGAAGTATTCACATCAGCAGCAGAAGCTACCACACTTGACAAGCTCGCAGTTGGAATAGCAGTGGCTGAATTTAGTTTAACAGATAATCTAGAGTGCTCCTCAGCATATTTCTGAAGATAAGATGTAAGACAGAGATTACTTGGGTCAACACATTTATACAGCTGTCCATACAGTCCAGGTGAAACAACGAAAGCTTTGTTCTGACTCTCTTCACACGTTTGCTTTACAGACACAACACCTGTTGGTGGCACCATCCCAGTTGAGCAGATGAACTGTTTTTCATCAAGCGCACTATCAGCAATTTTCAGCCCATCAATAGAAGTTTTAACAAAATTGGCATCGGTCCCAGATTCTTCCCATGCATCCATCGTAGTATTCAGATCCCAGTTTGCCCTGTTAGAATGAACATGAGCCGGGTCACTATTAGTTTTAGCATCACTATTTAAACTGTGAATGCTGCATTCTTCCTTGCTTAAAGATAATTCCAATGAGACAGGTTCCGCTTTCTCTATTTTCAGGCGACTCTCATCAATTTCCAGACTCGCAATAGCTGGAAACAAGTGCTCCTTTAAGCTTAAAGATAAACTAGTACTTTCTGGAACTACAGGACTCTCTTGTTTACATATCTCTTGAACATTATGTTTGCTCACATCTGCTCCAATGCTAAGTGCAAGACCTTCCTTTGCAGCCAACAAGAGTTCAGGATTCCCCTTAACCATTTGGGATCCCAATTTCTTCTCATAACCTTCATTGAGTATCACCTTCTCTTTGCTATCCATGACATCCAAAGTACATGATTGAGTTGCAAGATTTGGTTCCTCAAGTTTTTTGGACCTAAGGAGGCAAGAGTTGCTTTGCACCATGTTAGCATCAGTAACATCAGAATTTGCTTTCCTTTCTTCAAATACAGGGTTGACATTAGTATCAGATAAACCAGAAGAACTGGTAGACAGCGTTGAACCCTGTGATGTGCTTGAATGCTCCTTTCGCAAGGCATCACTTTCTTCCGCAGGTGAACCCTCTTCCAATGGAGATGAAGAATCTTGAAGTATAGGGAACTTTCTTTTCTTGATAGGTGCACCTGCAACACTAGCATTTGATAGAGTTGATCCTTGAGAAGTGCTTGAATTTTCTTTTCGTTGTAACTCAGTTTCTTCAGTGAGTGAACATGGTTCTTCAGACAGAGGTGAAGAAGGCCGAATCAGAGGGAACTTCCTTTTCTTGATTGGTACACCTGCAATTAAACCACTAAACTGCCCAGCAAAGGATTTTAACCCAGTCTGTCAATAGAAGATCAAGTAATCAATATCCAAAAAAGAACAAATTGGCATGGTTCTCTAATCGTAGTTACTAGTTAGCTGTAAATCAGAAAGGAAATAAACACCTCTTCATGTCCTGAAATAGGCATGATTCCAAAGTTCGCTAAAAACCCCTTCTTTCAAACTTCAGTTATTATGATTCAATAGCAAATCCTCAATAAATTATTGAAGTTGGCTAAAAAACTCTGCACTGAATTAAGACACATCTATCTTCCAAAAAGCTTCGCCTATCCAAGTAAAGTTAATTCTAGCCTTAGTCTCACTTCAAAGATAAAGCCAAGACAGAAGAAGCTGGAACCTGCAAAACACAACATAAAGCTATAATATCAGAAACTCCCTTAAACAGACGAACATTCAAAGTCAAAGCATATAATATGCCCGTGAAATTAGTTAGGCCATAATCAACCAATTTCACTTTCAAAACCAGTTTAGATCCAAAACTAACTGACCAGATATCACAACAAACACCCCGATCAGTCCTCACTAACACTTAAAAATTATCTCAAACATGCAGAATAATCCAAGTAAACTATTAAACTAATTACCAATAGCAAATCCACCGCAAAGTGATCAACGAAGCTAGAATTTACCAATCACAGTTAACCAAAAGTTGGAAAACGATCTGTTCCGGGGCATCATTACCTTTCATCAAATCAAGCGGAAACCCCACCCAGATCCTCTTTCAATTGAAAAAACCAACATCAGAAGAAAAAAAAACCCTGAACCAAGAAAACCCGTTCACAGGAGCAAAAAAACACAAAAGGGTTTCAGAATCCAGTGGCGTAGAGAAAGAAAAACCACCCAGGAAGATAAGGGATCAGATCTAAACCCATAAACAAGAGGGGGCACAATAAGAGGCGGATAGTAAAGTGTAGTTCAAGGCATCGTAAAAATAAATACCCAAGACCGCAGGCTGCGGAAAAACCAAGCGCAATAATTAAAAATTGGAAAAAAAAGTCAGATCTTGACGAAGAAAAAGAAGGTGGTGAAGACGAAAACAAAGACAAAGGAAATATACCTGATAAGAAAAACAAGGTTGTGGGGAAAAGGAAAGGGAAAGGTGGGGGTTTTGGCTTTGGGTCAAGCTCTGCAACTTCCTGGAAACAAGTGGGAAACAACGAAAGAGCGAGAAAGAGAAAAAGGGAATCTCTTTCTCTCTCTCTATGTTATCAATCTAGAGAGATAAATCTAGGGTTTGCGTTTTTATGCTGATTTTTTTGACTTTGTGAAAACGGATGCTTATCTTCGCTACTATATAATTCTATTCCACCGACGTGACGCGTCAACTAACACACCGCCACGTGTCCTCTTTCCTAACGTGGCGTGTTCTCCACCATCGATTGCTTATCTTTGAATCTGAACTGTTGGATGCAAGTGATGACTTTTGTTCAGTTTCTTGATTCCCGTTCACACTGGGCTTTCGTGTCGCCTTCCTAATATCTCTTTTTCATATCACTTTTATATAAAAAATAGTTTCTTTTTTTCAATCATTAAATGGAATAAAAATAAAATAATATGCTGAATTGCAAGTTGCCACAAAACAATATTATCATAAAAACTTTCAATGTACTAATGTATTCCATTAATGAATTTAATTGTCCAACTTGTGTACCGGTCTCAATTTTTACAATCAGACTATGATGAGGTTCAATTTTTCCGTAAGTCACTTATATAAGTCATGTAATTTTGTACTTAAGACATGAGTCATGGTTTAAAATTTTGTCGTATATATATATATATTTTTTATATTATAGTCATATGGTGTTCGGAAATTTTTTGCATATTTTAATTTATTTATTTATTTTATTTGATCAAAGGCAATATATTCATATAATGATTAAAGAATTTATAAAAATATTTTTTGTAATCTGATTTCAAGAATTTAACATAACTAAAATTTAAATTCATGTACTAAATTATACATTACATACTCCTCTATCTCTAAACTAATTCCTTAGGATTTAAATTTTGTAGTATATTATTAAGAAAAAAGACCGCAGAATATGCTATTTTAAATAGCTTAATAACATAAGGGACAGGCAGCTTCGGTAATAATGTTTATCACGTGTGACTGTATATAATCATAAATTTTAATTTTAATTATACTTGAAATTAAATATTGTTAATTTGTTCATCTTGACATAAATGATTTATCTTTAATCAATATGATAAGATTGATTAATTTGTACATAAGTTGATTTAAACATTATAATAAAAAAATTATTTTAAGATACATGTTAAAGAAATTAAAATAAAAAAATTAAAATAAGAAAAGATATTTAATTTATTAAAAATTAAAAAATTATTTTATTTTTATATAAAATTTTATTTTAATTTTTTTAATAAGTGTCTTTAATAAAATTCATAAAAAATATTGACTAATTTTTTTTGGAAAAAAAAACTGCCAATATTGCCACGTTAAACGTCATTGAGTCCATAAAAAACAAAGCCCAACTTCCGCGTTGGGCAAACAAAGATGCTTCCAGCTGGTCCAATATATATATTTTTCTGTTACCATATGTGTTTAGATGTTTAGATATTTTTTCATTAAAGAAACGGAATAGAATAGGTAGGAATGAAATAAAAATGAAAGGAATGAAATAGAATATAATTTTCATTCTCTTTATTTACAAGTTTCATTAATGGAATGGAACAGAACAGAATTATCCATGTGTTTTTCTCATTCCACCTCAATTTTAGAAGGAACAAAAGTAAGCATTTGAGGAGAAAAATGAGGAAATGATTTCTTATGTGTTTCATTTCGTTCTCATATATTTTAAAACTATCAAATAAAGGAAGTCATTTTTGTTCTCTTTATTTTTTTTCTATTCCCCTCATTACTTATCATCTAAACATAATGTTAGAATCACTTTGAACCAACCAAAATATTTGGATTGAGAAGTGAATATTATCGCATAATACGACCACAAATTTAAAGCATAACAATGGGAATATGTAAAAAAATTGCGGTAGCAACTGTCTTGCGAATATTCCTTCTCAGTCGAGGACAAAAAGCTTTTCATTCCACCTTACCATTCGACCATATTTAATTATTGTAGCAACTGGCTTGCATCAACTTTTTGTTTGATGGTAGAAAGGAAAGATATTTAATTATTTATCATGAGTATTTGGTGTCAATATGAATAATATTGAAGGAAGCAAGAGCACATTTGGTTTCACACGGTATATGTTTTGCTAAAGAATACTGTAGATTTGTCTATATTGATTCAGGAATTGTAAATATATTGTCACACTCATCTTCAGAAGCTTTCAGAAGAAGATAACGGAATCATCAACAAAACGCATATGTGAAACTAGATGGCTTCAACTATCCACCCTTAAACCTTCAGAGAATAAGATGAATAAAAAATATGAAAGAGGTTCACCTTGCGTGTGGTGTTTGTAATTCAAATTGCCAAAACTTTCATCAGCAATAGGCATGGAATAAGTAAAAGAAGAAATGCATACCCGAATCCACTAGTAAGAAAGCCAAGTTTCTTCATTCCATTCTGTCAAACGCGTTGATCACATTAAAAGTTCAACAGTTATCTCATAATTATTTTTCCTTGTTCCTTATTATTGAAGTAATGCATGGTTTCATCGGCTATAACATTGTTTGAAATTACTCTACCCCTAATGAAAGTATTTTGACTTAAACTAAGAATATATTTAAATTAGTTTATTTTATATTAAAAATAATTTAAAATTAAAAAATTGTTTTTTAAATAAAATAATTATTTCTTATAATTTAAGTTGAAAGAAACTTGCACTAATAATTATTGTCACAAGTGGTTGTAACCACTAAAGAACTTTTGCCATTAGATTGCAAGGCACCGAGCACAAGTTAGGCATGAATTGTGACATATTTTTTTGGCTTGTATGGCCAAGATTGGTTGAATGAATGAAATGCTACCAAATCTGTTCGACCAAAACCTTAGATTTTTTCATTAGTACTGCAGTGCTTCTTTTCTTTCTTTGTCAATAAATTTTCACTGATTGAGAAACAAAGGCAATAACATGCTTATATCAGAAAAATTGATACAACAAAACTTGATCATGGATCAAGTTAAAATCGAAGATTTATAATTAATGAAAACACTATAGCAAAATAAAATTACCAAAACAACAACAATTTTACATCATATAATAAATAGAAAATAATACAAAAAAAAAACTCATCAAATCTCGAATATCTTAATATTGACAGTATCAAAGTGCCCGGCTAGAACAAACATTAAAGAATGATGATTGGCATAAGCATCTAGGCATCAAAAACAGAACAACACCGAATACAATTCCATCTTGGTACGGCTGTGCTTATCCCATCCGAATTTTTGTTTCCTTTGCTGGCTACCGTTGCTGGTTTGCAGCAGCAACAATGACAGGCCTATGGTCAAAGCCCGATTCCTTTTGGTGTCCCGCCAAATAGGAGTCACAATGGAGGAGGCATTGGTCAATAGCCCCACTGGTCATTCGTTTCTTGTCTCAACGAGCTGAGCTAAGCATTGATTTTCAACTTATTTTTATGGAAAATGGTTTGTTTATAATTTTTATATGTAGATTATATTTATATTATATATTAATATAAAAGAGATATTAAATTAATTTATATATAATTATAATATTTTTATATAATATAAAATAAATTTGTGAGTAAATTAAAAAAATTAAATGTATAAAAGTTAGACAAATATCATAACTGTATTTTTTTTGTTGATATTCAAATTTGTCTTTTAGATTTTGTACTATTATTTTTAAGTTAATCAAGTCTAAGTTGAATAAATTAGAAAAAAATAAAAAAGAGAGAGAAAGAAGAGTCTAAGATCAATATTAAAAAAGAAAAAAATTAATTAATTATTGCATAAAAAATAAAAAAATAATTAAAATATTTGGACGTAATTTTTTATGATATATTGAATGAAATTTGAAGAAGAAAAATCTCAATTAAATTTTAATATTAATTTTAAAATATTCAATTTTAATTTTAACAAGAAAAATGTTAACAATAATTATTAATAATTTTTAGACTAGATACGTGCTAAATTTCTTTAGCAATATCACATATTTAAATCATTGATTTATTTTTTATTTAAAGAATTTTATTAAGGAGATACATGTTGAGATTTTTAAAATTATTAAATTAATTTTTAAATCACCTAAGATTGTTATTTGATTCACAATCAATAAATGAGAAAAAAATTAAGAAATATTTAGTGACTAAATTAATTGAGACATCACTTTGCCTATAAATAAGAAAATACCAAAGGCATTTGGAGACACTTTTCTTTTCATATAATAGTATAACATGATTCTTTTATAGCATTCACTGTTTGTTGAAGCAAATAACAAAGAAGATAATGAAATTTTGAGAGTATTTCATTTTTCAATCATCATATTCTTTGTCATCTTTAAAGGCAGACAGTCACCTTCTTAATTTTCTATATTCACTATAGTTGTCTATCTACATGTTTTATCCTTTACTTTGACCGGTTTAACTTCATTTTTTAGAATTAAAAACTCTTTTTTTAATTGTGTTTTAACAATCATGTTATGGTGATGTCATTGCTTTTTTTTATCCTTTTGCTACAACATTATATTATTTTTCAAACATGTTCAATTGTCGTATAACGTGTTGGTCATTCCAACTTCCTTCCACACATTAACAAAAGATTAACATTTAAACTTTAGCTAATGATGAAAAAATCAGGAGAGAATCGGGGTGTCGATGAACTAAACTCTATCCAATAGTCTTGAGGCTGTTTTATTAGATCATGCCAAGTATGTTGACGGGATCTGATTTTCATAATTAAAACAAATTAAATTTTTTTTTCATAAAATCAAAATAAATGTGATCAAATTTATGCATCCTCAGTTTTTTGATTGTGGTGAATTAAAGTTTTACTTTTTATGAAAACTTTTTTTGGAAATCACTACAAAAATATCATTATACCCAAAAATATATATTTTTTATTTTGAATGAGATTTTATTTGGTCATTTACTTTAAAAAATATTTTATTGACTTAATCATATTTTTTGAACTAAAATCTTATTCACTAAAAAAATATTTAATTTGGTCATTTATTTTGAAAATTATTTTTCTTCAAAAAAATATAATTTTGATTCACCACTTTTATATCACATGTTACGAAATTAAAATTTGTTTCATATAAAAATGATTATGTTGTCATCTATTCCCTATCAAAGTCACTTATCACTCTTGATAATATGCTTGACAAATTAGGACATGTTAAAATAAGATAAAAAATAAAATATTTTTTTGCAAATAAACAATAAAGGACCTATTTAATTAATTTTAAAGGATAACACTAAATTAAATAGATAGTCGTTATTGAAACGAGTGACGTAAGGTATTAATACATTCTCTACCTGTAATCAACCTTGAACTTAAACTCTAAGGCTACTCTTGATAATATGCTATGACAAGTAGGATAAAGATGTATAAAGAACATTTTACAAATACATTTGGTGCTTAATATATAATAAATAAAAATAATTATTTTGCTTTAATATAAAAAATAAAAATCGGGGAAAATAAAGGATCATCATCTATTTAATTGCACCCAAAACCAGTTTTTTAAAGAATAACCTGTAAACAACATTTGAAAGTTAAATAAATAAAAAGATGATTGGAAGGCGTGCAATGTGCGCATGGAAACTACTAATACGATGGGTTCTCGGTGAAAAGGGCATCGACGGATCAAGGTGGTCTTGGGCGGATTCGGTTTGATGGTTCGATTGGTGATGGTGGCTGGTCGAGTCTTTGGTTCGGTGGTCATGGGTTTGTCGGTGGCGGAGCGCGAGGGTGGCAACTTAAACTCTAAAATGCATATCATGGAAGGGATTTAGGTATAGGAAGTATATTTAACATTTCCATGTTTAATAAAAAATAGAACCGAAATCGATTGATGACTTGATAGTATTAATTAATATTATCGGGTTTCTTTTCTTGTATTCATCTTTTAGGTATCTAATCTAACATTTTCATGTTTAATAGATAAATCGATTGGTGACGATTCATTTTTATTCTTGTATTCATTTGCAAGAATTTGTTGCTTCGCATTGTATTGTGCAGAGAGGGACATTGTGACACTATTGTTTTTAAAACAAAAACATATATTGAACCATTGAAGATATTTGTTCATGATTTATTGGTTTGATTATAGTTGAATTGTTAATAATTAAATATATATTTTCTTATTATTTTATAATATATTAAGTAATAAAATTAATATATTAATATCACATATTATGTTGCTTAGCATTTTAAAGTCCTACATTATATAATTAGTAAAATATTTAAACATACAATATATATAAAAGTTAAAAAAGAGGTTATATTTATAAATTCTGCATAGAATAGTGAGTGGAATGTCTTAACATATAATCAATATAAAGTTAAGAGAGTAGAACACCTTCTTATGCCTTTATTAGGCTTTATATGTGAGTTTTTGTAACTTGACATTAATTAAGAGTTTATTTGGCTCAAGTTTTTCTGAATAAGTTAAAACCTTGTTGAAAAAAAAAAGAGTTTATTTTAAAAAAAAAATCAAATCAATTTACTACCAATTTGACAAGTTCTTTACCAATTCTTGTTGGTTCTTTAATAAGCTGACTTTATGGGTTAAATAGATTAGACTTAAGATCGGTTCACCAATTTTTCAATTGAAATAGCAATTTAGTCTGATTTTTTCAACAATGCTTATTTTACAGTCATTATTATTATCATTATGACACTATAACATTATAATAGATGTTGAAAAAATAATCAATCTTACACTTTTAATTAACCAATATTCAAACATGATCTATTTAGAATATGTTTAGATAGATGGTTTTGGAAGAAAAAAATAGAACACTCAATTTCCATTTACAAATTAAGATAATTATAAAATGTTTTATAAAAATGAATAAATAATTTTTTATAATGGTGACAACGATGTTTGAACCTAAGATCTCATCTAAACTACCCAAATCCCTCCCCACTAGCCCAATCTTGATGGCTTGAATAAATTATGATTGAAATGTTATATGATGGTCTTTCACTTTATTCATTCATTAAAAAAAAAAAACTTAAATATGAATAGTATCTACTCAAAATAAATAATTAATAAGTCATCATTTCCCTTTCTTTACAAAACTCCAACTCCCAAACATACCTTAAAATTTTATTATACTTATTCACTCTACATCATTATTATATTTTTAATTAATCAATATTTAAATATGGATTACCGTAAATTTATTCATACATACTACTATTGTCAAAGTCATTAAAGATTTTAGGGTTAACTAAACATATATAATTTAATGAATTTTATTGTTGATTTAATTAGGATGATCTCGATAAAAGTCATCCCCACTACAAATAGATGGTTAATCCATTAATTAATCTTATACTTTATTAACCCATGATTAAATCATTATCAATAAAATTTGCTATTGTGACAAGTGGTGTAAAAAAAAGTGTTAACAAAATAGTGTGAGACAAACATTTTTGTTGAAAAAGAAACACATTGCAAACTTGAGTTATACTAAATACTAAACTTACTCGCACACCAAACTTTTATACTAATTTTATATTAATTAATGAATTAATGATGACATTTTTTTTGTCAAAAATAGATAATTTATTATTAAAATGAAATAAAAAATTAGGTCTTTATGTACAAAAGTTGGGGTATATGTCCAATATAAAACTTTCAACAAATCTTAAAGTGTGACTAGTGAAAAAGTGAAAAGTGGTGCAGTTTAGGATAAATACTTAAGTAGACATTGTCTGCACTCAGTTGTGTAGATTAGACCAATCAACACTTAAATAATTGCATAAATTCTTATGTCATATAATTATTTTATAATAAAAGTGAAATGTGTCAATTCTTGATTGGTTTAGTCCACACAACTTGTGTGGACAAAGTTTACACAAGTATTTCTTGTGGTTTTCAGTGGTGACCATGAAAAATCTCTTGCCATCTCTATCGTCATTAGATTATAGGCTATACTTCTTCACCAATCATTCATCAAAGGTAGCCTCCATTCTTTGTGTATTGTTATTAGGGTCATTGACAAGAGTGCACGTAATTTTGTGCTTAACAGGAGGAGGGTCAAAAGGTCAATAATGCTGGTAAGGAGGTCATAATGAGTATGAATCATTACTTTAACCATGCTAGTAGCATGGTAGATAGTGCTCCTAGCCTAGTTGTTAGCAGGATTCAGATTGTTATTCACCTTTTTGTATTGTTTAGTGTTTCCAGCTGGCGCCTCTGGCTTGTCGACCTTGTCTTCATCCTCGGATAAGTCAACAACATTGGAGGAGTTCATATGTAGAATGGTGGGGTAGAGATTGTGGACACCTTTGTCAACAAATTAGGTGGTGGTAGTTATATGTAAAGAAACAAGGAGTTTAGGTTTGCGCTAAGCAGTGTAGATAAAAAATTAGAGTTGAGAACTGTTATCGTGGTGAATAGGAAATTTGGCAAAGATGAGGGGCTGTCGACTGAGAGAGTTTTATATTAGGCTTGAGCGGTGGAGTATCCAATGAGGCAAGTGTTGAAGGGTGGCAATGGCTATGAAGCGGAGGTCAATGGAGCAGATGATATTAATAAGGTACATATATGGCTTGAGGCAACGGAGTCTTCAATAAGGCAAAGGGTTGAGGGGTGGTGAAGGTTATGTAGCAATGGTCAATAGGTTGTAGGATATGGGCCAACGAATGGAAGTGTTGGGATTGGCTGATGAATATGGTGTTTGGTTGCTAATGTCAGTTATTGGCCAAGAGAGTATGAGATGGTGGAGGCCCTGATAAGGCTGTGGTTTGGAGCAGTAACTAAAATGGCAGCTTGATAGTGTGGAAGGAATGCTAGCAAGGAAGAGGAATGTAGGGAGAGATGGGCTCCAATGGTAGAAAAAGGAAAGATGCAAAAGGAAATGATGCTCAATGGTAGAAAAAGGAAAGATGCAAAAGGAAATGATGCTCAGAAGGAAGAGAAAGTCGTCATAAGCAGAGTGGTGCCACCTTAAGTGGATTGGGGGCGTCTTAAGAAGGAGATGTTAGCAAAACCCTAGGAAAACCACTCCTTAGTAAATTTTTTAATGAATTAATAATGACTAAATTATTAGTTAATAAGATATATAGATTACGTAATATATATACAGAACGTATCTAGTGAGATGAGTATTTATTGTAAGAGGTGAGATGAGTGAATCTTGATCATTGGATCTTGCATAAATGGTTAATATTAAAACATAAATACATGTGACTTTTTTAAGTAGTCACATGATCTTTAAATAACTTTTAATATTGACCATCTATATATAGTTATATAGTCAAAATTTACTTTTCTCACCATAAAAATTTATCTAACTAGATATGTCCTATATATATATGAAACATATTTGGTGAAATGAGTATTTATTGTCAGAGGTGAGAGAAGTAAGTATTGACTATTGGATCTTAAATGAATGATCAAGATTAAAATACAAATGCATGTGACTTTTTTAAGTGATCACATGACTTTTAATACTTTTATATTAAATGATATTGAATGTATAATATATGTATAATATATATATATATAATTAATCTGCTGATTAAGTTATTAGTCCATTAATTAATTTATGATATGATTTTATTATTTAAATTTTAAAAATTAAGATGAACAATAGAGTGACATATAATAGTATCCATTTTATTTCATTCTATTTTAAATTATTCTAAATCCATTTTTTCTTTTTTTTCAAATTTAGAATGAGATAAAATAAAATAACATAAAAACAAAAATATTATAATTATTATAATTTTATTCAATTAATTTCATCCACCATTCTAAATAATAAAATATTTTTTTTTATTTTATCTTTAAATAACCAAACAATAATATAAAATTTCATGCCATTTGACTTTATTCCTTCTCTTTCATCTCATTACATTCAATTTTATTTGATTCCACCTAGCATAAATTATCCAACAAGCATACTCTAACCGCGGTTAATATTTTGTAAAAACTTTGGTAGGATACCAAACTCTAAACTTGAGTTTTACAGTGCAAGCAGGAACAACTAGAGTTTGGACTCGGCCGCCATTGTCGCCTGCGTATCGTGCACTCGGCAAGTGACGTCGTATTCAATACTCGAAGCTCTGCAATGCCATTTCGTGCTCGCACTGCAACCCTTCGTTGGTCTCTGCATACCGTTTTCAATGCCCATCAAGCTCGTTGTCTTCACCCTTCTTCCATTCACCTCAAGTTCTCTTCTTTGGTCCAACCCCAGGTTCAAAATCCCTTCACCCATTTCTCCCCTCCAACTTTTTTTCTCAGAAAAATCATATTTTTATTTTCTCCCCATTTTCTTAATCGTTTTCCCATCACCCAAACACGATTTTGTGCTAGGTTTCTGGCCACTTGGTCGACAATTGTGATGGTTTTTTGCCATGGTTGGAGCAAAAAGCTGGTTCTAGGATTTCGTCATCGCTTTCGATTGGGAAATCTTCATATGGCAGGTACTCTGGTTTCTCTATTGATAGAGTTTGATTCCATTGGATAGGGAAGCAATGCTCAACATGAAGAAGTTCATTCTCATTGATTCATCATGGTTTCTGAATCTGAATGTGGGTGTTTCCCTCAAGGGACTAATGTTATCTTCTTTGCAGATGTAAACAAAGGCTTTGATTTTATTGTGCAAGTTTGTAATGAAGCTCAAAATTGTAGGAATATTGTTGCTGCAATGCAAATGACCTTGTTTTTCTTTTGGATAAAAAACTTGGGTATTTGTTTAAGAAATATTAATAGTTAAGTTGGGATCAGTTGTTTGAGGATAAGATTCTTCATAACACAGAATGGAATATTGAAGCATCTTTATGTTTATCTTATATATTAATTAACTCTTATTTCATTACCTCTTAATATGTGGCTTGAATCTAGGTCTCTATTTGCTTCTAAAATAATACAAACTGGAGATTGCATTTTAAAGGTTCCTTACAGTGTGGTATGCTTCCCTTTTAAACCTTACTCGTACTTTATGTTATGACATGACTTTCACTGGTCACAATGACGACTAGCTCTTGATGGTATTCATAATTGGTTTTGCAGCAAATAACTTCGGATAATCTCCTTCCTGAAATCAGATCTCTAATCAGTGAGGAAGTTGGAAATATTGCGAAACTTGCTATTGTTATTCTAATTGAGCAGAAATTGGGTCAGGTAGCGTTATTATCATCTTCCTATGAAAAATTTCATCTGAAAATTAGGAGTTGTTGTGCATGGCTATATTTAGCTTAGAGCCTTTTTTTTTTCTCGATAAAAGAAGAAATTCATCAAGATGAAGGGAAAAATTACAAAGAGAAGGGAGGATAAGGAATCCTCCTTAACAAAAGTACAAAACAGAAAACAACGAAGATAAAGAAAAAATCAATATAGCAAAGCTGCCCAATCCCTCAACATATTTGCTAGTGAGACCCATATTTGGCTTAGAGCTTTGCACTCGGTAGAAACTTGAAGAAACTTAGGAGTATATCTGTAATATATTTTTTCTGTATGGTAGGGCTCTGAGTGGGATCCTTATATCAGCTGTCTTCCGCAGCAAGAGGAGCTGCATAATACGGCAAGTTTTCTTTCTTTTTGTATTTTAAGAAATGTTCCTTTTTTTTTCTGGTAAAAATATTATTTTTACATATTGTATTACTCTAAGCTATTTCTCTCTCTTCCCCATAATTAGAGACTCACTTATGCACACTGCAATTTTAAGCTTTGAAATAATTAATCTATGAGTATTCTTTTGCTTTTCATAATAAATTTCTGTTTGAAGGATTGTATACATTTCTCAGAGAATAAGAATCATCAAGATCTTTACTGTGGGTTAATTTTTGAATCTTTTTAGATATTTTGGAATGAAAATGAGTTGGAGATGATTCATCAAAGCTCAGTTTATCAGGAAACAATTAACCAAAAGTCTCAAATTGAAAAGGACTTTTTGACAATCAGGCCTGTGAGTACTTTGCAATCTTCCATATATATATTTTTTAATGTATAAGTTGTTTTTCAATCAATTTATGCTTGATTTTTTATTCTATCTTATAGCATGTGATCACAATGTTTCCTCCATCTGTAATAATTAAACCATATGTTTGCCCTTGTTTGTATGTACTCGCTTCAGTAGTTGTAATTATACAATTGACTCTGGTATTCTTATTATCTATCTTGGGATAAAGCAAGTCATTTTCTGCTTGAGGGGAAATACAGCAGGATGAGAAACCATAGTAGAAAATTAAGGGGAATTAGAATCCAGAAAACTATATAGAAGAATGTTAGCTACTTAGCTTCTCTTGAAGTATGAGAAGTCAGGATGAAGTGATTCCTTTTATATATAAAAAATGTGAAGATTTTTTCTATCAAAAATGAAGAAATTTGCATGGTGTTTACAATGCAAAAGGTAACTGGGTCGGAGTATTGAGTGTCTCATTGCCCATCTTCAAGTAATTAAATAAATTAAGTTGACTGATAAATCTTGATTTATATGACATTAATAAAAGAGCTGAGCTTGAGCACAAATTTTAGCTTGATTAAAGCTCAGGCTAGTTATAGTTTAATTGAACAAGCTTGAGCATACTATTGTTTGGCCATGGCTGCTCCAGCATATTTGAGTTGGGCTTCAGATTATTGGCTAGACTGCATACCAGTTTAAGAAAAACAATCCAACAAGTTGTGATTAGTTGAACTCACAGTACAAATAAGACAAACATGCAAGTCCAATTCACTTATGAACATTCAACCAAAGAGGGTTTTATCTTTTGATCTCTCTCTTCATAGATCTTTTCGTTGCGTTATTTCATATCTTTATCTGATATGTTCTAAATTTATGTATATATTTTATTGTTTGGGAGTTGAAAGATAGTTATCGAATGTTCTAGCTTTTGGAGACTGGTTATGACCATATTTGTCCTTCTAATTCAGGCTTTTGAATGTCTCCGTCAAAGTTTTGGAGATTTTACTTACAAGGACTTCATGCATGCATGCACACTAGGTAAAGCAAGCAGTTGAAAATTTGAACCTCCCTCCCTCTGTGTGTGTCTTGATTCGACCTCATTCTAGATTTATCTGATTGTTCAATCAGTGATCCAATGGTTTCCTAGTTTATGGGTTAATTTATATTTCTTTCAAACATTTGATTATGTAATGTGCTCGGAATAATTTAGAGAATTGTCATTCTATAATCAACTTGAGTTTTCAATTCTCTTTCTATTGAGTAGCAGTGCTGTTCATAAGGGTTAATATAACAAATGCATTTGTGTCAACTGGTGCTGCTGTCAACTTTTTCAATTCTTTGGACACCAAGTTACTTGCATGCAAATTCCGTTCTTCCTACTTGCTATTTTTTGCAGCAGGCTAAGTTCTGTTGGAACTCGAAATTTAAATGTCTTGATTGGTATACATGAATCAATAGATGAATGTTAATGACTTATTTTTGGTTCAGAAGCCAAGCAAGGCTAAGTATTTTGATAGATTAGGCATTTTAGTAGTTCTAAGTCTAATAGTCATCTACTTCTTTTACTGCTCAGTTGCTGATGCCTGATAGTACATTGTGTTGGCTTTTAAAAATTTCTGTTGAGCATTGGATTTTCTACTACACAAACATTGGAGAGATTTCCTAAATATGCTTTCTTGATGAAAAAGTGTTGTTGGGCAATGCTAGGATTCTCAATGGGTTACTTTTTAGTCTATATGGCTTCCCTTTGGAGTTCTGCTTTCAAGATTCCTTTAATAGATGACATTGGGGATTCTGAGTCTTCCTAGTTGATGTTCTTTTCATCTTCTATGCTCTGCCTGACTTTGTATGGAGGATATCTGACCTTCCCGATCATGCTAATTCCATATGTTTTGCTCTGGTGTATTTTTACTCAAACTGAATTTTGAAAGGCGCTGATAAACCTCATTTATTATTATATTGCATTGAATTTGAAAATTAGTTCTTAGTTCTATTTGATAACTTCAATGTCAAATTTCCAGTTGGTTCTCGTGCATGGGGAAGCACAAAGGGTTTATCTCTGGTATTGCTTCTGTAAGGAGACTTCTTTTATTTTTGATGTTTGACCCAAAATTAGTTTTCTAAGATTATTTTACAGATTCCATTTGCAGATTTCTTAAACCATGATGGGCTTTCAGAAGCAATTGTAATGAGTGATGATGACAAACAATGCTCAGAAGTTCTCTCTCTCTCTCTCTCTTCTGCCTTGTATCTAATCTATCGATGGTTACTGGATTCTAATTAAAATGGTCATTAAACATGTTTTTTTCCCCTGTAATACATGAAAGTCAAATTTCATTGTTATGGTCATGGACATTAATAATTCACTTTTGTCATATTCAATCTCTCATATGTTACGCACAATTATTCTCACTTTTGCTATCTCCAGAACATACAAAATTTTCCTGAAGGTGGAAAAGAGAGAAGGGATACTCAAATAATGTGATATGAGATTGATATTTTGATGTGTATAAAATACAAAACACTACTACAACAATCAAAATCTTTTCCCACTAAGTAGAGTCGGTTACATGGATCAAACAATATCATTGTTTCAAAGGACTAATGTAACAAATAAAAGCATTAACACCTATTTATTTATACTAATAATTAGGTCAAGTACTTGTGTAGTACTTCTAGTACAAGCCCAAGCCCACTAATACAATAAAATTCTTAACCGTAATCAAATAGGGAAACTACTCCTAAGATTGCTCCTCAATTAGAGGACTAATTGATTCTACAAAATATATATAATACGTTTTAATTTAATTTTTGCAAATATGTGCAGGTTATTGCTGATCGTGACTATGCTCCTGGTGAACAGGTCATATACTATTTGATTAAAAACTATATTTTGTCTCTTGTCTCATTTGTGCTAATAATTTACAAAATAAGCTTTTACTTAATTGTTTGTATTCTGCAAGCTTGAATCTTTTGTGGAAAATTTAAACAACCTCTTCTTATCTTTGTCTTTTCCCTTCTTTTTTCTCAGTGGAATTAACCAGTAATATCATTCCTGAAAAACTCACCATTGATTCTTTCTGTTTCTTGATTGATTAAACAGCAAGCACTACATTGAATTTTGTGCTGTGCTCTATATCATTTATGAAAATTTCCGTAGAAACAAGATTTAAAGTGAAATATTCTTGAATACGAAGTTAACATGTCAACATTACTCCAGTGAATGCAAGTACGTTAGAGACTCTTAAAATATGCTTTTATGCAAACTGTAATTATAGAAGTTCAACTGAATTACTAAAGTAGCTCAATAATAAGATCTTAGGAGTGAATGTCCTTTTCATTTAGAACTGGAAACTTAAAAGAAGAAAGCTACATTTCACTACATGGCTCTGGGCCTTTCGGGACAAGCTTCTTAGTGAGCTTCAAAAGATTATATTATAATACTTTGGAGTAGAGAAAATAAGAAAAGTAAACTTGGTTCTTATTTCAACTTAAATATGAGATTCCTGGATTTGAAGAGCTTTGGAATCATGTATTTTCTCCATACAGGCCTATAAAAACACAGTTGCAATGATAGTAGAAGAATATAGTAATATAACTTTTTTCCCCAACTGTGCCTGTTATTATGTTGAATGACGATCTGATATTTCAATTACTTGTCATAGTTTGGGTTATCAATTTGTAAAATTTATCACCTAGGGCTTAGAGGGTTTTCTGCATTCTTTGTTTTAGGTACTGATAAGATATGGAAAGTTTTCAAATGCTACATTGATGCTGGACTTTGGTTTTACAGTTCCATACAACATTCATGATCAGGTATTCCATGTAATTGAATTTCAAGTAGCATTTAATGTAGGATAATGTGTTTTTTTTTCCTCTGGCTTGTTGCTTTATTGTTGTTAATGATTGCAGCAGTTATCCTTGATTGATAATGCTGGCCATTCTCAGGTTCAAATCCAGTTTGATATACCTAAGCATGATCCTCTGCATGACATGAAGTTGGAACTCTTGCAGCGATATTTTGTGCCTCCAACCGAATATGTGAAGGGCTTGAATCATTCTGTGAATTCCTTCACAATCAAGTTTGCACTGATTCTTAATTTTTTATTTATCGTGAAGAATTATTTAGATATTACAGTCTGATTTTTGTATACTGATTCTTGGATTTATTAGAATGAAAATTACTCTAAATTCTAAAATGGCAAAGGAGTCTTTTGACCAACGTAATAAAATGCTTCTACTTTGTGAGTCGAAATTGCCCTTAGTGCTCATGAAAGCAGTGCTTACTTTCAGCAAATTGATGGATATCTTTTGCTTCTTCCTTCCCTTTTCAACCAATATGAAGTTTGCTGATATTCAATGGTTGAATTGCAATGTTACTTTTGATCCGTTTTCAATGTTTCCCTTTATCACACTGTTCACTATAACATATATTGGGCATAGGATATCTTTTACTAACTATTTTGCCTTGGGCTTTATATTTGTCTCGATGCATGGAATGTGCATGTAAAATAATTGTAACCCTTTCTTATATTTGTGATATTTGATAACATAGGACTTCCTGATATGGTGTTACTCTAAAATGTTGCTTATATACTTGCCAGTATTTGGCTATCTGATGGAGCTATGATCACATAGGGAGGTGAGGTCTGCGAGTGGAAAAGGGAAGGGTCTTCCACAATCACTTCGTGCATTTGCTCGTGTTCTTTCTTGTACCACTCCTCAGGGTGCGTATAAAATCTTGTTTCTTTAGTTTTTTGTAATGCCATAATGGTTACATTTCTTCCCACCCAAAAAAGTTGTTACACTTGTTAAGTAAGCTATACCTAACAGTATCCATTTTTGAAATTTTTATTGATCAAATATCAGAATTTAACGATTTGGTCATGGAAGCTGCACAAACTGATGGTAGGCTGGCTAGGCGCCCTTTTCAAGATATCAACAAAGAGATACAAGCACACCTGATGTTGTCATCACTATTCACCCGATTAGTCGAGGAGTGCAATGCAGCTATTATGGTAAAGATTTTAAGGACTTTATCTTATTATATATAGTTGCATGATTGGTTAAACCTCCAAATAAGGTGGCAACCGAATTGGTAGCAAGTAGAGACAAAAGTGTATTTGGGTGGGCATTTGTATCAGAATGACTTTGTCAGATTGCTAATCTAATCAAAATATAAGGAGTATTAAAATGTATGTTCCATATGTTATTTGAATTACTTCAAAGATCTTATTGTTCTTACTTCTGACATAAAATGTGCTTTCCACGCTTGTGTGCAGTCATTGGATTCTTCCAATTCTCCCTCCTTGTGTGAAAGACTTCCTGTTAGAAGACTAATGGCACGAGATCTCCTAGTTGGTGAGTTTCGCATTCTCAAATCTGCTTCTGCCTGGCTGGAGAACTACTGTTTTTCCTTGAATTAATGATCCATGGCTGCAGCCTCAGGACTATCCCATGATAGCAAGAAAAGTTTCACATCAGAAAGGTTATGCTTCCAGTAGAAGTAGGCTGGTATTAACACAAATGGAAGATTAGAGTGACTAGCAATTATCATTCTTTTTGTGGTTGTTATACAATGCAATCTCAATTTTTTGTTTTATTGTGGAGTGCAGTGTTACAGGTTTTCTAATCCATATATGATGTTTTGGCCTATGTAATATTACAGTCAGAGATACATGTATCTGCTCTCTCCTATTATATAGATGCTATAATGATTTACTGATAATTCATACTGACGTTAAATCATTGTCAGTTTCTCATATATATATATATATATATATCCTTGAAACAAAAAAGGACAGTAACTGTTTCAAATCAATCATGGGAACTGACGGTGACGGACTAGCCAAAATTAAAAGCAAGAGATACAAGTAGTTTCTTTAAAAAATTACCCAAGTACCAACCCATTCCGAGCAATAGCAAAACCGGACAAAATGCAAGGGTAAAGAAAAATAAAGGTAAAGCATCCAATTACAAAACCCTTATAGACAAGATCTAGGCAAAGCAAATTGCTAAAAGATAAAGCCCTAAACTCTTGAGTGCAGCAGTTGGTATAAGAGTAACTCAATTGCCAACCTTAGTTACTTGGGTGTGTTTGTTTTTTCCGTTTGGCACACCGAACATATGTTCGAACTCCTCAAAAGTTTGTCTTTGTTTGGCTGTCCAGATATTGATCTAATATCTGTTCGAGTTGAAAAGATAAAGCCCTCACTTTTTTTTTAAACGTGATTTTGCTTTCAAACTCACGATTTTTGTAATAGTAAGTTGAAGTTACTTTAAATTTTCTTACTAGGAGGATTTTATGTTAAGCCGAAAAAAAAATATGTTTATTAAAGATAAAGTCGAAAAAGTATTATTTACTTATTTTAAAAATATTTCTATAAATAATATCTTAAAATTACAAATTTTTTCATAAATTTTGTTCAAAATTAAAAAATTTGTAAAAAATCTTATAAATTTTAAGCGATAATATTTATAATTTACAACTTAAAAAAATTAAGTGATCGAAGTTTTCTAAAATTAAAACTATATTTCTTGAAAAATCTTATAAATTTTAATTGATAATATTTACACTGATTATATAATTTAAAAAATTAGCAGACTTTGCCTATAGTATAAAAAAAATATAACACTAAAAAAATTAAAAAAAAAGAAAACTTGCTTAAAAGTTTTTTTAATTGAATTGATTTCCTACTAAAGGAGGGTGGATATTAGAATTGGCCCTCCGAACATATGTTCAAACTCCTCAAAAGTTTGTCTATCTTTGTTTGGCCGTCCTTCCGTTTGCTCACTTTAAATTTAAACGTGATTTTGCTTTCAAACTCACGTTTGAGTTGAAGTAAATTTTTCTTACTTTTATGTTGAAAATATGTTTGTTAAAGATAAAAGTTTTCAAATATAAATCATCTTATTACAAATTCGCTTTTGTTCAAAATTAAATTTGTAAAATCATGTTAATTTAAATTCAAGTTTGAAAACTCTAATCCAAACACATATATATGTTAGCAGACTTTGCCTATAGTATAGACTATAGAGGTTTAAATCCTACTAAAAGGGCCACATCATTAGACACTCAAATGCAGATTAATTTTAAGACAAAATTTAGGTCTATTTCTTTATGTCCATTATATTTATTCTAATAATCAAATTATGATATGTGTGTATTTTTTTTTAAAAGAGTAGGAGAGAGAACATTAATGAACACATATTATAACTTTATTAGTAGAATGAATATAATGGATATAAAGAAATAGACTTAAGTTTTGTCCTTAATTCCATTCCCTTAGTTATGTTTGGTATGAAAGAATGGAATGTCATTCCATATTCAATCATGAAATCACAGTATTTTTATGTTTGTTGATGAAAAAATATGAAATAACGTTCCTATTCCAAATCCCATTTTACAAATTCACATAATCCTATTCTCAAAAAAAGAAGATGAGATTGCAATTTCACATTTTCATAAAATAATATTTATATATATTTTTTAATATACCCTTAACTAATTTATAAAATGACATAACTTAACCATTTTATAATTTACAAAATACTCTCTTTCACATATCTTATTGTGCGGTCTTCAATAGTCATGATTTGAAGACCATAACTATAACATATTAATTATAATAAAAAATCATTAAAAGAAAAAGAAAAACATATTATCAATATTTATTTTATTAAAGTTGTTTAAAAATTAATCTTAAATATTGATTTAAAAATAGATATGTGTAATTTATATATATAATATAATATGAAAGAAAATAGTTATTTTTTCATAAATTTTTATTTAGGGTATTTATATCATTTAAATCAATTTAGATTCCATTTGAATTGTATCTCACATACCAAACTATAGAATTATTTTATATGACATTTTATTTCTAATTATACTAAACTATGGAATTGGAATAGGAATCCTTTCCAATTCACTGATTCCTAATTTTATTCCGATTTTTATTCTATGGAATTATATTCTTTGCACCAAATGTAACCTAGGGTGTGGGAACAGCTTGTGGGAGAAAAATTATTAATTTATATCATCCTAATAAAATAATAGAATAAATCTCCTAATTAATTAAAACAGAAAATATTAAATGCTTTTGGGTTTTTAAAACATTAAATGTTTCAAATTTTTAATTTAATGCTTTGTGTTTTAAGTAATTAAGAGGATTTGTTAAGGGAATATGTTACTCCATCCATCTCAAAATGTTTATTTTTTAAAAAAAGGTTTTAGTCCAATTTATTTATCATTCTAAAAAATCAATTAACTATCAACTATTTTTTAAACTTTATCCTTGTTTTGTTTGTATTTTAACTAAATAGAATTAGATGGAGTAATGAATATGCTTGGAATCAAATATTTTAAGATTTGATTTAATTTATAAATGATCCTTTATTTGTAACCTTATAAAATATGAATCGATTTGATTTAAGAATTTACTTAAAATTGGGTTAGATTTAAATGGATTTGATTTAATTTTAATTTTAATGATTTTAATTGATATTTTTGCCGTTATTAGCGAAGTCAATTAACTTGTTATAAATAACGGTAATAAAATAAATTACTAATATAAAATCAATTCAATTCATCATTAATGTATTCTAAACATAGAAATTAATTTCTAAATTAATTCAAGCTCATCTTTTATATCATTTCCAAACAAGAGAATTGATTTCAAAATCAAATCAAATCAAATTAATTTTATTCAAAACAAATCAAATAACTTCCAATTTTTAATGATTCCTAAAGCAACATAATAGAATGATAATATTTTTAGTATTTTAATAAAATGTTATTTATTTAAATGCAGTTACATTTTCTATAAATGAGGGTATTTAATAATTTTTTTTTTTTTCACAATTACATTAAATAATAGATATTTTGAGACAGAAGGAATGTTACTCTTTAAAATGGAGTTTTTCATTGTTTGAAATGTCATTTGCCCCAAATCAAATGATAAGTATAGGTACAATATAGACCATTTATTTGGAGTATTTATATCATTTAATTCGATTTATATTCCATTTGTATTGTATCCCACATATCAAACTGTAGAATTACTTTCTATAACATTTTATTTCTAATTATACTAAACTATGGAATTGAAATAGGATTTCTTTCCAATTCACTTATTCCTATTCTTATTCTGATTTTTATTCCATAAAATTGCATTCTTTGCACTAAACATAACCTAAGGTGTCGGAACACCTTGTAGGAGAAAAAAATTATTAATTTATATCATCCTAATAAATTAATAGAATAAATCTCCTAATTAATTAAAACAGAAAATATTAAATGCTTTTGGGTTTTTAAAACATTAAATGTTTCAACTTTTAAATTTAATGCTTTATGTTTTAAGTAATTAAGAGGATTTGTTAAGGGAATATGTTACTCCATCCATCTCAAAATGTTTATTTAAAAAAAAAAGGTTTTAGTCCAATTTATTTATCATTTTAAAAAATCAATTAACTATTAACTATTTTGTAAACATTATCCTTGTTTGTTTATATTTTAACTTAATAGAATGAGATAGAGTAATGAATATGTTTGGAATCAAATATTTTAAGAATTGATTTGATTTATAAATGATCCTTTATTTGTAATGTTATAAAATATGAATCGATTTGATTTAAGAATTTACTTAAATTTGGGTTAGATTTAAATGGATTTGATTTGATTTTAATTTTAATGGTTTCAATTGATATTTTTGCCCTTATTAGCGAAGTCATTTAACCTGTTATAAATAAGGGTAATAAAATAAATTACTTATATAAAATCAATTCAATTCATCATTAATGTATTCTAAACATAGAAATTAATTTTTAAATTAACTCAAGCCCATCTTTTTATATATTTCCAAACAAGAGATTGATTTTAAAATCAAATCAAATCAATTTTATACAAAACAAATCAAATAACTTTCAATTTTTGATGATTCTAAAGCAACCTAATAGAATGATTATATTTTTAGCATTTTAATAAAATGTTATTTATTTAAATTCAGTTATATTTTTCTATAAATGAGGGTGTAAACCCTTAATAAAATTAAATATAATAGCAAAATTACTAATTAAGGGTATTATTTTTTATTTCTCTATCCATAGAAATTCAATTTTTGACTAATAAAATTTCGTGTATTTCGAACACTCAGCAAATCAAGAGAAAGCAGTTGATAAGTTGTCTAATTGAAACACAAAGTAGAGAAAGATAAAAATTTTACAAATTGAAAAAAAAAGTTTTTAAAGCAATCAAAATTTTGATAAAACCAAGACAGAGATCGAAATGAAAGAAAAATTTTTTAAATAAAAAATAGAGATCAAAATCGAAGAACAGTAATCGAAATCAATGGACATTGAAATCACAACAGAAATCGTAATCAAAACAAGAGAAAGAAACAATGGTAAGTAAAGAAACAAAATCAGAAACATAAGCTCTATTTAGAGAAAAAAATCTACAACAAAATCATTATTTAGTTTACATATATCAGAGTTATTATTTAGCCAAAAATACATATATTTTCAATGACTCTAATATGTGTGTGTGTGTATATATATATATATATATATATCCCCTCTTCTAGAACTAGATTCTATGCATAGTTGATGATGATAACCATATGAGTCGTGTATTAATCTGAAATCATCATGAACAAAGTGAGAATTGAAAATTCTTCGTAAGAAATGAACATTTATAAAATATTTGAAAACACATTGTGAGTTTGAAATGTATAAAGTACACAGAAAATCACATGACAACCAAAGTATGATAAGAAAAAAAATAATTCCAGCAACATAATTGAACCTATGCTAAATAAATCATGCAATACAGCATCATCAACAAGCAAGTTCCTCATCATAATGAATTCACCATTTACTTTTCTTTTCACGTTTACTTGTCTCACATCATATTCAAATGCCTTCGCTTCCATGCACTCTATCTCTGGTGTTACTTTAACATCGTGACAATAAAGTCAGACATATCCACACTAACCAAGGAAGGTAACATAAAAGGAAATTCATTCCTCTGCCTTCTCAATGGTTAGGTGCAAACTTTTCTTTGAATCATTTACTTGTCATCACATACAAACATAAGCAATACAAATCATCAATATATTGCAAACAAATTCATCATATACAAGTCTATTTTCAAGTAAATGATGACAACTAAATAAAATTTACAAAACTTAGAGTCATTAAATTTAAATGTCAATTCCCTAAGGGACTAACTTTGATTTAAAATTAATTTATTAATTCTTTTAAAAATTCATATCACATTCCATAGTTTGTCTTGTCCTCATCATAGTCTATAGTTTGTTAGGTCCTCATCCTAATCTATATTTTGTCAAGTCTTCATCATAGTTCAAATTTCGTCAGGTACTCATCATGGTCCATAGTTTTGTCCTGATCTTTATAGTGTATTCATTGCACAAAAGTCTTTTTATTGCAAAGGTCAAAGGTTAAGTCATAAAATTTCTCTCAAACTAAGGTAAATATAAGAAAGTCCATATAAATTAAGTGCATATATTTATTGTATAATATAATTAAAATAATTAATTAACTTAAGTCTTGAGTAATATTTTAATTTTTTATAGTTTATTATATTGATCCTATGAAAGAATTAACATTCAAATTATAATAATTTTAAATTTTATTAAATATCATAAACATTTCAAAATCAAATAAATATCAAATTTTCATAAAAAATATTATAAGTGCATAATAAATTTAATAAAATAACAATATACACAAAATACTAAGATAATAAAACATATACTTGATGTCATGATTTTATTTTTTAAAAGAAAATTTAGTTTTACCTCTTGCAAAATCTCCTTTCTTTTTTTCCTTTCCATTTCTCTTCCTTTTCTTCCTTTTTCTTCTCTTTTTCTCTCTCATTTTTCCTTTTTTTTTTATCTTTCTCACGGTTTCACCATGACACACACTTCACTTTTTTTTTTTTTCTCTCCTACCGCCTCTCTCTCTTTTTCTCTTTCTCGTTGTTTTTCTACCGTTTGGTTTCTTACTTTGCTGTTTCTTTCTTTTTTTTCATCGCAACCTCCAACTTTTTATAGACATTTTGAATGACTATTTATGATTCTCATTGGTACACATTGCACCACATCTTCAAGTGCAACGCTGCTCCTATTATATATGTTTTTTTAAAGTAAAGTAATGATTACATTTTAGATTGTTATCTTTAATAATGATGACACTTAGGTTTTTATATTAAAATATTAATTAATTCATAAATATATACTTATAAATATATTTATTAAAATATTTTTATTTTTTTTATTAATAATAACTATTATAAAATAAAATTAAATAAAATATTCAAATTAAAAAAAATAAAATTTTATTTTTTACAAAAATATTTTATAAAAGATAAGATGTTATAGAAGGTATTTAATAATTTTTTTATTTTTTTACAATTACATTAAATAATAGATATTTTGAGACAGAAGGAGTGTTACTATTTAAAATGGAGCTTTTCATTATTTGAAATTTCATTTGCCCCAAATCAAATGTTATATGTACAATATAGACCATTTTAAAAAAATTATAAAAGGATCAACTATTATTCAAGGGAGTGTATATTGTCATTCTTATTTGTCTATTATTATTACTGTCTAATTAAACTTTCTTACCATTTTTCTAAAATTTCCTTTATTTATTAATGAATGTGTTAGATGTAACTATCTATTTGAGAAAGGATATTTTAAGAAAATAAAAAAAAAAATTAAAGAGGAGTAACAATAGACAAGTAGGAGTGGTAATAAACCCTCCCCTTATTCATTAATAACTTGTATGGAAGTATGCAAGTGTAAGTTCAAATGAGTATATAAGAATAATTCGAAATCCTCTTAACACATCTTCTTAATAACCTTTCTAATTACTAAATAAAAAAAAACATTGAATGTTTTTTATTTTTTAAGACAATAACTCCAGTGATTTTTTTATTGAGTTTTGCTACATTTTTTTAAAATTTCTTTCTAATAATCCTCAAAATATTAAATAAAGAAGGTATTTAACAAAAAAGTAAATACATTTAATATATTAAAAATATAAAAAATATTTAATACTTTCTTTATTTAATAATTAAGAAGATTAATATGAGAATTGTGTAGGAGGATTTAGAATTATTCTTTTTATTTAAACTTCCTTTATTTAGTAGGAAGATAATTATTAAGAAGATATCACAAAACTCTTACTTAAATGCATATGCGTGTAGCGTATTCTTGTTAAAAATTATAGTAGAAATAAAATTTCATTAAATGCAATTTATTACTTCCTTTGTTTACTTTTATCTGTCCATTTAAAAATTTTGATTTGTCCAACATTATCTATCCATTTAAAAAATTAAAAGTATTTATTAATCTTTTTCAAACTTTACCCTAATCTTTTTTTATCTTCACTAAACTCAATAAATACATACTAATTGATTTTTATAACTTTCTAAAATTAACTACTCTAGTCAATTTCTTAAAATATGTGCCTTTTATTGTTTTTCTATCATTAATTAAAAAATATTAATCAAGTGAGAGAAAAAATAATTGAAATATTTTGTCATGTTAAATCATATTTTTTATCATTTAATATATTTAACAATTTTCTTAATCTATGCGTATTAACTTTAATGGACATATAAAAGTTGACAGAGGAAGTAATATACATTTACAATTCTTTATCATTAATGTAAAGTTTGACTAGTAGCATAAATGCCAGTTAATTTGCTTTCTTTTTCAAAAATTTCAAAAAATTATATAATAATATATAAAAAGAAAGTACATATTTTATATTTTGATATGTGTCATTTTGACATAAAATATATTTAAAAATTATAAAATAATAAATACATAATCTCAATAATTGATATGTGATATCTTATGTTGTAATTAAAAGAAAGATACACATGTATCGTTAGGTTTAAATTAAATTTTTATTTACTCATATAAATATAAAAATTTATAATTACATATTAATTAACTTGATATATATACTTTTACATATTAATTCATATTAAAAAAAATCAAAAAATTCTCATCTTTCTTTAGTTGACCCATTATTAATTGTTATAAGCACATATTAATTACATTAACATATATACCTTTTGCATATTAAATCATATTAAAAAATTCAAAAAAATTTCACCTACCTTTAGTTGACCACATTATAAATTGTTTGATCTAAATTAAATTTATTACTTACACATATAAATATAAAAATATATAATTACATATTAATCACATTGACATATATATCTTTGCATATTAATTCATATTCAAAAGAATTCAAAAATTCTCACATGTCTTTAGTTGAGCACATTATTAATTGTTATAAGCACACATTAATTAATTACCTTGACATATATATATTTGCATATTAATTCATATTCAAAATAATTAAAAAATTCTAACTTACCATTAGTTGACCACGTTATTAATTGTTTGGTTAAAATAAAATTTATTACTATGCATACAAATATAAAAATTTATAATAACTTATTAATTACCTTGATATATATATAACTTTGCATATTAATTCATATTCAAAAAAATTCAAAAAAATTTACCTATATTTAGTTGACCACATTATTAATTATTTTTATTAGTGATTGATCATAAAATCTCAAAATTTTTATAGGTATTTGATACCATCTATATTATATATGTATTGTCACTTAAATTAATTATATTTTTAAATTACTATTTTTATTCATATATAATTATTCTATATTATTTACAAAACTTCAATATGTACATCACACAAAAGTAAAAATTTTGCATGAAAATATAGTAAAATAAATTAAATATAAATTATTATGAGAAAACTAAGAATTTATTAAGTATTTTTTAAAACTTAAAAAATATAGTAATTTTTTTGGTATACTCTTAATAATAAGTTGATAAAAAATTCAAATCATATAATATATAATAATAATCATCATCATAATCATAATTCATTCATATTCATATAATCATATAAAGAGAAGATACATGTCTTCATATTCTGACATAGAACAATATGTTTAAAAATCTGTCATATGGCAAATATATGATTCTTATAATTAATATGTAACATTTCATATTTCAATTTAAAAGAAAGGTACACATATGTCGTCAAGTTTAAATTAAATTTATCGCTCACGCATACGAATATAGAAATTTATAATCACATATTAATTAAATTAATACACATTTGCATATTAATTCATTTTAAAAAAAATTCAAAAAATTATCATCTATCTTTAGTTGACCACGTTATTAATTATTTTTATTGGTGATTGATATTAAAATCTCAAAATTTTTGTAGGTGTTTAATACCATCTCTAGTCCGTTATATATGTATTGTCACCCTAAATTAATTAATTATTTCTCAAATTACTATATTTGTTCATATATAATATTTTATATTATTTACAAAACTTTAATATATACATCACACAAGAGTAAATTTTTTGCTTACAAATATAGTAAAATCAATTAAATGTAATTTATTATAAAGAAACTAAGAATTTATTAAGTATTTTTTTAAGTTAAGAAAATATAGTAAATTTTTTTGATATAATCTTAATAATAAGTTGATAAATTTTCAAATAAATAAACACATAAAAATTAATATTTAAAGAAAAAACTATAGAATTAAAAAATTTAATTATTTGAAACTATATAAAGTAATTATTTATTAGGAGATTATATAAAAAAATATTTATTGAGAGAAACTACATAACTTGATTAACATAACACGGGAACAGTTGGTTAACAATAATAAAAAAATAGTTTTGAGTAGATTTTACTATAAATTTTATTAATTATAATTTAATTAAATTCATTTAAATTATTCGAGATGTTATATTTCTAAGTTAAATATATTTTTTCTTACTTATTATAATATTTTAAAATTTATCTCGTGCATTGCACGAGTAACAAAACACTAGTTTTATTAATTGATATTTAACCAAAAGAATTTGCCATTAACAATTTTCCATGTTCATCAAAATAAATAATAAAATGCCAAATGAATTTCAATTAATGACTGCCAAATATTTATTACTGTGCAACCAAACTTCAAATATATATAAGAATGTTAAGTGAGAGAGAACAACAAAAATCAATATCAATTGGTGAAAAGATAAAAAAAATGTCTACTTTAATTTATGTATCCCTCTTGCTTCTTCTTGTGTGTTTCAACAGCTCAATATTTGCTGATTCTCTCAATAGGTCTTCAACTCCACCCAACCTTCCATCTATCCCTTATCAACCCCACTCAAAGGGCATAAACATCAACATAGCCGCCATTCACATTCGTAATGACTTGCCCCCTGGCTCAGAACCATTGTTCTTCGTTAGTAGCTTCCAATCAACTCAGTACCAATTGAAACCAGGAGAAACTTACACTAAATTGACCAGTGTTGATGTTCAAGATTGTACAATGTTGTGGAAACCAGTGTGTGCCAGATTCAATCTGTTTGATCCTAGCATAGATTGGGGCCATCATAACATCTATTGGTCAGTAATACAGGGTGGTATATATCACAGTTGGGATAACGAAAATTGGGATAAAAGGGCAAGTTGGCAATCCGATTGTTGAATGCTCCACTTTACAAGTCTCTTTTAATAAAACATGTATGTATTACATATATATTATGAATAAGAATAGATGGTGGCTGCAGTTATATTTTTCCTTCTCTTTTCTATCTTACTTGATCACATATTGTCTCTTGATTCTCTCTCAATGCTCTTTGGTTTCGGGGTTGTTGCCGCTCATTCTAGCGGCAATACTTCCAATCTTTTTTCTTTCTCTATAATTAACTTTTTAAAGAAAAATTATTAATCCCTCTCAATGTTTGAAATAATATAATAAGTTGAAATACCCTCCATGAGGAAAGTTCAAACCAAAGTCTCATGATACAAAGCAAAATACAAAACATAACAGAAGAAACCGAGACTAGATTTACCTATGCACAATCCAAGGTCATATTCCAGCAGCGGCATTTGAAACTATTTCTTACATATGTACATGCTTAAGTCAATAACGGATTGAAGCTAAAGGCAGGGTTGACGTTTTCAATAATTAATCAATTAATCTTAAGTACGTAGATTTATGAAATATAATCCTTGACCAGTTTTGCATAGCTGCAAACTAAACCTGTCATTGGGCAGATGATTAATTGTACCATACTACCATTATTCTTCTTAGCCATATTTTCAGGAGCCTGAAAACCAACAAAAATAAAATAAAATAAAATAAAATTAGCGTCATACGCTATGCTTATATTATATATAGAACATTTAGAATAAAGACCATAGTGCTATAAACATATCTGTTGGGTACGACTTGCGGTAGGTTCTCAGTGTCCATTAGCTCCTTTAGTTATGTAGAAACAAGCTTTGAGTGATGCTGTTTCGAATAAGGTAGTGTCAGTGGCAAGGCTAGTGTGCGTAAAGCCTCTTGACAGAGGAGAAATTCTTAGGTAAGAAAGGCCTATCACGTTATTTTTTAAATATTTAAAACATTATTTAATATATATAAGAATATTTTTGAAAATTAATATATTTTTATCATGAATTTTACAACTTTATATATATAAAAAAATTAAATATTTATAATAAATTGTGTCTAACTAATAATTACGTGATAGAGAGTACTCTTTTGTGCGATCATCCTCGTAATAGTATCTTTACCAATGAATTAAAGCAACTGATAAAGAATTGAATTTGAAGGCCTGTTAGCATTTTACCATGCAGACAAAGTTATCTAAATTAAACCAACAAAATTTTATATTTAGGTGTTGAGATTGGGAGGGAGATAGATATCGTTGAATTATAAATCAAATAAATAAAAGGATCTACACCTCTACTTAGTACTTGTCTTGACTACGCATCAATCTTTCAACACCAAACGTAGCAACAACAGAATGTAATGTGATATGATAAATTTACCAACAATGATATTCTTACCATAAATAGTATATATATTTATTTTCATACCATTTTCAATATCATTTATCATACTTATTTTTTTCTATCACTTTCTCTCATTTAATCATATTTACTCAAAATAAGTGTGAAAAATAGTGTTAAAACAAAAATGATGTAAGAACATCATTTTTGTAGATTTACATCTGCCAAATTCTATTTCATTCTATCTCATTCTCCTTCATTCCACCATTTTTCACCAATCCAAACACTCTAGAGTTGGCCAAACTGAAAGTAAATAACCTTTACCTTGCCATTTAAGATGAATGGAAAGAAACGTATTATGTTTCGTCATGAGCATAGGTAATGAATTTAAAGGTAGTGTTCTTATTGAGATACATTGAGATATATCATTGTTATTTATTGTTGTTGCCGTTACATTTAGGGGATATGATAATTGTTTAATATAGCATCATATCTTCTATCTTAGGAGTGTAAAGGTTGTCTGTTATCCTTTGCTAATTATGGGTGTTTATGGGTGTGTTTAATAGTGTAGTAGTGGCTGGAATTCCTAAAGCCTTGTAACGATAACCTTGTTATGTGTATAAATGGTTGTCCTGTGGACTGAAATAAATCAGAGGATTATTTGTGGTGAAACTTATCATGGTATCAAGAGCTAGGGAATATCCTAGGGAAAACTAAACACAATTTTTTTTTCAGATCCAGCACCATAAGAGATTATGGGTGAGAACAGTGGTAATAGCGAGAAGCAGGGGGACAACAATGGAAATGGCGAGAAGAAAGCTGATTTGATTTTTTTTCTCGGCTCGAATGACAATCCTGGCAACGTGATTACCCCAATCCAATTGCGTGGTTCGAATTATGATGAATGGGCCAGGGCAATTCGAACCTCGTTACAAGCGAAGCGAAAATACGGTTTTGTGGAAGGGAAAGTCACAAAACCAGTGACCCCTGATAAGCTGGAGGACTGGACCACGGTGCATTCGATGCTCATATCGTGGTTGCTCAACACCATCGAGCCATCGTTGCGCTCTACTCTTTCCTATTATGATGATGCGCAATCCTTGTGGACACATCTCAAACAGCGCTTTTGCGTTGTGAATGGAACTCGTATCTGCCAATTAAAGGCATCACTTGGAGACTGCAAGCAAGGCAAAGGTGAAGAGGTGTCGGCTTACTTTGGTCGTCTGTCTCGTATTTGGGACGAACTTGTGACTTATGTCAAAAAGCCGACTTGCAAATGTGGAGGATGTACATGTGATATCAACAAACAAGTGATTGATTTGCGTGCCGAAGACTATCTGCATCATTTCCTTATGGGTCTCGATGGGGCTTATGCAACGATTCGCTCAAATTTGCTTTCTCAAGATCCGTTACCAAACGTTGATCAAGCATATCAGCGAGTCATACAAGATGAGACGCTGCTGCGAGGAGAGTCTTCAATTCCTCAGAACCGTGACAATGTCATGGCTTTCAATGTTACACCCGATGCGCGAGGTAAATCTAAAGTTGTGGACAAATCTGACAAATTCTGTACTCACTGCAACAGAGAAGGACACGACGAACGCTCGTGTTTTCAGCTTCATGGGTTCCCCGAGTGGTGGGGGGACCGTCCCCGGGGTGGACGTGGACCGGGTCGTGGCGGAGCACCGGCAGGGAGAGGAGCAGCAGCCCGTTCTGGAGGGCGTGGCAGGGGCAACTACAACGCACCTGTGCGCGCCAACAAAGCCACCACAAGTAGCAGTAGCAGCAGTGCTAATGGTGGGCAGCCTCATGCCCCACCGCACTCGAGTGAGGCAGCAGGTATATCAGGCATTAGTTCGGCACAGTGGCAACAGATTCTTGATGCTTTGAAAATTCCCAAAACCAAGGATCGCCTTCACGGTAAGACTGACATTCCTTGGCTTATTGACACGGGAGCCTCACATCATGTGACAGGAAATTTATCTAGTCTGATTAATGTGAAAAAAATTGCAAACATACCGGTGGGATTGCCGGATGGGAAAGATGTGACTGCTACAAAAGAGGGCAGTGTGATTTTGGATGGTGGTTTGCGGTTGGATAATGTTCTTTTTGTGCCTCAATTAACTTGCAACTTAATTTCTGTGACTCAACTAACAGATGACTCCAATTGTATCGTTCAAATTACTAATGCATTGTGTGTAATACAGGACCGGACGACGAGGAAGTTGATTGGAGCGGGTGAACGGCTCGATGGACTTTACAACGAAGGTGCGTGTCTTGATGGTGGAAGGGGATTCGACAATGGATTTGTGGCATAAACGTTTGGGTCATCCATCAGAAAAGGTGTTAAAATTCATCCCTCTTGTAAGTCAATTTAGTAGAAGCAAGAATAATAGACCATGTGATGTATGTCCACGTGCTAAGCAGCATCGGGATAGTTTTCCATTAAGTGAGAATAATGCGAATAGTTTGTTTGAATTAGTTCATTGTGATTTATGGGGACCTTATCGCACTCCTTCATCATGTGGGGCACAATATTACTTAACAATTGTTGACGATTACTCGCGTGCAGTTTGGGTTTACTTGTTATGCAATAAGACTGAGATTGAGACTATGTTTATGAACTTTGTGGCATTTGTTGATAGACAATTTGATAAGCAAATCAAGAAAGTACGAAGTGACAATGGCACCGAATTTAGTTATCTACGTGATTATTTTTTAAGAATGGGATTGTGTTTGAAACGTCATGTGTGGGTACTCCACAACAAAATGGGAGAGTTGAAAGAAAACATAAACATCTTATGAATGTGGCACGGGCACTTAGATTTCAGGGTCATTTACCAATACAATTTTGGGGTGAATGTGTGTTGACAGCATGTTATTTGATTAATCGAACACCGTCCAAATTGTCTTTGAATTATCTGACACCTTATGAAAAATTGTTTGGTAAAGTCCCTAAATTTGATAACATGAAAATTTTTGGTTGCTTATGTTATGCCCATAATCAACGACGTGATGGGGATAAGTTTGCAAGTAGAAGTCGAAAGTGCATCTTTGTGGGATATCCCTATGGGAAAAAGGGATGGAAATTGTATGATTTGGAATCCAAAGAATACTTTGTCTCTAGAGATGTGAAATTTTATGAACATGAATTTCCATTTGCTGAGCAACAAGACACAACTCATTCTACTCCTCATGTTAATTATGATATTGAGTATCTGCTGATGATATTGGTTGGGAGACTTATGATGCATCACTTGGAGGGGGGTGCATCCATGGCCTTGCAAGAAGATGAGCAGATGCATGCAGGGGGGTTGCGTGGGGTATTGTAATGGAGTTCTTGTGGCGTACCGATGAGGGGTAAGTGGGAGTGGTATGGATGGCGGGCAGCGTCCACACATGGAGTTGATGGGGCCGATGTTGTGGAGTCCGGGGAGCCAGAGGTGGTCTGTAAGCGAAGAAAATGTGGAACCAGATATGGGAAGAGGGATGCGAAATAAAATTCCATCGACAAGATATAAGGATTTTGTCACTCATACCATCCGAAAAGTAAAGTCCTCGGAAAGTTCATCTGCTCAACAACATGCCTCAGGTACTCCTTACCCTATTACTTACTTTGTATCTTGTGAACGATTTTCTGTTAGACATCGAAATTTTGTTACAGCTGTGACAGCAGGGAAAGAACCTAAGAATTTTAAGGAAGCCGTAAAGGATTCTGGTTGGCGTGATGCAATGCGCAGCGAGATACGAGCCTTGGAAGAGAATGAGACATGGGTTATGGAGAAACTGCCGCCCGGGAAGAAAGCACTCGGAAGTAAATGGGTGTACAAAATAAAACATCACTCAGATGGGAGCATAGAACGATTGAAAGCAAGACTTGTTGTATTCGGACATCATCAGATAGAGGGAATAGACTATGATGAGACATTTGCCCCGGTGGCTAAAATGGTGACTGTTCGTATCTTCTTGGCAGTGGCAAGCAATTAAAAAGTGGGAAGTACATCAAATGGATGTGCACAACGCCTTTCTCCATGGTGACTTGGAAGAAGAGGTGTATATGAAAGTTCCTCCAGGTTTTAAAAATGATGATCCGAATCTAGTTTGCCGGTTGAAAAAGTCGTTGTACGGCTTAAAACAAGCTCCTCGTTGTTGGTTTGCTAAGTTGGTCACGACATTGAAGTGATATGGATTTGTTCAATCCTATTCAGATTACTCACTCTTTACTTTGCACAGGGGAGAAATACAAGTCAACGTGCTAGTTTATGTGGATGACTTAATTATTGCAGGGAATGACATTGCAGCCCTGAAAATCTTTAAAGCTTACTTGGGCGCCTGTTTTCATATGAAGGACTTGGGAGTCTTAAAGTATTTTTGGGCTGGAGGTAGCTCGTAATCCCGAGGGGATTTATCTATGCCAGCGAAAATATGCGTTGGAAATTATTGAAGAAACAGGTTTATTAGGCGCCCTCCCTGCAGATTTTCAATGGAACAACACCATAAGCTAGCATTGGCTCGGTTCGCCCTTGAAGATCCGAACCTTATCGAAGACTTATCGGGCGGTTGATCTATTTGTCGTGACTCGACCCGATCTTGCTTATTTCTGTACACATTTTGTCTCGGTTTTATGCAAAAACCTCGTGAAGAGCATTAAAAGAGTCTTAATGGTTAGATATTTGAAGAAAAATCCGGGCCAAGGTATTCTACTTCGGACAGACAGTGCACTGAACCTGGAGGGATGGTGTGATTCGGATTGGGCGAGTTGCCCACTTACAAGACGTTCTTTGACTGGATGGGTGGTGTTGCTTGGTCTTTCTCCAGTGTCTTGGAAAACTAAGAAACAGCCAACCGTCTCTCGTTCTTCTGCAGAGGCTGAGTATCGCTCTATGGCAGCGACTACATGTGAGTTAAAATGGCTCAAACAGTTGCTTGGTGATTTGGGAGTTAGTCATTCCAAAGGGATGCGATTATATTGTGATAGTCAATCAGCGTTACACATAGCTCAAAATCCAGTGTTTCATGAAAGAACGAAGCATATTGAAGCTGATTGTCACTTTGTACGTCATGCGGTGATGGCAGGAATTATTTGTCCCTCGTATGTTCCTACAACGGTACAATTAGCGGACATTTTTACAAAGGCCTTGGGAAAAGCACAATTTGAGTTCCTCCTTCGCAAGTTGGGCATTCGAGATCTTCACGCTCAACTTGAGGGGGGGTATTGAGATACATTGAGATATATCATTGTTATTTATTGTTGTTGCCGTTACATTTAGGGGATATGATAATTGTTTAATATAGCATCATATCTTCTATCTTAGGAGTGTAAAGGTTATCTGTTATCCTTTGCTAATTATGGGTGTTTATGGGTGTGTTTAATAGTGGTAGTGGCTGGAATTCCTAAAGCCTTGTAACGATAACCTTGTTATGTGTATAAATGGTTGTCCTGTGGACTGAAATAAATCAGAGGATTATTTGTGGTGAAACTTATCAGTTCTCGAGGAGTGAAATGGGGAAAAGTTACAATGAATGTTGAATGGTTATCACATATTTTGAAGAGGAACTATTTTGTTGAATTACAGAGAGCTGAGTAACCGAAGCTATAATGGATAAGTGAGCAACTTTCTTATTTAATTTGATTTTTAAATATTTATTTTATTTATTAAAAATATTAAATTTATTTATTTAATTTTTAAAAAATTATCATAATTTATTTTAATTATTTATAATTTAAAAATAATTTTTTCATATTTATTTATATTATTTAAGCAATTTATATTAATTTATGAACTGATATGGATTATTCCTCGTGTTTAGTGTTCTATTGTTAAGACTAAATACTCAGAAAATTATAAAATTTAATAGATAAATTACACAAATGCTAATGAACTTCTTTATCAATTATTAAGGCTAATATTTTAAGAAAGATGTTATACCTTGCTTGGTTGATGGAGTATCAATATCCTACTATTTTTACTGATTACACCACGCAACAAGGCCGGTTCTATAATTAATTTATTATACTTTTAGTAAAGTTAAATTAAAGTTTTGGTCTTTATAATTTACACTCATTTTTAATTAAGTTTATATAATTTTTTTTAAATCAATCCTCACATTTACAAAAGTTTTTAAAATAGCCTCTCCATTAATTTATATTTTAACATCATTTATAATACTGTCAGTTGACTAACAAAGTAAGTATTTTTTTATTTGATAAGAGTTTTTTTATATGCTCATTTTCTCTGTAAAGCATCAATTAAGGTGTTTATCCATTCTAGCAGGTGTTTATTTCTTTTTAATAAATGTTACTTTGTCTAATAAATGCTTTTCTAAATGTTTTTTTTCATAAGATGCCTAGTAGATATTAAATTAATAATATTAAAATAAAAATTAATAACATGAACTATTTTAAAAATATTTGTAAGTGTGAAAAATGATTTTAAAAAATATAAGAACTAAATTGAAAATAAGTATAGAATAAAATTTTAATTTAACCTTTTAGTAATTTTTTTTAAACTCCAAATATTCTATGTTTGCTATTTAGTCCCTATACCAGTTATCGTTAAACGTGGATTCTATAATATTCTGCATTTGGCGGTTTTCCATTTTTTAGTAAACTACTCCTCCTAAAATCATATATATTGCCAAAAGAAAAGAGAAAATTCGCAAAGTTTTAAGTATGTAAAAATTAATTAATATTTCATTGACTGCATAAAAAATAAATAAATAAAGTTGAAATCCACTCCATGAGGAAAGTTCAAAACAAAGTCTCAAGATACAATGCAAAATACAAAACACAAGTGCACAATCTAATATCATATATCAGTGACACTCGAAACTACAACTTACTTATGTACATGTTTAAGTCAATTTCTGAAGACAAGTCAATATATAGTTTGATTAATGCGAGTAAAGATATGTTTAGATGAAGATATTTTTTAAAGAAAAAAAATGGTTTGTGTATATATTTTTATTTTAAATAAATTTTCTCTTATTTAATTTTTTTAATGAAAGAAATAAAATAAAATATCATTATATAACTTTTCAATATCTTTTATTTATTTTTATAAACATCTAATAAAGCTACATCACTAAACGCGACAACAGCATGTGATATGATAAATTTACATTTTGGTCAACTTCAGCAATTTTGTTGTTTCTGGCTTGCTTTTACCCGTAGAGTTGGTCAATTTAACGTTGCCATTTAAGAGGACTGGAGAGAAACGTATTACGTTTCGTCATGTAATGAATTTAGTGTTATTTGTCTAATTAAAATATTTTAACTTTTATCTAATTTTTTTATAAATTCATTCTGTATCCTGTGAGAGTTATAGTAATATACAGTTTAATTTGACATGATATCTCTATCACATAAATTTATAATATAAATATAATGTGTATATTTTAATTATACAAAAAATATTATCCATAAATTTTAGAGGTTTCGCCAGGATGGAGGAGTGAAATGGGGAGAAATTCATTTACTCTTTTGATGAGTTACAAAGAGTTGAGTAATCCAAGTTATAAATGGTGCAGACTGCAGACACAACAGTAACAAAGAAATGAAAGAAATATTTCTCAGTTGAGATTGAGATGGAGCCCTGGAGGGAAAGAATAGGAGAAGAAACGGTTCCTAGTTGACGTGGCTTTAATTTAAGGATAAGAAAGGGCTCAACCCAACAGCAACACAACAACTGGTCGATGAGAGAAGAGAACTGATGTGGCATTTCGAGAGTAATTTCATGATGTCATAACTTGTGAGCATACTTTTAACCAGTCCCATAAGTGCAATTTAACATGCCTTTTTCTTTTTAAAGAATTTAATAAAAGAAATTGCCAAATGGAATTTACTAAAAGAATTTGCCATCAATAATCTGCCAGGTGGATCAAAATAAATAATAAAATGCAACCAAACTTCAAATATATATTAGAATGTGAAGTGAAAGAGAATACACAAAATCAATATCAATTGGTGAAACAAAATGTCTACTTCAATCCATGTACGAGTATCCTTCTTGCTTCTTCTTGTTATTATAGTGTGTCTCAATAGCTCAACATTTACAGATTCTCTCAGTAGTAGTACTTTTCCCAACCATCCATCTATCCATTTTCAACCCCACTCAAATCAGACAAACATCAACATAGTCATCCTTTCCATTCGCAATGACATTCCCCCTGACTTTCCACCAGTGTACATCTATTACAGGTTTCAACAACCTGGGTATCCCCTGCAACCAGGAAAAAGTATCACTAAATTGACCAATTTTGATGCCCAGGGCTGCTTAATGAATTGGGATGTATTGTGTGCTAAGGTCTATCTGTATGATCCTAGTGTAGATGGACCCCATCATAACATTTATTGGTCAGTAAGAAAGGATGGTGTATATCACAGTTGGGATAACGTAAATTGGGATAGAAAGGCAATTTGGACAAACCGTGGTTGTTGAATGCTCCACTTTCACAAATAAAATAATATTTCTGCTTCTCTTTAACAATACATATGTATGTATCACATATATATTATGAATAAGAATAAATGGTGGCCGCAGTTATAGTTTTCCTTCTCTTTTCTATATTACTTGATCACTTATTGTCTCTTGATTCTCTCCCAATGCTCTTTGGTTTCGGGGTTGTTGCCCCTCATTCTAGCAGCAATACTTCCTATCATTTTTCTTTACCTGAAATTAACTTTTTAAAGAAAAATCATTAATCTCTTTCATTGTTTGAAATTATATAATAAGTTGAAATATCCTCCATGTTGAAAGATCAAACCAAAGTCTCTTGACACAATGCAAAATACAAAACATCACTGAAGAATGCGAGACTAGATTTACCTATGCACAATCCAAGATCTATCCAGCAGCGACACTTGAAACTATGATTCGTTTAGTACGATGGATAAGATAAGACTTGATAGCATTAAATATGATAGTATAAAGTCTGATAGTATGATACTTGATAGTATAAAGTCTAATATGTAATGGTTGAGAATATCAGAGTGTTTAAAATTATAATAAAAATTTTTTTATAACAGTTTATACATCAAAGTTCAATTAGGCTTAATCTCACCCCAAGACTTGATTAAATTATCCATCATTTTAATGTATAAGAAGAGTTTGATAAATAAACTTATATAATATAATATTTACACCAAACAACTGATAAAATCATAATATATTATATTAACTTATCCTATCAGACTTAATACAACATGTCAAACAGACTCTATGCCTTACATATGTACATGCTTAAGTCAATAACGGATTGAAGCCAAAGGCAGGATTGATGTTTTCAATAATTAATCAATTAATCTTAAGTACGTAGATTTATGAAATATATTCCTTGACCAGTTCTGTGCAGCTGCAAATTAAACCTGTCCTTGGACAGATGATTATTTGTACCATACTACCATTATTCTTCTTAGCCATCTCTTCAGGAGCCTGAAAAACAGCAAAAAAATAAAATAAAATAAACCTCGTACGCTATGCTTATATTATATGGAAAATGATGTTTTTATGTCATTTTTTTTATCTTACTTCACTTTTTATTATATTTTTTAATAATTGTGATTAGTTGAAAAAAATAATAGAAAAAAATGATGTAATTAAATATATAAAGAATAATATAAAAAGTGATATAAAAAAAAAAGTAATGTAAAGAAATCATAGTTGATATTACATATAGATCATCTAGAATAACAGAGACGTTAGTGATATAAATATATCTGTTGGGTAAGACTAAGACTTGCAGGGGGTCTCAGTGTCCATTAGCTGCTTAGTTATCTAGCAAACAAGCTTTGAGTGATGCTGCCTCGAATAAGGTAGTGGCAGTGGCAAGGCTAGTGTGCGGAAAGCCTCATGTGATAGAGGAGAAATTTTTAGATAATAACGGTTGTCATCTCTTGAACATTTAAATTATTATTTGAAATGAATAAAAATATTTTTAAAAATTAATACATTTGTATAGTGTATTTTATAAACTTACACATATGAAACATTAATTTGAATATCACTAATAAACTATACGTAACTAATAATTACTTAATGTGATAGAGGGTCCTCCTTTGTGCAATCATCCTCGTAATAGTATCTTTACAAATGAATTAAAGCAACTGATAAAGAATTGAATTTGAAGGCCTGTTAGCATTTTACCATGAAGACAAAGTTATCTAAACTAAACTAACAAAAATTTTATAATTAGGTGTTGAGATTGGGAGGGAGATAGATATCGTTGAAATATAAATCAAATAAATAAAAGGATCTACACCTCTGTACTTAATGCTTGTCTTGACTTCGCATCAATCTTTCATCACCAAACGTGGCAACAACAGAAGGTAATGTGATATGATAAATTTATACCCTCCATTCCATTCTATCTCATTCTCCATCCATCCATCACTTTTCATCAATCCAAACACTATAGAGTTGGCCAAACTGGAAGTAAATAACTTTTACCTCACCATTTAAGAGGATTGGAAAGAAACGTATTATGTTTCGTCATGAGCACAGGTAATGAATTTAAAGGTAGTGTTCTCGAGGAGTGAAATGGGGGAAAGTTACAATGAATGTCAAACGGTTATGACATATTTCCAAGAGGAACTGTTCTGTTGAGTTACAAAGAGTTGATTAACCGAAGCTATAATGGAGAAGAAAAGAAAGAAAATTTTAGTTGAGAACTTGAGATGGAACCATGGAGGGAATGAGAGAAGAAATGTATCATAGTTGACGTGGCTTTTAGGAGCAGAAGGGGCTCAAGCCAAGCTAAAGCAAACCACAGCTGGTAGATCACGTGCTGATAGCACGTGCCAAGAGGAAATGGCTTTGACTTTTGAGCTATGAAGCACGGAAACAAGTTCGCTTGTTGAACATGTGTCCAATATGTTTAAATGTATTTAATTAAAAATTATTTTTTTTGACTCAGATATGTACAGTTCAGATACTTCTAGAACACAACTTGAATACGGTTTATTAATATTTTTTTTAAAAATCAATTAATTTTTAGATATTTTCTCTAATTAATTTTTTTAGATGCACATTTATTTGTACATGATTAATTCTATTAGGAGAAGTTAGTTTAAGAAATTTTTTAAAAAATATCAATAAAAATTATGCTTTATATTTTTTAGGAGGGACTTACTAGGTAACAAATATTGACACATATGATATATATTAAAATATTATAAATCTTCAAATTTATAGAAATAATATTAATGAATTATGAATCATTTTTCTTAAATTTTTTAATTTTATATATATACATAAACCAAGTTCTTTAATTTACTTATATATATATATATATAGTATCTATATTTTATAATTTTTTAAATTTAATATATCTCTATATCTATATTTGGGTTGTATCACATGTTTGTATATGTGTCTGTACTTCGTAACTTTTGACTGAACTGATGTAGCAACTTGAGCGTAATTTCATATATGATGATCTCATAACTTGTGAGTCTAGTTTTATATATGATAAATAAATAAATAAATAATAAAAATAAAATCTCATTAGATACATTTTAATACTGTATAAAAAAGATTTATACTTCGATGTTGTCAGGCTGTTGTCATGTTATTGAATGAGCTTGATATATTATGTGATTATTAATATAGTCAAATTTATTAAATGAGGTTTTAATATAAAATTAGATATTATGTTAGTGTGATTTTTTATGGATTTAATGGTGATACATTATCAGTGTAAGAATTTTTGCATTATTGACTAATAATATATTGTTATATCATTAAAAATATTTAATTTTTATAATAATTATCTCAAAAGTCATATATGTAATGATGTATGATTAATTGATAATGAGAAAAAATTTACACTAATAATGTACTAAAATTAAACTATTTATTTATAGTGACAATAAATAAATAATAGAAATAAAATATCATTTTCATAAAAAAAGAAATAAAATATCATTAAATGCAATTTAATACTGTATTAAAAAATTATACTTATATGTTATCAAGTTATTGTCACGCTAATTGAATGAGCTTGATACATCATGTGGTTGTTAAAATAATCAAACTTATTAAACAAAATTTTAATATAAAATTAGATGTCATAACTCATGTGAGTGTATTTTTTTTTTTTTTTTGGATTTAATGGTGATGCACTGTCATTGTTAAGATTTTTTTATATTATTAATTAATCATATATTGTTATATCATTAAAAATATTTGATTTTATAATAACTATCTCAAAAGTTATACATGTAGTAATATATGATTAATTGATAATGTAAAAAAATTTACACTAATAGTGTATCAAAATTAAACTATTTATTTATAGTGATAATAAATAAATAAATAATAGAAAAGTAAATAAATAAATAATAGAAATAAAATCTCATTAAATGCAATTTAATACCGTATAAAAAATATGTATACTTATATGTTGTCATGTTCGCACTATTGAATGAGCTTAATACATCATCTAGTTGTTAAAATAGTCAAACTTAATAAATAAGATTTTAATATAATATTAGATGTCATGTCAGTGTGATTTTTGTATGAATTTAATGGCGATTTACTATTAGTGTAAATATTTTTTATATTATCATTTAATTATATATTATCATATCATTAAAAATATTTTATTTTTATAATAATTACTTTAAAAATTATATATGTGTTGATATATAATTAATTAATAATATAAAAAAATTTACACCGATAATACATTAAAATTAAACTCTATTTATAATAACAATACATCAAAATTACAATCTTGTTTATCCTTAATTTAAAGCTTTAAGTTTTACCATTTGCATAATGCCAATAAATTTACTTTGTTTTTCAAGAATTTTAAAAAAAATTCCAAATGGAATTTACCAAAAGAATTTGCCATTAACAATATGCCATGTGTTAGGATTGGAGGAATCCAATCTACATCCAATGTAGGGATGATAATTTTATTCGCCCTTGTGGGTACCCGCAGATAATACCATTGACGAGGGCAGACAATACTTGTCTAATTTTTTCTGCGGATATAAATACCCATTTTATGTTATCCACGTTTAATAAACAGGGCGAGGGCGGGGTGGTTCCCCCTACCCACGGGTACCTGCAAAAAAATTACAAAAATATTTTATATAAAATTATTAAAAAACTTCATTATATAAATTAAAATATGGTAAAATTATATAAATTAAAAGTATTTTAGATGTTTGGTATTATTTTTGGATTAAGTTGTGTTGGACAAATTTTGAGAAATTATGATATTATACTTTTTTTTAATTTTTTCATTTCAATTTTTTAATTTTATTTTTTTTTTTTACAATTTATTGGGTACCCACAGATATCCGTGAGTACCCGTTTACCCACGAAAGAATGATAAACGGGTATCCGCACGGATATGAAGGTGGGGGCAGGAGCGGATATTATCCGCGCGGGCGGGGGACGGGGGGTTACTACCCGCCCCGCCCCGCCCCGTTGTCATCCCTAATCCAATGGGTTAAGAAAAAAATAATATAAGTTAGTTTGACACTATGTTTTGACTCGAAACCTTAAGACATTAGGTAGTATGGGTCACTCCCCCTCAAGGAGAAGCCTATCAATTATTGAGTACTTGATGATGTCATTAAGA